>OX451735.1:150674596-151274596 GCA_948472305.1 Vicia faba
CTTTTGAAAATATTTCATTTGAAAGTGTTGGTGTGTTTGAAATAATGTTGTTTTGAAAATGGTTATGAGCAAGCAACTACGAGCATTCTACCTACTCAAAAAGTCTTAGTTCTATTACTCCTCCTTTAGATATTGCTATCTTACCATTGATTGGTAGGAAGCCTTATCATTGGATGTGAAGGGACGGGCGTGGATCGTTGTATAGTCATAGAAGGCAACATTATACGATACCATAGCAATTTTTGTAAGGGTCTAAGATCGTTTACCGAAGGCAATATTGAAGGGTCATCGAGGGACTACCATCTTGTATTCCAAGGTCATTGCTAATGTATCCCACGTTCGATGGACATGACTATTTTTTATCCGAGGAAAACAAGTGTGGATTACCCTAGAGGAGAAAGTGTGAAAAGTGTTTGATTGCATGCATTTGTTCTTGAATTAGGTTTTGCTACTTGTTGATTTGATGTCTTGCCATAAAAACCCTAATTATTAGCATTTGTATTTGAAAGCGATAAATTGTGGAAATTAAATATCCTATGCTATTACATCATTTAGGGGATGGGGATACAAATTTACAAATAGGGGAAGACAAGTAATTTAAATCTAAGTTACTATTACAACCATATTGAATTGAACAATAATGTATAAAAAAATGTAAATATAATGTACAAAGAATAAAATGATATGAAAAGAAACGATAATGTTTTTGTTATGAAGAAAGGGTTTTGACCTAATTAACTAAAGGAAAATAAATAAATTAAACTTAATTTAATTAAGAAAAATGATTTGATCAAAGAAACAAGTTTAGGTTTTTTGTGAAAAAGTTTTAATTAAATTAGATTAGTATATATTAAAACTAAATAAAAATAATTAATTAAAAGCCTTAAGTTCTAAATTAATTTTAAGTGAAAGAAAATATAAACCTAAGTCTAAATATTAAATTAATTTTAAACAAAGAAGTTGATTTTAATAAGAAAATGTTTTTTGTCTTTTTTAGTTTAGAAAAAAGAAATAGAACAAAAATGTATATGTATACATATAAGTATTAAATAAAATATTTTTTGGATCTTTTTATATGAAAATAATAATAATAATAATAATAATAATAATAATAATAATATTAATAATAATATAAGTAAAGAAAAATAATAATAAAATAAAATTTAAAAATGAAGTCAGGGGGTGGAAAGCTGAATTGAGGTGTTTTGTAGTAAAACAATCTTGGTTTGGGCCAAGGGCCTGTTTTTGTTAGTTAGAATAATAATAAAAAAAGAACAATTGGGCTTGCGTGATGGTCAGTAAGCAGGAGTATGTGTGAGTAAGCTGGAGTTGGGACAGGATATGGTTTTTGGATTGGTTGTTACAGAAAGGTGAATGGGGGGTGCAAAAATGGGGGGGGGGGGGGGGGTGCGCGTGGAAAGGGATTGGGCCCTCAGCTGGGCTTAACCAATTATGAAGAAGAAGAAAACAACAACAATAATAAACTAACTCACTCCTTAATCAGAAATCACTCTCTCTTGTTTCTCAATTTTCTCTCATTCTGTGGAATTCTCCCGCCGGAGAAGAGAACCACGCTGTGTCGGAAATCGCCTCACGGCGGTGACAGCGGCGGAGGACTTCTGATCATAATTTTTTTACCTTATTCGTTTCATTTTCCTCTTCTGAGTATTAATCTATGGTTGGTTTTTACAGATTTGGTATGGTTTCGTGTAGATCTAAACGGGAAAAGGACGAACCTTAATGGTTCTGATTCGGATTTGGACGATTGTTTAGGTGAGATCTTTCATCTTCCTTTCTCTTTTTGATTCTGAAGGGTGTGGTTTTGCGAAAATGATGTGAAAAATTAGGGTTTTCTATTTGTTTTGATACCTTTCTGTATCTTTAAGGTTTTGATGTTTGGCCTGGCTCTGTATAACTTTCTTTCTGTCTTCTCCTTTTATGAATGGCTGAAAACAATTTTTTGAGGGGTTTTGGTTTGTGAAAATGAGGAGAAATTTGGGGTTAGGGTCTGTGGCTCAGCTTTGTGCTTCTGTATATTTTTGTTTTTCTTTGTTTAGAGAACAATGACAATTTTTTGTTGTTGTTGTGCCCGACCCTGTTTTTCTCTTTCTGTCTCCATTTATTTTGTAAACTACGGCTCTATTTATACTATGGGCTTGCTTGCTCATTTTGACTTGCCTCTGTAAAAGCTTTGATACTAAGTTGAGGGAATTTGCCTTGTCACTTTGATTTTCGATACATCAATATTGTTGTACTTTTCTATGCTGACTATGCTTACTTTAGGGTTGTACTTGCTTGCTTTAGGGATGTACTTGCTTACTAACTTTTGAACTTTGTACAGACTTTGTATTTTGTGTCTTGTTGGCCTGTGCTTTGTATTGTTTACTTGGCTGACTTTGTGATTTTCTACTATGAACCAAACAACTTTGTTTGTTTTGAGATTTGTAGCAAAGCTAGGCATGTGATTGAATTCTGACTTTGATTGAAACAACAAATACAAGGCTTTTTGTTTGCGTGAAACATGATGTTAATTCTAATTTTTTTTCCTTGATTTCTTCTCTATATTTTATGAACCAAACTTTGTGATTTGCAAAATATATCTTTAGGCCAATGATAAAACAATGTTTGTTTGAGGCCTTTGTTGGGCTTGAATTATGATTTGTGATTTGTGATTTCTTTGAATCTTTGTCTATTGGGCTGGAAATGTGATTCTGTTTTGCACCTCTTTGAATTTATTCATTGTGAACCAAGTTAAATTCTGATTTGCAATGATTCTAGGCCCATGATTAATTCCATTTTTGTATGAAGTTGTTTGGCATAAAAACACGTTTGAAAAACATCATTTTTCTGATTCCATAAACCAACCCTAATGATGAGTTTTAATAAAAAAATAAATTCTCTGCTTATTTCCATGTTTATGTTTACTAAAAAAACTTTTCTTTGTATTTCATGTATTGATGTGTTGACACAAGCTTGGAAAGATGATGAAGACTTTGAAGCTGAAAATGAAACAATGGTCGCGGGAAACTCAAAGTTTGAAGAAAAATCCTTTTTTATGTATCTTTTTTAGAACAGAAGGGGGCTTTATGATTCAAATTTGTAAATTAACTTGTAAGAAACTTTGGTGAATGGCATGTGAATTCTGGAATTCATTCCTGCATTATGCTTGAGAAAATGAACACTTGGAATATTGTTGCATTCTTGTAATTAATGAAGTTTGAGGATTTGAGATCATCTCTTTTTTCCATAGTGTTTTGAAATATTTGAAAGAATTTCGGTTGAAACATGAACCATTGAATTTAGAATTCGCTCATGCCCTTTGAACTTGAATTCAACTTATTGTTTATTTCAAACGAACAAAACTTCCCTCTTTGGAATATCAGACTATCTTAGCAAATCGAACCAAAACAAATCACTTTTAGTGAATACTCAGAATAATGAATTTGCCATGATACAAATCTTCAATCTCCATCAATAAATAACAATCTTCAAGATAACAACAGAAATATTTGCCCTCAACAAATCTCTTGTCATTTATATTTCAATTCAAACAAAAGTATCTTGATTTAACTAGTAGTTGATGCTTCGAAGAATCCTTCGATGAATTCCTCGTTTGAAACATGGAGATGAGAGTGACCATGAGAATATTTAGCCCATTGAATCTTAGTTGATAATTGAAAGTTCATTCAAACAAGACTTAGGAGGATAATACTTCAAATACTTTACAAAGGATGATGTCACCCACTTCAATAATCAAACCCATGCACCAGACCTAATAGATTATGACTCATCCCAAAATACTTGCAAGTTCTGAATCCTTTGATGAAACAGAGAATCAACTTGAGATATTACGAGGCCTGAGAAGCCTTGGTAGCCTAAGATGATTGAAAACCCTAGGAGTACGGAGGGATATTTTTTTACTGAAAGAAGAGGGCAAATTTTTGGGTACAACAGTTTCCCCTATTCAATCTTCTTAAACTTTAAAAATTAGAATGGCGTGTCCGCCATTCGTGATTTGAAAGTGGAAGATGATTGAAAACTAAATTGCCCATAAATTTGCACTCGTTGGTGCACAAAGTAATATTGTTGGTCAATTGCATCGGGAATGGGCTTTAAGATTCCATTTGGAGAATGATGGAATATGGTCGGAGATGGGCTTATAGATGCCATCCAAAGGTGATAGGGAGTGGTTGGAGATGGGCTTATAGATGTCATCCAAAGTGATTGTTGGTAGAGATTGGAGGGAATATCAGAATAAATCTTTGGTCGACTTATACTAAAACAATAGATGTCTTGAATAATCTTCAACTAGATAACGAATCAGTATAAATCTTCGGAGTGATTTAACTAAACCAGGGAAAGTGTCTTCTGAAATGGAATCAAGATAAATCATTGATCGATTTAAATTGAACCAATAGAGGTCTTTGTTGATTGCCTATCATTAACTGGAAGAAGGGAATCTTTCCAGAAGAGGACTTTTGAATGGTTACTTCACCGGGGAGATAATCCTAACTAGAAGAGGTTTGTGTTCCCTGTCTTTAATCAGGAAGAAGTAAATCTAACCAGAAGAGGTCTTTATTTACCTGTCTTTAACTGGAAGAAATAAATCTAACTAGAAGAGGTCTTTGTTCGCATGTCTTTAACTAGAAATAATGAGATCCACCAAAAGAGGTCTTATGTTTTGTTGATTGACTTTTCCTGTAAGGAAGAAGGTTAGTTGCATGCAGATGTATGCATGGCGTAATGATGTTCTCAAAATAAACGAGATTTATGTTGTATGCTTTTATCATGTATGCTATGATGTATGAATGTGAAATGTTTATTGCAGCGTATCCATGTCTAGGAAAATAAATCCTCGACAAATTGCTGGGGAATACCGGGAAGTTTAAATTTTAGACTGTTGCTGGAGATTTTAGAATGCTTCCGCTGGGAATTCCTGTTTTGTTATTTGAGGAGAACTCTAACAGGGAACATTGTCTTTGGCTCTTGGCTTGAGGAAACTCTGCGAGGAATATTGATTCCAGCTTGGGGAATAGAGTTCAGGAGTTTTAGTTGTCCATTTCTCTGCTGGGGAATTATCTCTTGACTAGGGAGAATGTAATTTAGTTGTTATCTGGTTGAAATCTAGGCTTCATAACAACTTGCTGGGGATAATAAAGTTAACTGTTATCTGGTCGTATTCTAGGTTTTGCAGCGACTTAATGGGGAAGACGAAGTTAACTGTTATATGGCCGGTTTCCAGGCTTCACGGTGATTTACTGAGGTTAACTGTTATCTAGTCGAATTCCAGGCTTCGTAATAACTTTCTAAGATGGATGAAGTTAATTGCTATCTGGTCGGATTCCAGGCTCCGTAACAACTTACTGAAATTAATCTGTTATATGGTCGGATTATAGGCTTCAACGAAAATTGAAGTTAAACTTTTATTTGGTCGGATTCCAGGCTTCGCAATAACTTAGATGAAAGGATGAAGCTAAATTATTATCTGGTCGGATTCCAGGATTTGCAATAACTTACTGAAATTAATCTGCTATCTGGTCGGATTCTAGGCTTCGTAGAAAATTTCTGAGGTTAACTATTATCTGGTCGAATTCCAGGCTTCACAGTAACTTAGATGAAAGGATGAAGTGAATTGCTATCAGGTCATATTCCAGGCTTCACAATCACTTATTGAGTTTAAATTGTTATTTGGTCGGATTACAGGCTTCACAATCACTTATTAAGGTTAAACTGTTATCTGGTTGGATTCCAGGCTTCACAACAATTTATATGAAATTAACTGTTATATGGTCGGACTCCAGGCTTCACATAAATTTGAATTAAAATTGTTATCTGGTCGGATTCCAGGTTTCACAGTAACCTAGGTGAAAGGATGAAGCTAAACCATTATCTGGTCGGATTCCAAGCTTCGCAATAACTTACTGAAATTAATTTGTTATCTGGTCGGATTCCAGGCTTCGCGGAAATTTTTTGAAGTTAACTGTTATTTGGTCGAATTCTAGGCTTCACGGTAACTTAGATGAAAGGATGAAGTGAATTGTTATATGGTCGGATTCCAGGCTTCGCAACAACTTACTGAAATTAATCTGTTATCTGGTCTGATTCCAGGCTTCATAGTAACTTTAATGAAATTAATTGTTATCTAGTCGGATTCCAGGCTTCGCAGAAAATTTCTGAGGTTAACTGTTATCTAGTCGAATTCCAGGCTTCACAGTAACTTAGATGAAAGGATGAAGTGAATTGTTATCTAGTCGGATTCCAGGCTTCGCAAAAACTTACTAAAATTAATTTTTTATCTGGTCAGATTCCAGGCTTCATAGAAAATTGAAGTTAAACTATTATCTAGTCGGATTCCAGGCTTCGCAGCAACTTTGATGAAATTAACTGTTATCTGGTCGGATTCCAGGCTTCGCAGAAAATATTCGAGGTTAACTGTTATTTGGTCGAATTCAAGGCTTCACAGTAACTTAGATGAAAGGATGAAGTGAATTGCTATCTGGTCGGATTCCAGGCTTCGCAACAACTTACTGAAATTAATCTGTTATCTGGTCAGATTACAGGCTTCACAGAAAATTCAAGTTAAACTGTTATCTGGTTAAATTCCAGGCTTTGCTGAAAATTGAAGTTAAACTGTTATCTGGTCGGATTCCAGGCTTCGCAGCAACTTACTGAAATTAATCTGTTATCTGGTCGGGTTCCAGGCTTCGTATAAAATTTCTAAGGTTAACTGTTATCTGGTTGAATTCCAAGCTTCATATTAACTTATATGAAAGGATGAAGTGAATTTCTATCTGGTCAGATTCCAGGCTTCACAATCACTTACTGAGGTTAAACTGTTATCTGATCGGATTCCAGGCTTTGCAACAACTTAGATGAAATTAACTGTTATTTGGTCGGACTCCGGGCTTCACGAAAATTTGAAGTTAAACTGTTATCTGGTCGGATTCCAGGTTTCACAGTAACTTAGATGAAAGGATGAATCTAAATCATTATCTTGTCGTATTCCAGGCTTCGTAATAACTTACTGAAATTAATCTGTTATCTGGTCAGATTCCAGGTTTCGCAGAATTTTTTTGAGGTTAACTGTTATCTGGTCGAATTCCAGGCTTCACAATAACTTAGATGAAAGGATGAAGTGAATTGCTATCTGGTAGGATTCCAGACGTCGTAACAACTTACTGAAATTAATCTGTTATCTGGTTGGATTCCAGGCTTCATAGAAAATTGAAGTTAAACTGTCATCTGGTCGAATTCCAGGCTTCGCAGAAAATTGAAGTTAAATTGTTATCTGGTTGAATTCCAGACTTCGCAGTAACTTAGATGAAATTAACTGTTATCTGGTCAGATTCTTGGCTTTGCAGAAAATTGAATTTAAACTGTTATTTGATCATATTCCAGACTTCGCAACAACTTAGATGAAATTAACTGTTATCTGGTCGTATTGTAGGCTTCGTAGAAAGTTGAAGTTAAATTGTTATCTGGTCGGATTCTAGGCTTCGCAACAACTTACTGGGATAGCAACGACTCCGTTGAGGATTGCAATGACTCTACCGGGGATTAAGGGCTTTTGTCCATTGATTTGTAATAGTCTTAGAGGCAAACTCAACCTGGGGAATTTGCAGTTTGTTGGGGAAATAAACCTTGTTGAAGAGAATATTTTGACGACCTATTGGGGAAGTGAATTCTTTAGGAATAACTCCACAATGCTTCTTATTTTAAGACTAACTCAGCTGGGGAGAGTATTTTCAGGAGATTGGAATTGTAGTGAATGCACTTCGTGGGGATTTGTAGACAACTTGAACTTTGTCTTCTCCTTTGGTAAACATTGATCAGAGTGAGAAATATTTTACTGATAGACAAAATGATAAGATAACGGGACATAGTCGTACGCTTTAATCTCTAACTTTTTCTTGGACAGTCTTTTCAGATTTTTAGTCCAACGGGTTACCCTTTTTGCCCAAGCCGGCTTCTCAGGTTTTTGACTTGTCGGGTGTAATATCTTTTGAATATATCCTTAATTTTTGCCCGAACCCTTTGATTCGCTAGGATGCCCTTATTTTTGCCTAGGTATGTCAACCTAGCGGGTCTTTTTTTAATGCGTAGTATTTTTTTTACTATGTCTGTGTTCATAGGGTTTGGAGAGTTATCACTGTATGATGGCAAGTGTTATAGAAATGCCAGAAATTATTTGCTCGATCGCGCATGACTTTTCATATGCGGGAGTCTGTTTTCCCATAGGGTTAGTCTGGTGCACTTTGATGTCTGAAGTTTTGATCATATTTCTGGTAGTCTTGAACTTCATAGGTATCTTTTTTTAAGAACTATCATGGAATAATCCGAAGACATGATACTGACACCATCTGATACTACTGGTACATATAAGAAATTTGGTGGTACCGGAAGTCCTTTGATCAAATCTCAGTATTTTCTAAGAACTCTCATGGAAGGATCCGAAGATATGATACTGACACCATCTGATACTACTGGAACAGACAAGCAATTTGGTGGTACGAAAAGTCCTTTGATCAAATCTCAGTATTTTCTAAGAACTGCCATGGAAGGATCCGAAGACATGATACTGACACCATCTAATACTACTGGCACAGACAAGTAATTTGGTGGTATCGAAAGTTCTTTGATCAAATCTCAGTATTTTCTAAGAACTGTCACGGAAGGATCCGAAGACATGATACTGACACCATCTGATACTATTGGCACAAATAAGAAATTTGGTGGTACCGAAAGTCCTTTGATCAAATCTCATTATTTTCTAAGAACTGTCATAGAAGGATCTGAAGACATGATACTGACACCATCTGATACTACTGGCACAGACAAGAAATTTGTTGGTACCGGAAGTATTTCATAATGGATTTTGTTCAAGCCCGTGATCAATGTAACATTTCCCCTAAGTGATTCAGATGGAGATTTGCCCCTGGCTATTTAACATTTCTTGAGAGATTCTTTGAATCTCGACTTGACTGCCCCAGATGTGTTGGACAATGATCATGTCGTGCCCCTTGATTATGAGATTTGTCATTGGAAGCGTCTTTCCATTTGAAGTGATCCTATTTATTGAGAGAGTTTTTTGTTCATTGGATATCCGTCGTGCGAATTTTCTCCGTTATCAAACAATTAGCCATATGCAAATAGTGATATTCAAACAATGCAAAGTTTATGTTTGTCTTGAGAAAAAAATTGAAAGATGCATTTTTAATAAGCAACAAAATTTTGTAAGAATATGAATTCAACTTATGATTTACAGTAAGCCTTACAGGAGTCAAGATACCTTTTGTAACAATATGCTTTCGAACTAACCTATGCTTCAATTAGGACTTTTAAAGGGTTGTAACGTGGTATAGTTCACGGTTTAAGAAACAAAGGATAAGGCTCATAGTTTATTTGTCCCTAACCCGCTCTACATGATGTTCTCTAATCCTAAACTCAGTTAATTGCACGTTTATCTCTCAATAGAATCTGGAACGATATCTTGGTGATGGTTAAGTTTATTTGAGAAGGAAGTCATTTTTTGTAACATTTTTCATGTTGTCGAGGATTTGGAACGATCTCTTTTTTGATTTACTATCCCTAATTTTTGCCAGATTTCTCTTGTTTTAAGATTACAGCCAACGGGATGCCCCAGTTTTCTTAAGTCTTCTTTATAGATTTTAACCTAACGGGCTTTTATTTTTGAGATGCAAAGACTGCTTATTTCATGGGGAACCATCACAATTTTTTTTATTCAGAAGGATATTTTTGTTGTGAAGTGAAACTTGCGACTGAATGTGCATTTGAATCAATCGAGAAACTACCCTACCCCAGGTTATGATTAAATGTTTCAGTTTGTGCGAAAAAGAAAAATCCCACTTCTTTGGCTCAAAGGGGTTGACTATGGATTATCTTCCTTGTAACTCCAATGTTTAGGGTTTGAAACAACTCTTGTACATCGTCAGCAAAGTCTGTCCAAAAGCATATTGTATGAGATTGAGGTATTGTTTTTGTCATCCTACCTCTAAAGGCTTATTGCTTGTAACCGATAGTTGGATATCATACAAAAAGAGGTAAAAGAATAATTTGAATATAGTGAAAACGAATGGATTAACTCAAGACAAGCATATGCAATGTATTAGTGAGAATAACAAAAGTCTGACATGAAGATAAGTGTTTAAGCAAACAAAGAAATTACAACTAAAAATTCGACTGAACAAAAGTTTCTCCATCTAAACTTTGTCACAGATGATGTATCTTTCAGGGGTGATAGAAAAACTCCAGTTGACCATCTTGTATAAATTCTAACACTCATTCGTCGATCAGGTCTTGAATCTTGTTCTTCAATGCCCAACAGTGATTAGTGTCGTGCCCCCGACTGCTGGAGTGGCATGCGCACCTTCCATTGTATTTTTAGCTGGGAGAAGAAGTATTAGGTTTGTGAGGAGGCTCCCTCAATTTAACCAGCTTGGCTTCCAACATATGATTCAATGCTTGAGCCATGGACATATTGACCTCGGTAAATTGTCTTTTGGGTGTATCTTGCTTACGCTGACTACCCTGTCGTTGTTGGCAAGGTCATTGTTGGACGCATGGTGTAGTTGTTATTTTGAGAGGTGTCCTCTCTACCAAACCAACTTCTTGTCTTATCGGGGGCTGGTTAATAACTTGATCCCTAATCTTAACTGTTTGTTTCATACGGTTGCATTCGTCTTGATGAAGCTTGTTAACAAGAATTCCCAGCTCTTCTTGTCCTCGAGCTAAGTTTTGGATAAGAGCCATTTCTCCCAACATCTGGATTCTCATTGTTGCTATCTCAGCCTGTAATTGCTTCAACTGGCCATCCTTGTCGTCTTCAGGATTCTTCTTGGTCATGCTCTCAATGAGGAGTGCTTTCACTTCTTCTCGCCCCTTGGATAAATTTAGGAACAAATCTTAAAGCTGATCATTTTGGGTCTGAAGATCTTGGGCAATCTGCTCGAGATCCATTTTTACTGAAATAAACAGCAAGCGGATAAGAAAACTTGTATGGGGAAACTTGTCATGATATGATGCATGATATGTGGATGCAATGTTTCCAAGGATCTCGCGGGGTAAACACAAGAAAATGTTTTAAACTTTGATCACATCTTTGATTGGAGAACTTCGTATTGTTGAATGTCCTTCTACGAGAATCAAGCTTACCATGTCAAGTGGGTCATAGCCCTCGACTCTTTGGCTTTTTGAAAACATTTGACTAGAGGAAAATAATTCCTATTACCCCTTGATAGACGTCTGGTTCAATATAACCCTGCATCACAGACCCTTGAGACCCTTGAAATGGTTATCGAAAATGCTATGGTATGATGTCATGATGTTATGTACAAATAAACATATACAAGCAAAACAAATAAATCCTTAGGTTTAGTCTTGCATGGAGTTTATAGGTAAGTACCCTCTTGAAGTTTAGTTGGTTCAACCTGTCCTAGAAATTAATCATGTTCTAGGGGATCTCAATATCATAGATCATTCTTCATAGGACATTGTATCAGCACAAGCCTCTTTATTAGCGACCGAAATATCCCGAAATTCTGATCTCAATAAGTGTAGCATCGAGTATCAACCAACTTTAGACTGCACCAAAGTCGGCTACTCACTACTTCATAATGGCCAAGTTGTTCAATTAAAGGTTCTACGGTTAGTTAATGCTTCATGACACCACACAATGGCCCCGTATTCTCCTTGACTAGACTCAAGAGATACCGGTACCAACAAATGTGTCACACTAAGATAGTCATCGCTTCTACCATGTAGGTATACCCCGCACAGTCCTCACGATCCTTTGCTACTTACCTAATAATGTTCCCCGATTCGGGTGAAGGATCAATAAAAACGTAAATAAGGACCCATAAATGTAAAGTAAACAAATCAAACAATGAAAGAATTTAAAGGTGATCTAGCTCTAAGGTAGCCCCACTTTTAAGTTATCCTCAACAGAGTCTCCAGTTCTGTAATACGGTAGGAGAACTGACTTAGGTGTTTTATGTTTTATTGCAATTGTTGTAGATAGTAAGAGTCGCCCCGACTTTTCTTTTATCCAATAAAGGAAAGAGTGAAAAGAACAGGAAAGACCTTTTGATATATTTTCTTTAGTTCGGGGGGGTAGGTTATGAAAAGGGAAGGTGTTAGCACCCTTTTCATCTGTATTTATCTACGGGCTCTTAGTTTCTAGCTCACTTTAAAATGCTTTGTTTGAAATGTGTTTGTGATTTGTTTTTTAAAGTATTTTTGAAAATTGCCTTTGTTTAGGCGAACTTTGTAATGATTCTCGTCTCTATAAGAATGTATACAAAGTGTTGACTTTTGAAAATATTTCATTTGAAAATGTTGGTGTGTTTGAAATAATGTTGTTTTGAAAATGGTTGTGAGCAAGCAACTACGAGCGTTCTACCTACTCAAAAAGTCTTAGTTATTTTCCTCCTCCTTTAGATATTTCTATCTTACCATTGATTGGAAGGAAGCCTTATCATTGGATGTGAAGGGACATGTGTGGGTCGTTGTATAATCATAGAAGGCAACATTATAGGATACCTTAACAATTTTTGTAAGGGTCTAAGATCGTTTACCGAAGGAAACATTGAAGGTCATCGAAGGACTACGATCTTGTATTCGAGGGTCATTGCTAATGTTTCCCACGTTCGAGGGACATGACTATTTTTTATCTGAGGCAACAAGTGTGGATTACCTTAGAGGTGAAAGTGTGCAAAGTGTTTGATTGCATGCATTTGTTCTTGAATTAGGGTTTGATACTTGTTGATTTTATGTCTTGTCATACAAACCCTAATTACTAGCATTTATATTTGAAAGTGATAAATTGCGGAAATTAAATATCTTATGATATTACATCATTTAGGGGATGGGGATACAAATTTACAAATAGGGGAAGACAAGTAATTTAAACCTAAGCTACTATTACAACCATATTAAATTGAACGATAATGTATAAAAAATGTAAATATAATGTACAAAGAATAAAATGATATGAAAAGAAATGGAAATATTTTTGTTATGAAGAAAAGGTTTTGACCTAATTAACTAAAAAAAATAATTAAACTAAGAAAATTAAACTTAAGTTAATTAAGAAAATTGATTTGATTAAAGAAACAAGTTTAGGTTTTTTGTGAAAAGGTTTTAATTAAATTAGATTAGTATATATATAAAATAAATAAAAATAATTAATTAAAAGCCCTAAGTTCTAAATTAATTTTAAGTGAAAGAAAAGATAAACCTAAGTCTAAATATTAAATTAATTTTAAGCAAAGAATTTGATTTTAATAAGAAAATGTTTTTTGTCTTTTTTAGTTTAGAAAAAAGAAATAAAACAAAAGTGTATATGTATACATATAAATATTAAATAAAATATTTTTTGGATTTTTTTATATGAAAATAATAAGAATAATAATAATAATATTAATAATAATATAAGTAAAGAAAAATAAAAATAAAATAAAATATAAAAATGAAGCCAGGGGGTGGAAAGCTGAATTGAGGTGTTCTATAGTAAAACGGTCTTTTCTTAATAATAATATAAGTAAAGAACAATTGGGCCTGCGTGATGGTCAGTAAGCATGGGGTGTGTGAGTAAGAAGGAGTTGGGCCAGGATATGGTTTTTGGATTGGTTGTTACAGAAAGGTGAATGGGGGTGCAAAAATGAGGGAGGGGGTGCGCGTGGAAAAGGATTGGGCCCTGGGTTGGGCTTAACCAATTATGAAGAAGAAGAAAACAACAACAATAATAAACTAACTCAATCCATTAATCAGAAATCACGCACTCTCTCTCTCTTTTGTTTCTCAATTCTCTCTCGTTCTCTGTGGAATTCTCCCGCAGGAGAAGAGAACCACGCCGCGCCAGAAATCGCCTCACAGCAGTGACGGTGGTGGCGGACTTCCGATCATAAATTTTTTAACTTATTCGTTTCATTTTCCTCTTCTGAGTATTAATCTACGGTTGGTTTTTACAGATTTGGTATGGTTTCATGTAGATCTAAACGGGAAAAGGACGAACCCTAATGGTTCCAATTCGGATTTGGACGCTTATTTTGGGTGAGATATTTCCTCTTCCTCTCTCTTTTTGATTCTGAAGGGTATGGTTTTGAGAAAATGATGTGAAAAATTAGGGTTTCCTATTTGTTTCGTTACCTTTCTGTATCTTGAAGGTTTTGATGGTTGGCATGGCTCTGTATAACTTTCTTTTTGTCTTCTCCTTTTATGAATGGATGAAAATAATTTTTTGAGGGGTTTTGGTTTGTGCAAATAATGAGAAATTTTGGGTTAGGGTTTATGGCTCGGTTTTGTGCGTATGTATATTTTTGTTTTTCTTTGTTTACAGAACAATCACAGTTTTTTGTTGTTGTTGGGCCCGACCCTGTTTTTCTCTTTCTGCCTCCATTTATTTTGTAAACTATGGCTCTGTTTATATTATGGGCTTGCTTGCTTGTTTTGACTTGCCTCTGTAAAATCTTTGAGACTGACTTGAGGGAACTTTCCTTGTCACTTTGATTTTCGATACATCAATATTGTTGTACTTTGCTATGTTGACTTTGCTTGCTTTAGGGTTGTACTTGCTTGCTTTAGGGCTGTACTTGCTTACTGACTTTTGAACTTTGTATAGACTTTGTACTTTTTTGATTGTTGGCATGTGCTTTGTATTGTTTACTTGGATGACTTTGTGATTTTCTGCTATGTACCAAACAACTTTGTTTGTTTTGAGATTTGTAGCAAAGCTAGGCCTGTGATTGAATTTTGACTTTGATTGAAACAAGAAATATGAGGCTTTTTGTTTGCGTGAAACATGATGTTAATTATGATTTTTTCCTTTATTTCTTCTCTATATTTTATGAGCCAAACTTTGTGATTTGCAAAAGATATCTTTAGGACAATGATAGGACAATGTTTGTTTGAGGCCTTTGTTGGGCTTGAATTCTGATTTGTGAATTCTGATTTCTTTGAATCTTTGTCTGTTGGGATGGAAATGTGATTCTATTTTGAACCTCTTTGAATTTATTCATTGTGAACAAAGTTAAGTTGTGATTTGTAATAATTCTAGGCTCGTGATTAAATCCATTTTTGTATGAGGTTGTTTGGCACAAAAACACCTTTAAAAAACATCCATTTTCTGATTCCATAAACCAACCCTAATGATGATTTTTAAAATATTTTTCAATTCTTTGCTTATTTCCATGTTTATGTTTACTAACAAAACTTTTCTTTGTGTTTCATGTATTGATGTGTTGACACGAGCTTGGAAAGATGATGAAGACTTTGAAGCTGAAACCGAAACAATGGCTGTGGGAAACTCGAAGTTTGAAGAAAAATCCTTTTTTATGTATCTTTTTTAGAACATATAGGGGACTTTATGATTCAAATTTGTAAATTAACTTGTAATAAATTTTTGTGAATGGCATGTGAGTTATGGAATTCATTCATGCATTATGCTTGAAAAAATGAACACTTGGAATATTGTTGAATTCTTGTAATTAATGAAGTTTGAGGATTTGAGATCTTCTCTTTTTGCCATAGTGTTTTAATATATTTGAAAGAATTTAGGTTGAAACATGAACCATTGAACTTAGCATTCGCTCTTGCACTTTGAACTTGAATTCAACTTATTGTTTATTTCAAACGAACAAAACTTCCCTCTTCGGAATATGAGACTATCTTAGCAAATCGAACAAAAAAAAATCACTTTTAATGAATACTCACAATAATGAATTATCCATGATCCAAATCTTCAATCTCCATCAATAAATAAAAATCTTCAAGATAACAACAAAAAACCTTGCCCTAAACAAATCTCTTGTCATTTATATTTCAATTCAAACAAAGGTATCTTGATTTAACTAATAGTTGATGCTTCGAAGAATCCTTCGATGAATGGCTCATTTGAAACATGGAGATTAGAGTGACCATGAGAATCTTTAGCCCACTGAATCTTAGTTGATAATTTAAAGTGCATTTGAACAAGACTTATGAGGACAATGCTTCAAAGATTTTACAAAGGATGACGTCACCCACTTCAATAATCAAACCCATGCGCCAGAGCTAATAGATTATGACTCATCCCAAAATACTTGTAAGTTCCGAATCCTTTGATGAAACAAAGAATTATCTTGAGATGTTACGTGGCCTGATAAGCCTTGGTAGCCTAAGATGCTTGAAAACCCTAGGAGTACGGGGGGTCATTTTTTGACTAAAAGAAGAGGGAAAAGGTACTATAAGAAAAGGCAGCGCTTTAGATTAATGTAAAAGCGCTGCTATATGTCCCCTTTAGCAGCACTTTTACTTTAAGAGCACTTTCTTTTGAACACCTTTAGCGGTGTTTTTACTTCAGAGAGCGCTTTGATAAGTACACCTTTAGCAGCGCTTTCTCATTTTAGAAAGCACTTTAGGCAGCGCTTCTTGTATCTCTTTAGACGGCGCTTTTCTTTAAAAGCGCTGTCTGTTTCGCACCTTAGGCAGCGCTTTCCCATTTTAGGTAGCACTTTGTCCCTACTTTAGACAGCGCTTCTGAAAAGTGATGTTTGTTCCCTACCTTAGGCAGCGCTTTCTCCCTACTTTAGACAGTTCTTTTATCCTTAAGCGCTATCTAATGTTAACAATTTTTTTTTAAATTTTAGACATATTTTCTCCTTAAGCGCTGTCAAATATTTTCTCCATTTTTTGCACTAGGTTTTCACCACATTTTGCACCACATTTTCACCATATTTTTCACCAGATTTGATAGCTTCAATCCAATATATATGCATCAAATTTGCATATACAAAAAATCTACATATGTATAAATGATATATATAACAACTTGAAAATTGATGATACAACTTGAAAATTCTAAAAAATCTAAATTGATGTTTAATCTACATATTACTATCTTCAAGAGTTTCTAAAAAACAACAATAAAGAACTTGTTAGCTCTATCTTCTACATCTGCACCTATAACTTGAAACAAAATCAAAAGATCAAAATTCATACCATGATAAAACAAAACTGTATTCCAATTTATACTTAAAACTCAAAAGTTGTACTCAAAATTCTCATCAATGAAAGAAAGACAACTTTTATGTATCTTTGCTGACCATAAATAAACCGAGTACATACGATATGACATCATCTGGTTTTGTTACAATTAACCCGGCGTTGACGGTGTTGGGAGCTAAGAAATCGAATCTTTCTTCCAATCCACGCGGGCACATCGATATGTCATACAAAAACCTTAAATAAAAACATCATAAAAATTAGACCATATTCATTGAAATGAGTAAATAAATTGTTCATTTAATTAAACAAAGTTGATTGGAGTATACTTGATGTATGCATCGATAACACTGAGGGCTAATGTAGAATGTTATAAAAATTGATCAATATCTTCTCTACCAATTGCTTCCATGTATTCATAGCCAAAAATTTCTACCTTCATAGGTATAAGACAAGTACCACCAATTGGAATATTTGTTATACCTATATATGTCCGAAGGCACGACCTATACTGAGAAGTAGGTTTTTTGCTAGCCGCGCTCTTCTTACCCCTACTGACTTACTCAGTCTCTTTAGCATGCATCTAAATATCTTTTAATTAGTTAGCTGAAGTATAAGATTATTCTATGCATAAATATCATATAATTATGTTATACCTCTTTTTTTGATGCAACTGACTCGGTTTGCTTCTTAATCCCTTTATCTTTTGATTTGGATTTTGTGGGAGTCTAACATTACCATGAAAAAAATGTACGTTAAATGGTCGTAAAAAATTTGAATACTCAAAGGTTCGTGATGGTTTAAAACATACCTCCTCATCTATGCAAATGAGGTTTGACGGCCATGCAACATACGATCCTATTGCCTCTCCTAGCAATGTTGCATCTGAAATATCATCAGGCAAAGGTAATGGCGCATCCCTCTCTAAAGAAATATAAATTGATACTTTCATAAATCCAACAGGGAGCGGTTTATGGTGAAGTACTTCTCCCAATGTGTTATGCATTTTTCCCTTGCCAACCATGTGATAAGTCGATGACGATTAATATAGCTGACAAGGTGAAATACCCTAAACACAATAATAAATATGAAATTGTTAATGTGTATATATGTCAATTAAAAAATTGTGCTAATTGATAATAATATATATTACCTCGGGAATTTTCTGTTGGAAATCACAATTGATACTATCTTTGTCACTAGTATCCTTGAACCCTGGACCTTGCCTTTCTGACATGTATTTTTCTTTGTCCTTTTCCAGCTCACGAACTTTAGCTTTTAATTTTTCTAACTCTTCCATCACTTCTTTATTACTATGACCTTTCCGCTTTGGAAGATTACCCAAAGATGTTTCAGTCACTCCGAATCCCTTACCCCTCACACGACCGATATGCTTAGGAACATTTAATACCCGACTAAGTATGCTCTTGTAATCATGGTCTTCAACTTGACTTAAAGATTGAGATATACTCTCCTGAAATTCATATGCATAGTGAAATAAATTAGTGGTGATTAAAATCATAATTTCTTTATTTTAATAAGCTCGATATTTAATTAAAGGGATATTGATATACTTACACATTGCTCATAAATTTGCTGCACATCTTCCTTAACAACTCCATCCTTACCCACCCGGGCAGCCTTCCACAAAACATGTTCCGGAAGAGATGTTTCTTGACTTTTCTCCTCTTCTAACTACACATTAAGAAAACTAATAAAATCAATAATAATACATGATGAACAATTATATCATAGAATTTATATATACTTACCAATCTTTGTTGTAAGCGTGCATATCCCATACGCCCTTTTCTGTATGGATACGTGGGACTTGATGCTCGTTGGCGATTCACGTCACTCACATCCTAAAAATCGGAGGTTCTTCTTTTTTCTTTGAAGGTTGCCCATTCTTAAAGTGAAATCAAGCCTACATACGCTTGTGGATGCTCCGCATCGATAAAATTGTTATCAGCATCCCTAAGAAACTTGTTTGTCAAAAAAGATCAAAACCCTCTTAGTCTTTTTCCGGCCAATTGAAGACAATATGATTTTCGATCATCATCAATATTAAAAGACCTCTACAAAAAACACAATATAAAAAGCGTTAGTATTTTAAAGACCTAAGCGATAAAAAAATGAAAGACATCACATATGGCACCTGTATTTCAGTCCATAATTTTTCTTTAACGGGTTTCAACTCACACCTTCTCCAATCATCACAAGTGATTGGAACTTCTCTCCTCATAATGGAACCAATGTAACTTTGTTAACATTGAAACGTTAAGCTCAATTAATTGTTTGTCTTCATTCCAATGTACGTCAAATTTGATACCTTTATCTCTTGCACGAATGATTAACTTCATAATTGTTATACCTTGTCTAATATCATTCTCCACATCACGAGTTGATTCTTTTCCATCATTATTAGAAGCCATTTGACCTTTAATATTAAAGAACATATAAATTCAAGTAACATAAACACAATATAAAAACATAAACACAATATGAATTACTAGCACCTATTTCATTAACATCTCTTTCGTTTCCATCATTATTAGAAGCAGGATGTGATTTTTCCTCATTGGTAGCCATATGACCTGTAATATTAAAGAAAAACATAAACACCATATAAAATTCAAGTAGAATTGAATTAATAAACACAATATAAAAACATAAACACCATCTAAATTAATTCAAGTAGCATTGAATTAATAAACATAATATAAAAACATAAACATAATATGAATTACTAGTACTTTTTCACTAACATCTCTTTCGTTTATTGGTTGGAATATGAATTGTTTGGCTCTTAACAACTCGGACGGATGGATTGATCCAAAATCCCTCATTATGATCATTTCTAATATATGTTTCATCCGCTATAATATTCTCATCTTGATCATTTTGTACATACGACTCATTCCCTCTAACATATGACTCATCCTCAACATCAACATCACTTTGATTTACATTGTTATCATCAACCACTTTGTTAGATAAAAGCACTATAGACCATTTTGTACTTGTAGGATCAGTGACATAGAACACTTGTCTATCTTGAGAGGCTAGAATAAAAGGCTCATCTTTGTACCCCACATTATTTAGATCCACTTGTAAAAATCCCGACTTATCCATTCGTATGCCACTATTATGTACCCACTTGCAACAAAAGATAGGAATCTGAAACTTCTCATAATCAAACACCCAAATATGCTCGATAACCCCAAAATATGACAGATTTGCATATTTGGGGTTTAAGTCATTCATACTTGAAATGTGCATTGATTCAGCTACAACAGTGACATCATTATTCTGCATAGTGCTTTTATCATCTTGTTCTTTGGTATAAAACATGTATCCATTAATTGCGTATGCGTTATAAGAAAACACAAGCAAACTCGGACCATATGCTAAACATATCAACCTTTCTATTATTGAAGCGGGATCTAAATCAAACTTTTAATAAATATGATCTTTGAACCATTGTATAAAACTTTGATTGTGCTCTCGTACAATCCGATTTTCATTTCTATTCGGATTTAAACCTCGGAGTACATCCTTGTGCGTTTCAACATACGACTCAACCTTATTGTCATTGTGTAGAACATATAAATGCACTTGATCCCGTTAAACCATTGATATTGTCACAATTTTATTTTCGATTAAATTTATTCCTTCCTTCCTATCTAAAATATGAGATTTGGGTAGTCCAATAGATTGAATATTAGTCAAATATTCAGTACAAAACTCAACCGCTTCTTCAACAATGTATCGTTCAACCATAAAACCTTCTGGTCGACTTCGATTATTCACGTACCCTTTTAATATTTTCATATAACTCTCAACAGGGTACATCCATCTCATATAACCCGGTCCACACAATTGTGTCTCTTTCAGAAGATGAAAAGCAAGATGTACCATAATGTCAAAAAATGAGGGAGGAAAATATATTTCAAGCTCACACAAAGTAATAACTGTTTCTTTTTGCAATATTGG
Organism: Vicia faba; assembly: GCA_948472305.1. Lineage (NCBI taxonomy): Eukaryota > Viridiplantae > Streptophyta > Magnoliopsida > Fabales > Fabaceae > Vicia > Vicia faba. The sequence goes on from OX451735.1 coordinate 150,695,591, forward strand.
TAAGATCTCAGGATCAATCACCTTACTATAAATTGACTGGAAGAAAAAACACAATTTAGTTATGGCACTTCTTACTTTTTCTGCAAAAATAGAACGTATACCTATTGGTAGAAAATGCTCCATTATAACATGGCAATCATGTGTCTTTAAACTCTTTAATTTGAGGTCTTTCATAGACACAAGTCTTCTAATATCTGAAGAGTAACCTTCTGGAACTTTAACTTGACTTAGAAACTTACACAATATTTTATTATCCTTTCTAGATAAAGTATAAGCAATAGGCGGCAGATATGTTCGTGTTCCTTTCTTCATGGGTCCTAATTCAATTCTTATTCCCATCTCTATCAAGTCCTTTATTGATTTAAGGCCATCCTTAGACTTTCCTTGTATATTGAGTAACATACCAATAACACTTGCAAATACATTTTTTTCAATATGCATAACATCAAGAAAATGTCTTACATACGACGACTTCCAATACGGCAATTAAAAAAAATTGAACTCTTCTTCCACCAACTTTTGACAAGCGTATTTACAAAAGGCTTGCCAAACTGAGTATTCATATCTTTAACCTTCTCAAAAACTTGGTCACTTGTTAACATAGGTGGAGCTCTATCATGTTCTGGATTTCCATTGAATGTCTTTCTCCACCCACGGTAGTGATGATTAGAATTTAAGAATCTACGATGACCTAGAAATACATTCTTTTGACAAAATTCCAATCGCTTCCAATTTATGTGTTCTTCACAAATAGGACACGCTTTTTGACCTTTAATGCTATACCCTAATAGATTTCCGTATGCGGAAAATCATTAATTGTGCCAAAAAACATCGCTCTCAAATTGAAACTTTCTTTCCTATATCCATCATAAACCTCCACATCATTCTCCCACAAAATCTTTAAATCTTCGATTAACGGTGTCAAGTATACGTCTATGTCATTCCCTGGTTGTTTAGGTCCAGAAATTAACATAGATAACATCATGTACTTGCGCTTCATACATAGCCATGGAGGTAGGTTATAAATTATCAGAATTACAGGCCATGTGGAATGTGAGATACTTTGAATACCATGTGGGTTCATTCCATCTGTAGATAATGCTAAGCGAAGGTTTCTTGCTTCTCCTCCAAAATCGGGATAATCATTATCAATTTTCGACCACTCTGGTGAATCTTCCAGATGTCGAAACTTTCCGTCAATAATTTTTCATCTACATTCCAAGTCAAGTGTCTTGCATCGGTTTCACTATAAAACATGCGTCTAAATCTCAGAATCATAGGAAAATACCATAAGACTTTTGCTGGAGACAATTTTTTTCTTATATCGAGATAAACCGCATTTAGGACACTCATTTAACGATGTATATTCGTTTTGAAACAAAATGAAATCATTTGGACACGCATGTATCTTATCATAGCTCATGCCAATAGAGCACAACCATTTTTTGGCTGCATATGTTCGATCAAGAAGAACATTATCCTCCAGAAGCATATCTTTCATAAGGACTAATAACTATGAAACTTTTATCCGACCATCTGTTGCCCGCCTTTAAGTTATACAACTTTAATACTGCGGAGAGTCTTGTGAATTTAGTGCAACCTTTATACAACGGTTTCACTGCATCGCTTACCAACCTCTCAAACATTTTGGGACAATCATGAAGATCTTCTTCAAGTGCTTCTGCAATCTCTTCGACATGATCACAATCATATGTATCTCTTCCATTGCCGTCTGAAGCATATGTCGTACTATCCCCTGGTTCAACATTCCCGTTACTTTTCTCACCATGGAATATCCAACATCTGTAACTTTGATCAATTCCACGCCTCAATAAATGCGATTGTAACCCAACTGCATCAACCCGACCCACAAAACAACAACTTAAGCAAGGATATTTCATTCGATTGGCGTCTTCGGCGTGTTCAATAACAAACTTAACGAATTCTAATACCCCATTCTCGTACTCTCTGGACAATCGATTGGAAGACATCCATTTTTTATCCATGGTCTTACTATTAAGTAAGCTAAACAAAAACAATACTTTAAAAAAAGGACAAAGACTAAAAAGCTTAATACCAATTAGGCATATTCATCGAAAATAAAAATACTATAATTATTCAAGAATCTATAGAAAATTAAAAGAACAACTAAATACCTGTAGAGAAGTCAATAACTTCTGAAACCACACAGTGTAATATTCTTGGAAACGCTCAAAAACTCCATTCTTCACAAGTAACCTATATAAATGATCAATTAATTTCATTATAATAAAACAAATCTATAGAATAATAATTATATTAGAATATTTATACAACAGTAAAAATATATGTGTACACCATTAAATAATCACTAATAATCATTAAACATATTTGATTTTAAAATATGAAGGTAAAATATTAATAAAAATTTTTTGTTAAATAAAGATCTATTTTAATATTCTACATTGAGAATATAAATCAATCAAACAATTCATGTGACTCTATATTAATCAAATGGCTCATAAAGTGTAACTTTCATTTTTTTCCTTCAAATCTAAATCTTCAAATTTTAATCCAACAATCATAATTTGTTTAATTATCTTAATAATCGCAATGGTAATGTATACACATTTCAATTACAATGCTTTTTTCTCTCATTCAATGCAATATTCGTTGTGACATTTACACAAACACCTTACATGCAATCTCATTGTGACATTTTCCCAAACACCTTACATGTAAAAACCACATGCTACACAAAACACACCATAATGCAACATTATCAATACTAAATCAATACTAAAACAACACTATAAACACTATCAACTAAACTAAATGCAACATTATATATCAATATTATCAAATATATCAAAAATCATACCTAGAGGAGAAGAGAACTTTGGTTGTGAATGGAAGAAAGGATGCAACGGTCTTGAATGGAAGAAGGATGAGAATCTTGAAGAAAGGATGCAAATATTTTGTCAAGAATCAAACAAAAAATGGCGTAAATGTGAGTTTTATTCGTAAGTACTGTATTCTGTAAAATGGGTTTTCTAAATAATAATGTCTTACTGTGTTTTATGTTGGGCGCGTGTTTTATTTTTTTTATAACATGACTTTAGGCAGTGCTTGTAGTAGAAAGCGTTGCTTAATCCCCCCTTTAGGCAGCGCTTTAGCAAAGCTCTACAGTGCCTACCCCTTTTAGCAGCGCTTTATAAATTCACATTAACCCCCTTTAGGCAGCGCTTTCACAAAGCGCTGCTTAACATATTATTCAATTTCATCTCATTTAAAGAAGTGTTTTAGTTTATATTTGTTTGTTTATAAATTTAACCATTTTAAAATATATAATCTAAAGGCATTTTTGTTATTCAAGGAATTTCTAGGAGATTTGTAGGAGAAAATTTTTAGAGAAAACTGGGGGCTTTGCTTAGCATCTCTTACATTTGTAACTAGGCTTGGTCTAAGGGGATACCTTCAGTCTCAAATGTTTTTAGGAATTTCTTAACATACTTTATGGATTGCTTCTTCATCCCAGTGAAAAAACTAAAGTTACCCCTAGACTCCAGAAATGCATCTCCGAAAGCACCGCAAACACATTCGTTTCTACACCAGCCCCCAAAATTATGCAAAAAAAAACCAAAATGCATCTCCATGTAGCTTACGAAGATGCATCTTCGGACACTATTTTAATAAAAAAAACTCACTAGACCCTTCTCCTTCCTTACTTCTCAAAATCCTCTCTCAAAACATAACTCTCAAAACTCTTAAAACCTCTCAAGTATCAAACTCTCTCAACTCATATTCTCTCAAACTCATTCTACTCACTTCAAAGCTTATGCCATCAACATCCAATCGATCAAAGAGCTAACTCAAAATCAAACTAAACTCACATTTGGTAAGTTTTTGATTTATCTATACTTTTTTTTTATTTCTATATACATTTATAGAAATTGAGCATTAGATTATGTAATAGGTAGTTTATATATATTATTTAAATGATAAATGTGTTTAATAGGTAGATTAAATGATCAATGCATTATTTTGGATGTTAGAGTGGACTGTATTTCAGCCGTTGTTGTCAACTGAGTTGTAGAACCTTATGAAGATGTATCTCTAGAATTTTGCAATGTTTTGATTTCCAAAATCCGGAGATGCATCTCCAAAATTTATTAGACTACATTGTTTTGCTTGACCTCATTGTATTTCATCTATGTAATACTTGTGTGGTTTATCCATAAGCGTTACAGCTAATAAACATGATAGATTGAGGCACAATAGAGTTATGTAACATGCATCAGTTTAAAGGGAAAGATCATAAGCCTCGTAGGCACATTGTTTCTAGCTCGGTTGATGCGGATGCGTCAACTTCTAGGGCTCATACATCTTTGCCTTTGTCTTCCCGCAGGAGACAGATGTCACCTACTCAGGCACCCCAGGGGTTTGAAGGAGGCTCTTCCAACTTGTCATTATTGCCTCTACACCCAAACCATGTTGTCGGACATGTCTGGGAAAGAAAGTTACAATTCAATTATATTCATTCTTTGAAAAACAAGTTTGTTATAATATTCAAAATTTATGATGAAAATTTATTTTTGTGCAGGATCATTGTGCTTTAAAATGCATCAACCATGGCTTAAAGATTAATGATCTACCACAAACTAAAGAGCAATGGTTTGAGGAAGTGATGTGACTATCTGGATTGGGAGACTTGTTCAGAATCAACTATGTTATAGTTAACCATGGTATGTTGTTTGCGTTTAAGGAGAGATGACACTCAAAGACGTCATATTTACATCTTCTACATGGTAAGATGTATGTCATACTCGACGATGTCTCATGCCTATTGCATCTTTGACAAGGGGACTTTTAGATATTGACGGGATTAAGAGAGATGGCGTAGTGGAGATGATGGTAGACTATTTGTGAGCTAACCCAGGGGTTGTGCTACAAGAGTTGGAAGCCACCTGAGGGGCTCAAGCTAGGTTTCAATTCTTGGAGAGGTTGTATACATAACAATTGCATGATGCTGACCATTTCCGCTAGTGATGATGAGCAAGTTAGGCAACATAGGGAATACACATTGAGAGCATACATGTTGCACTTGGTTTACTCATCCATTTTATGGACAAAATATTCTATTTATTTGGATGTGATCTACCTTAGATGCTTAGCTAACTTAGAGTGGATCCATGAGTACAACTAGGAGACCGTTTGTTTGGTCTATCTGTATTTCAAGTTAGCTAAAGGTTGTATTTGGACGACACTACCTTTTACTCTGGATTGTCGTTCACATATGATGTATCCTCATATGCCTAAGTGCGTCATGTAGCAGTTCGACTACATGCAGTTTGTTTTCAGATACCCTTTTGAGTCTGCTCCTCTCGCTATGAGGCATGTGGATATAAGCGCGATGTATGATGAATACCTTAATCATCACCAGATCAGGCACAAAGTATCATAGATTCTAGCGACTGAAGTGTTGTACACGACTATATTCAGTGGCATTTCAGAGTGTCACATCCTTATATGACACTATATGTTCCAGGAGATCCACTTAGACCGACTCATCTAAAGATATTAGAGGATGAGCAAGTTAGGGAAGATCATTTTATAGATGTGTTTTTTAGATGGATTAAGACTCGAGTAGGCATAATTTGGTGAGACTCATGCATCCGGAAATATATTTTGAAATTTGAAGAACATTTTTAAATTTTAATTTTCTACAAGTTAGGATGAGATAAACAATACAACAATACAAGTACTCCACTAATAGAAAAAAAAACCGTTGTCTATGAAAATGTTTTTTTTTTTAAATTAAAAATAGTATATAAATTATATTGGCAAAGTTTCATCATTTTCATATCCTTCATTATATAAGAGAAAATAATTTTTTTCCATATCCCACTTCCATAATTTTGTAACATACTTTTTAAAATTACTTTAAAGTATTATATGTTATTTTTAAATAAATTTAAAGAGAATTTTAGAAAGAATTTTACTCTCATAAGTCAAATTGATTTGTATTCTTTTTTTATTGTTCTCGTTTTTAATATAAACAAATTGAAGAATCTTTAATTCTTTCTTATATTATTATTTGCTTACACAACAAAAAAAATTAATAAAAAAATAAAAAGTTGGCATTATAGCCCCACACCCTGCATGCAGTGTTTGTGTGATGTTGACAAAGGAATGTGTGAAGTGTGATGCACAATGCAAGTTGCATAATGCAAGTTGCATACATGAAAGGACGGTCATAGCATGCGAGCAATCTGCAGAGAAGAAAAATGTCTTGTCGTTACACCTACTTGCAAATGCATGCGCACATTGCATTCATATCATTCACCGTATATATTTCATTTTTTTCTATAATAATCTAATGATTAAAATTTAAATAAATAAAGAGAGAAAAATAAATGGATTGATAGTGTAAAATATTAATACATTGTAAATCAATGAGAGACATGTATTACAATAAATTTCAATTTTATTTTTAAAATATTTAAATAATATGATAAATATAAAAGTTTTGATTGATTATATATATAAAATTATTTTATGTTAGCAGTACACTATCTTTAAATTCATAAATAAATAAATAAAATGTTTGAATAAATAAAATGTTGTGGTTTCAAACTCACAAGTTGATGCCCGACTTAACAGGATTAAATATTTGACTTTATTCAAAAATTTCTGTCATTTTTTGAACTATCAGATACTATTGAATGTATATAGTAATTCAAATGCATATTATAAGATTCTTAGAGTAAATTGAAAGAAACAACTTAAAAAATAAGCACTTCTGGAATGTAGGGAATGCCATTTTTGTAGGCGTAATCGATTACGAAAGCAACATTCAATTATGTTATTTCTGTTTTTAGTAGGCGTAATTGGTTACGCTTTTTTCCGTAACCGATTACGAGTCCGTATTTTGAACTTTTTGGCTTATTTTTGAGTTATTTTGGTTTCCCAATTAGTTTATCCTCAAGTATAATGTGTTTTGTTAATGCCATTTGTTATATTTTTCTTTTCAACCTTAATTTCTCTCTCTCTCTCTCTCTCTCTCTCTCTCTCTCTCTCTCTCTCTCTCTCTCTCTCTCTCTCTCTTATTTTTCATTTTCATATTCTCCAATAATCACTTTTCTCTATTGATTCACCAACTTAGTTTGTGTATTTTCCAACATTTGACATCAAGAGTCTAGTCCTGATTCATAATCCGCTGCAAAAATGACTACTATCTCCAGCGATCGAGTCTCCACTAATCTTCCAACTCTTGATTCGAAGAACTATGATAAATGGTGAAAACAAAAGAAGATATTATTTGGCTATCAAGATGTCATTGAAGTGGTCAACAATGGAGTTACGCCACTTGGGAGAGAAGCTACAGATGCTCAGAAGGCTGCACACAAGGAAGATAAGAAGAAAGATTACAAGACATTCTTCTTGATTCATTCTTGGTTAGATGGTGACAACTTTGAAAAAGTTGGTGATTGTGATTCAGCGAAGCAAGCATGGGAGATCTTGAAGAATGCTTATGAAGGGCTGATAAAACAAAGTTGGTAAGGTTACAAACTCACAAGCGACAGTTCAAATTGGTACAAATGGAAGATGAAATTCTAGTATATCAGACTTCAGATGTCCTATGACATGTTAGGACATCTGATCTGAACAAACAACATAGGCAAGGTATAAACATTCAAAAATAGTACTAAAAAGCATAAACAATACACCAGAATTGTTAACCTAGTTCGAAATAACCTTGCTTCTTTGAGGGCGTACCAAGCCAGGGATAAGTCCACTAAAATAGTATCAATTCATAGACCCTCAACAAATATCCAGTTTACGATCTAATCACTTATCACTACCCTTGCTAGACTTCTATCTAAGACTCATTTAGATATGAGGCTCTCCTTAATCCCTCATCAACTACAAACAACAATTGGACAAACACAGGAAGACACACTTTCATGACGAAAAACAGAAGACACACTTCCATGACAATACTCATCAAGACACTTGACAAGAACACAACTTTGAATTACTTAAAAGCTTCCTCAAAGAACAATACTCACGTTTGCTTCACAGTTTCGAGGAGAACAATAATCAACTCATTACCTAAAGACGTCTGAGTGATAACAAAACCTTGTAGCACAAGAAACACATTCCAACTCACATGTCGAATGGAACACACAACCAACTCTTCTAGTGAGTGGCTACAGACTTAACCCTAATAATATGAAAGTTACATTTTTAACTGGTGTAATACGGTGGGAGAACTGACTTAGTTTTGCATTTTATCGCAAATGTTGCGGATAGCAAGAGTCGCCACCGACTTTTCTTTTATCCAATAAGGAAAGGGTGAAAAGAACAGGAAAGACCTTCGAGAATTTTCTTGAGTTCGGGAGGTAGGTTATGAAAAGGGAAGGTGTTATCACCCTATTCATCCATAGTTATCTACAGGCTCTTAATCGCTAGCTCACTTCGTTTGAAAATACTTTGTATATGTGTTTGAAAATATTTTTAAAAATGCCTAAGTTTGGAAAACTTTGTAATGATTCCCGTATCAGTTGAGAACACATACAAAGTGTTTGTTTTGAAAATATTTCATAGAAAAAGTGTTTGTGAAAAAAGTTTATTTTAGTGAGCAAGCGACTAACAATATTCTACCCTTACTCAAAAATCTTTCGTGTTATTTTCCTCCTCCTTAGATAGTGATATCCTATCATTAGTTAGTAGGAAGCCCTATCGTTGGATGTGAAGGGACAGACGTGGATCATCATACAGTCATAAAAGCAACTTGTAAGGACACTTTAGCAATGTTATCGTAAGGGACTAAGATCGTTTACCAAAGGCAACGTCGAAAGGGTCATCGAGGGACTACAATCTTTTATATCGGAGGGACTTTGCTAAAGCGTCCCCACGTTCGAGGGACATGACTATTTTTATTCGAAGGTAACAAGTGAGGTTACCCTAGAGGTGAGTGTGTGAATAGTGTATTGAATTCAGTTATTTTATCTTGGATTTAGGGTTATCTAACGGTTGATTTTAGATATTTCCATACATGCCTAGTTACTATACAGTAATAAGAAAAGAAATAAAACCGGAAAATTAAAAGTCCTACGCTATTACAGAGCTTCGGGGAAGGGGGTACAAACCACAAAAATTAGGGGAAAATAGAAATAAAATAAAACCCTAGTTAAACTATTACATTCTGTAGCAGTTACATAATAGAAAAACTAATGCGGAAATAATAAAGCGCGCGAAACAGTAAAAAGGAATAGAAATGGAGAAATTGTTTGAAAAAAAAGATTGATGATTTAACCTAAACCTAATTGATTAAATCTAGAAAACCCTAAAGTCTAGGTTGATTTTAATTTAATCGAAAAAGTTACATAATTAAATTAATCGAGATTAATTATCCTAATTGTCCTTCAATCATGCCATGTTTGAAGGTTGCATATCTTTCGAACCATAAGATCAAAGCTTTCAAATTCAACATATTTTTCTTTTGGAAGCGTCAATTCAACCAATGTGTCAGTAGAAGTGTGTTTTCCTTGTAATTCTTCGAATAGCTTACATTTCCATGGTTCAAAAATGAACCCTTCGATGATGCTCCTTACTAGCTCTTCATCAATCGAAGACTTCACAAAAGCGTCTTCATGCTTTCTTTCGAGTTATCCTTCCTTCGATCCTAGTGCTTCATTGGGCATCAAATTAGACTGCATACTACTGTCGAAGCTTCTTCGACCCAAAAGCTCTTAGGCATATTCTCAGCTTTCGACCTACACCTTGTTATGTACACTTCTTTTTCTTCTTTCAGTTGTGACATTATGCTAAGGCATATAGGGTGCCATGGAAATAATTTGAAACTTTTTGAGAAATTGAGGATCTCAATGAGCATGTCTTGAGTAAAAATGGGAGGGCAAATTTTGGGGTACAACACATCCTCATAAGCATAATCTCAAGCATTCCCACAGACCATGATGTCACAATATCAAATTGGGACATCAGCTTCCCATCATACAACTCAAAACACTTTGGTTCTTAAAAACTTCATCCATATGACTTATTCTTTGCATAGAAGTCCTTGACACCAGAGGATCTCCAATGACACACCTTCAGTAGCCAATTCAGGTTGTCACACCAGAGCAACACAGAGAGAAATAAACTCTCAGTAGTTAGCAACTTCCTATCCCAAGCTACTCAACACAGTCACATAGAGAAAAATAAATTCTCTATACTCCTTCTAATCATAAGGTTCGGACTGCAGACTTGCACCAAAATATCAGACAAATACTCAGTTCCCGTCAAATTATTCACCATCAGTCACATGCACAACCTCGACAGAGGACAGACAAATACTCAACTCCCGTATGAGTATTTTCAATAGTTAGATAATGTTACCTTCTCACACAAGGTAGAACATTTGGCCTGACATTCTTCTTTTGCACACCTCTAGAACCTGTTGATTCTTCTTCATGATAACCAGCCATGATAACCATTCACACCACAAACTACTTCAAGTTTAGGCCAGTGGCTTAACCTTATACTCCACCATGAACCAATTCAAAAACTTCCTTGGCTAACGAAGAAAAGAACATAAATGATGTTGCAACATCAGTTTGACATCGGTATAAATCACATGGGTTTAAGCATTTACTATGGATTTGGAGACAACATCATAGCAATTCATATAAAACTATTGTAAGGGACTCAAGAGGATCAACCATCAATAGCTGACCAACCATCAAGATCAGATCAAAATACATGTAGAGCATGCACACCTCAAGAAAATTTCTTCTTACAAGCATAATGTCCAGACCACCTGTTTGACTTTGAGGTGTTAGACTCCATTCTTCTACACCTAAAGAGGAGATTCCATCTTATAGGTATATGGGGAAAACATTAGAAAAAAAGGCACCAACATACCACAACCAATATGCTTCTTCCAAATCTTCAACACACAAGTATGCCCTTCGATCCATGCAAAAACAAATGTTTCATCATATGAGGCCACCACATAACTGAACTCATGCTTGAGGAGAAACTTCCCAAACAGTAAGAAACATGATCCTTTGGTTCAAAAACAAACTCCTCCTCCTTACTCCAGAAAAAAATCTGAAATGCTCATCCTAGGTGATTCAGATGACACTTCAATAGTGCATACACCAATCAATTACTTAGCTCTAATGCAGACAATCCCGTGGATGTATCTTCCATTACAGAACAAGAGTACCATGCTCTAATAGACTTGATAGTAATATCAATTTTAAGTAAACAACCTCCATCCTCTATATGAAGAGCACCAACCAGACAAGTTGATAAAAATTAATTCTCAACACACAGATGTCAAGATATTACGTCGGACATATCTTCAAGTTCTTCCAGCTTCAGATTAAGGACTCCCCCTTTTTAATTGCTGAGAACTCCTAATGGAATTATACATTCTACCCTTCATTAGTTGCACATCATGTGGTTGGTACACACAAATAACCCCCTTCAAGCTGAATCTTTGGCCATAAATAAGATTCCATAAATCTGGCTCCTTTGATCAGAAGGATTTTCCAAATGACAAAGAGAATGTCCTTGACATTTTTTCTTTATGTACAAGGAACCTGGTTGAGATAACAGAACTCTACTGGATACTAGAGCTCATCCTATGCATTTCTACTAACTTGGATCAGAAATAAACTGAACCAAGAAGTAATCAATTGGTTGATCAACATTCAATTAGCCCACAAATCTAAGACGTGTTTTCTGGATAAAAAATCTTAGATACACAACCTAGATGCCCCCTCTTCCAAATTAGCAGTAGGTTTAAAGAATATGTGATCACATATTTGTTTAGCACCCAAAACATCAACTTTTCAACACGAATTTGCATACCTGCTGACATGATGTCTCGACATCTGGTAGAATATCAGTTCCTTTCTTTTAGAACACACAACTGAGATTGGTTCTGAAACAACTATTGCTTCGAGAGAATAAAAATATCTTGTGATCACCTTCAAGGTCTTAAAAATAAGTCCAAGCTCCAGCTACACCAACAACAGCAAGACTCAGAGTCGCTTTCCTAATTAGGCCAAGACTTAGGAAGACTTTCTTAGAAGCCAAAATAAATGGATATACTCTTTCTTCAATAGTCTATCAAATAATGATAGGTTTCTTGAGAAATACATCAACCACACACTAAAGTAACTTTATGAGTGGACTTGAGAAATATAACTCAAGTATTATTGGTAACTTTACGCAGTTGGTTGAAACAATATTGCACATATCCTATCACCATAGAATAAACCTTATGAGGAGACTAAACCCTAATGCTCTTCCAAGAAAATAGTTATAGAGACACAAGGAACAACCAGGGTTACAAGAGATACCATGTAGCAGAAAAACACAAGAAATGCTCATCAACATCCTTCAAGGACAACATAAAACCTTGCATACAACTACCACAGTCCAGGTGCAATAGGTCAACACATGTTTGAAAATAAATCAAACCCCACACAGAAGTTCACCACCAAAGCTAGAGGCCAGATAACAACATATAGGTCCAATAGACATCATGCCATGAATAGTACATAGTCCACTTCAAGGGATCGTTCAAAAAACAATATGAACTTATCCAAGTTCAAACATATTTTTAGTAGATACCTCATTCCTTGCCCATGACCAAAAAGTATCATCCCATAATCTCACCAGGAAACAGAACAGGATGCATGCTCTGATACCAATTGAAATTCTGGTATATCATACCTCAGATGTCGTATGACATGTTGGGATATCTGATCTAAACAAATAACATAGGCAAGGTATAAACATTCAAAAATAGTATTGAAAAGCATAAACAACACACCAGAATTGTTAACCCAATTCAGAATAACCTTCCTACTCTGGTGGCATACCAAGTCATAGATAAGTCCACTGAATTAGTATCAATTTATAGACCCTCAACAAATATTGAGTTTATGATCTAATCACCTAATCACTACCCTTGCTATACTTATATCTAATACTCGCCTAGATATGAGGCACTCTCCGCAATCCCTCATCAATTACATACAACAATTGGAAAAACACAGGAAGACATACTTCCATGACGAAAAATAGAAGTCATAATTCCATGTCAATACTCATCAAGACACTTGACAAGAACACAACTTAGGATTACTTCAAAGCTTCCTCTAAGAACAATACCCACTCTTGTTTCATAGATTCAAGGAGAACAATAATCAACTCATTACCTAAAGGCTTCTGAGGGATAACAGAACCTTGCAGCACAAGTGTGATACGGTGGCAGAACCGACTGTTTTGGAAAATGTTGGTTTGCATTTTGCGTTTTGTATTCGCAAAATGTCGCGGTAAGCAAGAGTCACCACTGACTTTTATTTTATCCAACTGGAAAGGAAAAAAGCACAGAAAAACTCCTTTTTTCGAGATTTTGAGTACGAGGGGTAGATTATAGAAAGGGAAGGTATTAGCACCCTTTCTATCTATAGTTTTCTACGGGCTCTTAAGTACTTGCTCATCATTTTAAAAATTGCTTTCGTGTTTGTGTGTTTTGAAAAGTTTTTGTTTTACTTCACTTTAACCCTTGTATCAGTCCTCAAGAGTGTTACGAAGTTGTTTTTGAAAACTTTGTTTGAAAAGAGTGTAAGTGTGAAAAAGTTTATTTTTGAGCAAGTACCTACTAGCACCTACCTACTCGAAAAAAGGATTGTTTCTATTTTTGTTTCCTTTAGACAATGCTATCCCATTATTGAGAAATAGGAAGCATCGTCGTTGGAGTTGTAAGGGTCAATTCGAATGGGACGTACGATCACTAAAGCAATGTTAGGACGTCTTAGTAATAACCCTAGTGTCTTAAGATCATATTCGAAGCGACATTTCCGAGGCGACCTTTCTGAGGAAACATTTCCAAACGAGACTTTTTATCTTTGTTAGACAAGAGGGAAACCACTAAAACACCCTATACTTAATGATCGTTTACCGAAGGCAACCAAAGTGAGAGTATACCCTATGAGTGCGCATGTGCGAGTGATTCGATTTCAGTTATTATCTTTGCATATTAGGGTTTTCTATCCATTTTAAAATCAGCATACAGTCTTGTCATACAATCATATTATCATACATTTAACAATTAATATTTTGCGAGAATTAAAATGCGAGAAATAAAAACTACGCTATTACAAGGCTTCGGGTAGGGGATTAATTATATAGCCAAAAACCCGTAAAAACGAAAATAAAGAAAATCCTAATTAAATTATTACATACTGTAAGCAGTTACATTAATATTTGAAAAAATAATAAAGCGTGCGCGATGAATCGAATGAAAAGGAATTAAGGTTTTGACCCCATCTAAACCTAATTGAAACTTAAGAAAAATCATTTTTTGTGTTGTTTTTGATTATTTTGAGAAAATAAGGTTTTAATTGAATAAATACAAACCTAATTACTAATTAATTTAAATTTAAGAAAAATAATTAAATCAACCTATTTTTGTATTTTGTTGTTTTATTGAGAAAAGAAATAAAATTGAATCACATGCTAACCCTAATTTTTTTCTAATTGATTTTAAACATATGAAAAAAGTCAGAATTAACCTAAATTAAATTAAAACTAATAGAAAATTAAATTTCATAAAATAAAATAAAACCTAAATTCTAAATTGGTGAAATTGATTTTATGATTTTTTTATGAAAAAAGAAATTAATTTTGTGATTAGAAAATAATTAAATAAAAGAAATTAAATAAAAGGAAAATTAGAAAAATAAAATGGGCCTGGTTTTGTAGCAAAGGAGGGGGTGCTGATTGCACTTTCTGAGCCCAATAGCGCCTAACCCATTTGAATTTTCCAGATCCCATGTTGCTAGCTTGACTGGGGTGTATTGTGCATCCTCATGGAGAGACCTTGGATTTGGCTTGCTTGGGATCTGATGGCTGAAAGCTGATGACGTATGGTGGACTTTGTAGGACGCTTGTACACCTGATCAGGTAATGCAAAATAATATGGAATAATAGGGGGACTTGGGGATCGAACCCAGGCCCTTAGACATTCCACTCCTGCGCGCTTGCCAGCTGAGGTGGCTTTGTTAATTGTACAAAGAACAATAAACAAATATTATATGGAAAAAACAAAGTGATATTTACAAAATGCGCGAAATTCAAAATTGGCCATTCACAGGATGCCACACTATCATCTCCTTCCTCCCACCGTTGCTAAAAGTTCTGTAACTTTTACCTACGGTCACCTGGGTGTAGGAATAAGCATGTGTTTCTCCAAAATCTTATGCAAGCATCATAAATCAATACTAGTGGTACCAACCTGCTCGTTGCAACCTCACGAGCATTATGGTACCATTATTAATTGCCAATTGTCCCTGTATTAAGAATCCCTAAAAAGAAAGCTCGAACCCTAATCATGTCATATTGGTATGCAGTCAATAAAAACGCAATTAAATACAACCATTAGCTTGCAAATGACTCAAGGATTAAGAATATGCAAATAAATCATGCTAAAAGTGGCAGAATTGTGATATTCGATTTCAAGAAAGTATGGAAATCGTGGGACACTTACAGTGCGTTTCTGGGCACGAGAATGCTTGCTAGTGATTAGAATAGGATCCTAGAACGTCCAGCACCCGATTTGTGTGACTGGAATGGCTTGAGGAAGCCTGAAATTAGGAAATCGGTTTGCAACTTTTCTTTATTTTTTTGAAAGTTGCTTTCACCTTTGCACACCTCTAATCTCCTTGTTTTTTATCTGCATTCCTTCCTTATGTACCCTAGAATGAATTAGGGTTGCAATTTGGTTTCAAATCTTCTCCAATTATGATCATTGATTCAAGATTTGATCCTTGGTGCAAATATTTCCAAATTGAGAAGATCCAATCTTTTTGTGTCCATTTTAATCTTGCACGATTTGATTCCATCTCCAGCTGTATAATAAACCTAAACATGCACAAAATATCAAGCTTTGATTAGTTTTTTATATTTTCATGATTTTATTTTGATTTTATTTGATTTAATTGAAATAAAATAAAAATAAATGACAAAAATAAAATAATGACAAATGGGAAGGATCATGGGTCGTGGGTCATGTTACAAACTCAGTGCAAGCATAAAAAGTTGGGCCCATTTGACAAAAATTGCAATTTTGGCCACATTTGACTTTTGGCAATTTTGCAAAAAGGATCAACGTTTCCAATGCATAACTCCTTAAATTTTTACCCTAGAGATGTGTTCTTGTACTTTTTAGAAAGTTTAAGATGTCCTCTAAGCAACCCTTTTGGTCTCATCTTAATTTAGTCTTCTATGTTCACGTATGAAGCTTTGACAAAAAGGTGTTTTTGTTGACTTTCCAAAATGACCTATAATGTCCAAATTTATATCTTCTTGTGAGTGCATATTTTGAACTTGGGAGCTGAAGATGAATTGTAGGGAATTACATCCTCTTCAAAATTACCTTTGGATGGGTCATTTTTGATAAAGTATGAGAAAGTTATGCTTGGTCAAATTGAGTTGACTTTTCCTACAAAACCCTAATTTAACAACTTTGGGTTTTGATGAATTGTGAGCAATCCTTGAGGAATCATGATCAACCCTTGATCAAATGATGAATAATACTTCAAAATGAGAATGTTGACCAAAAATCTTGAAGTTTGACTGTATGTGGGCCACAATTGACTTTTGCCCTAACATGGTAGATTTTCAGGTCTTTGAGCAATTGACTGAGCAAATTTCCTCTACAAGGCTTGAAACTTGACATGAATGATCTTGTGAACATATTAGGACAATGGTGAGAATTTGGGATCCTTTAGACTCAAGCATCTTGATGCAAACTGAAACCCTAATTTGAGGTAGACTGCCTTAGGAGAGAGTTTGTCTGGTTAACCCCTGGACTTCCTTGAGCAATTTGAGGACCTCACTTGAAATGTATTGAGAAATATGGGAGGGAAAATTTTGGGGTACAACAGCTTCCCTGTTCAATCTTCTTAAACCTGAGGATGTAGATTGGCTTCTCTGTCTTTCGTGATCCGAAGGTGGAAGATGATTGAACACTAGAGTGCCCAGAAATTTGCACTCGCATGAAGTGGAACTCATCTTGCGATGTCGGGAATGGGCTTATAGATGCCATTTGGAGATTGATGTTGGAATATGGGCTTAAAGATGCCATCAGAAGAGGTGTCGATCACATAAGAGATTCCTTTGCGAGAGCCCGTATACCTGTTGTTGAGGAGGACTACGCTGGGGAATGATTTTCTCTGTCTAGGGAGGAATTGAATTTTAGGAGCTTCAGTTGTCCGTTATTCTAATGGGGAATCATTTCTTAGTCGAGGAGGTGAAAATGCACTGCTATCTGGTAGTGATCCAGGCTTTACAGTGATTTTCTGAGGAAAATAAGACTGACTGCTATCTGGTCGTGCTCCAGGATTCACAACGACTTACTAGGGAGAAAAATTGTTATCTGGTCGTGCTCCAGGCTTTTCAATTTATCACTTCTTATCTGGTCGTGCTCCAGGATTTAGAAGGAATTAAGTTGTTATCCGGTCGCATCCGAGCTTTAACTTGAATTTAAGGCATACTAATATCCGGTCGATTCCGGGCTTCTTATTAATTGGACAAGTAAACAGCTATTCGGTCGAATTCCGAGCTTCGTAGTACCTTATACTGTTATCTGGTCGTGTCCCAGGCTTCAGTATCTTTTGCCTCTATCTGGTCGTGATCCAGGCTTCACGGCGTCTTATACCATTATCTGGTCGAGTCCAGGCTTCATGGTATCTTGTATTGCTATTTGGTCGATTTCCAGGCTTCACAATAACTTGCTGAGGGTTAAGCTATTTTCTGGTTGATTTCCGGGCTTTAAGCTTGTATTTATGATGTACCACTATCTGGTCGATTCCAGCTTCATGGTGTTTTGGAGAAATCAAGATATTATCCGGTCGGATTCGGGCTTCATAACTTGAATTTAAGAGATACCACTATCTGGTCGATTCCAGGCTTTATAGTATTTGGAGAAATCAAGGTATTATCTGGTCGAATCCGGGCTTCATAACTTGAATCTGGACTAGAAATCTTGGTAGTGATTTGACTAAACCAGAGAAAACCTGTGAGAACTTGTTTGTATTTTTCCTGAAAGGTAAAGAGTTAGTCGTATGTAATGTCATGATGTATGACATGTATCAAGTAATGGTGTTCTCAAAATAAATGAGATTGTGTTGTATGATGCATATGCATATGCTATGATGTATGGATATGCAATGTTCTTGTAATACTCTCTAGCTTGGGAAAATAAGTCCTGGACTGTTGTTGGAGAGTACAAGGAATTGAGTTCTTCGTCCTTGTTGGGGATAACGACCGAAGATGATTAGTTGTAGAATTGAGTCCGTTCTGCTTGAGAATATTCCGCTGGGAGAGACTCTTTTGGGTAGAAACCTGTGGGAGAATGACTCTATGGGGAAAAGAGATATTCTGCTGGACGATATGCCGATTTGGAGAAACCGCTCCGCTGGGGATGTATTACCGTTGCTGGTGATGAATAAACTCTATTGGGGATTGCATTTCTTCCTGTGGAAGAAATAAACTTCTATTGTTGGTGGTAGCTAAACTCTGCTTGGGGAGAATTTTGCCGACTCATTCGCGATTATGAACCTCAGCTGGGGAGAGTTGTCACCACTATCTTTGGGTACTTCCTGCTCTGCGGGGAGTGTATGTACCTTTAGTCGTATTCTTAAACTGGCTCTATCCCTGTACCTGGTGGGTAGAGCAACTGTAAGGTTTGGACATTTCTTGTTTGCCCCTATTCCTAGAATTACGAGTACTTGTCTTTTGTTTCTTATGTAAACGTTTATGAGCAGCAATTATTTTCAAATGTATATATAAAAAATATGAATCATTGGACGCTCTTGCAAAACAAAACAGAAAAAAGAAAAAACAAGTTGAAATTTCTTGTGAAAATGAAATGTATTGATTTTTGAAGTTGACCTGTAATAGGAGTTTTGTACAGGAGGCTGACGTCCTAGTAAGGGAACGCCGCCGAGGGAACAAAATTTATATAATTTTTGTAAAAGAAAATAAAAACAACTATGTGAAACAATCCCATTGGGTTCCAACTCTGCTATTTCCTTTATATCTTCGAGCGTCTCATCACTTTGCTACTTGGTCGAAGATAGATCAGATTGATTGGCACCGTCCGAGCTTGATAGTCGATACTGAAGTCTGGTCGCAAGGTGATCCAATGAGACATAGTGTTACACTTTGATCCCTAATTTTTTCCTGGACCGCCCTCTCGGGTTTTCGGTCCATCGGGATACCCTTTTTTGCCCAAGCCGCCTTTGCAGGTTTTCGACTTGCCGGGTGTACAGTTTTTTTCATTTTCATCCCTTACTTTTGCCCAAACCCTTTTGGTTTGCCGAAAAACCCTTATTTTTGCCTAGGATAGTCAACCTAGCGGGTCTTTGATTAAGAGTAGTATTTTTTCACTATGTCTGCATTGATAGGGTGAGGAAGGTCGTCACCATCCATGGAGGTTAGAATCATAGCTCTTCCCGAGAAAATCTTCTTAACCATAAATGGCCCTTCGTACGTAGGGGTCCATTTTCCCCTGGGATCACCTTGCGGCAGTATGATGCGTTTGATCACCAAATCCATGACTTGATACTCCTGGCGTTTGACTTTCTTGTTAAATGCCTTGATCATTCGCTTTTGATACGTCTGACCATGACAGATAACAGTAAGTCTCTTTTCATCGATTAGGTTCAGCTGATCAAGTCGGGTTTGGATCCAATCATCTTCGCTCAATCCTGCATCCTTCATAATCCGAATAGAGGGTATCTGGACTTCGATGGGTAAGACTGCTCCATGCCATATACCAAAGAGTAGGGCGTTGCCCCTGTTGAAGTCCTCGCTGAGGTACGGTACCCATGAAGAGTGAATGGTAACATCTCATGCCAGTCTTTATACGTCATTGTCATCTTCTGCACAATCTTCTTGATGTTCTTATTAGCTGCTTCAATAGCCCCATTCATCTTCGGCCGGTAGGGAGAAGAGTTATGATGCTGAATCTTGAACTGTTTGCAGAGCTCGATGATCATCGTATTGTTGATATTTGTGCCATTGTTTGTAATGATCCTCTCTGGTACACCATATCGACACATTAGATTGTGTCGGATAAACCGTACCACGACGTTCTTGGTTACTGTATCAAAGGAAGCAACCTCAACCCACTTCGTGAAATAATCAATGGCTACCAGAATGAAACGATGCCCGTTAGATGCCGTCGGTCTGATCTATCCAATCATGTCGATACACCACATTGCAAAAGGCCAAGGAGCTGTCAAAACATTCAGAGGAACTGGAGGTACATGCACCTTATCAGCATAGACTTGGCACTTATGACAGGTTCGAGAATGCTGATAACAATCGGCTTCCATAGTAGACCATTAATATCCAGCCCGTAGGATCTTATTTTCCATGGTATGTCCACTAGAATGAGTTCCGAAGGTACCTTCATGTAACTCTGCCATAATCCTTTCCGCCTCGCTTTTGTCCACACATCGCAGTAAGGTCGAATCATGGTTACGCTTATAAAGGACACCATTACTGATGAAGAACTTCACATTGAACCTTCTCAGAAACTTCTTATCATTAACAGATGCACCCTCGGGGTACTCTTGAGCCTCAAGATACCTCTTTACCTCATGGAACCAGGGCTTATCTGCTACCTCTTCAGTCTCGATGTCACAACAATGTGCGGGTTCGTCCAACCTCTCGATGGTAATCTGGGGAGCTTCATTGTCCCACCTGACTTTGAACATAGAAGACATGGTAGCTAGCGCGTCCTCTAACTGGTTCTCTTCTCTCGGGAAATGTTCAAAGCTTATCTCCTCAAAGTGCGGGAGCAATGTCAATACATATTCTTTGTAAGGAATAAGATTTGGGTGCTTCGTATCCCATTCACCTTTGATCTGACTGATCACCAGAGCATAATCTCCGAATACACTCAAGAACTTAATCCTCAGGTCAATAGCGGCTCGAAGACCCATGATGCACGCTTCATACTCCGCCATATTATTGGTGCAGTTAAAACATAATTGGGCGGTGAATGGAGTATGACAGCCCTCAGGAGATATGATCACAACGCAAATACCATTACCCAATGCGTTCGAGGATCTATCAAAATACATAGACCATCGGGATCCTTCCTCAAGTCCTTCATCCGGTCCAGGTTCTTCACAGTCGATCACCAACACGATGTTCTCATCCGGGAACTCGAAATTCATGGACTGGTAGTCATCCACATCCTGATGCGCCAAATGATCCGCCAACACACTCCCCTTGATTGCTTTTTGGGTTGTATATTGGATGCCATACTCAGTCAAGATCATCTTCCATCTTGCTATTCTTCCGGACAAGGCAGGCTTTTCGAAGATATACTTGATTAGATCCATCTTAGATATCAATGGGGTAGTGTGAGTTAGCATATACTGTCTCAGCCGGCAAGCAACCCATGCCAAAGTGCAGCAAGTTTTCTTGAGCAATGAGTATCGGGTCTCACAGTCGGTAAACTTTTTGCTAAGGTAGTAAATAACGTGCTCTTTTCGGCCAGACTCGTCATGCTGCCCCAGCACACACCCCATTGAATTGTCCAGTACGGTAAAGTATAAGATCAAAGGTCTTCCTTCAACTGGAGGCATCAAAATTGGTGGCTCTTAAAGATATTCTTTGATTCTTTCGAAAGCGGTCTAACATTCATCATTCCATTTTACCACTTGATCTTTCTTCAACAGCTTGAAGATTGGCTCACAAGTAGCAGTCAAATGTAAAATGAATCGGGCGATGTAATTCAGACGTCCCAAAAAGCCTCTAACTTCCTTTTCTATGCGGGGAGCCGACATCTCCTGTAGGGCTTTCACCTTTGCAGGATCCACCTGAATACCTTTATCAGTAACGACGAAACCTAACAGCTTACCGGACCTTACCCCAAAGGTGCACTTGTTCGGGTTTAACCTCAGCTTGTACGTCTTCAACCTGTCGAACAGTTTCTAGAGATGGTCAAGGTGTTCTTCCTCAGTCTGGGATCGGGCAATCATGTCATCAACATAAACCTCAATCTCATGGTGAATCATGTCGTGGAACAAAGCAACCATGGCGTGCTGATATGTTGCCCCAACATTCTTCAACCCGAAAGGCATTACTTTGTAACAGAAGGTTCCCCACTACATAACGAAGGTTGTCTTCTCCATGTCCTCGAGAGCCATCTTAATCTGATTGTAACAAGAAAAACCATCCATGAAGGAGAAGATCTTATGCTGCACGGTGTTGTCGACCAGAACATCGATGTGAAGAAGTGGAAAGTTATCTTTGGGGCTCGCCCTGCTCAGATCTCTATAGTCTACACACATCCGTACCTTACCATCCTTCTTAGGCACCAGAATAATGTTGGAAACCCACTGCGGGTAAGAAGTGACAGCTAAAAATCCTGCGTCGAACTGTTTCATGACCTCAGCTTTGATTTTCTCAGACATCTCAGGGCGCATACGGCGAACCTCCTGCTTTACTAGAGGACAGACTTCTTTAGTCGGCAAGCAGTGAACCACAATGATGGTGTCCAAACCAGGCATATCTTCATAGGACCAAGCAAAGATCTCAACATAGTCACGTAGCATCTGTATCAATCGTTGTTTGACACTAGGCACCAGATTCGCACCTATCTTGACCTCTTTCCTGTCTTCCTCTGTACCCAAATTCACTGATTCAACTGGCTCTTCATGAGGCTGTATGGCCCTCTCCTCCTGTAGTAACAGTCTAGCAAGTTCTCCCGGCACCTCACAATCATCCTCACCTTCGTCCTCGGCTTGGTTGATCGGATTTTCGAAGTCATAACTGGCAGTAGCAGAGTCGTTATCAATGGGATCCATAATGGATATGGATCTGGATTATGATATGTGAGTGTGTGTAAGAGAATAACTGTTTTTGATAAAGCGAGAGACATAAATGAAAAACAAGGAGCGCAAAATTTGTAACGCAAGAAACGTCTAATGCTTTATTAATGATATATGAAAATTACAAATAATAAGCCCTCACAAGCAAAGCCAAAGTGCCTCGGGAAAGGCACCGGGCCGTAAAGTTTCAAACTGTCTATTACAAGTTTCAAAACAAAAGTCAATTACTGTGGAATAAAAGAAACAGGTATGAAGTCCTTTGTCGTCCAGTTGTTCAATCCACCATTGGTTTTAGGGTAGATCCAACTGTCAACATCCGACTTCTCATCATCAGCATCTTCTGTGGCGGAAACAACCTCAATAGCATTGATTCTCGAGCCATGCTTGGGCATGGGTGCATTTATGACGTTGGGCTTCTCTAGAGCATCAAACTCAATCTATTTGGCTTCGATCAAGTCTTGCACCTTGTTTTTCAAGGCTCAACAATTGTTTGTATCATGACCAGGACTTTCGGAGTGATAAGCGTAGCGGGCATTTGGGTTATATAGCGGAGATGTGGTGTTGGGATTCTTCGGGGCTTCCCTCAGAGTTACCAGATTGGTCTTCAATAATTATGGTAGAATTTGAGACAAGGTAATATTGAGCCGAGTGTACTGCCTATGTGGTATTTCTACCCTTTGTTGATTGTTGCATTGTAGAGCAACTGTGGGTCTTGATATCACTACCGCCTTTACTGCTTGACGGTGTTCAGGTCTGCTTTGACCTTTCGGGCCGTAGACTGCACTAGCTTCTTTCTTACTGGTGAACGATTCTTCACTGTACTTGATGAAGTATCCTTCTGTATCTTACCACTTCAAATACCAGCTTCTACTCTCTCTCCAGTCAAAATCAACTCAGTAAACCCAGATGACGAACTGCCGATCAGATGATTGAAAAATGGACCAGACAGCGTCCCTAAAAACATGTCAACCAGCTCCTTGTCAGACAAAGGGGGTTGGACTCTTCCCTCCAAATCTCTCCATTTTTGAGCATAGTCCTTAAAACCTTCGCTTGCACCCATTGACATACCCTGAAGCTGAGTACGAGTGGGAGCAAGGTCGGTGTTATATTGATATTGCCTGTAAAAAGCAGCAGCAAGGTCCTACCAGTTTCAGACATTGGCTTCTTCCAACTGATAAAACCATTCAAGCTGAGTCCCTGACAGACTGTCTTGAAAGAAATGTACCCACAAATTTCTATCAGCAGTGTGGGGTTGGATTTTCCTGACGTACGAGCGGAGATGGAGTTTTGGACAGGATACTCCATCGTACTTGGAAAAAACAGGAGCTTTGAACTTATGAGGGATCACCACTCCAGATACTAGTCCCAATTCTATGAAACCCAAACCAGGGATCTTCTGAATCTCCATATCACTTAGCCGTTATTCTAGTTGTTTGTACCTATCCTCGACATGAGGATATTTCTCCTTATCATAATCCGTATTATTATCAGAAACTGCAGGACTGGGGCCCTTTTCTTCTTCTTGGTTCTCCCCTTCTTTGGATGAAAAGGACAGATCAGCTTGCTGTTTCAACCTATCCCAAAACCTTTTACCCATACTCAGAAGAACGACCCTCTTCTTCTTCTTCTTCTTCCCCTCTTTCTCTTTCAGAATGAGAGATTTCAAATCCTCTTGCCCTTTAGCCAAGCTCAAGAACATCTCTTGGAATTGGGCATTTTGTGCCTGAAGATCTTTGATAGCTTGATCGGAAGACATTTCTGCTGAAATAAACAGCAAAGAAGATGAGAAACCTGTAATGGTACCTGTAGTGATGTGCATGATAATGGGATGCGTATGTAATGATTTCAAAGACTTTGGGAGATTTAAATTTGCAAACCAATAAAAATAAACAAACTTTATTAGATTAACTTGTAAAAAGGTTCAACAATTCCTTTAAGGCGTTACAAAGAAATAAATGGAAAACAAATTAAACTAGAAAAGCAAAATCAGAAATCCCATGGACGCTTCCCCTTTGTGCTGACATAGTCATTGGTCGTTCTTTCATTTTCGAGTTGCCTGGTGAGATTCAAGATCTTCCTTTCTTGCTCATGGTACTTTTCCCGGTAGGTATCCCTCTCCTCTTTCACCTGAATCCAAGACCTCTTCAATGCCCCAAGATTAGTGGGCATGTAAGGATAAATAACTGTATAAGGAATGTCCTCTTCATTGGTGGGCTCCACTATCACTGGTGTGATACGGTGGGAGAACTGACTTGAGGTTTTGCGTTTGTATTCGCACTTGTTCGGTTTAGTAAGAGTCGCCACCAACTTTTTATTTTATCCTAAGGAAAGGTTTAAAAAGCACAGGAAAAACCTTTTGAGATGTTTCGTGGGTTCGGGGGGTAGATTATGAAAAGGGAAGGTATTAGCACCCTTTTCATCCATGGTTATCCATGGGCTCTTAGTTACTTGTTTTAGATCACTTGCCTTTGATTTTCAATTGCTTGAAATGATGGTGTGTGTGTTTTTGAAAATGTTTTGAAAAAGATGCCTTGTCTAGGCAACCGTTGTAACAATTCTTTACTCGAATGTTTTACAAAGGTGTGCGTCTTTTCGAAAAGATATTTCAATGTTTTTGGAAGTTGTTTTGAAAGTTGTGTTGTGGAGTGTGTTTTGAAAAGTAGGCAAGTGTGTTTTGCAAGTTTGATCAAGTAACTAAGAGTTGTCTACCCCTAAATTTTCTCAAAGATTTTTCTCATGTTTTAACCCTTTTAACAGTATTGTTCCACCATTGTATTTGGTGGACAATCTTGTGTTAGGATGTTAACGGGACGGGCGCGGGTCATCGGATAGACCATGAATGCAATGGTGCCAAGTGTCTTTGGCAATTTTGCTTGAAGGGACTATGATCATTTTGTAGGCAACTTTCGAAAGCGTCATCGAGGGACTATGATCATTTGTTTTTGTTTTGTTTTGCCAAAGAAACTCAACATGCAAGCATGGCCCATTTTGGAAGGCAACGAGTGGGATTACCCTAGGGGTGCAAGTGTGATAGGTGTATTGATTGTCATGCATTTATCTTTGTGTTAAGGTCATCTAGCGGTTGATTTTAAATCTTCGCATACAAACCCTAATTACTATACAGTATATAGAAAGCGATAAATTGCGGGAATTTAAAGTCTAAACTATTACAAATAAGTATCCGGGAATGGGGGTACAAATATTTACAAATGGGGATGAGACTTATTAGGAGAGTAGTGTTCAAATATATTTACGACCAAATCGAATCGCATTCTCAAATGTAACATGTATCAATGTATAGTAATAAAAGCGATGTATCACAAGTATTTGTGTAAGTGTATGTGATTTATTTACAAGTGAGAAAGATGTTAACTTAATACAAATTTAAGTAATTATTTATTCCTTTTTTGTGTTTTTTTTGTTAATATGTACAAAACAAAAGATTTAATAAAATAAAGAGGAAAATGCTCAAGAAATTATATTTTTTATGTATTAATGTTAATGTGTTTTAGTTAGTATTTTTATGTACAAACAAAAAAGGTTTTAATAAAACAACAAAAAAAATGTTTTAAGCTTTTTAGAGGAAATTAACATTTATACATTTTAGTTTATATACAAGGATTTTATTTAACTCAAAATAAAATATTATTATGTATTTTTAATTATACTAATAAAAAGTAATTTAAGAAAAATTTATATAAAAAGAGTTTAACGTATTATTTAAATTATAAAAGGAAAAATAAAATGATAAGTAAAAAAGATGTTAGTTTGTGTACAAAGCAAAAAAAAAAGGAATGGGCTTTAGAATTTATTCTTGGCCCAACACAAAACTTGAAAAGAAAGAATCAGAGGGGGTGTAGGCCAGATTTGTTGGGCTTAAGCGTGGATGGGGCAAACCGGCCCAGACGGGTTTCACAAATTGTTATAGGGTTGAAATTGTTTTGTTTCATTTGCCTCATTCAGAACTAGGGTTACACTTGAGCGGCGCCGTTCATCTTTTTCACTTCCTTCATTCCCCTTGAGCTTCCTGAACGCCTCCATGCCTGGCCACCGGACGCCACTTCCGACTCCCTCTCTCAACGTTTGTTCAAGCGGTGACAGAAAAAGGTAGCGATCTCCTCCTATGCTTTTGTTTTCGTATTTTAGGGCTTTGGGTTTTCGTTTCTTACATGTTATTGACTTGTTCTGATTCTTTACGTGCTATTATTTTCTTCCTGTGAGGTGTGAAAAGAAAAAGGAAGAGATACTACCTTTGGAGAGGAGACGGAGGAGGACGGCGACGTCCTAGGCGGCCGGAGGCGAGGGGAAATATGATGTTGGCTTTACTGACTCCCTGGTATTGTTTAGTATCTTGCTTTTGTGTTTTATGATGAGCTTTCTTCTGAAAACACTTTGCCTATTTGCTTCTTTTCCTCTCTTCTGTTCGCCTCTGATTGATGGCTTTGAGTGTTGATGATGTTTGAAATTGATTCTGAATATTGTTTTTTGTTAGACCCTGTGATGAGCCTAGCTCTGAGGGCTTTGTTGGTTCAGTTATTGTTTCGATTTGTTGAAGATGCTTGTATGATTCTGACTGAGATTGGGATTTTGAGTATTGTTTTCAATGATGATAATAATCTGAGAATTTGTTGGCTTATTGTTCCACTTCTTTTCCCCTCTTTTGCTTGCTTGTTGAGATGCTTGTGTGCCTAGATTCTGAGTATTGTTGCCCTAACCCTATGATGAAATCATTCTGAGGGTTTTTGTTGGTTATGATGCTTCAGTGTTTGATTTGAGTTGCTTGTATAATTTGCTTCTGAAGAAGCTTGTGTGCCTGGGTTCTGAGTTGTCTTTGTTGGATATGGATATTTGGCTTGGACAGGTTTGTGTTACAGTTGTGTGAACTGGTTGTTTTTGATGAACAAGCCTTTTAGGCTTTACATGGCTTGAGGTTACCGGCCTTTAGGGCTTGTAGGCTTCTGGTTTTGAAGGCTGTTAGGTTTGCTGTTTAGAGGCTAATAGTTTGACTGGTTTGTGGCCATTTGATGGCTTTTGTTTGTTACAGGTTTGGCTTTTTCTGGTTTGATGTATTAGCAGGTTTTGGCTTGTGTTTATAACTTATGCAGGTTTGAAAGGGCTTGGCGCTTGTGGTTGGAGGCAGGTTGTTTGCTTTCTTATGTTATGTAACAGGCTTTGAGGTGGTTTTTATGTTAAGGCACAGTTCTGAGGTGTTTGAATGTTTGACACAGTTTGTGTTGCTTCTTGGTATTTTCTGCCCCTCCTTACTGTGTTCAGATATGTTTGTTTATATCTTTTTCTAAGCCTCAAGCCTGTAAGGCTCTACTTCTTTTTCTCTTTTTTTTCTCTCTCCACAGATTTTAAAAAGCATTTTTATTGCTTTAGATGTACTATTCTGAAAAAGTACTGGCCTTGGAAAGTGATGATTTAGAATGTTGCTTGCACTTTGGTTTTGCTTTGCATATCTCTTATCTTCTTTTTCCAGATTTTCTGCATATCTTGTGTACTTTGTTGACAGCTTTTTGGATAGCCTTTTGATAGCTTTGTTTGACATTTTAAACTTGGTTAGACATGTGCAGTTCAATTTGCAATTTGTGACTTAGTTTAGAATTTTGACAGCTTTGCTTTTTGGACTTGGTTATTCAGTTTGAAAACTTTGGTTGACAATTTGGAATTATGAACTATGCAGCTTTATGCATTTTTTTAAATTTGCAAAACATATTTCTATCCCTCTTTGTGAACCAAGAGTAATCTTGTGATTTGCAGAGAGGGCAAACAAACTGATTCCGGCCAGTTACTTTTACTGATGAATTTTAAAATATCTGTCTGCCTTTTTATTTAATTCATCTGCATTTGACTTTTCCCCTTTCTTTGTTTTTGCAGATGAAAATCAATTGAGCAATGGGGGGCAGCAATAGAGGATGAAGATTTAGAAAACTTAGGATATAGCTTTATTTTACCTTTAATTATTTGTAATAACATTATTTGTAAATACTGTAAATGTATTCAAATAACATTTGTACTCAATAATTAAAAGTAAATAAAAGTTTAATCCTTTTTAATTCTTCTTTAAATGTTTATTTAATTATTTATAATTCTTAAATTATAATAAAATGGAAATAAATCCCAATTATTCTAACTTAGAATAAATAAACAATTAATAAACATTGTGGTCTTAGCATCAATCAATAATAAACCCGGCGTTTCAAATAGCCATAAGCATTGCACAGTCGAATCAAACAAACATCCTTATTCTTTTGCCTTTACTGATTAAATCAAACCCTGCAAGTTCTCAATCCAAATGCCTCAGCTTTTATCCCAGATGTTTAGACAGAGATTTTGAACAAATGTCAAAACAGTGTAACAACCAATTAGAACACTGGATTCAAACCCTTCTGAAACTGCGCGCGCAAAACCCTAATTCTTGACTTAACACCAAAGAAACGCCTGTCTGATCAAACTTTGAGCCAAACTCAACCAAACCCTAATAATTTGCTTGAACTGTTCCAGAGTCCATGAAAACCCTAAATTTGTATGACTGGTGAGAAAACTCTGTTTGACTGATTCTTACGCCATTCTGAAAAATCAGGAAAAGCCCGAAGCTGTGATTTCTTGTGGAAAAATAGGAGGGCAAATTTTGGGGTACAACAGTTGCCCCTATTCAATCTTCTTGAACCTGAAGAGTTAGATTGGCAAGCTTGCCTTTCGCGACTCGAGGGTAAAAGGAGATTGGACACTAGAGTGCCCAAAAAAATTTGCACTCGGTGATGTGGTGGTAGAGGGAATGGGCTTAAAGATGCCATTTGGTGATGGGCTTAGAGATGCCATTTAGGGATGTAACAGGGTCTTGTCGGGGGATGGGCTTAGAGATGCCATCTGGAAATTGCTGGTAGGAGGATGGGCTTAAAGATGCCATCTGGAAATGTTGGTAGGAGGATGGGCTTAAAGATGCCATCTGGAAATGTTTGTTGAACTGTATGTCATTGGTGAGTGGACGAGTATCAGAAAGGTATCCATGTTTTGAAACAACTCTGAACTGGGGATCTGAAATAGCCATAGATTGACATCCATGTTTGGAGAATCCGTAAACTGTTTTCAGGAGTTGAAATTGAATAAGACATAGAGCATCATCCATTGTTGGGAAGCGTCCGTAAACTATTTTCAAAAGTTGAGTCTGAACAAGCGATAAATTAACATCCTTTGTTGGGAAGAATCCGTAAACTGTTTTCAAAAGTCTTGAAATTGAATAAGCGATAGAGCAACATCCATTATTGGGAAGCGTCCATAAACTGTTTTCAAAAGTTGAGTCTGAACAAGCGATAGATTAACATCCGTTGTTGGGAAGAATCCGTAAACAGTTTTCAGAGGTTGAAGAATCTGAACAAGCGATAGGTTAACATCTGTTACTGGAGAACCCGTGAACTGTTTTCAGGAGTTGAAATTGAATAAGAAATAGAGCAGCATCCGTTGTTGGGAAGCGTCCGTAAACTGTTTTCAAAAGTTGAGTCTAAACAAGCGATAGATTAACATCCGTCGTTGGGAAGAATCCGTAAACTGTTTTCAGAAGTCTTGAAATGGAGAAGGAACCAGTGTAGGGTTTCCTGATGATGAGTCCGTGTAAAACTGCATCTGAATGAATCTGGAATAAGCATCAGAATGTCGCCATGTCTGGGTCACATCTGAACTATCTCTGGGTGAATCCGGAATAAGTATCAGAATGTCGCCATGTCTGGGTCACATCTGAACTATTTCTAGAACGAATCTCAGAAGATGATGATCTTTGTTTGTCGACTGACCTTTCCTGAAAAGGTAAAGAGTTAGTTGTATGCAATGTCATGATGCATGATGTAATGTATGTTATATCAATGTTTATCATATGAATGTGATGAATGCGCATGTAAGCTGATGCGCTGTCTTGTTGAGGATAGATGAATCCTGGATGGTAGGAGATAAAAGAATCTTGACTGCTGCCGAGGAAAGTAATTCCTTGACTGCTGCAGAGGAGGGAAATAATCTTTTGATCGTTGAAAATGAGAAGTCCTGGGACCGCTGTTGGGGAATCAGGAGCTTGGGTTGTATGCCAATCTGCTGAGGATTCCTATCTTGAGGGGATCTTCACAGGAGAATATTCGAATATTCTGTGAGGAACCAAGAATGAGAGTCTCCATTCCACTTGGGGATTGATAGTTGGAAGTTTTAGCTTCGCTGGGGATTGCAAGAATCTTTTGATCGCTGCAGGCATTGATCTGGGATCCTGTGTAAGGTTTTTTGATGATGAGTCCGTGTAAAACCGCATCTGAATTTGAGAGGGAACCGGTGTAAGGTTTCCTGATGATGAGTCCGTGTAAAACTGCACCTGAATTTGAGAAGGAACCGGTGTAGGGTTTCCTGATGATGAGTCCGTGTAAAACTTCATCTGTATTTGAGATTCGTATGAGTAGCAGAATGACTTCCGTATCTGGAGTGTATCTGAAACTGTAACTGGGATCTGAATGAGTGACAGAATGGCTACCGTGTCTGGAGCGTATCTGAAAATGTATCTTGGAGTTGAGATCTGTACGAGTAGCAGAATGACTTTCGTGTCTGGAGTGTATCTGAAACTGTAACTAGGATCTGAATGAGTGACAGAATGGCTACCGTGTCTGGAGCGTATCTGAAATAGTATCTTGGAGTTGAGATCTGTATGAGTAGCAGAATGACTTCCGTGTCTGGAGTGTATCTGAAACTGTAACTGGGATCTGAATGAGTGACAGAATGGCTACCGTGTCTGGAGCGTATCTGAAACTGTATCTTGGAGTTGAGATCTGTATGAGTAGCAGAATGACTTTCGTGTCTGGAGTGTATCTGAAACTGTAACTAGGATCTGAATGAGTGACAGAATGGCTACCGTGTCTGGAGCGTATCTGAAACTGTATCTTGGAGTTGAGATCTGTATGAGTAGCAGAATGACTTCCATGTCTGGAGTGTATCTGAAACTGTAACTAGGATCTGAATGAGTGACAGAATGGCTACCGTGTCTGGAGCGTATCTGAAACTGTATCTTGGAGTTGAGATCTGTATGAGCAGCAGAATGACTTTCGTGTCTGGAGTGTATCTGAAACTGTATCTGGGATCTGAATGAGTGACAGAATGGCTACCGTGTCTGGAGCGTATATGAAACTGTATCTTGGAGTTGAGATCTGTATGAGTAGCAGAATGACTTCCGTGTCTGGAGTGTATTTGAAACTGTAACTAGGATCTGAATGAGTGACAGAATGGCTACCGTGTCTGGAGCGTATCTGAAGCTGTATCTTGGAGTTGAGATCTGTATGAGTAGCAGAATGACTTCCGTGTCTGGAGTGTATCTGAAACTGTAACTGGGATCTGAATGAGTGACAGAATGGCTACCGTGTCTGGAGCGTATCTGAAACTGTATCTTGGAGTTGAGATCTATATGAGTAGCATAATGACTTCCGTGTCTGGAGTGTATCTGAAACTGTAACTAGGATCTGAATGAGTGACAAAATGGATACCGTGTCTGGAGCGTATCTGAAACTGTATCTTGGAGTTGAGATCTGTATGAGTAGCAGAATGACTTCCGTGTCTGGAGTGTATCTGAAACTGTAACTAGGATCTGAATGAGTGACAAAATGGCTACCGTGTCTGGAGCGTATCTGAAACTGTATCTTGGAGTTGAGATCTGTATGAGTAGTAGAATGACTTCCGTATCTTGGAGTGTATCTGAAACTGTAACTAGGATCTGAATGAGTGACAGAATGGCTACCGTGTCTGGAGCGTATCTGTAACTGTATCTTGGAGTTGAGATCTGTATGAGTAGCAGAATGACTTCCGTGTCTGGAGTGTATTTGAAATTGTAACTAGGATCTGAATGAATGACAGAATGGCTACCGTGTCTGGAGCGTATCTGAAACTGTATCTTGGAGTTGAGATCTGTATGAGTAGCAGAATGACTTCCGTATCTTGGAGTGTATCTGAAACTGTAACTAGGATCTGAATGAGAGACAGAATGGCTACCGTGTCTGGAGCGTATCTGAAACTGTATCTTGGAGTTGAGATCTGTATGAGTAGCAAAATGACTTCCGTGTCTGGAGTGTATCTGAAACTGTAACTAGGATCTGAATGAGTGACAGAATGGCGAACGTGTCTGGAGCGTATCTGAAACTGTATCTTCCAACAGGTGATGAAGGAATTGTAGAACACTTTTGACATTCGAATGCCCCAAGTGATGATGAAGGAGACTTGCCCCAAGTTCACTGAACTTTTGAGAGATTTGTTGAAATCTTGACTGGACTGCCCCATGTTAACTGAACTTTGAAAGATCTGTTGAAACCTTGACTGGACTTCCCCAGGTTAATTGGATGGTGACATGTCATGCCTCTTGTTGATAGGAGATTTTTCAATGGAAGTGTCATCCTTCTTGAAGTGATTTTGCCCACTGAGAGAGTTTTCATTCCTCCGAACATTCGCTGTATGAATTACTTTGCTGTCAAACAAATAACCATGTGCAAACAATGATATTCAAATAATGCAAAGTTTATGCTTGTCTCGAAGTTTTGAAAAATGCGTTTTTTAGCAGAAAACTTTTTTTATAAGACAAATTCAACACAAGATTTAGAGCAAAGCCTTACAGGAGTCAGGATACCTTTTGTAACAGTATGCTTTCGAACTAACCCATGCTTCAATTAGGACTTTTGAAGGGTTGTAACGTGGCTTGGTTCACAGTGTAAGAAACAAAGGATAAAGGCTCAAAGTATATTTGTACCCACCCGCTCTTCGTGATGTTCTTAAATCCTAAGCTCAGTTAATTGTGCATCAAACTCTATTCGAATTTGGAACGACTTTTGGGTGATGGTTCACCAGTTGAATTTGGAGGGCAGTCATCCTCTCCTTTTTTTTGCAACATTTTTCATGTTTGTTGAGGATTTGTAATGACCTATTTCTTTTGATTTGTTCTCCCTAACTTTTGCCTGACTGTTCCTGTTTTCGAGATTACAGTCAGCGGGATGCCCCAGCTTTCTTAAGTCTCCTTTACAGGTTTTGGCTCAGTGGGCTTTTTCTCTTTTGAGAGATTGACTGCCTATGTGATAGGGAACCATCACTGTCTTTTGATTCCAAAGGAATGCTTTTCTCTTTTTGATGTCGATCGTTGTATTACGAACTGAGAGTTTGCGACCTCAATGCGCACCTTTCCTTTTTGAACTAACTGAGAGACTACCCTGCCCCAGGTTTATATCAAAGGTTTTAATTTGTTTAGAACAGAAAAATCCTACTTCTTTGGCTCGAAGGGGTTGACTAGGGATTATCTTCCTTATAACTCCAGTGTTTGGGAATTGAAAGAAATGCCTGTACATCATCAGCAAGGTCTGTTCAAAAGCATACTGTATGAAATTATGGTATTGTTTCGTCATCCTCCCTCTAAAGGCTTGCAGCTTTTTATCAAGAGTTAAATATCATAAAGAAAACATAAGAGTAGTGAAAACGAATGGATGAATTCAAGACAAACATATGCAATGCATTAATGAAACAAAGTTTGACATTAATAAATAATTGTTTGAATAACAAAGAGATTACAACTTGAAAATCCAAATGAAACAAAAGTCTCTCAGTTTGAGCTTTGTCACTTCAGGTGGAGAAATTCTTAACGGAAGATTTTCATCTCGCCGTATGGCATGAACCTCAGCACTCCAATGTCAATCAGATCTTGAATCTTGTTCTTCAAGGCCCAACAATCGTCGGTGTCATGTCCCGGGCTATAGGAGTGGTATACACAAAATGCATCGGGATGATAGTTAGGAGCGGAGGTATTGGGCTTCCGAATAGGATCCCTCAAAGCAGTCAGATTGACCTCCAACAAGCGCTCCAGTATTAGAGATGACGGTATGTCAGTCTCAGTGAACTGTCTTCCCGACGTATTTTGCTTACGCTGATTACCCCGTTGACGCTGACGCGGTTCTTGATGGGCTTGTGACCCTGAAGCAAGTAGGGGAGCCTTCCCTTTGTCTTCTTGTCTGGAGGGGGGTTGAGTGGTGACTTGCTCTTCGACCTCAGATGTTTGCCCCACTTGGTTTTCTCGAAGCAGTTGGTTGACGAGAACTCTGAGTTCCTCTTTTCTTTGAGACAAATCCTGGATAAGAGCCATCTGGCCCACCAGTTGTCCCATCACCTGGATCCTCAAAGTTGCCAGATCAAACTGCAGTTCCCCCAACTGATCACTCCTGGCATTGTTTGAATTCTCCTGGACCAAGCCCTTTGTGAGGAGAGCTTTCACTTCTTCTTGCCCCAGGGACAGGTTCAAGAACAATTCCTGAAGCTAAGCATTTTGGTCCTGGATGTCCTTGACAGTCCTCTCTAGAGCCATCTCTACTGAAATAAACGGTAGGAGAGTAAGGAAACCTGAAAAGGAAAAACTTTCATGATGCAATGCATGATATGTGGATGCATGTTTTCAAGGATCCCTTGGGGTAAACACAAGAAAATGTTAGAGGTTGAACTTCGATCTTTGATTGGAGAACTTTGCACCGGTGGATGTCTTTCCACTAGAATCAAGCTCACCATGTCAAGTGGGTCATAACCCCTGATTCAAGTTGTTGCATTTGTTCTTTGATGGCATTTGTTTAGAGGAGAAACCTCTTGCCCTTTGGTAGACGTCTGGTTCAACGTAACCCTGCATCAAAAGAACCCTCGAGATCCTTGAAGTGGTTAGTGAAAAAATGCTATGGTATGATGTCATGATGTTATGTACATGTATGCAAAAGCAAGTGAGTGTATATACAGGTAGTCATATTCACACAAAGCAAACAAGTCCTTAGGTTTAGGCTTGCATGGGGTTTGTAGGTAAGTACCCTCTTGAAGTTAGTTGGCTCATCCTGTCCTAAAATAGAAACCGGGTTCTAAGGAGCTCAATATCATTGGATTGTTTTCTGTGTTCATTGTTTTGGTTTAGCCACTTAACTGGCGACCAAAATATTCCAAGAAAACAATCCTCAATGAGTGTAGTATTGAGTATCTACCAACTTTAGACCGCACCAAAGTCGGTCATCTCACTACCCCTAAAAAGGCTAAGATGGTCAAGTAAGGTTCTAAGAGTTCGTTAGTACTTCATGACATCACTCAACGGCCCCGTACTCTCCTTGATTGAACTCAAGGGTTACCGGTACTCACAAATATGTCACACTAACATATCTTACTGCTTCAACCATGTCGGTATACCCCGCACAGTTCCCTTACAGTTTCATTGCTATTTACCTAAAAAGGTGCCCCAAATCCGGGTGTAGGATTTACAACAAACCCAAACAAGGACCCAAAAGTAAAGCAATCAAAGAAATCAAAGCAAGAATGTAAAGGTGATCTAAACCCTAAGGTAACCCCACTTTTAAATTAATCCCCAGCAGAGTCGCCAGTTCTGTGATACGGTGGGAGAACTGACTTGAGGTTTTGCGTTTGTATTCGCACTTGTTCGGTTTAGCAAGAGTCGCCACCGACTTTTTATTTTATCCTAAGGAAAGGTTTAGAAAGCACAGGAAAAACCTTTGGAGATGTTTCGTGGGTTCGGGGGGTAGATTATGAAAAGGGAAGGTATTAGCACCCTTTTCATCCATGGTTATCCATGGGCTCTTAGTTACTTGTTTTAGATCACTTGCCTTTGATTTTCAATTGCTTGAAATGATGGTGTGTGTGTTTTTGAAAATGTTTTGAAAAAGATGCCTTGTCTAGGAAACCGTTGTAACAATTCTTTACTCGAATGTTTTACAAAGGTGTGCGTCTTTTCGAAAAGATATTTCAATGTTTTTGGAAATTGTTTTGAAAGTTGTGTTGTGGAGTGTGTTTTGAAAAGTAGGCAAGTGTGTTTTGCAAGTTTGATCAAGTAACTAAGAGTTGTCTACCCCTAAATTTACTCAAAGATTTTTCTCATGTTTTAACCCTTTTTAACAGTATTGTTCCACCATTGTATTTGGTGGACAATCTTGTGTTAGGATGTTAACGGGACGGGCGCGGGTCATCGGATAGACCATGAATGCAATGGTGCCAAGTGTCTTTGGCAATTTTGCTTGAAGGGACTATGATCATTTTGTAGGCAACTTTCGAAAGCGTCATCGAGGGACTATGATCATTTGTTTTTGTTTTGTTTTGCCAAAGAAACTCAACATGCAAGCATGGCCCATTTTGGAAGGCAACGAGTGGGATTACCCTAGGGGTGCAAGTGTGATTGGTGTATTGATTTTCATGCATTTATCTTTGTGTTTAGGTCATCTAGCGGTTGATTTTAAATCTTCGCATACAAACCCTAATTACTATACAATATATAGAAAGCGATAAATTGCGGGAATTTAAAGTCTAAACTATTACAAATAAGTATCCGGGAATGGGGGTACAAATATTTACAAATGGGGATGAGACTTATTAGGAGAGTAGTGTCCAAATATATTTACAACCAAATCGAATCGCATTCTCAAATGTAACATGTATCAATGTATAATAATAAAAGTGATGTATCACAAGTATTTGTGTAAGTGTATGTGATTTATTTACAAGTGAGAAAGATGTTAACTTAATATAAATTTAAGTAATTATTTATTCCTTTTTTGTGTTTTTTTTGTTAATATGTACAAAACAAAAGATTTAATAAAATAAAGAGGAAAATGCTCAAGAAATTATATTTATTATGTATTAATGTTAATGTGTTTTAGTTAGTATTTTTATGTACAAACAAAAAAGATTTTAATAAAACAACAAAAAAATGTTTTAAGTTTTTTAGAGGAAATTAACATTTATACATTTTAGTTTATATACAAGGATTTTATTTAACTCAAAATAAAATATTATTATGTATTTTTAATTATACTAATAAAAAGTAATTTAAGAAAAATTTATATAAAAAGAGTTTAACGTATTATTTAAATTATAAAAGGAAAAATAAAATGATAAGTAAAAAAGATGTTAGTTTGTGTACAAAGCAAAAAAAAAGGAATGGGCTGTAGAATTTATTCTTGGCCCAACACAACTTGAAAAGAAAGAATCAGAGGGGGTGTAGGCCAGATTTGTTGGGCTTAAACATGGATGGGGCAAACCGGCCCAGACGGGTTTCACAAATTATTTTAGGGTTGAAATTGTTTTGTTTCATTTGCCTCATTCAGAACTAGGGTTACACTTGAGCGGCGCCGTTCATCTTCTTCGCTTCCTTCGTTCCCCTTGAGTTTCCTGAACGCCTCAATGCCTGGCCACTGGACGCCACTTCTGACTCCCTCTCTCAACGTTTGTTCAAGCGGTGACAGAAAAAGGTAGCGATCTCCTCCTATGCTTTTGTTTTCGTATTTTAGGGCTTTGGGTTTTCGTTTCTTACATGTTATTAACTTGTTCTGATTCTTTGCGTGCTATTATTTTCTTCCTGTGAGGTGTGA
This sequence comes from Vicia faba, assembly GCA_948472305.1. Classification (NCBI taxonomy): domain Eukaryota; kingdom Viridiplantae; phylum Streptophyta; class Magnoliopsida; order Fabales; family Fabaceae; genus Vicia; species Vicia faba. Next base: position 150,733,908 of record OX451735.1, read on the forward strand.
AAAGAAAAAGGAAGAGATACTACCTTTGGAGAGGAGACGGAGGAGGACGGCGGCGTCCTAGGCGGCCGGAGGCGAGGGGAAATATGATGTTGGCTTTACTGACTCCCTGGTATTGTTTAGTATCTTGCTTTTGTGTTTTATGATGAGCTTTCTTCTGAAAACACTTTGCCTATTTGCTTCTTTTCCTCTCTTCTGTTCGCCTCTGATTGATGGCTTTGAGTGTTGATGATGTGTTGAAATTGATTATGAATATTGTTTTTTGTTAGACCCTGTGATGAGCCTAGCTCTGAGGGCTTTGTTGGTTCAGTTATTGTTTCGATTTGTTGAAGATGCTTGTATGATTCTGACTGAGATTGGGATTTTGAGTATTGTTTTCAATGATGATAATAATCTGAGAATTTGTTGGCTTATTGTTCCACTTCTTTTCCCCTCTTTTGCTTGCTTGTTGAGATGCTTGTGTGCCTAGATTCTGAGTATTGTTGCCCTAACCCTATGATGAAATCATTCTGAGGGTTTTCGTTGGTTATGATGCTTCAGTGTTTGATTTGAGTTGCTTGTATAATTTGCTTCTGAAGAAGCTTGTGTGCCTGGGTTCTGAGTTGTCTTTGTTGGATATGGATATTTGGCTTGGACAGGTTTGTGTTACAGTTGTGTGAACTGGTTGTTTTTGATGAACAAGCCTTTTAGGCTTTACATGGCTTGAGGTTACAGGCCTTTAGGGCTTGTAGGCTTCTGGTTTTGAAGGCTGTTAGGTTTGCTGTTTAGAGGCTAACAGTTTGACTGGTTTGTGGCCATTTGTTGGCTTTTGTTTGTTACAGGTTTGGCTTTTTCTGGTTTGATGTATTAGCAGGTTTTGGCTTGTGTTTATAACTTATGCAGGTTTGAAAGGGCTTGGCGCTTGTGGTTGGAGGCAGGTTGTTTGCTTGCTTATGTTATGTAACAGGCTTTGAGGTGGTTTTTATGTTAAGGCACAGTTCTGAGGTGTTTGAATGTTTGACACAATTTGTGTTGCTTCTTGGTATTTTCTGCCCCTCCTTACTGTGTTCAGATATGTTTGTTTATATATTTTTCTAAGCCTCAAGCCTGTAAGGCTCTACTTCTTTTTCTCTTTTTTTTCTCTCTCCACAGATTTTAAAAAGCATTTTTATTGCTTTAGATGTACTATTCTGAAAAAGTACTGGCCTTGGAAAGTGATGATTTAGAATGTTGCTTGCACTTTGGTTTTGCTTTGCATATCTCTTATCTTCTTTTTCCAGATTTTTTGCATATCTTGTGTACTTTGTTGATAGATTTTTGGATATCCTTTTGATAGCTTTGTTTGACATTTTAAACTTGGTTAGACATGTGCAGTTCAGTTTGCAATTTGTGACTTAGTTTGGAATTTTGACAGCTTTGCTTTTTGGACTTGGTTATTCAGTTTGAAAACTTTGGTTGACAATTTGGAATTATGAACTATGCAGCTTTATGCATTTTTTTAAATTTGCAAAACATATTTCTATCCCTCTTTGTGAACCAAGAGTAATCTTGTGATTTGCAGAGAGGGCAAACAAACTGATTCCGGCCAGTTACTTTTAGTGATGAATTTTAAAATATCTGTCTGCCTTTTTATTTAATTCATCTGCATTTGACTTTTCCCCTTTCTTTGTTTTTGCAGATGAAAATCAATTGAGCAATGGGGGGCAGCAATAGAGGATGAAGATTTAGAAAACTTAGGATATAACTTTATTTTACCTTTAATTATTTGTAATAACATTATTTGTAAATACTGTAAATGTATTCAAATAACATTTGTACTCAATAATTAAAAGTAAATAAAAGTTTAATCCTTTTTAATTCTTCTTCAAATGTTTATTTAATTATTTATAATTCTTAAATTATAATAAAATGGAAATAAATCCCAATTATTCTAACTTAGAATAAATAAACAATTAATAAACACTGTGGTCTTAGCATCAATCAATAATAAACCCGGCGTTTCAAATAGCCATAAGCATTGCACAGTCGAATCAAACAAACATCCTTATTCTTTTGCCTTTACTGATTAAATCAAACCCTGCAAGTTCTCAATCCAAATGCCTTAGCTTTTATCCCAGATGTTTAGACAGAGATTTTGAACAAATGTCAAAACAGTGTAACAACCAATTAGAACACTGTGGATTCAAACCCTTCTGAAACTGCGCACACAAAACCCTAATTCTTAACTTAACACCAAAGAAACGCCTGTCTGATCAAACTTTGAGCCAAACTCAACCAAACCCTAATAATTTGCTTGAACTGTTCCAGAGTCCATGAAAACTCTAAATTTGTCTAACTGGTGAGAAAAGTCTGTTTGACTGATTCTTACGCCATTCTGAAAAATCAGGAAAAGCCCGAAGCTGTGACTTCTTGTGGAAAAATAGGAGGGCAAATTTTGGGGTACAACAACTGGCAACACAACTTCATAAGGCCTTCCAAGCTTCTGAGCACGAGCTCGGACCCACTGGAGGTAAGGCTGCATAGGGAGAGAAGTCCTTGGTCCTAGCTCTTAGGGATCAGATCTGTTTACCATGCCCCAAGCTCGTATAAACCTCCGACGATGCTCATCTACGTCCTCCTTGTAGTCAAATGCAATATCTGTAAGAAGTAGCTCATGAGGACCATCTCTCCGAGCACGACCAAATTGTCGCAAAGCTAAACAAGGACAGTAGGTTATACCCCCTATGATTCTAAGCAACGGGACATTAGGGTATCCCCCATAATAATCAATGAAAGTAGTGCTTTCCATAGCCTTAGAACTCCAAAGAGTGTCTGTATGGGCAAGTGACATTATCCTGTAAGACCATCCCAAACCTTCTTCATTCTTCAACAAGGACTTAGGGAGGTGCAAAATAAACCACCTCGATAGCAATGACATGCAACACATAAGGGTCCCTCTTCTACGCATATTACGAGTGTAGAGGGCATGCAAGATATCTCCCAATAGAGTAGGCACGGGATTGCGAGATAGGAAGATCTTAACCGCATTCACATCTATAAAGGAATTTGGATTCGGGAAGAGAACCAAACCGTATATAAGGAGAGCCAAGATATATTCAAAAGGTTGAAAGTCCAAATTATCCCAGAATAGCTGAGCTTGATCCATCAGAAATTTGGCTAAGAAACCTTCAACCCCGCTTCGTGTTTCCCAGTTGGATACTACATCAGCCCATTTCAGATGCAGAGTTGAGGCAATGTCTTTTGATCTAGGAGTCTCTTCCAAACCTGTGAAGGGAATCTGCTCAAGGATGGATATGCCCAATAAGTGAGAAAACTCTTCCAAAGTGGGAACTAGCTGATAATCTAGGAAAGTGAAGCAATGATGCACGGGATCGAAGAACTGGAAAAGCACACTCATCGCCTTCTCATCAAACTTTGAGGTAACCAGGCTAAGAAGCTGACCATGTCTCTTAATGAATGAAGAAGTCCCAGAAACTCTTGAGGCTAACACTTTGAGTTGAGCAGGTATTTGCACAAAGTTAACTCGGATGGTGTTTTTGCGCATGGAAGCCATAATCTGTAAAACAGAACAAAGATAAATCCCATCGGTCTTTGAAAAGGTTAATAAAATGAAGTATGCATGCTATGTTATGATGCATGATGTCATGGAAAAATAAACAACAAGTATAACAGATAGCAGGCATGGTAAAGGCAAACAAGTCACGCAAAAGCCCTTAAGTTTAAGGCTTGTATGGGGTCAAAGGTATTACCCTCTTAAAGTTCAATTGGTTTCAACCTGTCCTAGTAAAAGTAACCGGGTTCTAGAGGTTCTCAATATCACTTACCATCCTCCATCGGTCATGGTTTCAGCTTACGGAATCATTTCTAGCGGCCGGAACTATCTCGAGAGTATGGTCTCAATGAGTGTAGTATCGAGTATCAACTAGTTCTCAGCTTTACACTGAGGCCGGCTATCTCTCTACTTCCTACTGGCCAAGTTGGTCGATTAAAGGTTCTAAGGTCAGTTAATGCTTAACGACACACATAGCAGCCCCATATTCTCCTTGTTTCTCCATAAGGGATACCGGTACCAACTAATGTGTCACATCAATGTAGCTACTACTTCAACCGTATCGATCTACGCCGTACAGTTCCCTCAAAGTTTATTGCTACTTACCTAAAAGGTGTCCCCCAGATCCAGGTTAGGATCTAGAGTAACTCCCAATACAAAACCCTTAAAAGTAAAGCAACCAAAACAAACAAGAGAAGCAATTATGATGAACTAAAATCCTAAGGTATACCCCACTTATTTGTCCCCAGCAGAGTCGCCAGTTCTGTGATACGGTGGCAGAACCGACTGTTTTGGAAAATGCTGGTTTGTGTTTTGCGTTTTGTATTCTCAAAATGTCGCGGTAAGCAAGAGTCGCCACCGACTTTTATTTTATCCAACTGGAAAGGAAAAAAGCACATAAAAACTCCTTTTTTTCAAGATTGTGAGTACGGTAGATTATAGAAAGGGAAGGTATTAGCACCATTTCTATCCGTAGTTTTCTACGGGCTCTTAGGTACTTGCTCATAATTTTAAAAATTGCTTCCGTGTTTGTTTATTTTGAAAATTTTTTCTTTTACTTTGTTTTAACCCTTGTATCAGTCCTCAAGAGTGTTACAAAATTGTTTTTGAAAACTTTTTTTGAAAAGAGTGTAAGTGTGAAAAAGCTTATTTTTGAGCAAGTACCTACTAGCATCTACCTACTCGAAAAAAGGATTGTTTCTGTTTTTGTTTCCTTTAGGCAATGCTATCCCATTATTGAGGAATAGGAAGAATCATCGTTGGAGTTGTAAGGGTCAATTTGAATGGGACGTACGATCACTAAAGCAATGTTAGGACGTCATAGTAATAACCCTAGTGTCTTAAGATCATATTCGAAGCGACATTTCCGAGGTGACCTTTCCGAGGAAACATTTCCGAACCGGACTTTTGATCTTAGACAAGAGGGAAACCACTAAAACACCCTATACTTAATGATCGTTTATCGAAGGCAACCGAAGTGAGAGTATAACCTAGGAGTGCGCATGTGCGAGTGATTCGATTTTAGTTATTATCTTTGCACATGAGGGTTTTCTAGCCATTTTAAAATTAGCATACAGTCTTGTCATACAATCCTATTATCATACATCTAACAATTAATATTTTGCGAGAATTAAAATGCGAGAAATAAAAACTACGCTATTACAAGGCTTCGGGGTAGGGGATTAATTACATAGCCAAAAACCCATAAAAACGATAAATAAAGAAAATCCTAATTAAACTATTACATACTGTAAGCAGTTACATTAATATTTGAAAAAATAATAAAGCGCGCACGATGAATCGAATGAAAAGGAATTAGGGTTTTGACCCCATCTAAACCTAATTGAAACTTAAGAAGAAAAATCATTTTTTGTGTTGTTTTTGATTATTTTGAGAAAATAAGGTTTTAATTGAATAAATATAAACCTAATTACTAATTAATTTAAATTTGAGAAAAATAATTAAATCAACCTATTTTTGTATTTTGTTGTTTTATTGAGAAAAGAAATAAAATTGAATCACATGCTAACCCTAATTTTTTTCTAATTGATTTTAAACATATGAAAAAAGTTAGAATTAACATAAATTAAATTAAAACTAATAGAAAATTAAATTTGATAAAATAAAATAAAACCTAAATTCTAAATTGGTGAAATTGATTTTATGATTTTTTTATGAAAAAAGAAATTAATTTTGTGATTAGAAAATAATTAAATAAAAGAAATTAAATAAAAGGAAAATTAGAAAAATAAAATGGGCCTGGTTTTGTAGCAAAGGAGGGGGTGCTGATTTCACTTTCTGAGCCCAATAGCGCCTAGCCCATTTGACTTTTCCAGATCCCATGTTGCTAGCTTGACTGGGGTTTATTGTGGATCCTCATGGAGAGACCTTGGATTTGGCTTGCTTGGGATCTGATGGCTGAAAGCTGATGACGTATGGTGGACTTTGTAGGACGCCTGTACACTTGATTAGGTAATGCAAAATAATATGGAATAATATGGGGACCTGGGGATCGAACCCAGGCCCTTAGACATTCCACTCTTGCGCGCTTGCCAGCTGAGATGGCTTTATTAATTGTAAAAAGAACAATAAACAAATATTATATGGAAAAAACAAAGTGATATTTACAAAACGCGCGAAATTCAAAATTGGCCATTCACAGGATGCCACGCTATCATCTCCTTCCTCCCACCGTTGCTAAAAGTTCGGTGACTTTTACCTACGGTCACCTGGGTGTACGTATAAGCCTGTGTTTCTCCAAAATCTTATGCAAGCATCATAAATCAATACCAGTGGTACCAACCTGCTCGTTGCAACCTCACGAGCATTATGGTACCATTATTAATGGCCAATCGTACCTTTATTAAGAATCCCTAAAAACAAAGCTCGAACCCTAATCATGGCATCTTGGTATGCAATAAATAAAAACTTAATTAAATACAACCATTAGCTTGCAAATGACTCAAGGATTAAGAATATGCAAATAAATCATGCTAAAAGTGCCAGAATTATGATATTCGATTTCAAGAAAGTATGGAAATCGTGGGACACTTATATTGCATTTCTGGGCACGAGAATGCTTGCTAGTGATTGGAATAGGATCCTAGAATGTCCAGCACACGATTTGTGTGATTGGAATGGCTTGAGGAAGCCTGGAATTAGGAAATCAGTTTGCAACTTTTCTTGATTTTTTTGAAAGTTGCTTTCACCTTTGCACGCCTCTAATCTCCTTGTTTTTGATCTGCATTCCTTCCTTATGTACCCTAGAATGAATTAGGGTTGCAATTTGGTTTCAAATCTTCTCCAATTATGATCATTGATTCAAGATTTGATCCTTGGTGCAAATCTTTCCAAATTGAGAAGGTCCAATATTTTTGTGTCCATTTGAAGCTTGCACGATTTGATTCCATCTCCAGCTGTATAATAAACCTAAATATGCACAAAATCTCAAGCTTTGATTAGTTTTTGATATTTTCATGATTTTATTTTGATTTTATTTGATTTAATTGAAATAAAATCAAAATAAATGACAAAAATAAAATAATGACAAATGGGAAGGATCATGGGTCGTGGGTCATGTTACAAACTCATTGCAAGCATAAAAAGTTGGGCCCATTTGACAAAAATTGAAATTTTGGCCACATTTGACTTTTGGCAATTTTGCAAAAAGGGTCAACTTTGCCAATGCATAACTACTTCAATTTTGACCCTAGAGATGTGTTATTGGACTTTTTAGAAATCTTAAGATGTCCTCTAAGCAACCCTTTTGGTATCATTTCAATTGAGTCTTCCATGTTCATGTATGAAGCTTTGACAAAAAAGGTGTTTTTGTTGACTTTCCAAAATGACCTATAATGTCCAAATTTATATCTTCTTGTGAGTGCATATTTTGAACTTGGGAGATGAATATGAATTGTAGGGAATTACATCCTCTTAAAAGTGAGCTTTGGATGGGTCATTTTTGATAAAGTACGAGAAAGTTATGCTTGGTCAAAGTTGAGTTGACTTTTCCTACAAAACCCTAATTTAGCAACTTTGGGTTTTGATGAATTGTGAGCAATCCTTGAGGAATCATGATAAAACCTTGATCAAATGATGAATAATACTTCAAAATGAGATTGTTGACCAAAAGTCTTGAAGTTTGACTGTATGTGGGCCATATTTGACTTTTTCCCTAGCACAATCGATTTTCAGGTCTTTGAGCAATTGACTGAGAAAATTTCCTCTACAAGGCTTGAAACTTGACATGAATGATCTTGTGAACATATTAGGATAATGGTGAGCATTTGGGATCCTTTGGACTCAAGCATCTTGATGCAAACTGAAACCCTAATTTGAGGTAGACTGCCTTAGGAGAGAGTTTGTCTGGTCAACCCCTGGACTTCCTTAAGCAATTTGAGGACCTCACTTGAAATGTATTGAGAAATATGGGAGGGAAAATTTTGGGGTACAACAACAAGGAACACATTCCAACTTACATGTCGAGTGGAACACACAACCAACTCTCATAGTGAGTGGCTTTAGACTTAACCCTAATAATATGAAAGTTACATTTTCAGCTAGTACTAATCCTAGGTTACAATAATTCTATTTATAACCTATCTCCCAACTGGATTTGGGCTTCAAATCAAAACACTTTGGGTGTTACACATCTGCAGAAGGTTCTGCTACAAAATAGGTCTGCAATCAAATCTTTCCTAAAAAGTCTCCTTATTTGGAAAGTCAATATTCTTCTTGATTCTTCTTGACCTACAAATAATCACCATATAATATCACATAATATTCCCAAAATATTATGCATTTGTTAAATCATAACAGAATCCAAATGTTCATCTCAGGCACGATGTCGTATGACCATTCATAGGACATCTTATCAGACATGTTGCTCCAGATGTTGAAACACTTCAACTCAACATGTCTCAACATAAAATAGGACTTCTTGCTCAACTTGTTCTTCAAGAAAGTAATCACATCCTATTTAACATATTGCTGCTATATTTGTTTTATAAATATGAATGTCAATCCTAAAACTAGAGAACTTACAAAAGAGAAGGAGACAATCAACGACTATGTAACGTGCATCACGCGTTTGGTGAATCAAATGAAGTCTTACAGAGAAACTGTTTTGGAGAAGAATGTTGTATAAAAAATCTTGTGTTCTTTGACACCAAGATTTGACGACATTGTAGTTGCGATCGAAGAGTCAAAGGATCTTCTGACATTGAGCAAAAAGGAGATCCAAAGCTCTCTTGAGGCTCATGAAAAAATGATGTATGAAAGGGGAAATTACAAGGCTAAAGCGGAGAGTGCGTTGCAAGAACGATCCAACGAGAAGAGTAAAAGATCGAAAGGGAAATGGTCTTCGAAAGGAAAGCCAAATTTACAAAATTTTGGTGGAAAAGATCCACAAAATTCGAAAGCTTCGATTGGGAAAGGAGGTGAGAGCAACTCCAAAGGTAGTGCTCAAAGCAGCTAGACCAAGAAGATTGACAAGAGTAATGTGAAGTGTTACAATTGCCATAGAGTTGGTCATTTCGTAAGAGATTGCAATGCGAAATCAAGGGAAATCAAAGTGGTGAGGCTAAGGTTGCTCGATAGGAGGTGGATGATGATAACACACTTATGGTCATGATCACAAAGGAGAATTTTGGTAGTAATTAGCTGTTGTACAATAATAGTAGTAGCTGTAAGTTACTGGACAACAACTGCAATAGTTCGAAAAATGTTGCAGAAATGCATTCGGAGCAAAACATAATGGTAATAGTTCGAGATGGATTCCAATATAGTGATGAGTGGTACTTGGATTCTTGTTGTTCAACATATATAACATGTTTAAGGGATTTTTTTAATAAAAAATCAATCACGCCACAAAGAATAAGGTGAAATTCGCAGACGATACCACGTTAGCGGCCGACAGGGTCGGTGATGTTTTGATCATGAGAAGGGATGGGGTTCATTCCTTGATCAAATATGTGCTATACATACCCGGATTAAAATGTAATATCTTAATCAATGGCCAATTGCTTGAGAAGAATTACATGATTCGCATAGAAAACAAGATTTTGCGTGTTTTAGACCGGAACAAAGTTTTAGTCCTTAAAGCACCCATGGCTACAAATAAAAATTTCAAGATATAGTTGAAAGTGATGGAGCATAGGTGTATTTGTACAGTGGAAAGTCGTGATGAGTTATTGTGGTAGTATCGTCTTGGACATCTCAATTTTCGACACCTCAACGCGTTTCAAAAGGGTGGTATGGTAACCGGGTTGCCAAAAATCAATGTTCCAGCTGAGATATGTGAAGAGCATGTTCAAGGGAATTAGCACAAGAGTAGTTCCAACATGGATGAAGGTCATATAACCAAACATCACTTTAAGGTGGTGTACTCTGATGTTTGTGGACCAAGGCAAGTCGACTCGTATAGTAGCAATAAGTACTTTGTCACTTTTATCGATGATTTTAGTTGGAAACTATGGACATACCTAATAAAGAGAAAAGATTAGGTATTTTATGTGTTTAAGAATTTTAAGTCCATGGTTGAGCAGCAAAGTGGTCACAAACATAAAATTCTCAAAATGGATGGTGGAGGTGAATATACCTTGAATGAGTTTGAAAAGTATTGCGATGAAGAGAGGATAATGCATGAAGTTGTGCCACCTTATACATCACAACAAAATGTTTCTTCCAAGAGAAAAAATTGTTCGATAATAAATATGGTTTGAAGCGTGTTAAAAGGAAAATACTTGCAGAAGGAACTATGGGGTGAAGTCGTTTCTATAGCCGCCTGTTTGTTGAATAGGTGCCTTACAAAGAAGCTTGATATGGTGACTCCAGAAGAGGTATGGTATGCTTTGTACCTTAAAATTTGACCTAATATCCCACCTCCTTTTGCATCATTAAGAAATCATATCATTCATCTATTATACCACTAACCTCATAAAAAGTACAAAGTTTTGTCTTGTTTGTTTGTTGCTTGTACAAGATAGGTGTATTGGATCAACAGGATTAAACAATTGATTAATCAAGGGCATGTGTATTACTCATTGATTAAAGCTCCTCATTCATTTATGGTGGTCAAATAATCATCATCTTTATCACATTAGGGTTACATCGTTGGATTCATGAAGTGGTTAAAAGAGATTAGTTTTGGCTCCACAGATGAAAAATCAGGAATTAGGGTTTTAAGTCTTCAATTATGTATCACTCAAGACTGCATCATGTTATCATCTTATGGACTTCAAATATATCTTAACATGCCAAGGATTGCATCACAATCAAAAGTTTTCATTGAAATTGGATAAATTGGAATCATCTGGTACAAAGTCAATTGCAAAGTCAAACTTTGACTTTTTCTCCTTTTTTGGTCAAACATGGACTTATCAAGATAAATTTCATGAAAATATGAATTAATTTTACCACGTGAAATCAAGAGATTTTAGATTACTTGCAAAAAGGGTAAAGTTGAAGATATTGAAAATTTCACTAAGTGTCAAAAATATGTGTTCAAAGTACACAACTTCTCAAGCTTGTAACTTCCAACCCAAGCAACCATTTTTTTATGCCCAAAAGATTAAATTGAAGATATTTCTTCATAATACAGCTCTATCATAGGAAGTAAATTCCAACAAATGCATGGATGAAGAGATATGAGACCATGAAGTGGATGATCCATTTGTGTGTGAATGATAAAACACTTAGTGAAATTTCCAAGTATTTTGCCCTTGTGAAGTACACGACTTTATGCCCACTTTTCACCAAGATCCCAATTAATTCAAGCCAAGTGGTCAGTATAGAGGATGCTCTCATATTTCCAAAAAGTCCAAGAGCATGAATTTATCACACTTGAGCTAGGAGTTTCGAATAGATGAAGATGATATTCCAAAGTTGTATTAGAGGTCCATTTTGTGACAAGCTTCATAGCAAATCCAAAGCCTAAGCTACATAATCCCACTTTTCAGGCCATTTTGCTTCAAAATATCACCATAATCAGAGATTTACACAAACCCTTAGAGCATTGCACAAAGAATTAAAGCATTAACCATTACATGATACCATATTTGGAGCATTTTGCAAAAAGCATGGCATCCAATTGCATAAAGCTTAACTTTGGCCAACAACTCTCACTTTTCAGCTTGAAATTTGTTTCTAAAGATCACATACAATCTCTATGACCATAAACAACCTTCTAAAGTCAGAAAAGCATGGTTATTCACCCTTGATTCACTCCACCTTTCATCATGTAACATACATGATTTTTTGTGCAATTGAAACCAATTGAGAAAACTAGCATCTCATATGAACTAAGAATAATTTCTGCAAGTTAGGGAAACCATTTGAAACCTCTATAAATACCTCTCAATTCCTTAGAACCAAAGACACCAAAATTTGCTCTCAAAACACCATTGTTGCAATTTTCAAACCTTAAACTTCCATATCTCAATCCACTCATGCATTTCCAATTATAATAATTCACAAGGCTTCTCTACATTAAAAAGAACTTAACAAATACAAGTATTCATCACTATAACCACCATAACCATCTCAAAAATTTATGGCTTGCAATTTGAGTTGCTTAGAGAGATTGAGCACGATTCAAAGCAAAGTATGAAAATGGAGAAAAACACAAGAAAAGGGGGGGGGGGGGGTGATTTTGGTTTTAAATTTTTTTTTTCGTTTAAAAGTGATTTATACAAACAATCAGAATTAGAAATAATGTTATAAAAAAGAAATAGTGACACTTTCAGTTTATACATGTTCACCTTAGAAAAGGTTAATTATGTCCACCCTCCATGGTGATTTCTCCTTAGAAAAGTACTTAATTCATTATAACCAAACTGATTACAATTGCACGGGCTACCCGCCAGTGACTAACAACAGCTGTAATAACCTATTAGTGATCCCTTAAGAATTCTGACCTACCTGGTCCCCTAAGAGATATAACGACCACTGACTCCTTAAGGCTTCTTAACTACCTGGTCCCTTGAAGGAGATTTCTCTAAAGCAATGATAATATATTAGTGATCCCTTAATAATTCTGACCTACCCAGTCCCCTAAGAGATATAACAATCACTGGCTCCTTAAGGCTTCTAACCTACCCAGTCCCTTGAAGGATATTTCTCTTTGCCTTAGAAAAGGCCTTAATGAACTCACGGTTGACTGATGTGTTTACAAGATGCTTTTTACAAGCGGATTACATAAATGTTTAATTCCATATTGTTTAACACAAATATGAGTAACAACTCATGTGTTCAAACAATTTACAATAGTAACACAATAATGAACAACAAATCTTCTGTTCTAACAAATGATAATAACAACACAACAATAAGAAACAACTCATGTGTTCTTACAACTAATAATATCAACACAATATGAGCAATAACTCTGGTGTTTTGATATTTTTATTTTTCTTTTCTTTGATTCTTTTTCTTGATTTGATTTTGGCAGCGTTATTGTTCTTGTGATCAAAGTCTTGCAATTTTCAAATGAAATAGTTGATCCTATATATAAGTGTTGAGGAAGTAGACTGTTGTATTAGTACACACATCACTTTCATCTTGCCAGTTTCCATAACGGTAGGAATTAATCATGGGAGACAAATAGTACACAGTACATCCATTTAAGTGGAATGTATAATTGTAGTTTTGTACTAACTCTTCTAGTGCATGTTTCTAATGATATTTTATTCTGATGAATATTCCTTCTAATGAAGTAGATTGGCTTGAGAATATCTCATATTTGTTCTTTTCTTCTCATGGACTCTATCATGTGTAGAAGTGATGAGTTCAAAAGATATAACTTTCCTTTTATCTGTCTTCTGATGGAATACTTTTGATGTAAAGTTATATGCACATATTCCACAAAGTTCCCGAGTCTTCAAAATCTTGACTTTGTCTTCTGAATTAAAAGAAGCATCTTTTCTGATGAACAAATCTTAAATTTTGAATCTGAGGTAAAAGCTTTCGTTTGATGTTTTCAGAACGTTGACTTTGTCTTTAGAGTTACGAGTAACAACTCCTCTGACGAACAAATCTTGACTTTTGATCTTTGACATGAAAGCTTGTTTCTGTGCAATCTTGTTTTCTGATCTTGGAGCAACAACTCTAACAGACTTTCTTTCTGCTTGAGCACTTGTAACTTCTGAAGAAACAACTTATTTGAGAAGTACAAAGGAGATCTCTTTCTGGATAAAATTCAGAATTCTTCAGAGCTACCGATGTTTCTTCAGAATTGGATGCAATAGTCTTTCTGATGCGTGTTTGGTGTATTTCTGATGACTCTTCAGACAAGAGTCTTGAATCAAATTAGAACTTTTGATCTACACACTCAAAAAACTATTTACATATAAAATATATGTATTGTTATCATCAAAATCTAGAAATTTAACACAAATCTAAATCTTGTTCTAACAATCTCCCCCTTTTTGATGATGAAAAACTATGTATTTTGATGTTACAATTTTACAAGGTAATATCATAATCGAATTCATAGTTAAGAAGAAAACTTCCTCTAATTAGTGTGATCTCCCCCTGAGTCTAAGTCTTACAGTTTTTAGAAGTAAGGGATATCTGAGCATTGTTTAGAAAACTCCCCCTGAGTTAAACAATCTCCCCCTGACTCTAAAACATAAGACCTTATCAAAAAGTAGGGTTTTCAAAGCTTGATTAACTTTTTCAGAATTCTGATTTGAAGCATGTGGAAGCTATTTATTATAGTTTACTTTATCATAATTTTTTTTCTTCATTAGAACCTTCTAATCATCAGAGAGGTTCATCATCGTGGCATGATCTATCAGACCCTTATGAATGTTTAAATTTCTCTATCAACACTCGATCTCTCAGAACATTCTATACCCTCAAATTTCTTTTTATCAGAGTTTGATTAACAGACCCTTCAAAACGTTATAAGTTCTTTATCATTTCTTGATTTAATTAAACCTTCTAGACTTAGAAGTTATTAATTCATTTATCTTTCTTCTAATGTACCTGAAAGACATTCTAAGCTCTTGCATATATATTCGTTAGAAATGTAAACAATGAGATTTAGAGAATTAGGTATGCATCAAAATCATCATTGTTCTTTCTCCCCCTTTTTGTCATAATCGAAAAGATATAAGACCATTCATTAATATAGAGATAATTAATAACACCAGAGGAAACAAAAGGACTAATATAATGAAACTTCTCATTAAATATTTATCAATGAAGTACAAAAGGAACTACACTAACAAGACACAAAATTAGAAATTTTTAGACAAAAGGAAAGACTATGAGATAGGAACTTAATTGGCACACTTAAGAAAAATGAATTTGTAGACAAAAAAATTCATTTAGGATAACAAAAGTACTTACATGGTACGCATAGATGAGACACATATGCATTTTACGAGACCTTAAAGCTTCTCATTACCCTTCAAATATGTTATAGAAATTCTTCACAAGGGCATTTCTCGGTCCATTTTGCTTGACAAATTCAACAATTCCTTCTTTAAAGAGGTTTTCAGGCAGAACTCTTCCAAAAGGTATGAAGGACTTGTTCTCACATGTGCAAGAGGTA
Source organism: Vicia faba (assembly GCA_948472305.1). Taxonomy (NCBI): domain Eukaryota; kingdom Viridiplantae; phylum Streptophyta; class Magnoliopsida; order Fabales; family Fabaceae; genus Vicia; species Vicia faba. The sequence goes on from OX451735.1 coordinate 150,748,991, forward strand.
GTGATATTTTGCATAAATTTGAAGATAGCTTGAGGTAGATTAATTCGAATTTAATTGATCATGAGTGTAAGGAAAACTCGATCATCAGGAATGAGAATATTTTTAAAGATCCCCCGATGATGAAAGCTTGTTAATAGAAGGTTGTACCAAAATATATGGATGGGAAGAAGATTTTCAGGATTGATAGGCTCATATCTAGACGAAGTGTCGTGAAGGGAAACCATTTCATCAACAATGAAACACCAAAGTTTTTCCTCTTCAACAGTGAAACCAATGTTTTCACATCCAACGGTAATAGCAATGGAGAAGGGAGTGATACAAATGGGGACACCAAAAACGCGAGACCCAATGGGACTCCCTTCACACCTAACATAAGCATATTTATAGAATTATTTCACAAGATTTATGTAGACGGGTCTACCAAATATGGAGAAGCAATTGGACCACTGTTAATAATTCATCGTAAAAGTGATACTTGAAGCAGTCTCTCTGTTGAGATGAAGAATATGGATATGTTATTCATTAATGACTTTAAGATGATTTTCATCTCCACGAAAGGTTATTAGAGACATGATAAAGATTTGTTTGTGAGAAGGATTTAGATAAGCTATTGCCTGAAGGATGAGGAGAAGATGAAACTACAAGGGTATAAATAGTAAAGGAGAAAACGCAACTCACAAGAGAATTGATTTCATTACGCAAGCAATCAAACTCGAGATACCAAAAAGAGTTAATGTTTGAACAAGAAATGAAAAATAACAAAGAATATAATCCTTTCCAAGACGCTTGTCAGAGAAAGGAATAAAAGACAACAAGATAAGACTAGGAATAAACGGTCGTGCTTAAAGATTCTCACTTTTAATAAAATAATATCTTGACCTTTCTTAAGTGAGAAACATATAGGAGAAAAGCATTTAAATTTTAAACCTATTCTCAAGGGCATTACATTAATTTGATACTGATACTCTCATTAATTTAGAATATATACTCTTATTGATTTAAAGAAGTTATAATCAAGATATCTTATAACTGGTGGAAGTATATAGAAAAACTTCTTCAGAAAATATGCAAATGCTAACCTAGTGAATCTTGTCTATCATGAGTTCACCTTCTTCATCTATCTTGTTTCTGATGACCCATTGAGTTCCAACAATGTGAGTTTCCTTCGGTCCAGGCTATCAACCCCAAACATCATTTCTAGTGAACTAATTTAGTTCTTCTTGCATTCTCAGAATCCATTCATTGTTATGAAGTGCTTCTTTACATGAGATTGGTTCTATTAGTGATACTAAACCCAAACACATTTCTTTATATTGTTTAAACGTGAATCTTGTTCTGACAGGTTCAACTTTATCTCCCAAAATCAATTCTTCAAATATATCTTGTCCATGCTTTTGCCTCTTCTAAATTAATGGGTGTTCACGTGCTTCTGAGGTGTCTTCATTTTTGAAGTACTTATCTTATGAATCTCTTTCTCCAGAACTTGTAGATGTTATCTCAAGATCGAAAAAGTTCTCAAACAGTTTTGACTTTTCTAGGTCAAGCTTATCATCAAATCTAACATAATACATGTTTCTGTATTGTATACTCTGTAGCCTTTAGAGCGCTCTGAGTATCTCAACATGATATGTGTTGTACCCCAAAATTTTCCCTCTCATTTTATCAATATTTCTCATCACAAGGCTTTTTGAACTTAGGATCAAGCTAGGGTTAGCTCTGCTCAAGACACCTCCTTGCACTGATGACCTAAATTAGGGTTTGAGTTTTCACAGGGATTTTTGGACTTATAATGCTCAAAGTGGCTTTCATACTTCATGTTGGACTTATAAGTTTGTCTATACCAAGTTTCAAGCCTTGAATCAAATTTTTGCCCAATCAATTGGACAGTTGACCTAGAAATCAACTATGTTGGGGAAAAAGTCAACTGTGGTCAATTTACAGTCAAACCTTATAAATTTTGACCCACATCAACTTTATAAACTCACATGAACCATTTGATCAAGTTTGTACCACAACTCCACAAGAAATTTGATCAGATCACCAAAAGGGCAAAATGGTCATTTTTAGGGTTTTGACTGCACAAGGGCAATTTCTGATTTTTTACCTAGCCAAAGGAAAATTTGGATCAAGTATGGATTAAAGGACTCAATGGAATCATCTTGACCTACTCACAAGGTTCAAAAGATCTCAACTGCATTGGGTTGACAGATGAATTTTCCAATCAACTGATTAAATTTTGACTGTATACTGAAAAGTCAAACTTTGACTTTTTGGTCAAAATCAAGTGCCAAGGGTCATTTTTCATCAAGATGTGTCAAAACATGAAAATTGTTCATCAAGAAACCCAATTTTGCAAATTAGGGTTTAAGATTGAAAATTTTCATAACTTAGAATTTTTCTAAGTTATGAAATTTTCTTAATTTTTCCTAACTTTGCCCAACATTTTCACCATGATGAAATTGGATTCAAACAAAACTTCTAACATGAAAGTTGTAGTCCTCCACAAAGCCTACAACTTTTATTCACAAAGTTTTACCAAAGGAAGCTTGGATCTCAAGTTATGATTTTTGGAACAAGGGTCCATGAAACTTTTAACTTAGTGAAATTTTGCCCTAATTTAGGCAGGATTTTCACCTATCTTCTTGGCCATTTTTCACATAGTTCCACTTGGAATCTCAAATTGAATTTCAAAGATGGAATGTAGAGAATGTTGAAATCTTTCCAAAATGTCAATGAACTCTCCAAAATCATTTGTGGTTAAGGAGAATCGAAGGCTTGGAGTTGGCAAAAACTCACTTTTCATCCATGGCATGTTCATATTGATACAAGTTGCAAATTCAAATCAGCTTGCTTTGCACTAGATTACAGGCCTCAAAACCATTCCACACTCAATATTAAGTGTAAAACCATTGGTCTAAGGCATTGTTTTGGTCATTAGAGCATTGCACATTAGATTAATCCTTAAGTAGAAAAAGGTACATTACCATTTTTGCCATAATCTTGCTTTATGTCAAACCACAATCTTTGAGCATTGGGCTAGATCTTATGCAGTAAATCAAATCCACAATTTAGAGGGGCCAAGGGCAGAGTGTGCAAGCTGTTAGATAGCCTGTACAAGCTTGTCTTCCATCACTTGTCCACTTTTGCTTCATATACAAGAAATTTATCCAAAACACTAGAACTTGGACATCTGTGAAAACAAACCTTGGCAAGCTTTTGAAACAACTTTCTCATATTCCCTTGAGCCAGAAACACGACCCTTTAAACCTCCCATAGCAAAAAATCACATCTCATTGGCAAAACAGGGCACCCCTTGCAGTTTGAGTTCCATAACACAATTTGCTCGTGCGTTTTGTCCCAAACCTGTTCAAACACATTCCATACAACATATCCAAGCTATCCCAACCCTTAAACACTGACTGTAACTCCATTAACAGGGTTTTCCATTTTTGATTTGAGCTTGTGCAGGTTGAGTTCTGTAGGCTTGTTCAAGTACATTCAAGGCAAGCCAGACATTGGAGAAGGTCAAGTGAAGTTCAAGCAAGCTCCCAAACATCTCAGGCCTTGTTTAAAAGCTCCACATTGCCATACACGAAGTCAGCTGAAACATGTTTTTATCAACTTCCTATCTCTCTATTTAGGAATATTTAGACTTAGGTTTGTGAATAAGAAATGTAGTATTCATAGCCATGAATTTGTACATATACTCAGTTTTCATTTTAATTAAGCATGTTAAGAGAATTTATCCATGAAGTTCCTGAAAAAATTAGGTTAGATTTTAGGGCCAGAGAAATTCTCTCTGGTCTTTGAGAGTTAGGACAAGTTTTTTATATGGTTGAATTCGTCTTAGAAAGCTCTACAACTTTGATGTTATTTGTTTTTGGATTAGAGCTCGTATGCAGGTTGTTCATGTTTGGTACAGGGTGCGCAAAATTTTGAACCAAGGTTGAAAATGAAGTCTGGTTTGGGCTGGGCTTTGTCTCTTTCATTATTTGCACCCTTCTTTTGCTGAATGCACCCCCTGTCCCAATTTCTTTATGTTTTATATTTTTGTATTTATTTATCATTTCTGATTTTTATTTCATATTTTTCAAACATAAAAATATCCAAAAATATTTTTCATAATTTCTCACATTTATTTTTATTATTTTATTGTTTTTTTAGACATAAAAGAATTTAATTAGTATATACTTTTATTAAGTATAAAATTTGAAAATAATAAATAATAACATTATACTTTTTATTTTTATTCTTTATTTTATGTATACTAAAAAATATTGTTATAAATATATTTTTGTCTTGTATATATTTTTATTTTATTTTTTTTTGTACATATTTAATATAATTAATATACATACATACTTTTATTTTATTTAATAGATACTTTAGAATAAAAACATAAAAATACTATACTTTTATTTTTATTATTATTTATACTTAAAAAAAAATACTTTTCCTAAATATATTTTATTTTTTGTATATACACTATTTTATTTTATTGAATATAAATAATATAGTCAATATATTTATTTTCTTAAAAAAATTAGGGTTTTACCCTTAATAAAAAAAATGATAATCTTTTTATTTATTTCTTTCCTTTTACATTAAATATTTTTACATACCTAAAAATAAACAAAACCTTTTTTTTTGCATATTCATATTATTTTATATATTTATTTAATTTGTTTATTTAAATATTATTCATTTGTTATTTATGCCATTTGATTCAATTTGGATGTAATAGTAAAACTAGGGTTTTAATTTTATGTCAAATAATCCCCATTCAAAATTGTATCCCCCTCCCCATAATCATGTTGTAATAGTGGTATATTTATTTTACGCATTTACGCTTTTAATTATGCCATGATTAGAGATTAGGGTTTGTATGCAAAATTCCAAAATCAACAAGTAGCTTGACCTAATACAAGACCTAAATGCATGAAAATCAATACACAATGCACACATGCACCCCTAGGGTTACATCCACTTGTTGCCTTAAAAATGGGCCATTAAATGCATGTTGGGTACTTTGTCAAAATAAAAACAAAACAAAAGATCATAGTCCCTCGATGACACTATCTTGGTTGTATATACAAAATGATCTAGTCCCTCGGAAAAAATTGCTAAAAATACTTAACACAATTGCTATCATGGTCTATACGATGACCCGCGTCTGTCCCGTTTAACATCCTAATACAAGGTTGTTCACCAAATGCAATGGTGAAACAACACTGTCAAAAGGGTTAAAAACGTATAGGAAAGATCTTTGAGTAAAATAGGGTAGACAACTCTTAGTTACTTGATCAAAACTTGCAAAAACATCCTTGCTATTTTCAAAACACATTTCACAACACAATTTCAAAACATTTCCCAAATCAAACTTTCAAACATTAAAATCTTTTCAAAAGACAAATACACCTTTGTATACATTCAAACAAGAATCATTACAAAGGTTTCCACAACGATGGCCTCTTTTCAAAACATCTTTCAAAACCACACACAAAGCACCATTTCAAACAATTGAAAAGAAAAAGCAAGTGATCTAAATAAGTAACTAAGAGCCCATGTATAACCATGGATGAAAAGGGTGCTTGCACCTTCCCTTTTCATAATCTACTCCCCGAACCCAAGAAAACATCTCAAAGGTCTTTCCTGTGCTTTTTGACCTTTCCTTAGGATAAAATAAAAAGTCGGTGGCGACTCTTGCTAAACCGAAACATTTGCAAACACAAACGCAAAACCTCAAGTCAGTTCTCCCACCGTATATCAGAACTGGCGACTCTGCTGGGGACTCTATTTGAATAGTGGAGTAACCTTAGGGTTTAGATCACCTTTACATGCTTATCTTGTTTGCTTGGATTGCTTTACATTTGGTTCTCTTGTTTGGGTTTGAATCTTCAACCCGAATTTTTGGGAAACATTCATAGGTAAATAGCAATACGTTGTGGAAACTGTGCAGGGTATACCGATATGGTTGAAGCAATAGTTATATTAATGCGATATATTTATGGGTATCGGTAGCCTTTGAGTCAATCAAAGAGAATACAGGGCCGCTGAGTGATGTCACGAAGCACTAATGGACTTTTAGAACCTTTACTTGACCATCTTGGCCTTATTAGGGGTAGTGAGATGACCGACTTTGGTGCAGTCCGAGGTTGGTAGATACTCGATACTACACTCATTGAGGTTTGTTTTCTTGGAATATTTCGGTCGCCAGTTAAGTGGCTAAACTAAAACAATGAACACAGAAAACAATCCAGTGATATTGAGCTCCTTAGAACCCGGTTACTATTTATAGGACAGGTTGAGCCAACTAACTTCAAGAGGGTACTTACCTATGAAACCCCATGCAAGCCTGAAACTAGGATCTTGTGTGAGTTGCTTGTACATATTCTTGTGCATACATCATGAACATCATGAAGCATCATTTGCATCCACTAACCATTTCAAGGGTTTGGATCTTCATCTTTGTTCTTGTTTTGTAGGTCATGGAATCTCTTCGCAGAAAAACAATTCAAGTCAAACTTGTGAGAATCCCTCCTCAACTCAAGGAGCTTACTTCCAAGATTCCAGAGAATTCTCCTTTCAGTGAAAGACATGGTAGACTTCTCAACTTGGTCAACTCCAACATTGAAGAAGACATGATGAAAGTCCTCTTCCAGTTCTTTGACCCCCTACACCATTACTTTACATTTCCTGATTACCAACTAGTACCTACTTTGGAGGAATTTTCTCAACTCCTGAGGATTCCTATTCTCCATTAACTACCCTACAACGGTACGGAAATAGAACCAAAGCCTGAAGATGTTGCTCAAGCATTACACTTGCAACCATCTGATATCAAAGGTCATTGGGAAACCAGAAGTGGTGTTAAGGGTTTCTTGGCAAAGTTTCTGTTTGAGAAGGCCCAAGACTGTTGGAATTCTCTAGATCTGCAAGCTTTTGAGGAGATTGTAGCACTTCTCATATATGGATTAGTCTTGTTCCCAAACCCTGACCAGCATATAGATGTGAATGCTGTCAAGATTTTTATATCTCGGAATCCTGTGCCTACATTGCTTAGGGACATCCTACACTCATTTTACACACGAACAATGAGGAAAAGAGGTGTTCTCATGTGCTGTACTCCTCTTCTAGCAAGGTGGTTTATTTCTCACCTTCCCTAGTCAGTCTTGAAGAATGAACAAGGCTTGAGGTGGTCACAACGATTAATGACTCTCACACATTCTGATGTTCATTGGTGTTCTCGGTCCAGAGAAAATGTCATCATCATTTATCGTTGTAGGGAATTCCCTAATGTCCCACTACTTGGCATTAGGGGAGGTATTACCTACAACCCCTGTTTAGCTCTGAGACAATTTGGATATTCTCGAAGGGATGGCCCTCATGACATGCTGATCCCAGACTTGTTTTTTAACTTCAAAAACGATGCTCAAAGACTTTGACAAAGGTTTATTTGAGCTTGGAGGATGCCCAACAAAGTGGATAGTAAGACACTGGGACACAAGAATTCCATCCCCCTTGAGCCTTACCTCAAGTGGGTACGAACCCGCTCCCAGAGTCTTATGATGCCTTACCCCTACATTCTCCCCGTGATCAAAGAGCCTGTTATGGAAGGAGAGGTTCCATACACCCTCTTACACCCTGACATGCCAACATCATTAGAAGAATTGCAAAAGAGTTGGATACAACTCAAGGAAGAACAGAATACTTTTGAAGCCAGCTTCTATGCCAGTGAGAAGAAGGTTTTGGAACTTACCCATCGACTTCACGAAGAGGAGACTCTCAACACTTACATCGCACCAAAAAGGATGTGCAATGTCTTTTTACATTAAGAATTTTGTAATATTTTGCCCATGGGGCATTTATGTACTGACAAATTTCTTCTTATTAATATGACGTGTGTTCTTTTTTTTCTGCAACAACTTTGAATTTCTGAATCCTTGAATGCATTACATGAATACATATCATTCATCATATGCATAAACAGGTCTTAACACCAGGTTTCCTTATCTTTCTGCTGTTTATTTCAGCAAGATGGATATAAAGCAGACGATCAAAGATTTGCAAGCACAAAATTCTCAGTTCCAACAACTCCTCATGACCTTGGAAAAGGGTCAGGAGGACCTTAAATCACTGTTAGAAAAAGACAAAGAGAAAAATAAGAAAAGGGCTGGTGTGGCCACTTTGCGGAGAAGGTTTGAGAACCAGGCTAGAAAAGTCCTCGAGTTCCCCTCAACGTCTGACGAAGGGGTTGGTAAAGGTAAAGGAGTTGCAATGCCCTCCGAGTCTGAAGCTGGAGAGGAAGAAGAAGAAGAGGAGGAAGATTACTCAGAGCAGCAGTATCCTCCTGCGGACGATAAGTATAAAAATCTGGAAGAGCGGTTGGCAGTTATGAAGGTACAAAGAGTACCTGGGTTGGATTTCGAAGAACTAGGGTTGGTTTCCAGGATTTTCATTCCCCCCAAGTTCAAAGTGCCTACATTTGCTAAATACGATGGTTTGTCCAGTCCAAAGATGCATATGCGGTCCTACGTCAGAAAGATCCAACCTCACTCTTCTGATAAGGATCTGTGGGTCCACTTTTTTCAAGATAGTTTGTCAGGTACACAATTGGACTGATTCTATCAACTTAAGAGATATGATGTTCAGAACTGGGAGGATCTGGCTGCTGCTTTCTACCGACAATACCAATATGACGCAGATCTAGTGCCTACTCGTACTCAACTACAGAGTATGAGTATGGTCTCTAATGAAGGCTTTAAGGAGTACGCCCAGAAATGGTGAGATTTGGTTGGAAGGGTGCAGCCAACATTGTCGGATAGAGAGCTGGTTGATATGTTTTTGGGGACCCTGTCAGGACCATTCTTTAATCACTTGATCGGGAGCTCATCTGCAGGGTTCACCAAATTAATTCTGACAGGTGAAAGGGTCGAAGCTGGCATTAAGAGTGGTAAAATTCAGAAGGACGCATCTGCTTCCACTGCTGTCAAGAAGACCTTCCCAGCCAAGAAAGAAGCTTCTGTTGTTTACTCCCAGAGAAATCAAGGAAGAACGGAGCGCCGACCAGCGGTAGGGGCTGTGATGATCCAGAACTCTTCAACCGATCAACCTCAAAGTAGTCAACCCAGAGCTAACCAAAATAGGGTGGAAAGGCCACAACGACAATTCACTCGGATCAATATGACACCGGCTCAGGTCCTCCCTCATTTGTTAAAGTTAAACCTTGCCAACTTGAAAGAAGTTTCGAAAAACCCAAATACCTCTTCTCCCTATTATCATTCAAATGCAAAATATGCATATCATTCGGACAATGTGGGGCATGACACCAACAACTGTTGGGCCCTTAAAAACAAGATCCAAGATTTGATAGATGCCAAGGAGGTAGAGTTTGATGCTCTCGAAAAACTTAATGTGATATCCGCTCCTATGCGAAAACATAGTCATAATGTCCATGCTATTGTAGAAGATCTTCATGTTACTGCTGTTGATGACTTAATGACTCCATTGCCAATGATCAAGATGAATCTGTTGAAAGCCAGGATTTTCCCGGGCTGTGAAAAAGATTGTTACTTTTGTTCAACCTTGCAATCCGACTGTCCACTGTTGAAATCAGGCATCCAACGCCTAATGGATACTCAAGAGATCCTCTTTCAGAAAACTCCTGTTGCTACTATTACTCATGTTACTCCTGTTACTCCAATCAATGATATTGCTATAATCAACATTTCCGACAATCTTTCCAAGACCTGTAAAAGGCCTGTTAAGATTACATCTGATCCAAAGTTTGTACCGCTAAAGATTATGATGCCGGGGCCTATCCCATATAAGTCCAACAAGACGATACCATGGAATTATGGAGGAGAGATCTTCTACCATGGTGTTAAGCAGATCGAATCAGCCGAAGAGAATTCCGATGAAGAAACTCCTGATTTAGGAAATATTGCGGGGACGAGTAAGATAACTCGTAGTGGAAGAATATTCTCTCCGGAGATTGCTTCTATAAGGGGAGTCTTCGGACCCTCAAGTGCTCCTGTGCCAGTCAAGATATCTGTGCGAAGTCCAGTGATTGAAGAAATTGTCACTCCCAAAGTTGTACCCTCTGCTGTTACTACTGATAAAGGTAAGGGGATCCAAGAAGCGCCTGTCAGGACGAGGGCTCAGGCTTTGGTTATCCCCGAGACCACCCAAAAGGAAATGGAGGAAATCTTAAAGATAATTAAGAAAAGCGACTATGATGTTGTAGAGCCGCTGGGGCAAACCCCTTCAAAAATCTCTATGTTGGGTCTATTGCTCTGCTCCGAGGCTCATGCCAAAGCCTTGATCAAATTTCTAAAGACGGCACACGTACCTCAAGAAACTTCTGTGGATCAGTTTCAAGAGTGTGTAGCTAGCCTTACAACCTATAATGGTCTTGGCTTCTCTAACTCCGATCTAACCTCTAAGGGAAGAAAGCATAATGATGCGCTGCATGTCTCGGTAGAGTGCAGAGGGACCACAATTGCTCATGTTCTGGTTGATACCGGTTCATCTTTAAATGTCCTACCATGAAGGTTTGACCTTAAAGCCCAGTAATATCATTGTTAGAGCCTTCGATGGTTCTAAGTGGATGGTTCACGGAGAGGTGGACATCCCAATTAAGGTGGGAACAGAAATTTTCAACTCTACTTTTTATGTGATGGACATCCGTCCTTCATATTCATGCTTGTTAGGAAGGCCATGGATCCACAACGCTGGGGCAGTCACTTCTTCTCTACACCAAATGCTAAAATATCCAGTCCAGGGTAAAATCATAACAGTTCATGGTGAGGAGGAGTATATGATAAGCCACCTTAACTCTTTCTGCTACGTGGAGTTAGATGGTGAATTAATAGAAACACCTTCCCAACACTTTGAAGAGGTTTCTCCTGAAATTGAAACGGCCAAGATAATGACTGATGTGCCTATCATTACCAAACCTGTGTCCCGGATGTCATCCCTTAAATATGCAGAGGCTGTAGTCAAGGAAGGAGGAAGCATAATATGGGGTCAACTTCCAGATTTTCCTCACAAGACAGACAAGTTCGGATTGGGTTTCACTGCTGCTGGCCAGAAGGCTGTGCGTCGCTCCCGGGCTGGAGGACCACCCTTAAAGATCACTCATCATGGAGTTCATGCTTTAGAAGATGATGATGAAGAAAGTAATTTTGAAGATTGGATCTTTCCAACCATTGATGGGGGACTGAACAACTGGGAGGCGAAAGACTTCGTTCCCATTACTTTCATCAATCAGTAATTTATCTTTTGAACATTTCCTATTTGGTCTATAATAATTATTAAACAATTCATACACTCTTTTCGCCTTATGCCTTACCCAGGGTATATAGGTCCATTTGTAAGGGTTTTGATTCTTCATTTTCATATGCCATTTTTAATGAATCATGGACGTTTTCATCTATAAACTTTTGTGTTCATTTTCTTTCCTTTTACATTTTATTTTGTTTAAGGATGGCTATCCCTTACACACACCCACACTCATAAAATGCAGGTACCCATCCACTCCAAATTCCATGGGTAACTATTCTGCTTTGGCCTTCAGTAACACTGAAGATCTGGTCAATCATGCCGAATACGAAGGTGATGAAGACTGCGAAGTTCCTGGAGAGTTGGCTAGACTCCTACAACAGGAAGAAAGGGCTATTCTTCCCCATGAAGAACTGTTAGAGACTATCAACTTGGGTACTGCCAAAGACAAAAGAGAGGTTAAAGTGGGTGCCAACCTGGAGTCAAGCGTCAAAGAGCGTTTAGTTCAGCTGTTGAATGAGTTTATTGAGATCTTCGCCTGGTCCTATGAAGATATGCTGGGACTGGATACAGATATTGTGGTTCACCGTCTCCCTACAAGAGAAGACTGTCCACCAATCAAATAGAAGGTCTGCCGAATGAGGCCCGACATGTCCGAAAAGATCAAAGCTGAAGTGAAGAAGCAGTTCAATGCTGGTTTTCTGGCTGTTACTTCCTATCCACAATGGGTTGCTAACATTGTGCCCGTGCCTAAGAAGGACGGCAAATTCAGAATGTGTGTGGACTACAGAGACTTGAACAGGGCTAGCCCTAAAGATGATTTTCCACTACCACACATTGACATTTTGGTCGACAATACAACTCAACATAAAGTGTTTTCCTTCATGGATGGATTCTCGGGATACAACCAAATCAAAATAACCCCCGAAGACATGGAGAAGACTACTTTTGTTACATAGTGGGGTACCTTCTGCTATAAGGTGATGCCATTCGGACTGAAGAATGTCGGGGCAACCTATCAGCGATCCATGGTAGCTTTGTTTCATGACATGATACATCATGAGATTGAAGTCTACGTAGACGACATGATAGCCCGTTCACAAACAGAAGAAGAACACCTCGACCATCTGCAAAAGCTGTTTGTCAGATTGAAGGAGTATAAGCTCAGACTGAACCCTAGCAAGCGCACTTTCGGAGTTAGGTCTGGTAAACTCTTAGGATTCATCGTCAGCAACAAAGGCATTGAGGTTGATCCTGCCAAAGTCAAAGCCATACAAGAAATGCCTGCCCCCCGCACTGAAAAGGACGTCAGAGGTTTCTTGGGACGCCTAAACTACATTGCAAGATTCATTTCTCACCTAACATCTACCTGTGAACCAATCTTTAAGCTGTTGAAAAAAGATCAGGTAGTTGAATGGAATGACGACTGTCAAGTTGCTTTCGATAAAATCAAGGAGTATTTGCTAGAACCTCCTATCTTGATGCCACCCATCGAAGGAAGGCCGTTAATCATGTATCTGACCGTTTTGGACAATTCAATGGGGTGCGTACTGGGCCAACATGACGAGTCTGGTCGAAAAGAGCATGCCATTTATTACCTTAGCAAAAAGTTTACCGACTGTGAGACTCGCTACTCAATGCTCGAGAAAACTTGCTACGCTTTGGTATGGGCTACTCACCGGCTAAGGCAGTATATGTTGACACATACCACTTTGCTGATATCTAAAATGGATCCGATTAAATACATCTTCGAAAAGCCCGCTTTATCTGGAATAATCGCTAGATGGAAAATGATCCTGACTGAGTATGACATCCAGTACACAACCCAAAAAGCTATAAAGGGGAGTGTACTAGCTGACCATCTAGCTCATCAAGCTGTCGAAGATTACCAATCTATGAGGTTCGACTTCCCTGACGAGGACATTAAGACATTGGACAACATTGAAGGTAACGGACCGTATGACAGACCTGAACAAGGATCCCGATGGACCATGTACTTTGATGGTGCTTCAAATGCACTTGGCAACGGTATCGACGCGGTACTTATTTCTCCAGAAGGTTGTCATACACCTTTCACTGCTAGACTCTGCTTCAGCTGCACTAACAACATGGTCGAGTATGAAGCTTGTATCTTTGGTCTCAAGGCTGCGATTTACCTAGGAATCAAATCTTTGGTTGTATTTGGGGACTCATCTTTGGTTTACAGTCAAATCAAAGGAGAATGGGACACTAAACATCCTAATCTTATCCCATAAAAAGAACATGTCCTGACATTGTTACCTCATTTCGAGCATATTACCTTCGAGCACTTCCCGCGAGAAGAAAATCAGCTAGTGGATGCTCTAGCTACAATGTATTTCATGTTTAAACTCAACTGGGATAATGAGGCTCCCCAAATCACCATTGAGCGAATGGACGAACCTGCACACTGTCATGAGATTAATACCGAAGAAGTAGTGGAACAACCTTGGTTTCATGAAATCAAAAGGTATCTCAAGACTCGAGAATACCCTGAAGGAGCTTTAGTCAACGAAATTTTTTTTTTAAGGAGATTTGCTGCCAAATTCTTCCTGAGCAATGGTATCCTATATAAGCGCAGCCATGATTGTGTTCTGCTTCGTTGTGTGGACAAGGTTGAAGCTGAGAAGATCATGACTGAACTGCATAGTGGCACATTTGGCACCCACTTGAGCGGACATACGATGGCTAAGAAAATTCTAAGGGCAGGCTACTACTGGTCTACCATGGAAGCCGACTGTCATCAATACGCCCGTACTTGAAACAAATGCCAAGTTTATGCTGACAAGGTACATATTCCTCATGTTCCTCTCAATGTTCTAACAACTCCTTGGCCATTTGCAATATGGGGAATCGACATGATTGGAGAAATCAAGCCTACGGCATCCAATGGACATCGCTTCATCTTGGTGGCTATTGATTACTTTACAAAATGGGTCAAAGCAGCTTCCTTCGCCTCCGTTATAAAGAATGTGGTTGCCCGCTTCATCAAGCAGAACCTCATATGTCGGTATGGTATCCCCGACAAGATCATCATGGACAATGGTACAAACCTGAATAACACTGTGATCACCGCTCTGTGCGAGCAGTTCAAAATTCAACATCACAATTCATCTCCCTATCGGCCAAAGATGAACAGTGTTGTTGAAGCTGCGAACAAAAATATCAAGACGATCATTCAAAAGATGACAATCACCTACAAGGACTGGCATGAGATGTTACCGTTTGCTCTGCACGGATATCGTACCACGACACGTACTTCAACCGGGGCAACCGCCTTTTCTTTGGTATATGGCATGGAAGTTGTTTTACGTATGGAGGTTCATATTCCTTCCTTGAGAATTATGAAGGATGTTGGTTTAAGTGAAGACGATTGGATTCAGACCCGGCTTGATCAATTTAACTTGATCGACGAGAAGTGATTACTGCTATTTGTCATGGTCAGACATATCAAAAACGAATGATCAAGGCTTTCAACAAGAAAGTCAGGCATCAGGTATATCAAGTCGGAGATCTTGTAATCAAGCGAATCATCTTGCCGCAGAGTGATCCCAGGGGAAAGTGGACTCCTACTTACGAAGGACCATTTGTGATCAAAAACATCTTTTCTGGTGGGGCTATGATTCTAACCACCATGGATGTCGACGACCTGCCGCACCCTACGAATGCAGACATAGTCAAAAGATACTACGCATAAACGACCCGACAAGTTGAAAACCCGAAAGGGAGACTTGGGCAAAAAATGGGCATCCCGGTGAATCGAAAACCCGAAAGGGCGGTTCAGGCAAAAATTAGGGATAAATAAAAAAATTTGTACACCCGGCAAGTTGAAAACTCGAAAGGGCGACTTGGGCAAAAAAGGGTTTCCCGGTGGATCGAAAACCCGAAAGGGCGGTCCAGGAAAAAGTTAGGGACTTAAAGCGTATGACTATGTCTCGTCGGATCACTTTAAGGACAATCTCTTCACAGACAAGCTCCGGGCTTCTGATCAACCTAATCATCATCGAACGAAGCAAAGAATGGACACGATACTTAGAGTTACGAAGGCTATAGCAGAATAGGAACCCCATGGAATTGTTACACATAGCCATCTTTCTGTGTATAAAATTTTCTCATTTTTTATGAAAACATTCTCTTACTAGGATGCCTGTCTCCTTTATACAAAATACTTACATAAAGTTAATACAAAAGATACTTCAAAATGCAGAAATTTGTTTGCCTTTTCTTTCTTTTTACACTTGTGTTTTATTTGAAAACGTCCAATGATTTATTAAATGAGCATATGCATTTGAATATAATCACTGCCTACAAATAAAATAAAATGAGAAAGGATAATTAATGATAGGTTGAAAGTATAAGAAAACATCTTTAGGTTATTCCAGAAGAAATCCCCTACAGTATCTCATTCAGATCCACAATAGAGCTGAAACCTTGAAATACATATCCCCAGCGGAGTTATGTTTCAAAATCGCCATCAGAGCTAAGTTTCTAAACTCCCGATCCCCAGCGGAGCCAGAAGACTTTGAACTATCAATCCCCAGTGAAGGTGAAACTTTCTTCCCCAACAGGAGTCCAAAACATCAACCTCTGAACCATAGTGGAGATCATCCTGTTTCTCCAAATCCTCCAGCAAGTTATCTTAAAAATCTAGAAATCCACCAGATAACGGTTAACTTTTGTCCTATCCCCAACCAAAGATAACACTCCAGAAGATTGGTATACTCCCAACCTCCTGATACCCTTAACAGAATGAAGATTCTCATTCTTAAAACTCCAGAATATTGGTATACTCCCAACCTCCTAATACCCTTAACAGACTGAAGATTCTCATTCTTAAAACTCCAGAAGATTGGTACACTCCCAACCTCCTGATACCCTTAACAGAATGAAGATTCTCATTCTTAAAACTCTAGAGGATTGGTATACTCCCAACCTCCTGACCCAAACGCCTGAATGAAGATTCTCATTTTTGCTTCCTCAAAAGATTGGCATACAACCCAAGCTTTTGAAAACTCTCCAACAGGATAAGCATTCTCCCCACAGAGCTATTTCCCTGCAGATCGAAGATTCTCGATCTCATTTCTCCATTTGAAGTCTCCCAGTTTTTGATTCCCCAGTAGAGATCTTCAGATTTTTCCTTATTCCCCAGGAAAGTCATGAAGGATTCTCATATCCCCGCAGAAGTTTTCGAAGCTCTTGTTAATCCCCAGAAGTCACCAAGGATTTCAATCCCCAACAGTGGTCCCAGGATTTCTCATTCTCAATGATCAAAGGTTTTGAATCCCCCAGCAGCAGTCAAGGGTTTATTTTCCCCAGCAGCAGTCAAGGATTTCATTATCTCCGGCTATCAAGGATTTATTTTCCTTGGCAAGACGGATAATCAGCTTACATTCACATCCATAAATCATAAACATTGATAGAACACATTTTTATTGCATCATACATGTCATGCAACATAACTTTGTGTTTTAGCTAACATTTTACCCTTTTCAGGATAAAATTAAAAGCTATCTTTAGAAAATGTTCAAAGATTTCAGATACAATACAGATACACTCCAGACACGGCAGTCATCCTGATATTCATTCAAGAATCAAATACAGTTATAGCTCGGATACGCTCCAGACACGGACACCATTCTTTTGCTCATACAAATCCAATCTCTGGATACAACTCAGATACGTTCCAAATACGGATACCATTCTGATAATCATTCTCCTAATTTTCAACAAACAAATCTTGGATGGCATCTTTTAAGCCCATCTCTAACAAGATCCTACCATCTCCAAATGGTATCTTTAAGCCCATTCCCTCAGTTACATTTTTGACGAGTGCAAATTTACGGGCACTCTAGTGTCCAATCCTCTTTTACCTTTGAGTCACGAAAGGCCAAGCTCGCCAATCTAACTCTCCATGTTCAAGAAGATTGAACAGGGGAAACTGTTGTACCCCAAAATTTTCCCTCTCATTTTATCAATATTTCTCATCACAAGGCTCTTTGAACTCAAGATCAAGCTAGGGTTTGCTCTGCTCAAGACATCTCCTTGCACTGATGAACTAAATTAGGGTTTGAGTTTGCACAAGGATTTTTGGACTTCTAATGCTCAAAGTGGCTTTCATACTTCATGTTGGACTTATAATTTTGTCCATACCAAGTTTCAAGCCTTGAATCAAATTTTTGCCCAGTCAATTGGATAATTGACCTAGAAATCAACTGTGTTGGGGAAAAAGTCAACTGTGGTCAATTTACAGTCAAACCTCATAAATTTTGACCCACATCAACTTTATAAACTCACATGAACCATTTGATCAAGTTTGGACCACAACTCCACAAGAAATTTGATCAGATCACCAAAAGGGCAAAATGGTCATTTTTAGGGTTTTGACTGCACAAGGGCAATTTCTGATTTTTTACCTAGCCAATGGAAAATTTGGTTCAAGTATGGATTAAAGGACTCAATGGCATCATCTTGACCTACTCATAAGGTTCAAAAGATCTCAACTGCATTGGGTTGACAGATGAATTTTCCAATCAACTGATCAAATTTTGACTATATACTGAAAAGTCAAACTTTGACTTTTTGGTCAAAATCAAGTGCCAAGGGTCATTTTTCATCAAGATGTGTCAAAACATGAAACTTGTTCATCAAGAAACCCAAATTTGCAAATTAGGGTTTAAGATTGAAAAGTTTCATAACTTAGAATTTTTCTAAGTTATGAAATTTTCTTAATTTTTCCTAACTTTGCCCAACATTTTCACCATGATGAAATTGGATTCAAACAAAACTTCTAACATGAAAGTTGTATTACTCCACAAAGTCTACAACTTTTATTCACAAAGTTTTCCCAAAAGAAGCTTGGATCTCAAGTTATGATTTTTGGAACAAGGGTCCATGAAACTTTTAACTTAGTGAAATTTTGCCCTAATTTAGGCAGGATTTTGACCTATCTTCTTGGCCATTTTTCACATAGTTCCATTTGAATATCAAATTTCATTTCAAATATGGAATGTATAGAATGTTGCAAGCTTTCCAAAATGTCCAAGAACTCTCCAAACTCATTTGTGGTTAAGGAGAATCAAAGGCTTGAAGTTGGCAAAAACTCACTTTTCATCCATGGCATGTTCATATTGATACAAGTTGCAAATTCAAATCAGCTTGCTTTGCACTAGATTACAGGCCTCAAAACCATTCCACACTCAATAATTAAGTGCAAAACTATTGGTTAAGTCATTGTTTTGGTCATTAGATCATTGCACATTAGATTAATCCTTAAGTAGAAAAAGGTACATTACCATTTTTGCCATAATCTTGCTTGATGTCAAACCACAACCTTTGAGCATTGGGCCAGATCTTATGCAGTAAATCAAATCCACAAATTAGAGGGGCCAAGGGTAGAGTGTGCAAGCTGTTAGATAGCCTGTACAGGCTTGTCTTCCATCACTTGTCCACTTTTGCTTCATATACAATAAATTTATCCAAAACACTAGAACTTGGACATCTGTGAAAACAAACCTTGGCAAGCTTTTGAAACAACTTTCTCATATCCCCTTGAGCCAGAAACACGACCCTTTGAGCCTTTAAACCTCCCATAGCACAAAATCACATCTCATTGGCAAAACAGGGCACCCCCTGCAGTTTGAGTTCCACAACATAATTTGCTAGTGTGTTTTGTCCCAAACCTGTTCAAACACCTTCCATACAACATATCTAAACTATCCCAACCCTTAAACACTGACTGTAACTCCATTAACAAGGTTTGCCATTTTTGATTTGAGCTTGTGCAGGTTGAGTTCTGGGCTTGTTCAAGTACATTCAAGGCAAGCTAGACATTGGAGAAGGTCAAGTGAAGTTCAAGCAAGCTCCCAGACATCTCAGGCTTTGTTGAAAAGCTCCACATTGCCATACACGAAGTCAGCTGAAACAGGTTTTTATCAACTTCCTATCTCTCTATTTAGGAATATTTAGACTTAGGTTTGTGAATAAGAAATGTAGTATTCATAGCCATGAAGCTGTACATATGCTCAGTTTTCATTTTAATTAAGCATGCTAAGAGAATTTGATCCATGGAGTTCCTGAAAAAATTAGGTTAGATTTAAGGCCAGAGAAATTCTCTCTGGTCTTTGAGAGTTAGGACAAGTTTTTTATATGGTTGAATTCGTCTTGGAAAGCTCTACAACTTTGATGTTATGTGTTTTTGCATTAGAGCTCGTATGCAGGTTGTTCATGTTTGGTACAGGGCACGCGGAATTTTGAACCAAGGTTGAAGATGAAGTCTGGTTTGGGCTGGGCTTTGTCTCTTTCACTATTTGCACCCTTCTTTTGCTGAATGCACCCCCTGGCCCAATTTCTTTATGTTATATATTTTTGTATTTATTTATCATTTCTGATTTTTATTTCATATTTTTCAAACATAAAAATATCCAAAAATATTTTCATAATTTCTCACATTTATTTTTATTATTTTATTGTTTTTTTAGACATAAAATAATTTAATTAGTATATACTTTTATTTAGTATAAAATTTGAAAATAATAAATAATAACATTATACTTTTTATTTTTATTCTTTATTTTATTTATACTAAAAAGTATTGTTCTAAATATATTTTTGTCTTGTATATATATATTTTTTTATTTTTTATTGTACATAGTTAATATAATTAATATACATACATACTTTTATTTTATTTAATAGATACTTTAGAATAAAAACATAAAAATACTATACTTTTATTTTTATTATTATTTATACTTAAAAAAAATACTTTTCCTAAATATATTTTATTTTTTGTATATACACTATTTTATTTTATTGAATATAAATAATATAGTCAATATATTTATATTCTTAAAAAATTAGGGTTTTACCCTTAATAAAAAAAAGATAATCTTTTTATTTATTTCTTTTTAAATTAAATATTTTTACATACCTAAAAATAAACAAAACCTTTTTTTTTGCATATTCATATTATTTTATATATTTATTTAATTTGTTTATTTAAATATTATTCATTTGTTATTTATGCCATTTGATTCAATTTGGATGTAATAGTAAAACTAGGGTTTTAATTTCTTGTCAAATAATCCCCATTCAAAATTGTATCCCCCTCCCCATAATCATGTTGTAATAGTGGTATATTTATTTTATGCATTTACGCTTTCAATTATGCCATGATTAGAGATTAGGGTTTGTATGCAAAATTCCAAAATCAACAAGTAGCTTGACCTAATACAAGACCTAAATGCATGAAAATCAATACACAATGCACACATGCACCCCTAGGGTTACATCCACTTGTTGCCTTAAAAATAGGCCATGTTATGCATGTTGGATACTTTGGCAAAATAAAAACAAAACAAAAGATCATAGTCCCTCGATGATGCTATCTTGGTTGCCTATACAAAATGATCTAGTCCCTCGGAAAAAATTGCTAAAAATACTTAACACAATTGCTATCATGGTCTATATGATGACCCACGTCTGTCCCGTTTAACATCCTAATACAAGGTTGTTCACCAAATGAAATGGTGAAACAACACTGTCAAAAGGGTTAAAAACGTATAGGAAAGATCTTTGAATAAAATAGGGTAGACAACTCTTAGTTACTTGATCAAAACTTGCAAAAACATCCTTGCTATTTTCAAAACACATTTCACAACATAATTTCAAAACATTTCCCAAATCAAACTTTCAAACATTAAAATCTTTTCAAAAGACAAATACACCTTTGTATACATTCAAACAAGAATCGTTACAAAGGTTTCCACAACGATGGCCTCTTTTCAAAACATCTTTCAAAACCACACACAAAACACCATTTCAAATAATTGAAAAGCAAAAGCAAGTGATCTAAACAAGTAACTAAGAGCCCATGGATAACCATGGATGAAAAGGATGCTTGCACCTTCCCTTTTCATAATCTACTCCCCGAACCCAAGAAAACATCTCAAAGGTATTTCCTGTGCTTTTTGACCTTTCCTTAGGATAAAATAAAAAGTCGGTGGCGACTCTTGCTAAACCGAAACCTTTGCGAACACAAACGTAAAACCTCAAGTCAGTTCTCCCACCGTATCACAATATGCTTTTGTGCTTTGGAATAAAACTTATTCAGATTACTCTTAGTATCCAGGATAAAACAAGAGCATCCAAAGGGATAAAAATAAGAGATGTTGAAATTTCTTCCTTTACACAACTCATAAGGATTCTTTTCAAGATTAGGTATTATGGAGATTCAATTATGAATGTAGCATGTTGTATTCCCAGATTCTACCTAGAAATGTTTAACTATATCTGTTTTGTTGATCATGGTTCAGGCCATTTCTTGTAGAGTTCTATTATTTATTTCTTCAACTCTATATTGATGTGTAGTTCTAGGGCAGGAGAAATCACGGGATATACCATTAGAATCAAATAACACTTTGAATTGTTTGCTTTCAAACTCACCACCATGACCACTTCTAACTCTAAAAATTTTAGACTCAAATTCATTTTGCACTTGCGAACAAAAATTGGTAAATACAAAATATGACTCATCCTTGTGCCTTAGAAACTTTACCCATGTCCAATGACTGTAATCATCTACAATGACTAGTCCATACTTCTTACCATTTACTGATGTTGCTTTTACTGGATCAAACAAGTCAATGTGCAAAAGCTCCAATAGTCTGGATGTATAAACAACATTTTTTTAAATTTAAAAGTCACTTTAGAAAACTTGCCTTTTTGACATGCTTCATAGAGAGCATCCGAAGTAAACATCAAATTAGGTAAGCCACTAACTAACTCAAGTCTATTAAGCTGAGATAATCTTCTCATGCTAATATGACCCAAGCGTTTATGCCACACCTACTACTCTTCGTTAACAACCATTAAGAAATTAACTTTTTGATTTTTAAGATCAGAAATCTTATTTTATAAATGTTGTTCTTCCTTTTACCAATGAAGAGAACTATGCCATCCTTTTTACTCACAACCTTACAAGATTTTAGATTGAAAATAATGTCATAACCATTATCACTTAATTGACTTATGGATAATAGATTATGCATTAGACCCTCAATATAAAGTAATTAGAGATAGAAGGAAGGGATCTGTTACCAATTATTCCTGAGCCTTTTATCATTCCTTTCTAATTTCCACCGAAGCCAATGTACCCTGCATCTTTGAGTTTCAATTCTTGGAACATATGCTTAATTCCCGTCATATGACACGAGCACCCGGAGTCCAGATACCATGACTAATGTTTCATTTCTACTTCATAGGACGTCTCTTAAGAATCAGACTCTGATTCTGATTTGTTTCCTTCTTTCATGGAAGCCATGAATGTTACATTGGTAAGATCTTCTTTTAATTTTGATCCTTGAGAGTTGTTTTGAATTTTCTTCAAGAGTTGCTTAACTCTTCTGGACAAAAGTAATAATTCTTTTTAATAGTCGAAACCTTCATTATCATAATCTTCTAATTTCTTATGTTTTGATGCCTTATTCTTTTCTGGCTTTTGTCTTTTTGTTCTGGACCTTAGAGCAATAGTTTTTTCCCTTTTTCTGAGGCTTGTCTTCTTCTAGCTCTATCTCATTACTTTTGAGCAAACTAACTAACTCTTCAAGAGTTATATTGTTTAGATCCTTAGAAAGATTCAAAGCAGTAACCATAGGTATCCATCTTTTGGAAAGACTTTTGATGATCTTCTTAACATGATCAACTGTGGAGTAACCTTTATCCATAACCTTAAGCCCTACTACCAACGTTTGAAACCTTGAGAACATAGTTTTAATCATTTCTTCATCTTCCGTTCTGAAGGCTTCATATTTATGAATTAAGGCCAAGGCCTTAGATTCTTTGACATGTGTGTTGCCTTCTTGTGTCATTCTGAGTGAATCAAGAATTGCATTGCATTCCTCAACTGAGACACATGGAACATATCATGGAGATTAGCAAGCGATGGTGGCAAAGAAATCTAAGATGCCACTTCACCTATTTTCTCGGAAATCTAATAAGTACCAATAAAACACGACATCAACTTACGCTACTTCATAGCTCTATCAACACCAGTTATAAGAGTAACCCTTAAAAATACATGATCATCTATCTCAAACTCAAGCGTCTTCCTCCTCTTATCATGATAACTCTTCTGAAAACTCTGAAAAATATTCACATTTTCTCGAATCATCTTAATCTTATCTGTAGTCTGTTGAACTATCTCAAGTCTAACCACAACACTCTCACCAGATTCATATCAACACAAAGGCGTCCTACACCTTTGTCCATACAAAGCTTCAAATGGTGCCATTCCAATACTTTAATAGAAATTGTTGTTATAAGTAAACTAAATCAAAGGCAAGTAACTATCCCAAGCACCTCCTTGCTCCAAAATACAAGTTCTCAAAAGATCCTCAAGTGGCTGAATTGTCCTCTCAGTCTGACCATCTATTTACGGATGATATGCTGAACTCAAACGCAACTTCATACCCAAAGTATCTTGAAAACCTTCCTAAAAATTCGAAGTAAACCTCAGATCTATATCAAAAACAATACTTGACAGAACAACATGCAAACTCACAACCTTCTCAATATACAACTTAGAAAACTTTTCCATCGGATAATCCATCCTAATCGGGACAAAATGAGAAGATTTCATCAATCGATCCATAATAACCCAAACAATATCACAATTACTCGGAGTTTTCGGAAAACCCGAAACATAATCCATAGAAATACTATCCCACTTCCACTCAAGAATGGATAACAGTTGCAACAACCCAGACAGTTTCTAATGTTCAATCTTAGACTTCTGACAGATCAAACAAGAATACATAAACTCTGCTATATCTTTCTTCATACCAGTCCACCAAAATAATTTTCTCAAGTCATGATACATCTTAGTAGCTCTATGATGAATACTCAATCCACTACGATGTCCTTCCCCAAGAATCCTCTTCTACAAATATCCCACATCTGAAACATAAACTCTATCATGAAGCCTCATAATACCATTCTCATCCATCCGAAAATCACCACCTCAGACTTGATTGATCAATGTTAATCAATTAACTAAACTTAAATCAAAATTTTGACCTTCTCGAATCTCCTCAAGAATGCCACTATTAAGCTTCAACATACCAAGCTTAACACCAAAAGAATTCTCTTCACAAAATAAACTCAAATCTCGAAATTTCTCAAGTAAATCCAACTCTTGCACCATCAACATCGGCATATACAAAGACTTCCTACTCAAAGCATCAACTATAAAATTCGCTTTACCCAGATGGTAGTTCAACCAAAATCATAGTCCTTCAAGAATTATAACCATATTCTTTGCCTCATATTCAACTCTTTCTGATCAAATCGAAATTTCAAACTCTTGTGATCACTAAACACACCAAACCTCGACCCAAACAAATAATGCCTCCAAAGTTTCAAGAAAAACACAACTGCGACCAACTCTAAATGATGCATCAGATAATTCCTCTCATGAATTTTAAGTTTCCTTAAAGCATAAGCCACAACTTTCTGATTTTGAATTAACACACCTTATAAACCCATCAAAGAAGCATCACAATAAACCATAAAAGGTTCTTTCGGATTCAGCAAAATCAAAATAGGAGAGGTTGTCAACCTTCTCTTAAGCTCTT
Source organism: Vicia faba (assembly GCA_948472305.1). Classification (NCBI taxonomy): domain Eukaryota; kingdom Viridiplantae; phylum Streptophyta; class Magnoliopsida; order Fabales; family Fabaceae; genus Vicia; species Vicia faba. The sequence continues at coordinate 150,773,923 of OX451735.1, forward strand.
GAAAACTAGCTTCACAATGCAAAGTCAAAATAAATGCTTGACCGTTTCTAGTCAATTGTGTCAATGGTAACACCAACTTGGAAAAACCTTCCATAAAATTTCGATAATAACCTGCTAAACCAAGAAAACTTCTAATCCCAAAAACATATTTCATATCTTCCCATTGAGACACAACCTCAATCTTCGACGGATCAACATCAATACCACCCCTTGATATCACATGACCAAGGAAACTCACTTCTTTCAACAAAACCCACACTTAGAAAGTTTCACATAAAATTGCTTCTCTTCCAAAAAATATAACACAATCCTCAAATGCTCGGTATGATCCTCTCCAGTCTTTGAATAGATCAAAATATCATCAATGAACACAACAACAAACTGATCCAAATACTGATGAAAATTCTATTCGTGTATTCCATAAATACACCAGGTGCATTGGTCACACTAAATGACATCACATAATACTCATAATGACTATACCTCATCCTAAATGCAGTCTTCTGAATATTTTCAATCTTAACTAGAATCTGATGATACCCAGACCTCCAATAAATCTTACTAAACACACTTGCACCAACCAATTGATCCATCAATCCTCATAAGTGGTTACTTATTCTTAATAGTCACCTTATCCAACTGTCTATAATCCACACACAACCTCATAGAACCTTCCTTCTTTTTAACTAACAAAATAGGTGCACCCCACAGTGACACGCTTGAATGAATAAACCTCTTCTCAAGCAAATCCTCAAGTTGGATCTTCAACTCTTTCAACTCAGATGCTGACATACGATATGGATCCATCGATACCAGACTAGTTCTAGGAACCAAGTCGATCATAAACCCCACTTCAAGTTCTGGTGGCAAATCACTTATATCATCAGGGAACACTTTAGGGAAATCACGAACTATTGGAATTTCAACAATCGTCCCTTTCCCATCAATTTCCAATGTTGTAATCAAAGACAATAACACAACACAATCTTGCAAATACTCAATCACTTGCTTATCATACATAAACAAATCTTTCTCAAAACTAGAATCAAGAAAGACAATTGTTTTATCAAAACAATTGATATAAACATGATTGAATTCCAGCCAATTCATACCAAGAATCACATCAAGTTGATCTAATGGATGACAAACTAAATAAATCCCAAAGTCTCTACCAAAGATACTCAACGGACATTTCAAACACACATAAGAAGTAGTTACAGAACCCATGGCAGGAGTATCAATAACCATACTTCCATGCATACTAGATAACTTAAGATTAAACCTCTTAACAATTCAAGGAAATGAAAGAATGTGTGGCACCAGTATCAATAATAGCAATCAAAGGTGTACCATTAATAAAGCACGTACCTAAGATTAGTCTATCCTCATCACCGGTCTCAGAACTAGATAATGCAAACACTTTCCTTTCACTTGACCTTCTTCAGCTTGTCACACTTGGTACTAATGTGATCTTGCTCACCACAGTGGTAGCAAGTCACACTCGAAACACCTCTGCAATCAGGAGACTTGTGATCAAACTTGCCACACTTGAAACACTTCAGCTCAACACTTGTACACTCGGTAACACGATGTCCTTCGACACCACACCTGTAGCATCTAACTGAAGTGTGAGCTCCTCCCCCACTCGGTTTCTTATCATAACCAGCTTTCTGCTTCCCTTTCTCATTAGGAGACACATAAGGTTTTCCACGGATGACCTTTCCCTTTCTTATCCTTCAAAGAATTATCGTAAGAAGCACTCTCCCTATTATCCTCATCATAAATCCTACTCTTGTTCACCAACTCAGAAAAATGAGTAATTTGTTGGTAAATAATAGCCTTCTTGATGTAATGTCTCAAACCATTCACAAACTTAAGGCACTTAGACCTCTCAGCATTAGCGGTATTGTAATGAGGACAATAATTAATCAACTCTTGAAAAATTTCTGCATACTCATCTAGAGTCCCATTACCCTGCTTCAGCTTAAGGAATTCCACCTCTTTCTTCCCACACACATCTTCCAGAAAATAATTCTCCAGAAAAACGTCACGGAAAAGAGCCCAAGTAACCACAATACTATCTTCATCAAACCTCTGAACAGTGATGTTCCACCAATCCCCAGCTTCCTTCTCAGTTTGAGTACCAAACTGCACCTTTTGTGTATCAGTATAATTCTTGACTAGAAAGATCTTCTGAAATGCCTTCAACCATGCTTATACCTTGTCAGGTTCATGCTCTCCTTCAAAGATTGGAGGATTGTTCCTCTGGAATTCCCCCAAAGCACGAAACTCATTTTCCTCATATATGTTACCAGCATTCGCCTGTGGAATCTGCCCAAGAGATCTAGCGAACATTCTCAAGGCCTCATCATTCCTTCCAACATCTATCTTCCTAAGATTCCAAATAACCAAATAACCAACAACACTCGTAAAACAAACAATATTGATTGTGTCATATACACAAATTGAATACCACATGAATTAAACACATTAGTAACTTGGCCAATCTGATCGACCATTTCTATAATACAACTAATGTAACACCCTCTAACCCCACATATACATAAATAGCATAATCATAGTAGATTAGGATACATATCAAAGAGGGCGTCACAATTGACTTCACAAAACGATAAAGAAAACTCAAACATGCATACGGGTCATGATCATAACACACATTCAAATTCACGTTTCATACACCAATATAACATATGCATCTCGCAGCGGAATATATATCTTAACATTAAGATATAAATGATTGAAATCCCATACTGACAATCATATCATAAGAACTAGGCACTGAGGTCAAACATCACATAATCTATATATATCCAAATAAAAGAGAGTAATAATAAATATCTCTCAAAACAAATCAAACATGAGTTTGAATATCCCATGTATTACATAGACCAGAGCAATGCCTCACTATTTAAGAATAAGCAGATAAATAAAGATCTATCTCCTCCTCTAATCCTAGAAAGAAGCACCGCTATCTCCGGTACCTGAGCGATGTCATATAAAACATCATTCCAACAAAAGGGTGAGAATTCATATCATTATAAAAATATATAATCATAAATAATGTAAAACATACATACACCAATATGAATTCATCACTCTTCATAAAATAAAATATTAGGCATAAAATAGTCCAATATACCAATCCACATATACAACATATCTCATCAATTCATATTCCAAATGAAATTCAATTCCAATTACCATAATTGTATAATTACATCATGTTGCACACCAAAACACCACACACAATAATATTACATAATGAGTAATAATGCAACAACTCACATTCACACATGTGACTCCAACGCAACTCAAATGCATTATGCATGTGGTACCAATGTTATCCTTACCGGTACTGTCGGTTCCTCATCTCCAAGACAAATAACCACCAATAAAAGTCTGATTCAGCCTTAAGCTTTCAAACCCCATTCAACGTTAGGTTTGGGACAAAACAATAGTTCCCACGGAATTACAAAACTTTTTCTCTTGACAAAAATGATGCATGTACATGTAAAATCTCAAAAAATCATCACCATAACTCATCACAATAACCCATCACAACAACTCATCACCATAACTCATCACAATAATCCATCACAACAACTCATCACATAATTCAACACATTTTGAATTATCTTCACAACATTGCACAACATACATCTTTCATGTCAATCAATCACATATACACAATATCATAGTATAAATCATCTCAACACATCATTATAACATGTAGAAATTAGATACAAATCATGCTATCCTCATCAAATTCCAACACTTACATACACAGTTCAAATGTTAAGTTTCTCATCAAAACGCTTCCAAAACCAATTTGAATCAAGTCAAATAAATTATTAAAATACATGTAAATCCATGATAAATTATAACATACAAGATCTCAATCCCGTTCATACATTAATAATTTTTCCATTTCCAGCCACCTGCGCAAAGAGTCTAAGGCCATGCTAAGCGCCCTTCCAATTATGCAGAAAAATTCTGCTACGGGACAATTATGTCTTGTCACGAATTTTATCCCAAAATCACATTGTATTGATCATTTTTCACCAAATAAATATATTATAAGATATATACATTGTTGTACCCCAAAATTTTCCCTCTCATTTATCAAGATTATTCTTACAAGATCTCTTTAACTCAAGGCTGGATTAAGGTTTGATCAGCTCAAGACATCTCATCTAGCATTGCTGACCCAAAATTAGGGTTTGGGATTGCACAAGGATTGTTGGACTATCAATTCCTCATATGAATTTCAAGCATCATTATGAACCCCTTAGATTACTCATGACAAGTTTCAAGTCTGGAACCACATTTTTGATCAGTCAATGGGACAGTTGACCTAAAAATCAGTTGTATTGGGGAAAAAGTCAACCATGACCAATTTACAGTCAAACTTCATAATTTTTTATCCACATCAACATTTTAGACTCACATGTATCATTTTATCAAGTTTGGATCACAATTCCTCAAGAAATTTGATCAAATCATCAAAAGGGTAAAATGGTCAAAATTAGGGTTTTGACTGAGAAAGGGCAATTTCTGATTTTTGACCTAGAAAATGACCAATTGGTTTGAAGAATGATTTCAAGGTATCAATTTAATCATCATGACCTAATGACATGGTTCAAAATATTGCAAATCCATTGGATTGACAGTTGAAATTTGCAGTCAACTGATCAAAAGTCAACTGTATACTGAAAAGTCAAAATTTGACTTTTTGGTCAAAATCAAGTGCCAAGGATCACAATTCATAAAAACATGTCATAATGTGAAACTTTTTAATCAAGAAATAAAAGATTGAAGATTTGGTTTTGAAATTTGAATTTTTCTTAACTTAGAAATTTTTCTAAGTATAGAAAATTTCTTATTTTTTCTCAACTTTAAGCCATTTTTTCACCATGATACAAGATGATTCAAAGAAAGTTCCCAACATGAAAGTTGTATACCTCCATGAAATTTACAACTTTGATTCACACATATTTCCCTATATATGCTTGGATCTCAAGATATAATTTTGTGAATACATGCCCATGAACTAAAATAACTTAGTGAAATTTTGCTCTAATTTAGGCAGGTTTTTGACCCAACTTTATGGCAATTTTTCACCTAGTTCCAAGAGGAATATTGAAATTCATTTCAAATATGAGTTATAGAACACATTACAATATTTCCAAAATGTCCAAGAACTCCTTTAGATCATTTTTGAGTAGGGAGAATCGAAGAGATGAAATTGGCAATTTCTCACTTTGATTTCAAGCCATTTCATGACGAACAAAATTCAAATTTGAACCTATGCTACCTCATCCATGCTTTACAGGTCCCAAAATTGTTTCTCACTCCATAATTTAATGATTATTCAATTGACAAAGCCTTAATCCAAGCCCAAGAGTCTTTGCCCAAGTTCTAATTCCATAAATGGCACAAAGTTGCCATTGCCATTTTGGAAAAGCATAGCTTTTGCAACTTTACATTTCCTGAGCATTGGACTTGTTTTATCAGCACACACAAGTCCTATAAACCAAATACAAGTTATCTAGGATTGGTACCAACTTCAAGCAGGCCAATACAAGCATGTGGAGACTTGTCTCTTCACTTTGCTTCAAAAGCAAGAAAGTGTGCAAAAAGCCTACAACTGAAAAATATGTTGTGGAGTTGACAAAAAAAATCTATCTATACTAATACACAAACCCATTACAACTGAGAACACGATTGCAAAAGGACAAAAACACCCTGAAACTCCCTATCACAAAAACTTGTCAAAAACTTGCAGTTTGAGCATAAGCATAGCAATCCACAAATTTGCTCGTGCGTTTCAAATTTTAATCATTCAAACACTTTACCTACCTCATATCTAAGTGATCCAGACCATCATCCCTGCACTGTAACTCCTCCTTCTTCATCTGCCATTTTTGTTTTCCAAGTTTGCAGGTTGACTTGGATAGAGAGTTCCAGGCACTTCCAAAGCAAGGCAAGGATTGGGACACACTCAGGGAGGTTCAAGCAAGCTAAAGGAACCTTCAGACCTTCCTAAATCTCACTCAAACTCCATTCACGATCTCAGCTGAAAGAGGTAAGAATTCCAACTTTTATCTCTTCATACATGCATCCATTGTCCATGATTTGTGAAAGAAAAATGTAGATATTATAGTGCTGAAGCCAACCATGTGCATAGATTCCATTTCTGTTCATTATATGCAGAGAATTTTGGAGTTCAAATTTCTGTAAAAATTAGGTTTAAAATTAGGGCTTTTAAAATTCGTTTTAATCTTTGATTGTTAGTTTTCATAAATTACATGTCTGAAATCGTGAGAAAGAGTACTATCATTTTCATGTTGGAAGTTTCCATTTTCATGGAGGGATGAGAAAGTTACAGAGCTTCTGGCCAGCTTGAGGAAGAAGATGAAGTACAGGGCAAGGAAGCTTTTTACGTTATGTTTTTATTGTTTCACATAAACTAACGGATGTACAGCCACTCCACTTGCAAGGTAGCACGCTGGCAATGCCCAGGTCATGGGTTCGAACCTTGGCGCTACCTTTTACATTTTTCTCATTTTTTCAGCTTCAGTTTTGGTATTTTTGGCAGTATGGGCTTGGTTCTTGGGCCTTCTATTTTTTTTCTAACACACTACACCCTGTTTGCTTGCAGCACCCCTGGCCCAATCTTTTTATTATTTATTTTATTTCCATATTTGTTTTATTAAAATATTTTCTTCAACACATAAAAATCATAAAAAATATAAAACATGATGATTTTGCATTTTTGTTTATTTTATTTTATTTTCACATGAAAAAATATTTTTATTAAACTATATATTAATTATTTCTTTCTTAAATAAACTTGTAAATATAATAGATTTAGTTTAACTATTTTATTCCTTTTTTTATTCATACTTGTAAATATTTATTATTTCATATAAAAAACTAAATATTTTCATAAGTTCCTTATTTATTATTTTTAATTACAAAAAAAATACATAAAAAAAATACCTAAGGAACTTTATTTTCTTTTAAATTAGAAATTAGGGTTAACTTTGGTTTTCAAGAATTAATTTATTTTTCTTAAATTTATTAGATTTAAGTCAAAACTCTTTTGCATATGAAAAATAAAACAAAATCTTTTTTTGCATATGCATAACATTACATTTAATTTATAGTGTATCTTATTTATTCAAATATTCATGCAAATTCGATTTGGTTGTAATAGCTTAATTAGATATACATTATTGCAAATCCCCATTCATAATTTGTATTCCCCCTCCCATAAAAATGTTGTAATAGCGTAGTAACCTTTAAATTAAGCAATTTACCGCTTTTATATACCATGCTAGTAATTAGGGTTTGTATGGAAAGATAAAAACAAATCTAATAGAAACCCTAAATCCAAGAAAAAATCAAAGCATGAAAATAACACACTTGCACACAAGCACCCTTAGGGTTTCTCCACTTGGTTGCCTTATACAAAAATGGCCATATTATGCATGCGAAGTATCTTGGCAAAACAAACAAGTATAATATCATAGTCCCTCGATGACGATATTCAAAGTTGCATTACAAAATGATCTTGGTCCCTCAAAAATGCTAAGATACTTTGCAATATTGCTAATCATGGTTATATGATGACTCACGCCCGTCCCATTTACATCCAAAGATAGGGTTGCTTACCAAATCAATGGTAAGACAACAATGTCAAAGGAATAGAAAATGAACAAGAAAGACATTTGAGTTGGTAGATTACTTCTAGTTACTTGCTCTATTTCCAAACAACTATCCTTGCTATTTTTAAAACAAACACACACATTTCCAAACATTGAAAACATTTTCAAAAAGACAAACATCTTTGTATACATTCTTACGAACGAGAATCATTACAAAGATTGCCTAAACAAATGGCCTCTTTTACAAAATACTTTCAAAACCACACAAAACACAATTTCAAAATAAAAAGCAAGTGATCTAGAAAGTAACTAAGAGCCCATGGAAAACCATGGATGAAAAGGGTGCTAATACGTTCCCTTTTTATAATCTACCCCCCCCCCCCCCCCCCCGAACTCAAGAAACAATCTCAAAGGTCTTTCCTGTGCTTTTTCACCTTTCCTTTTGGATAAAAGAAAATTCGGTGGCGACTCTTTCTAAACCGCAACATTTGCGATAAAACGCAAAACCCTCAAGTAAGTTCTCCCACCGTATCACAGAACTGGAGACTCTGCTGGGGACTTTATAAAAGTGGGGTTACCTTAGGTCTAGATCACATTTATTTTCTTACATTGTTTGACTTGTTTGCTTTACATTATGGTTCTTTGTTTGGGTTTGAATCCTCCACCCGGATTTGGGAGACATTATAGGTAAATAGCAATATGTTGTGGAAACTGTACGGGGTATACCGACATGGTCTAAGAAACAGCTATGTTAGTGTGACATATTTGTGGGTACCGGTAGCCTTTGAGTCAATCAAAGAGAATACGGGGCCACTGAGCAATGTCATGAAGCACTAATGAACTTCTAGAACCCTTTACTTGACCAACTTGGCCTTTAGGATGTAGTGAGATGATCGGCTTTGGTGCAGTCCGAAGTTGGTAGATACTCGATACTACACTCATTGAGGGATGGTTTATCGGGATATTTCGGTCGCCATTAAAGAGGCTTGAGCTAAAACAATGACAAAGGAAATAATCCAGTGATATTGAGCTCCTTAGAACCCGGTTACTATTACTAGGACAGGTTTAAGCCAACTAAACTTCAAGAGGGTACTTACCTATAAAACCCCATGCAAGCCTAAACTAAGAACTTGTTTGTTTTGCTTGTATATGCATACTTGTACATAACATCATGGACATCATGAGCATCATATGCATCCACTAACCATTTCAAGGATTTTGGAGATTCATCTTTGTTCTTGTTTTGTAGGATATGGATTCACTTTGCAGGATAACTATCCAAGTCAACCTTGTAAGAATTCCTCCACAACTCAAGGAGCTAGCTTCAAGGATCCCTGAGAACTCTCCATTCACCGAGAGGCATGGTCGTCTACTCAACTTGGTCACCTCCAACACAGATGAGGATATGATGAAGGTTCTCTTCCAGTTCTTTGATCCTTTGCACCATTGCTTCACATTTCCCGACTATCAGCTTGTGCCTACTTTGGAAGAATTCTCTCAACTCTTGCGGATTCCCATTCTTAATCAACTACCTTTCCACGGTACGGAAAGATACCCAAAGCCAGAAGAGTTTTCTCAAGCTCTGCACTTGCACTCATCTGATTTCATAACTCATTAGGAAACTAGGAGTGGTGTCAGAGGCTTCTTAGCAAAGTTCCCGTTTGAGAAAGCCCAAAGCTATTGGAATTCCTTAGACTTGCAGGCTTTTGAGGAAATTGTGGCTCTTCTCATCTATGGGATGGTCTTATTTCCCAATCCTGACCAACTCATAGATGTGAGCGCCATCAAAATCTTCATATCACGCAACCCGATGCCTACATTGCTAGGGGATATCCTACACTCTTTTCACACTCACACAATGAGGAAAAGAGGTGTCCTAATGTGTTGCACTCCTCTCCTGGAAAGATGGTTTATTTCTCATCTTCCCCAATCAGTCTTAAAGAATGAGCAAGGTTAAAGGTGGTCACAAAGGTTAATGACGCTCAAACATTCAGATATTCATTGGTGCTCCCGATCCAAAGAGAATGTTATCATTGTTGACCGTTGTGGGGAATTCCCTAATGCCCCTCTACTTGGAATTAGGGGAGGCATCACCTACAACCCATGCTTAGCTCTAAGACAGTTTGGTTATGCCCGAAGGAATGGCCCACATGAGATGTTAATTCAAGGCTTGGTATTCGACTACGACCACGACGATCAAGGTCTTCTCCAGAGATTCATCCGAGCATGGAGGATGCTAAATAAGGTGGATAGCAAGACTTTGGGACACAATAATTCCATCCCTCTTGAGCCTTACTTCAAGTTGGTACGAACCTGCGCTCAAAGTCTTATGATGCCTTATCCTTCCATTCTCCCGTTGATCATTGAGCATGTTAAGGAAGGAGAAGTTCCATACACTATCCTACATCCTGACATGCCCATATCTCTTGAAGACCTACAAAGGTATTGGATACAACTCAAAGGAGAGTGAGATACTTTCGAAGCCCAATTCTACGCAAGCGAGAAGAAGGTTTTGGAACTCACTAGGCTACTTCATGAGGAGAAGACTCTAAATGCTTACATTGCACCAAAGAGGATGCGCACTACTTTTTTATCTTAGAGTGTTGTATTATTTTTCCCAAGGGGCATTGATGTACTCAAACTTTATCTTATTAATATAACGTGTGTTTATTTTTGTCTAAAACGAACTTGAATCTTTAAAAATCCTTGAAAACATTACATATGCACATATCATTCATCATAACATGAACAAGTCTTTTGCAACGAGTTTCCTCATCTCTCTACTATTTATTTCAGTAAGATGGATCTCAAATAGACAGTCAAAGATATTCAAGTTCAAAACACGCAGTTTTAACAGTTACTCATGACCTTAGCCAAGGGGCAAGAAGAGTTAAAGATTCTGTTGGCTGAAGAAAGAAAGAAGAAAATAAATAAGGTCACTGGGGTTTTGAACCTGAGGAGAAGGTTTCAAGGACAGACTAGAAGAACCTTGAATTTTGCAACAACATCTGGTGAAGGAGAATGGAAAGGAAAGGAAACAGTGGTTCCGTCAGAATCTGAAGAGGAGGAAGAAGAGGAAGACTACTCCGAGGAACAGTATCCTCCAGCAGATGATAAGTACAGACATCTTGAAGAGCGTTTGAGCGCTATGGAAATACAAAAGGTGCCAGGTCTAGACTTTCAAGAATTGGGACTAGTGTCGGGAATTGTGATCCCACCGAAGTTCAAAGTGTCGTTGTTTGAAAAATATGATGGGGTGTCATGTCCTAAGATGCACCTCCGATCATATGTGAGAAAGATCCAGCCGCACTCCACCGATAAAGACATGTGGCTGCATTTTTTCCAAGATAGCTTATCTGGAACACAACTCGATTGGTTTTACCAATTGGAAAGGGCCAACGTCCACAATTGGGAAGATCTTGCCGCAACTTTCTATAAGCAATACCAATATAATGCAAATTTGGTGCCTACCGATACTCAACTTAAGAGTATGGCCATGGCTTCCAATCAGGGTTTCAAGGATTACGCGCAGAAGTGGAGAGATCTAGCTGGGAGAGTTCAACCCCCTCTGTCTCAAAGGGAGTTGGTGGATATATTCTTAGGCACTCTATCAGGCCCTTTCTTCAACCATCTTATTGGAAGCTCATCTGCAGGATTTAATGAGTTAATACTAACCGGAGAGAGGGTGGAAGCTGGCATAAAAAGTGGAAAGATTCAGAAGGATTCATCTTCCTCTACAGCTATGAGAAAGCCTTTCACTGGGAAGAAGTAGGTATCTGCTGTTTATCACCAAAGGAACCAAGGGAGAGCTGAACGTCGACCAATGGTAGGAGCTGTTATGATCCCAAAGCCTACATCTGATCAACCAAGAAGTAATCAACCGAGGGTGGAAAGGCCAGTCCGATAATTCACCAGAATCAATATGACTCTATCTCAAGTTTTACCGCACCTTCTGAAATCCAATTTGGCAACTTTAAAAGAAGCGCCAAAGAACCCTGTTGTACCCCAAAATTTTCCCTCTCATTTCATCAACATTTTCTCATCACAAGACTCTTGGAACTCAAGATCAAGTTAGGGTTTGCTCTGCTCAAGACCCCTCATTGCACTGTTGACCCAAATTAGGGTTTGAGTTTGCACAGGGATGTTTTAACCTAAAATTCCCAAAGTGACTTTCATACTTCATGTTGGACTCACAAGTTTATCCATACCAAGTTGCAAGGCTTGATTCAAATCTTTGCCCAGTCAATTGGACAGTTGACCTAGAAATCAGCTGTATTGGGGAAAAGTCAATTGTAGCCAATTGACAGCCAAACCTCATAAAATTTGACCCACATCAACATTATGAACTCATATGAATCATTTGATCAAGTTTGGATCAAAATTCCACAAGAAATTTGATCAGATCACCAAAAGGGCAAAATGGTCATTTTTAGGGTTTTGACTACACAAAGGCAATTTTTGACTATTTGACCTGACCAATGGCAAACCAAGCTCACACATGGACTCAAGGACTCAATGGAATTGTCTTGAATCATTCAACAAGTTCAAAAGATCTCAAATGCATAGGATTGACAGATGAATTTTTCAGTCAACTGATCAAAATTTGACTGTATACTGAAAAGTCAAACTTTGACTTTTTGGTCAAAATCAAGTGCCAAGATTCATTTTTCATCAAGACATGTCAAATTATGAAACTTGTTCATTAAGAAACCTAAAATTGCAAATTAGGGTTTAAAATGAAAATTTCATAACTTAGAAAATTTTCTAAGTTATAAAATTTTCTTATTTTTTCCTAACTTTGCCCCAGTTTTTCACTAAGATTCAAATGGATTCAAACAAAACTTGAAACATGAAAGTTGTAGTCCATTACAAAATCTATAACTTTGATTCACAAATTTTTCTAAAAGGAAGCTTTTATCTCAAGTTATGATTTTTGGAATAAGGGTACCAAACACTTTTAACTTAGAAGAAATTTGCCCTATTCTAGGCAGGATTTTGGTCCAACTTCTTGGCCATTTTTCATATGGTTCCACTTGGAGTTTCAATTTGCATTACCAATATGAATTGTAGTACATGTTCCAATCTTTCCAAAATGTCCAAGAACTTCTCAAACACCCTTGTGGTTAGAGAGAATCGAATTCACAAAGTTGGCCAAAACTCACTTTTGTTCATGGCCAAGGCATGTTCATAACATTTGCATTTTTCAAATCAGAATGGTTTATGCTAGCTTGTAGGCCTCTAAACCTCTTCACACTCAATAATTTAGTGCCTAACCATTGTGTTAAGGTGTTATTTCTTCCATTTGGGCATTACACATAGAATTAACCCTTAATTAGAAAAAGCAAAATTGCCATTTTGATAAAGTGATACTTTATGTCAAAATTCCAAATCCTTGAGACATGGGGACAGATCTTTGAGGCAAAAATTTGTACACAAATCCCATTTACCAAGAGAAAATGCTGCAGCATACATGATAGAGGTCACATGCCTGCATTGTCAAGTTGAACTTTCTTACTTCAAAAACAAGTACCATTGCAAAACATATCCAACTTTCATTTCCTGTAAACACAAGCCAGAACAAACTCTGTACTCATCTTCCATACATCCCAATTGACCTAAAGCACGACCCTTCCACCTCTCATACCTCCTAATACACTAAAACACCATCTTGCTACAAAAACAGGGCATCTGCTGCAGATTGAGGTCCACAACTCAATCCACTCGTGCGCTTTGGCTAAAACCTGTTCAAACACATTCCATACCATCCACCTAAACTATTCCAAGCCTTAAACTCAAGCTGTAACACTGCTAACCTCATTTGCCATTTTCATTTTCAAGCTGTGCAGGTGAACTTCCATAGCACGATACAGGTTGTTTCAAAGCAAGCTAGGTATTTAGGAAGCATCCTTAGACTTCAGGCAAGCTCAACATAAGCTCAAACTCCATTGAAGTTTACTACATTGCTCTATCCAAGTCAAGCTGAAACAGGTAATCTATGGACTTCTATCTCTCTATCCAGGCATGATTAAGCTTAGGTTTGTGAATGAAATATGTTCTACTCATAGCCCTGAAGCCATACATGTGGTCACTTTTCATTTATATTAAGCATGCTGTGAGAATTTTAGCCATGAATATTTGAAAAAAGCTAGGTCAGAAATTAGGGGTGATGAAATTCTCCCTGGTTTCTTAGAGTTAGGTCAAGTGTTTGATATGGTTGAAATCGTAGTTTGATGCTCTACAATGTTTGTGTTATGAGTTTTGGCTAAAAGTCAAAGAATCAGGAGTTTGTATAGAACAAGGAGGCGCGCGCGTTTTTTTGTTCAAACAGAGCTGAAGGTTGAAGATGATTGGCTTGGGCTGGGCCTGAGTCAATCTGACTTTTTGCACCCCTTTTTTCCATTTGCACCCCCCTGGCCCATTATGTGAAATATTTGACATTTTTGCATTTTTCTTTTTGATTCTGATTTTTATATTTTTTGGCTCAAGCATAAAAAACACCAAAGATATTTTTCCACATTTTTTTACATTTATTTGGCATTTATTTGCTTTATTAAACATATATAGGTAAATAATACAAATCCCTTTTTTATTAAAACCCTAAAAATAATATAAAAAATATTTATTTTTCAGTCATTATTTTTATTTATATTTTGAAAACATTTTTGAAATATACATTTTGTAAATAATCAATATTTTATTTTTGTACATATTTGGCATATTTAATATATATAAAATATAAGTACTTGTATATTTTATTTTATTAGGTAATTAGGACAAAAATATAGAAATAATACATTTTTATTTTTTGAGATTAAAAATACTTTTATTTTACAATATACTTTTTATTTTTTGTATAAATTAATATATATTGTATATAATCACTAAATAATACTATTTATTCAAAAATTAGGGTTTTGCCCTAAAATAACAAAAATAATCAAAAATATGACTTTTTTTATTTTATTTATACTTCAAACATGAAAACCTTTTTACATACATAAAAAATCATTTTTGCATAATACATTGCATTTTGATATTTATTTAATTGTATTTATTCAAATGTTAAATATTAATTTGTATATTCGATATGGTTGTAATAATTTAGATTTTATTTCCTTGTCAAATATCCCCCAATTCAAACTTGTATCCCCATCCCCATAATCATGTTGTAATAATCTAGGACTTTAAATTCTCGCACATTTAAAAGCTCCCAAATTATGCCATGCTTAGACTTAGGGTTTGTATGCAAAATCAATCAACAAATAGCTTGACCTAATTCAAGATAAACATGCATGAAAAACAAACACAATGCACACTCACACCCCTAGGGTTACATCCACTTGTTGCCTTCAAAAATGGTCCATGTTTGCATGTCAAGTACTTTGGCAAAACAAAAACAAAATAAAAACAAACAAAATGATCATAGTCCCTCGATGACGCTATCTTGTTGCCTAAACAAAATGATCATAGTCCCTCAAGAAAATTGCCAAAATACTTGACACTATTTCTTTCATGGTCTATACGATGACCCGCGTCTGTCCCGTTTACATCCTAACACAAGGTTGTTCACCAAATACAATGGTGAAACAACACTGTTAAAAGGGTTAAAAACATAAGGAAAGATCTTTGAGTAAATTAGGGTAGATAGCTCTTAGTTACTTGATCAAACTTGCAAAACATCCTTGCTACTTTTCAAAAACACACCTCACAATACAATTTCAAAACAACTTTCAAAACATTGAAAAAACTTTTCAAAAGACAAAAACACTTTTGTATATACTCAAACACGAGTCATTACAAAGGTTGCCACAACAATTGCCTCTTTTCAAAACAACTTTCAAAACATTGAAAAACTTTTCAAAAGACAAAAACACTTTTGTATATACTCAAACACGAGTCATTACAAAGGTTGCCACAACAATGGCCTCTTTTCAAAACATCTTTCAAAACCACACACAAAGCACCATTTCAAACAATTGAAAATGCAAAGCAAGTGATCTAAGCAAGTACCTAAGAGCCCATGGATAACCATGGATAGAAAGGGTGCTAATACCTTCCCTTTCTATAATCTACTCCCCGAACCCACGAAAACATCTCAAAGGTCTTTCCTATGCTTTTTTACCTTTCCTTAGGATAAAATAAAAAGTCGGTGGCGACTCTTGCTAAACCGAAACATTTGCGAAAACAAATGCAAAATCCCAAGTCAGTTCTCCCACCGTATCACAAACCCCAACATAGCGTCCCCTCATTATCACCCAAATTCCAGATGCGCATATCATTCCGAAAGTCTAGGTCATGACACTAACAACTGTTGGGCCCTGAAAAACAAGATTCAAGACCTTATAAAGGCAAAAGAGATTGAGTTTTATGCGCCCGAGAAGCCAAACGTCATTTATGCTCCTATGCCTATTCATGGTCACAACACCAATGCAATTGAAGAAGATTTGTTTGTCACCACAATTGATGAACACTTGACTCCACTCCCAATCATTAAGATAAATTTGTTAAAAGTCGGTGTATTCCTGGGTTATAATGAAGACTGCCATCTCTGCTTATCCTCACCAACTATTTGCCCTTTGTGGAAAACATGCATTCAACGCTTGATAGACAACAAAGAGATTTTGTTTGAAAGTACTCCTGTTTCACCTGTTCTTGTTGAAGACGTTTCAATCATCACCATCTCTGCCAATTCTTCAAGGGTCCCTAAAAGACCCGTTAGGATTACATCGGTTCCAAAAACTACTCCTCTTATAATCACAATGCCTAGGCCAGTCCCGTATGAATCAGACAAAACCGTGTCGTGGAATTACGGTGGAGACATTTATTACCATGGCATCAAACAAGATGGGTTGGCCGCCAAAGAAATAAACTTCGAAGAAGAAGACTCCGACATTAGCAATATTTCTGGAACCAGTAAGATTACCCGAAGCGGTAGAATCTTCTCTCTAAAAATTCCCCCCCTCCCCTCCAAAGGCAGTTTTTGGACCCGTGGCTGCTCTAAAGGTTACTTCCGTACCAATAATTATACCTGCAAGTACTCCTATTGACGAAGACGACACAACCCCTGTTGTTATCCCTACCAACACTTCTACTGCTGAAACTCAAGGAAAAAGTATTCAAGAAGAGCCTGTCCAGACGAAGGCTCAACCGCTGACTATCCCCAAAACCTCCAAGAAGGAAATGGAAGAGATTCTGAGAATAATAAAGAAGAGTGACTACGACGTAGTTGAACAGTTGGGGTAAAATCCCTCCAAAATCTCCATGCTGGCATTGTTGTTGTGTTCCGAGGCACATGCGAAAGCTCTAGTAAAGTTCTTAAAGATAGCCCATGTGCCTCAAGAGACATCATCTAACCAATTTCAAGATTGCGTGGCCAGCTTGATGGCGGATAACGGTCTGGGCTTCTCGGATGCTGATCTGACACCAAGGGGAAGAAAGCACAACGAGGCATTGCATGTCTCTGTGGAATGTATAGGGACAACTCTGGCCCATGTCTTGGTAGACACTGGTTCATCTTTGAATGTTTTATCGAAGAAAGATCTCGACAGACTGGACTGTGAAGGACTGGTGTTAAAACCCAGTAACATAGTCGTGAGAGCATTTGATGGATCAAAGAGGATGGTGCACGGGAAGGTGGATATCCCCATAAAGGTTGGGACTCAAACTTTCAACTCAACCTTCTATGTAATGGACATCCGCCCCTCTTACTCCTGTCTGCTAGGATGGTCGTGGATCCATAACGTCGGTGCTGTCACCTCTACACTACACCAGATGTTGAAATATCCGGTCCAGGGAAAGATTATCACTGTCCATGGAGAGGAAGAATATATGATTAGCCACCTCAATTCCTTCTGGTATGTGGAATTGGATGGTGAGTTCATCGAAACTCCTTTTCAACATTTCGAAGAGGTTCCTCAAGAGGTAGCAGTAACCAAGACTGTATCCCAGATTCCCAAGATTACGAGACCTCCACTCTGGATGTCATCTCTAAAAGACGCCAAGGCAGTAGTAGAGGAGGGTGGATGCACCATCTGGGGGAAACTTCCGGATATTCCGTATAAATCTGACAAGTTTGGCTTAGGGTTCACTTCAAGTGCTCAGAAGGTTGTGCACCGTGCCCATGCCGGAGGGCCACCCTTGAAGATTAGCAATCAAGAGGTTAATGCGGTGGAAGATGGTGAAGAGGATTGCAACTTGGAGGATTGGATCTTTCCTACTATCAACGGAGGACTTTGCAATTGGGAAGCCAGAGACTTTGTCCCAATAACTTTCATCCCTCAGTAATTTATCTTTACGTTTCTGTTGGACTTGTAATATTCACAAACAATTCGCACATTTAAAACCTTGTGTCTTGTCCGAGGCACAATGGTCCATTTGTAAGGGTTATTATTTCATCTTCATATGACATTCAATGAATCATGGACGTTTTTCGCATACAAACTTTTCTGCTCATTATTTTTCTTTTACATTTTATTTTTTAAAAAAGATGGCTATACCCGTACACACACCCACACTCACAAATGCAGGTACCCCTCCATTCCAGATCCCATGGGTAACGATACAACTATGGCCTTTTGTGACACTGAAGATCTAATCTACCAAGCCGGAGACGAAGGTGAGAAAGATTGTGAAGTACCAGGGGAACTGTCTAGACTACTACAACAAGAGGAAAGAGCCATTCAGCCTCACGAGGAACCTATGGATACAATCAATATGGGTACCGAGGAGGATAGAAAAGAGGACAAGGTGGGTGCCAATATGGATCCCAGTGTCAAGGAGCGTCTGATTCGGATGTTGCATGATTATGTTGAGATCTTTTCCTGGTCATATAAAGACATGCCAGGACTTGATACAAACATCGTGGTACAACATCTGCCAACAAGAGAAGACTGTCCACCAGTAAAACAAAAAGTTTGCCGCATGAGACCTGACATGTCAGAGAAGATCAAAGCGGAAGTCATGAAACAATTCAATGCTGGATTCTTGGTTATCACTTCCTATCCCCAATGGGTTGCCAACATTGTTCCCATGCCTAAAAAGGACAGCAAAGTACGAATGTGCATGGACTATAAAGATTTGAATAGGGCCAGCCCTAAAGATGATTTTCCACTCCCCCACATCGATATCCTGATTAACAATACGGCCTAGCACAAAGTGTTTTCCTTCATGGACGGATTATCAGGTTATAACCAAATCAAAGTGGCACCCGAGGACATGGAGAAAACTACATTTGTCACACAGTGGGGCACATTCTGCTACAAAGTGATGCCATTCGGACTGAAGAATGCTGGGGCCACCTATCAGCGTGCCATGGTAACTTTGTTTCATGATATGATACATCATGAAATAGAGGTCTACGTAGATTGAAGGAGTACAAGTTAAGGTTGAATCCAAACAAGTGCACATTAGGAGTACGGTCCGGTAAACTTTTAGGTTTTGTCGTCAGTAACAAAGGCATTGAGATCGATCCTGCCAAAGTTAAAGCAATACAATAAATGCCTGTCCCTCGTACTGAGAAGGAAGTCAGAGGATTCTTGGGGCGCCTGAACTATATTGCCAGATTCATTTCTCACCTAACGGCTACTTATGAGCCAATCTTCGAACTATTGAAGAAAGATTAGGTAGTTAGATGGAATGATGAATGCCAGGTTGCTTTTGACAAGATCAAAGAGTACTTACAAGAGCCTCCTGTTTTGATGCCACCAGTCGAGGGAAGACAACTGATCATGTATCTGACCATTTTAGAGAACTCAATGGGGTGTGTATTGGGGCAGCATGACGAGTCTGGCCGAAAAGAGCACGCTATTTACTACCTGAGCAAAAAGTTTACCGAATGTGAAACCAGATATTCACTGCTCGAGAAAAATTGCTGCGCTCTGGCGTGGGCTGCTCGCCGACTAAGATAGTATATGCTGACTCATACTACCTTGTTGATATCTAAGATGGATCCGATAAAATACATCTTCGAAAATCCTGCTCTGTCTGGGAGGATAGCTAGATGGCAGATGATCCTAACATAATATGACATACAGTATATACCCAGAAAGCTATAAAGGGCAGTGTATTGGCTGATCACCTTGCTCACCAAGCTGTAGAAGACTATCAGTCCATGAAGTTTGAATTCCTGGATGAAGACATCATGACATTAGACAACTGCGAAGAAATCAGACCATATGACGGGCCTGAACAAGGATCCCGATGGACCCTGCTCTTTGATGGGGCATCCAATGCACTTGGTAATGGTATCAGTGTTGTACTCATATCTCCATAAGGGTGTCATACTCCTTTTACTGCCAGACTTTGCTTCAACTGTACGAACAACATGGCGGAATACGAAGCGTGCATCTTTGGTCTCAGAGATGCCATAAACTTGGGAATTAAATCCTTAGACGTGTTTGGAGATTCAACTTTGGTCATCAGTCAGATTAAAGGGGAATGGGAAATTAAGCACCCAAATCTTATCCCTTACAAAGAACATGTTTTGACATTGCTACCACATTTTGAGAACATTACCTTCGAGCATTTCCCGCGAGAAGAAAATCACCTAGTAGACACTCTAGCCACAATGTCATCTATGTTTAAACTTAATTGGGATAATGAGGCTCCCCTGATCACCATCGAACAAATGGAAGAACCGGTACACTATCACGAGATTAATACTAAAGAGGTAGTGGACCAACCTTGGTTTCATGAAGTCAAGAGGTATCTCGAGGCACAAGAATATCCAGAAGGAGCTTCAATCAATGATAAGAAGTTCTTAAGGAGATTCTCTGCTAAGTTCTTCCTGAGTAATGGCATCCTGTACAAACGTAATCATGACTCCATTCTGCTTCGGTGCATGGATAAGATGGAAGCGGAAAAGATCATGGCTGAATTACATGAAGGTACTTTTGGCACCCACTCCAGTGGGAATATGATGGCAAAGAAAATCCTATGGCCAGGCTATTATTGGTCTACTATGGAAGCAGATTGTTATCAACTCTCTCGGACCTGTCATAAGTTTCAAATTTATGCTGACAAGGTGCACGTACCTCCAGTTCCTCTAAATGTCTTGACGGCTCCTTGGCCCTTTGCTATGTGGGGAATTGATATGATTGGGGAGATCAAGCCAACAACTTCCAATGGACACCATTTCATCCTAGTGGCCATTGATTACTTTATAAAGTGGGTCGAAGCATCTTCCTTCGGTTCTGTTACTAAGAATGTTGTTTCCCGCTTCATCAAGCAAATTATCATTTGCCGGTACGGTATCCCGGAAAGGATCATCACTGACAATGATACAAATCTTAACAACACTATGATCATCGCCTTGTGTGAGCAATTCAAAATTCAGCATCACAATTCTTCTCCCTACCGGCCAAAGATGAATGGTGCTGTTGAAGCTGCAAATAAAAATATTAAAAACATCATACAAAAGATGACAGTCACATACAAATATTGGCATGAGATGTTACCATTCGCTCTCCACAGGTACCGTACCACGGCTCGCACATCAACTGGGGCAACACCCTATTCTTTGGTATATGGCATGGAAGCTGTTTTGCCTATTGAGGTCCAAATCCCCTCTCTGAAGATTATGAAGGATGCAGTTTTGAATGAAGACGATTGGATCCAAACTCGACTTGATCAATTGAACTTAATTGATGAAAAGAGACTTACTGTTGTTTGCCATGGTCAAATGTATAAAAAACGGATGATCAAGGCTTTCAATAAGAAATTCAGACGCCAAGTATATCAAGTTGTGGATCTAGTGATCAAACGTATCATCTTGCCACAAAGTGATCCTAGGGGCAAATGGACTCCTACCTGTGAAGGACCATTTGTAATCAAAAGCATATTCTCCGGTGGGGCAATGATCTTGACCACCATGGATGGTGACGACCTGCCACACCCTGCGAACGCGGACATAGTCAAAAGATACTACGCATAAGAGACCCGCTAGGTTGACACACCTAGGCAAAACAAGGGCATCCTGGAGAACCAAAAAGGTTTGGGCAAAAATTAGGGATAAAATAAAAAAATATGTACATCCGGCAAGTTGGAAACCCGAAAGGGCGACTTGGGCAAAAAACGGTTTCCCGGTGGACTGAAAACCCGAAAGAGCGGTCCAGGAAAAAGTTAGGGAATCAAAGCGTATAACTATGTCCCGTCGGATCACTTTACGGACAACCTTTGACTTCTAACAGACAAACTCAGAGTTTATGATCAATTCAATCATCTTCTGACAAGGCTAATAGACAACATATTCGGAGATATGAAGGCTATAGTAGAATGGGAACCGCATGGGATTATTACACATAGCTATCTTTCTTTGTATAAATTTTTCTTGTTTTATGACACCATTCTCTTACTAGAATGTTTGTCCCCTTTGTACAAAAAAAATAATACTTATTCAAAATCAATAAAAAGATCCCCCTTTGAAAGTGAAAAAAAAAACTATTTGTCTTTTCTCTATGATTGTGTTTGGTTTGCAAAAACGTCCAATGATTCATTGATGAACATATGCATTTGAACATAATTACTGTTTACAAATAAACAAAATGAGAAAGACAATTACTGATAGGTGGAAAGAATAGGAAGATGTCTCTAGGCTATTATCCAAGAAATCCCCACAGTACGTCATTTGAATCCCTAGCGGAACTAAACTTCAAATTATTAATCCCTAGTAGAAATCGTCAAATTTATCAAGATTCCCCAAGCAGATCTTACAATAAGTACATGGAATTTCCCTCAAAATAGAATTTACTTCTCTCAATAAGAGTTCGTCAGTACTTCAACTCCAAGACATGAAATTTCAACATATCCTCAGCAGCTTTCAAGGATTTATTTTCCTCAATCAAACAGCAATACAACAGATCAGCTTACATGCACGTACATTGCATCCATATATCATAAACATTGATAAATAAAATATATTGCATCATACATTTCATGTAACATAACTTTGTGTTTCAGCTAACATTTTACCCTTTTCAGGATAACATTAACAGCTACCATTAACTATATGCAATCATGATACAATACAGATACGCTCCAGACACGGATGCCATTCTGATACTCATTCAGATTCAACTTTCAGATACACTACAGATACGCTCCATACACGGATGCCATTCTGATATTCATTCAAATTCAACTTTCAGATACAGTACGGATACGCTCCAGACACAGATGCCATTCTGTTACTCATTCAGATTCAACCTTCAGATACAGTACGGATACGCTCCAAACACGGACGCCATTCTGATACTCATTCAGATTTCAAGTTCAGATACAGTTCAAATACGCTCCAGACACGGATGCCATCCTGATACTCATTCAGATTTAACTTTCAGATACAATTCAGACACGCTCCAGACATAGACTCAGTTCTGATACTCATTCTTTCAGCTTACAACTTACAATTCAAGAAACATTCTTGGATGGAATCTACAAGCCCATCTCCAACAAGATTCTATCACCTCTCTAAATGGAATCTGTAATCCCATTCCTTCTATCATCACATCATCGAGTGAAAATTTATGGGCACTCTAGTGTCCAATCATCTTTCACCTTTGAGTCACGAACGACAAAACTCGTCAATCTAACTCTTCAGGTTTAAGAAGATTGAACAGGGGCAGCTGTTGTACCCCAAAATTTTTCCTCTCATTTATCAAGATTATTCTCACAAGATCTCTTTAACTCAAGGCTGGATTAGGGTTTGATCAGCTCAAGACATCTCATCTTGCACTGATGACCCAAAATTAGGGTTTGGGATTACACAAGGATTTTTGGATTATCAATGCCTCATATGACTTTCAAGCATCATTATGAACCCCTAAGATTACTCATGACAAGTTTCAAGCTTGGAACCACATTTTTGATCAGTCAATGGGACAGTTGACCTAAATATCAACTGTATTGGAGAAAAAGTCAACCATGGCCAATTTACAGTCAAACTTCATAATTTTTTATCCACATCAACATTTTAGACTCACATGTATCATTTGATCAAGTTTGGATCACAATTCCTCAAGAAATTTGATCAAATCATCAAAAGGGCAAAATGGTCAAAATTAGGGTTTTGACTGAGAAAGGGCAATTTCTGATTTTTGACCTAGAAAATGACCAATTGGTTTGAAGCATGATTTCAAGGGATCAATTGCATCATCATGACCTAATGACATGGTTCAAAATATTGCAAATCCATTGGATTGATAGTTGAAATTTGCAGTCAACTGATCAAAAGTCAACTGTATACTGAAAAGTCAAACTTTGACTTTTTGGTTAAAATCAAGTGCCAAGGATCACAATTCTTCAAAACATGTCTAAATGTGAAACTTGTTCATCAAGAAATCAAAGATTGAATATTTGGTTTTGAAATTTGAATTTTTCTTAACATAAATTTTTCTAAGTATAGAAATTTTCTAATTTTTTCTCAACTTTAAGCCATTTTTTCACCATGATACAAGATGATTCAAAGAAAGTTCCCAACATGAAAGTTATAGACCTCCATGAAATATACAACTTTTCTTCACACATTATTCCCTAAAGATGCTTGGATCTCAAGATATAATTTTGTGAATACATGCCCATGAAGTAAAATAACTTAGTGAAATTTTGCCCTAATTTAGGCAGGTTTTTGACCCAATTTCATGGAAATTTTTCTCCTAGTTCCAAGAAGAATATTGAAATGCATTTCAAATATGAGTTATAGATCACATTGAAAGCTTTCCAAAATGTCCAATAACTCCTTGAGATCATTTTTTAGTAGGGAGAATCAAGAGATGAAATTGGCAATTTCTCACTTTGATTTTTCAAGCCATTTCATGAAGAACAAAATTCAAATATGAACCTATGCTTCCTAATCCATGCTTTACAGGTCCCAAAATTGTTTCTCACTACATAATTTAACGCTTATTCAGTTGACAAAGCCTTAATCCAAGCCCAAGAGTCTTTGCCCAAGTTGTAATTCCATAAATGGCACAAAGTTGCCTTTGCCATTTTGGAAAAGCATAGCTTTTGCAACTTTACATTTCTTGAGCATTAGACCTGTTTTCCCTGCATACACAAGTCCTATAAACCAAATACAAGTTATATAGGATTGGTACCAACTTCAAGCAAGCCAGTACAAGCATGTGGAGACTTGTCTCTTCACTTTGCTTCAAAAGCAAGAAAGTATGCAAAAAGCCTACAACTGAAAAATCGTTGTGGAGTTGACAAAAAACTCTCTCTATAATAATACAAAAACCCATTACAACTGAGAACACGATTGCAAAAGGCCAAAAACACCCTGAAACTCCCTATCACCAAAACCTGTCAAAAACTTGCAGTTTGAGCATAAGCATAGCAATCCACAAATTTGCTCGTGCGTTTCAAGTTTTAATCATTCAAACACTTTACCTACCTCATATCTAAGTGATCTAGACCATCATCCCTGCACTGTAACTCCTCCTTCTTCATCTGCCATTTTTGTTTTCCAAGCTTGCAGGTTGACTTGGATAGAGAGTTCCAGGCACTTCCAAAGCAAGGCAAGGATTGGAACACACTCAGGGAGGTTCAAGCAAGCTAAAGGAACCTTCAGGCCTTCCTAAATCTCACTCAAACTCCATTCACGATCTCAGCTAAAAGAGGTAAGATTTCCAACTTTTATCTCTTCATACATGCATCCATTGGCCATGATTTGTGAAAGAAAAATGTAGATATTATAGTGCTGAAGCCAACCATGTGCATAGATTCCATTTCTGTTCATTATGTGTAGAGAATTTTGGAGTTTAAATTTATGTAAAAATTAGGTTTAAAGTTAGGGCTTTTAAAATTGGTTTAAACTTTGATTGTTAGTTTTCATAAATTACATGTCTGAAATCGTCGGAAAAAGTACTATCATTTTCATGTTGGAAGTTTCTATTTTCATGGAGGGATAAGAAAGTTATAGAGCTTCTGGCCAGCTTGAGGAAGAAGATGAAGTACGGGACAAGGAAGCTTTTTACATTATGTTTTTATTGTTTCACATAAAGTAACGGATGTACAGCCACCCCAGTGACAAGGTAGCGCGCTGGCAATGCCCAGGTCATGGGTTCGAACCTTGGCGCTAACTTTTACATTTTTCTCATTTTTTTAGCTTCAGTTTTGGTATTTTTGGCAGTATGGGCTTGGTTCTTGGGCCTTCTATTTTTTTCCTAACACACCACCCCATGTTTGCTTGCAGCACCCATGGCCCAATCTTTTTATTATTTATTTTATTTCCATAATTGTTTTTTTAAAATATTTTCTTCAACACATAAAAATCATAAAAAATATAAAACATGATGATTTTGCATTTTTGTTTATTTTATTTTATTTTCACATGAAAAAATATTTTTATTAAACTATATATTAATTATTTCGTTCTTAAATAAACTTTTAAATATAATAGATTTAGTTTAACTATTTTATTCTTTTTTTTTATTCATACTTGTAAATATTTATTATTTCATATAAAAAACTAAATATTTTCATAAGTTCCTTATTTATTATTTTTAAATACAAAAAAATATATAAAAATAATACCTAAGGAACTTTATTTTCTTTTAAATTAGAAATTAGGGTTAACTTTGGTTTTCAAGAATTAATTTATTTTTCTTAAGTTTATTAGATTTAATTCAAAACTCTTTTGCATATGAAAAATAAAACAATTTTTTTTTTTGCATATGCATAACATTACATTTAATTTATAGTGTATCTTATTTATTCATATATTCGTGCAAATTCGATTTGGTTATAATAGCTTAATTAGATTTAAATTATTGCAAATCCCCATTCATAATTTGTATTCCCCCCTCCCATAAAAATGTTGTAATAACGTAGTAACCTTTAAATTACGCAATTTACCGCTTTTATATACCATGCTAGTAATTAGGGTTTGTATGGAAAGATAAAAACAAATCAAATAGAAAACCCTAAATCTAAGACAAAATCAAAGCATTAAAATAACACACTTGCACACAAGCACCCTTAGGGTTTCTCCACTTGGTTGCCTTATATAAAAATGGCCATATTATGCATGCAAAGTATCTTTGCAAAACAAACAAGTATAAGATCATAGTCCCTCGATGACGCTATTCAAAGTTGCCTTACAAAATGATCTTGGTCCCTCAAAAATGCTAAGATACTTTGCAATATTGCTAATCATGGTTATATGATGACCCACGCCCGTCCTGTTTACATCCAAAGATAGGGTTGCTTACCAAATCAATGGTAAGACAACAGTGTCAAAGGAATAGAAAATGAACAAGAAATACATTTGAGTAGGTATATTACTTCTAGTTACTTTCTCTATTTCCAAACAACTATCCTTTGTATTTTCAAAACAAACACACACATTTTCAAAAAGACAAACATCCTTGTATACATTCTTACGAACAAGAATCATTACAAAGATTGCCTAAACAAATGGCCTCTTTTACAAAATATTTTCAAAACCACACCAAACACAATTTCAAAACAAAAAGCAAGTGATCTAGCAAGTAACTAAGAGCCCATGTAAAACCATGGATGAAAATGGTGTTAATACCTTCCCTTTTCATAATCTACTCCCCGAACTCAAGAAACAATCTCAAAGGTATTTCCTGTGCTTTTTCACCTTTCCTTTTGGATAAAAGAAAAGTCGGTGGAGACTCTTGCTAAATCGCAACATTTGCGATAAAACGCAAAACCCTCAAGTCAGTTCTTCCACCGTATCACATACATCATAGGAGACCTATTTGTATCATAAAAACTAGATTTCCAAAACCTAATTTTCAAATCCCTAAATCAAATTAGGTGATTCAAAATCTAAAAATTCACATACTATTCTTATTATATGTTACTACCCATCATATACTCCCATAATAATATAGATTCTCACCCTTACCTTGATTGTAGCCACCTTAGGATTCTTCTTCCTTCTTCTCTTCTTTTCTCCTCTTTTCCTCTTTTCTTCCTTTCTCTTCTTTTTACAAAAATGAGGATTCTAATCTTTGTTTTCATAAAACCCTTACTAACTATTGTTTCTCTTATTGGGCTTAACAACTCATACCCCCTTATTACTTTTATTTCTCAGAATTAGGCCCAACTAGTTATTTCATTCATTAATACACCAAATAACTCAATTATTCAAATAACACATATATTCAAATAATTAAATAATTTTCATGGCACATAATAATTAAATAAAATAAATAACTAATAAAATAGCTATTAAAAATCGAGATGTTACACATAAGCTTACTTGAGTAACTACCTTTAGATTCATTCTTCAATAATCAAGAAACTCCTGCAATGTTACCATCATCTACTGTCTATCAGTAATCACAATGGCCACAAGCTCCCCCACAAAACATGTTAATTACCATTCAAATCATGTTCTTAAAGAAAAATTGTGTTATGTAACAAATAGGAAAGTTGAAGTATCCAAACTTTCAAACATAAATAGTGTTGTACAAGTGACTTAAAACACGAGATATTTTCTCATCTATCTTAGCATGCTACTTTCTATTCTAGTATACACTTGGTCAGGTTCCTCATCCCCAAGGTTGAACATGACATGTTCCAAAAAAATTGTAATCGATACACAATATGGTAACCATATATTCTCCCCTATACTGTCAATTATGTGGTGGATTACCACACTTGCCAAATTTGTTTCTAATTTGATGAAAATTTTCCAGATCGCAACAAATTCGATTATGATGAGTTCCCCAAAGTTGTGTTTCTTTAGGGAAATAATATGGGATACCACATAATGGGTGTGGTGAATATCATGGAAAACTACCATCACCTTGAAATGGGTAGAAACGTCGAAACTAGGATCAATCAAGAAGGAAATAATATTAGGTATATGAGAATAAATTTTACCTTCAACTTTGTATTATGAGCCATTTCATGGAAGATTTCAAATCTCTGAAAAATGTTTAAGGGATATTCGAATTTGATGCTTTTTCACTTCACTGGTAAGGATCCCTCAGACATATTTGAGGTTGGATTAGAACATCCTTAACAAGGTTGGAAACATCTCATCGGGGAGATCACAAATGAAATTTTTTAGAGATACTTCTTCAAACCATTTAAAAAATTCACAATCTTTGAAGGTTTTATCTTCTAAGTGGTATTATTTGAGAATTCTTTTCCTTGAAAAATCTTGGTTGAAGCGGATTTCTTGCTCTTGTGATGAGAATAGCTATGAGGAGTAACCAGCAGTTGAGGAATTTTGGAGGTACAAATTTTATTGGGATCCATTGATGATGATGATAGATTGCAAGAGGTATTGCACAAGTACAGAGAAAATCTGAAGAGAGAAGAAGAAGAATGTAAGACATAGATGAGAAAAAAGGATAGGAGGTTATACCTATTTATGTCATCTGCCTATAAGTGATTATGGAATTAAATTGGAGACTCCCTTATGATTTTTTTGTAAAAGGCGCACTATGATCTATGTCATGATTGATTATACCTTAGGTCTAATCGATTACTCGAGCGAAAATTTGAACTTTGAAATTAAAAAATATGCTTTAATCAATTAAGCCTTAGGTCTAATCGATTATGTAGAAAGTTTTCATATTTTTGCGCTCCTTTTAGGACTTGGTATAAAATTTCACTTTCATTTTGCTTTTAGAACTTCAACCTTAAGAATTTCACCTCTTTAGCCTAGATTTTTAGTTTTGATCTGCATTCTAGCTAAAGGCTCAAACAACTCAAAGGAAAACATGTGTTAGCGATAAAACCAAAATAATTGAGTATAAAAAAGGTCGCTTGTTAGATAATTTCATTAGAGTTTTCTGATTCAATCTTCTACCATATGCTTGAACTCAAAATATCAAGCACGCTTTTGTAAACTCCCCTCAGGAGGAAATTACAAAAATCGTTAAACTTACATCTCTATAGAACACTTGATACAAGAGTTGTCAAGAGAGCATCATCAACAATATGATCAACAACAATATTCATACTCCAAAACTTATCAGGACCACCATGACTACTTAACATCACCATCAATGATGTCGAATAACCATGTCACACATGAATGTTAAACATTACAATCAATGTTAATAGGAACATTGATTAGTAAACATAAAATACACACCATCAACACCATTAGGCTTGGTCTACAACTTGATAAAACACGAGTGTTGTACACCACCATGAATGGCGACAAAAATATGATTGTTGAACATTAGCATCAATGTCAATAAGTACCTTTAAAGTTGCAAAGTAATTCCTATAAAACATATCACATATTCATCTTTAGTACCTAAATTTCCTTAGGTCCCTATGCGTTAGTCATTTTAAGAGGTATGGAGGTATCCTCTTTCGACCCTCTTAATTTAGCAAAGTAGAATGGCTCAAGATGGCCAACTTATTATAGAATTTTGAGTTAAATACATGGAAATTAGATTTCTTCTTATCATGTCAAATATTATTACATGATCTATCAGTTTTATAAGCTACACCACTTTTATTAAATGAAGCTCTTTCATTAAAAAGAATTAAATTTAGCTTATCTTTCCCCTCACTGAATTTATCTAAGGTTTCATGCAAACTATCTACTTCATTTTTCAAAGGTTTACAGGAATCACATTTATCTCATTTTAAGGATTCTCTTCTTATGCTAGAAATTTATTCACTAAGAATCTTATTTCTATTTTCTAAGAATTCAAAATAATCCTTAAGATCAGTAAGGTTATTCTCTAATTTCTCATTTTTTAGTGATATTAACACTAAACTTAAGTAATTGATTATGAGTTAAAGAATTTATCTCCGTGTCTTTAGAAGCTTTTAGGAACACATGATCATCTTCATTATATTCTTGATTTTGAGGAGGTGTTTAATAAGAGTCTTCTGATATATCATCACATATATTCTTGAAGTCATTTAAATATATTAATGTGATCTCATTGATTTATCATTGTTGCTACCTCTTCTTCACAATAAACTTGATATGTGGGATATTTGAAGATTCTTCCAGAAGTTGACTCTTCACCAGATCTTCTAGATTTTGTTTGTTCATCATCTTTACTTTTGAACATTCTGCTTATTGAAGATATTGATGGTCCATTTTGGGTAAATACACCTCCCTTTGACATTAAACCTCCCATGAGTAGTTAACACATAATGCTTTATAAAGCAAAAAAAAAGATAATTTTGGAAATTAACGGGATAGAAATCTAGCAGGGAAACTTTGAGGTATGAAAGATATTGTGATGAAATCATGAATTATGATGTGTTTTGACTAGCCGTGGTCGTTTTAATTATGTTGTTGTGCATCATGCATTCACGACATAGTTTATGACTTCGGTCTAGTGATGTTATTAAGACTTTGGTCCAGTGAAAATGATAGGACAATTTTCCAGTGAAGGCATCAATCCAATAGTGTGGATTGAGTGTAAAATTATGAAGTGCTCTGGTTCCAAGAGGGAATTGATCCTATTGGTGGGGTTCTTTGGAGATAATGATGACTGAGTCATCAATGAAGTTTTGGTACAACATGCATGAGTCTATGATGATGCATTTCATTTTAAATGACATTTCATAATGATGTGATTAAACGATGTTTGTTGATAAATGATGCTTTGATGATATGTTGTCATGATTTGATGATGTTGTGAAGGTGTGAGTATAACATGAGGATATTATTATGTTTGGTGTCTTGCCTATGTTAATGACTAATATATTTATCCCTTGTGTCTTTTATAATAATTATAATTTACTCACCTTTTCAGCTTGAATGTTGCCTCCATGTGGGTAATGTGTAGGTGATCGAGAATAGTTCGTAGAAGCTGAGGATAACATCAGAATGTGTTTACTTGTATTTCATAGAATAAAGAGAGTCTTGCTCTAATATGTAACATCGAGGTTTGGATCGCGTGATTGAGAACTGTATGCATTAGTTTATTTTGAGATTTATGAACTGCCTTTCTTGGCTTTGTGAACCTTTTATGAACTATGAAGTTAATTGATGTATTATGATGAGGATTTTTGTGAACTACCTTAATATTAAGGAATATTTTGAGACTATAATTTCCACTATGACATTTAAAATTATTATATGATAAGACCAAAGTGTTTTATAATTTAAAGTGTTTTTGCAACCCGTGTTTCGGAGCAGGATTAATTGTTATTTGATGTTATATGAAGATGTGATTCCCTTCTGTGGTCTTGTTTTGATTTTATTTTTCGAGAAATTATATGTGAAATATATGTGGGTTAGAATGGTGTTACAACCTTCCCTTTGTATAATTGACTTAAGAATTTGGAATCTATGTAAGAGTTAGTGTTATCTGTTATTTCCCCATCCATAGGATAAAAATTAATGGTGGCGACTCTTATTTTGTGCAAGTTACGACAGCTAGCGACTTTGCTAGGGAAACAACCCTAGAGTTTAGAGTTTATCCCTCTTTTTAGGTCTATGATTTCTTGGGTTCTTTTTTTCTTTCTATTTTTTATATGTTGTGTTTCTATATATGTTTACTTATTTGTTTTTTTTATTTATTCATATTATCATTGTTATCATTATTTTATTGTGGGTGAGATTTTAATTCATATATGTATCAAACCTTAGAAGAAGGATTGTCTATTGGACAAGGGGGTTTAACATCTCTATGAGTTTTTGTGACGACATCTCCTAAATTCGATTTAGTTCCAAGGAAAATCTTTTAGAGAGATAGATTCTCTAGGAGGTAGGACTTCGGGATTTGGCCAATAACTATTTGTATAACCCTAAAACAAAGTCTCATGGTGAGACCTTGTACGGCCTAAGAGAAAAAGTCTCGGTCTACAAAGAGGCTCCGCTTAAGAGAGTCACTTATTCCTTTCCATCTAGTGTTATACATGATACCCTTAAGGAAGCCACCCTTATGGGGAGTGTAGAATATTCTTAGGACGAAACTAGGTCCACGAAGGATACCTTTCATAAATCCCACCACATATTATATCACCATGCATACATACATCATTACATTTCATAATATTCATTATTTGTGCATTTGTTTGTCTTATTCACAAGATTCCTAAGAAAAAAATAATCAAATGTTTTTGATTAGTATCCTAAAGATGAATACCAACAAGAAAAAACTATCTGAGTTAGCGTTGTGGGTCCTGATATGAAGAAGATCAAACTGATTAGGGGAAAACTAACAGAGAAATCTATGAAGATGTTTGTTCGCCGCTACGGGGATAACCTTGAGTTGACAAAGATATATGTGGCTGTGGAAGCCATCACTATCCTAGCTCAATTCTATGACCCTCCGCCGAGATGTTTCATTTTCCATAATTTTCAACTAACACCTACTTTAGAAGAATTTGATAGGATCTTGGATTTCTATAGGATCAAAGATGAAGCTTACAAAGTAATTAGATAGACTATCACTATCAAAAAATTAGCTAAAGAGATAGGATACCTTTAACTGATATGCTACTTAATTACAAGAAAGATGGGGAAGTTCAAGGTATTAAAAGGAAGTACTTAGAATCTAAGGCTCTTTCTTTTGCTAATAAGAAAGAATGGGAAGCTTGTGTGGACAGTTTTCCACTACTAATTTTTAGTTTGGTGTTATTTCCAAATACTATCGACTATATTGATTATGCAACCATTAATATATTTTGGGCCGTAAAAGTTTTGAATGAGGATCCTACTCCTACTTTACTTGCTGATGTTTACTACACCCTACGTACACATTATGAAAAGGGGAGGGGAGTACTAAATTGTTGTATCCCTCTCTTATACTCTTGGCTCATTTCTCACCTCTACAAAGAGAGCTACATGGTTAAGGACTTAACAAAGAATGAATGGTCCCAAAAGTTTAGGAAGTTGAACATAGGTGATATTGTCATTTGTTGTGGAGAATTTCCAAATGTTCCCCTGAATGGAACAAGGGGATGCATTAACTACAAACCCACTTTGGCTTTACGTCAACTTGGGTATCCTTTGGAAGATAAACCTTCCAATGAACAACTTCAACAATTGGTCCTTTATGACATTGGTAGGAATAACCCTGATTTACTTACAAGAATCATCGGAGCTTGGGGTAAGGTTCACAAGAAAGGTGCTAAATTTGAAAGGAAGAATACGATGGCAAGAGAGACTTATACTCAATGGGTTTTGGAGAGGATTCAAATCGTCAAACTACCATTTGATATTGATCCTACATACTTACCAGATATACCAGATCCTCTTCCAATGTAAGTGGAGGAGATAGAAGAGCTAAAATTCCCTTGAGAAAGCTCAAAGAGATAAGGAGAATTTGGAGAATGACCTTTATGACCTTGCTATAGAGAAAAATCAGTTACAACAAGAACTTGTGCTGAAAGACCAACAGATTTAGAACGATTGTGAATTGATTGAAAAAGAAAGGCCTAAGAGAAAACGTTCAACCGAGGGGTTGCTAAGTTCTAATTTCAATCTAGATATCCACAATCAACAGTTAGATGATGCTGCTAGGGAAATTGCAAGGCTAAAGAAATGGTATGATAAAGCATTACAAGACAAGAGAGAATTGGAAGAAGATCTGAGAGCCCAAATTCAAGGATTAGCAGAAGGTGCTCTAGATTTGGAGGAGAAAATCCAAATCCTTCTCATAAGTCTCCAATAAATCCAAAAAGAGAAGAGAGAATTCCTTAGAAAAATTAGAGCAGAAGAACTTCTCTCTCAAAAGGTGGAGGAATATGAACAAGTCTGCCAAGAGTTGGAAGGCCTCTGAAAGGATTTCCTTATACAAAGGGAACTCTAAAAGCAGATGAGGGATGAAAAGAGATATTAGGAAGAGCAATATGCAAATATAGATCAAGTGAGAGAAGATAACAAGATCATAATCTCAACATTATATAAGCAGTATCTGAGATACAAAGACAAGCATGCAAAGCTTATCTTCCTAGCAAACAATCTCATTGGTGACATTTGTAGAAGCTTGAGAGATGATGAAGCCGTTATGGTCCCTCTTTCGAAGGATGTTGAAGACTTCATCAAACTTTGTAGGGAGATGGTGGATGGTTGTAGGGAAAACATCCGCAAATGTGCTTAGGATATTTTAGTTTCCATTTGGTTATTCCATTCAGTATTTGACACTTGTTTTTGATTCAGTATTCCCATTTAGTATTTGTTTCGGCTTTTGGATTGTGTTTCCCTTTCAAGGATGATGTTTTCTATTTAATAAAAAGTACTATGTTTGAGTATTTCATTTGTGTATTTATTTTGGGATACTCACCAACAAAAAAGTAAAACCTAAAAAAATAATAATAACAAAAAGGAATCCAATGTGAATAAGACATTCAAAATATAATCTTAGCATATTCATACGCATTCATCCAAGCACCAACATCGCATTTAGAAATTTCATACACAAAACTCATTGTTTTCATATCATCTCAAGTTAAATCATTGGGAAACCCACACTTCCCTCCCGAACTCCGTATCAAACAAGAGCTCATCAAAAGAAAGTAATATAGAAAATCAAAGATAACCAAGGTTCCTTCCAAGAAGACTTGTAACAAGTGAAAGGAAGCATTGACTCGACGAAAGAAGACATGAGTCAAGTTCTGCTCGCCTAGAAAAATATCATAGCAAGACAAGACGAGATTCCCAAGGTTTCCTTTGAAGAAGTAGCCCAAACCATTGGTGCATCAAGAAATCACCAACCAAGACATGAGCCAGAATTTGGTCCTATAAAGTCAGTTATTGCCCAATATGAGACCATCATTACTGAAGGTTTCGTTCCACCTCCTCTGAAGGTGGGGGGATCCCACACTTTTCAAATTCTAGTCAACCATATAGATAACTACATAGACCTAGAATATAGAGACCATGATGTGGAAGACGTTACTCAAGTACCCCAAGCAAAGACTATTGAAGATCCTCTGGAAGTCAACCAATATAAAGCCCTTGAAGAAAGACTGAAAGTTGTAGAAAGTTATGACGTTTTCGACGTCGATGCTCTTGAAATGGGTCTAGTTCTAGATGTAGTAATTCCGCCAAAGTTAAAATTTCCTAAATTTGGAAAATATAAGAGACTTACGTGCCCAAGGAACCATCTACGCATGTATTGTCGAAAGATGCATGCTTATGCTCACGATCATAAATTGATGATCCATTGCTTCAAAGATAACCTGAGTGAGGCATCTTTAGATTGATACATTCAGTTGGAGTGAGCGTATGTCCAATCATGGGCAGACCCTTCTAACGCATTCTTAAGACAATACAAATATAACTTGGATATGACTCCTAATCATATGCAGCTTTGGAATATGTCCCAAAAGAATGATGAATCCTTCAACGAATATGCTCAATGATGATGGAAAATAAATAAATTTGGAACCAAATAATGAAAAGGAGATAAAAGGTAACTGAATCTCTAAGTTGGGTAGCCCTCACCCAGTTATTCAACCCAAAGGGGGTTGATCCCCAAACGTCGTCCAAAAGGACAATATATAACTACAAAGTTTGAAAATTTCATCGGTGATAAAAAGTACCCAATGCTGCTTATTTGGTGCCTAAAAAAATTCTTGATTAGTCTTGTGTATGTGATAATCATCATAATTCTCATTGCCTTAAATTAACTGTATGAATGAAAAAGGAGAAAAATTGGAAAGAGACTTAAGTACACAGCATAGTTAGAGAGGTATTTGAAGAGGAAGCTCGGGATTAAAAGGTTCTTACACAAATTCTTTGCATCATGTGAACATCATATGGACTACCTTTTGATCAACGTGAATAGATATTTCACGTATGAGTACCGGTATGCTACAAATTTCATGAACTCTTGTAATTGTCGCTTAAAGTCAAGCAACAATTTAAGTTTGGGGGAGTTTGATCAGTGTTTTTTACACGATTATTAAACATTAATTATAGTTATCTTTTATTTTAATTGTCAAAAGTTTTATTTCATTTTACCGCATTTTATGCTTCAGTTGTGTGTTTTAGTGTTTTCAGGTTCACAGGAATAAATCGGGACAAATCAATGCAAAAAAGTGAAAAATTTAGAGTCTCGGAAAAGTTTCCAGCATGCTTCAGGAGGCCTAACACGGCCACCCATGTCACCTGACATGGGTCGTATCAGCCAATGCGCTGATTGATCAATTTTCCCTAAAAATTTCATAACTAGAGCTACAATAATTGGATCGATGCATTCTAATATTAGTTGGAAAGCTGAGAGAAAGAGCTATAACTTTCAGTTTTTTGTCAGAAACCGATTCAGAGTGTAGAAGCCTCGAAAAATTCATTAAAGTTTCAGACTTTAGAAATTTAGTTGTTTCAGGTTATTTTACGGGCCTGGTTTATGTTTCTGACCCAATTTGAGTTAGGAGTGAAAACCATTATTTAATTTATAAGACTTCATTTTGGCAAAAAAAAAGGATAGTTTACACGACAGGAGAATATTGGAAAAGACAATGGTTTCGAAGGAAGGAGATTTTCATGAACAGAAAGGATTGAAGATCAAATTTCTCCCATATACTTGTATTGTTTACAATTTATCTTTTGTTTTCTTATAATAGTATGAATATCTAAATTCCCCAATGCTAGGGGTGTCCCTGATTTGAATATGTAATGATTATGAATTCCTAAGTTATTTAATAAAGTCTTCTCTATTCAATTTATTTGTACAATGTTTTTATACCTTCCTGATCATACAAATTAGGATTGATTTACGGTTAACAACCATCTGGACCGCGGTTGTTATGGTTTTTGTACAATTAGACTATAGTAGATATCACCTAGGACTAGGGATACCCTATAGTTATTGGATTTAACTCTTGATAAAATAAAGGTTTGACTCCATCAGATATCTCTAAGGAGTTAGGATGTAGGATGGATGGTTAAAGGTTTTCCCACTAAGGACTTAGGGGAATAAAATCTAAAGGGTTGGTAATTTAAGGATATGAACTTGTTGAAGAGATCATAATTCAAGATAGTTATAGGAAAAATTATACACCTTACCCTAGTATGCTCCTCATACCTGTGAAAAAACCATTTTATATTTCTGCTTTTTATTAAGTGACAATATCAAAACCAAACCACCAAAATAATTTTTAATTGAACTACGAATTTAACTCAATAATTTCAAGCAGTCCTTGAGATCGATATCTTGGGAATTTCCCATTATTACTGCAAGGCAAAAATTATACACTTGCTATTTTTCCTATCAATGTTTTGGCGCTGTTGTCGGTGACTGCCAACTTATAGAGTTCAATTTTAATTCAATTGAAATTTTGTTGCTCGTCATCTAAAATTTTGTTTCAATTTTTTTTAATTTGCATTTATTTTATTATACATATAAAATATATGAAAAAAAGGGTCAGATTATGTTTTCTTCATGAATTCTTTTATACTTTTCTAATAATCAAGTGTCTGAGTGTTGTAGTCATGTATTATTTCAATACATTTCCACCTATGTCTCCTCCATGTTGGACGCCTGATTTGGGATTAACTTTGGAAGAGCCGACTGGAATTTTTATTCCATATAGGAGGGAGGAAAGATTGTGGCAAAAGTTATAGTTGGAAGAAGAAGATGTGAAACCAGTAGAAGAATGCATAACATCTGTTGTACCCCAAAATTTTCCCTCCCATTTCATTCAAAAATATACCTCCATAATCATAGGGTTCTTAATGGATTTAAGCACCAAAGGTTCAATTGTTCAATGGTTGCGCAATATTAGGGTTTGACATTTGAGTTTACCTTGCCTCAGGTTTTGATTCATGATAAAAGCTGTTAGACTTAAGGAATCTTTGATGATACATTGTTTGCTTGTGAAGAAATTTAATCAAAGTTGAATTTGATATTGGGGTGTTCTCATCTTTTGGGTTTGGATTGTTGAATTTCTTCGATTGAGGAGAATTTTTGATTTCTAAGATCAAGTGAGTATTTGGTTACTTGTTGATTTGATTTTTGAGTCAAGTGGTGAAGTTGTGATTTCAAGTGGGGAGATCTTTTGGCTTTCATTACTTGTGAAAGTGATTTTGGTCCTTGATTCATAATGAAGTTTGATTCAAAAACACGTTCATGATTCTGAGGAAGGTCTTATGGTTTCAATAAAGATTTTATCTTTTGTTTTAATCTTCAAAATCAAAGTCATGTGTAATTTGATTTTGGAATTAATATGATTGGAATCCAATTTACTATGGTATCCTTTCTCACTACAAATTTCATTAAGGCATCACCACTTTGACTGGTCATTCGAGTATTTGCTTTAGTATTGTTTGCATAGTAGACATCAAGACTTTTTAACTTTAAACAAAAGAGTTTTAGATTACAAATATGGAGGTTTCTTTTTATCTCAAGTTTCAAAGCTTCACTTTTTATCTCAAATTCACTTTCAAAAATCCAAATTATTGTCTTCATACAAGTTTCTCATTCAAGACTAAGATTTCTACAAAGTTTACAAGTTTACAAGGTTATTGCAAAGAAACTCTTACATCCAAATATGAACTTTCCCCAAAGTTTTTTTACAAACATAATTCAATTCGTAAGCATTCTAAATCCTAATATTATATTTGCTAGAGATTCAAATTCTTCGTTTCTTCACATTTCCCTCCAAACTCCTCCAAAGCCATGCCACGATTTCCTTTGCCATTTCCATATTTCTCCCATTGTTGCTCACATGAAACAAATGGAAAACGAAATTGGTTAGCAAACAAAACCAATAAACAAGAGTTTTCAAAGAGTTTTCTCTTCAAATTCATCATTAGGGTGTTTCTTAAGGAATCAGAAAAGGTATGTTTCTCAATCATGCTCAAATGTATATTACAGTCTCATACAAAATTGGTTTAATCATAGGCCTAAGTCTATTGCAAATAAAAAATGGATTGGTTCACAATAGGATAGATTCAAAGAGGTGCAAAACATAATTTCATCATAAAATAGCCCAGTTACAGCAGGCACGAGTTCAAAGGCCCGAAGAGATAAAAAATTCAAAAGTAAAAATTCACTATCAAGCCCAACAAAAGCCTCATTGTTTTACAAACCGAATCATATGCAATTCAATCACAGGTAAAGTTACATATCTACTATAAATCACAAATTCAGTTGGTTCATAGTGAGATGAAATCAAAGAGAAAAAACTAAGAAAAAGGGTTCATCATAGTCAAAGTTATCAAAACAAAAGTATCACAATCAGCCTCACTTTGCTTTATTCCAACAAAAAAAGTCAGAATTGCATTCTCAATCATAGGCCTAACCCTTTGCTACAAATCTCAAAACAAATGCTCAAAAGAAGTTTTATTTGTTCACAGTAAAAGCAAAACAGAAAACAAGACAATTCATCAAGGCCAACAGGTAACAAAGTACAAAAGCCAGCAACTAGTATAAAAAGTCAAAAGCAGAGTAAAAAAACCAGCATAGCATAACACAACAAAAGTAAAAACATTGTACTGCACAAGTATAAAAGCAAAAAAAGGCCATCAAGAAACAAGGACGATTCATGAAAAAATAGACAGCCACATAACACGCAAGGTTGTTATCTCCCATCAACTTCAACAGGTCAAACCCTTTACAGATAGAGAAAACATAAGCTCACAGTATATAAATAGAAGCAACCGTTTACAAAAGGGACAGAAAAAACAGAATGGGGGGGGGGGGGGGGGGGGGGCATCACAACATAAAAAACAATATCTATTCATCCTGTAACAGAAACAAAGCATAAAAAAACCTTCCAAAAATTTTGTTCACAGAGAGAAGAGGCAACATACAGAAAACCGAGAGGGCCAACAAAACAGTAACCCAAAATCTTTGTTTCATTTTCTATCACCATAAACCCATTCAAATTCATTCATAGAAAATATACAAAAACCATCAAAACGTTTCCATAACGTTCAAACGAAACACCAGTGAAAATTATACAGAAGCGATTCCCAAACCATCATATACAAAACCTTTCAAAACTGTTCAGAGAGAGAAAAAGACAACATTGAGTTCACAGATACAAAGAAATACAAATCCTAAATCTATTCATCATTTTACCAACCCGTAACCCTTCGGAAATTAGGAAAGAAGAAGAAAAAGAAAGATCTCAACTGAAACCACCAAGAGGGCGAATCAGAACCGTTAGGGTTTTATTCACCCCCTTCAAGATCTACACGAAATCCTTGGCCATCTGCAAAAATAAATCCTAGATTAGCAAAGAGGAGAGCGATACGAAGCGAAAGATGTAAGAAAAATCGTGATCGGAGCTCCGCCGCCGCTGTCCTCGCCGTGAGGTGATTTCTGGCGCGGTTGCTCCTTCTTCTCCAATGAGAACACCATCAGAGAGAATGAGAGGGAGTGAGAGATAAGAGAGATAGAGAGAGTGTTTGACAAAATTATATGTTTGTTTATCTTTTGTTAATGTTCTGGGCCATCTACAAAACCCCTTCCAGGCCCAATCCTATTTATGCTCGCATACCCCCTCTCTTTTCCAATGTTGCACCATAACAACTCCCCTGGGCCTCCTCTCCAAAACCCCACTAAGGCCAATCCCTGTTCCATTCAGCACCCTTCTTCACTTATGCTACAAAATAACAATGTTGCTGGGCCTTGCACCTCACCTCTCTCCAGCCCATTTACATTTTTATTTTATTTTATTATTTTTCTGACCATAACAAAAATTGTTTGGGCCTAAATTGTTCTATTTTCTAAAACACCCTCTTTTACTTTCTAACCCCCTGACTTTTATATTTTATTTCATTTTATTTTCTTTACTTTATTTAATTTTATTATTATTATTTTTAATCAAAAATACCAAAAAAATATTTTATTAAATACTTAGACTAAATTTTTATTTTATTTCTAATTTATCTCATCTCCTTTAAGCAAAAAAACCCTAAAAAACACATTTTTCTTTCTTAAGTTAATTAAACAAATTTAGACTTAGATTTTATTTCAATGTTCTCTTTAATCAAATTAATTTATACTTAGGTCTTCTTATTCTAATTTAATTTTAATTAACCTAGACTTAGGGTTTTGATTAATTAACTTCTTTCTTTAGTTAATTGGGTTAACTTTAAAATCTTTTCATAACAAAACCATAAAAAACAATTTTTCCCCTCTTTTACACTATCTTTATATTCTTGTACATTTTACATTATATTATTCAATATGGTTGTAATAGTAATTAGGTTTTAATTAATTTCATCCCTACTTTTAATTTGTATCCCCCATCCCAAAATGATGTAATAGCGTAGCACTTTAAATTTATGCAATTTATCGCTTTCAATATTATTGCTAGTAGTTAGGGTTTGTATGGTAACACTAAAATCAAACAAGTAGACAACCCTAATTCAAGATAATTTAAATGAAAACAACACACTTCACACACCCTCACCTCCAAGATTAACCCACACTTGTCCCTTGAACGTGGAATACTTTAGCAAAGACCCTCGATTACAAGATCGTAGTCCCTCGATGACCCTTTGATGTTACCTTCGGTAAACAATATTAGACCCTTACGATGAATTTCTAAGGTATCCCACAATGTTGTCTTCTATGACTGTACGATGATCCATGCCCGTCCCTTTACATCTAATGATAAGGTTGGTCACTAATCAATGCTAAAGGTAACACTATCTAAAGGAGGAGTAAAAGAACAAAGATTTTTTTGAGTAGGTAGAACGCTCGTAGTTGTTTTCTCACAAACTAAAAACCATTTTCACACCCACACTTTCAAAAACAAACTTATCTTTGAACTATTTTCAAAACCAACACTTTTTATGCATTCTTATAGAGACAGAATAATTACGAAGTTTTCCGAAACAAAAGCATTTTTCAAAATATTTTCAAACTCACACCAAACACAAAAACATTTACAAAGAATTTCAAAGTGATCTAACAACTAAGAGCCTGTAGATAACTACAGATGAAAAGGGTTCTAACACCTTCCCTTTTCATAACCTACCCCCCGAACTCAAGAAAATTCTCAAAAGGTCTTTCATGTTCTTTTCACTCTTTCCTTTATTGGATAAAAGAAAAGTTGGTGGCGACTCTTGTTATCCATAACAATTGCGATAAAATGCAAAATACCCAAGTTAGTTCTCCCACTGCATTACAACATCAAATGACAAATATGTAGTAAGAATAGAAGAATTTGAGGTAAACAAGAATGATGAAGAAGAAGAAATAAGGAAACTTGAAGATGACCGAGTTTTGGATGAAACTATAAATTTTCTAATTTGTGAAGATGTGGACATCCAACCAGAAAATATTCAACAAAAGCGTCCTCCCAAAAACTATTTTCATAACAAGGCATATGAAATACAAGAAATTGACAAAGTATTGGATGTCATTTATGCCTTGTTCAATAAAATCAAGCTGAAAAGGATTTGGATGCAACATCATCAGTACTTTAAGTTCATGGATTTGCTACCAAGCAAAATAAAGAAAGATGATGTGTTCTTTGTGCCATATATGCCACCCTAACAAGGGGAATGAACCGTTGAGCCATGCGACGTTAAACGAAGAGCTTCGTGGGAGACAACCCGCGCTTTTAATAACTTAATTTTTCTTTTTGTGTTTATTTCGTTTTGTCTGCAAGTAATAATATGGGAGCCTTACTGGTGAAATCTAGGAGGCAGCTAATGGTGTTGCATTACCCTCTGTTAGTCACCTTCATCGAGCTTGTTCTGAAACATTGGGGTCAATGTTTAGTTCAAGTTTGGGGGGGGGGGGGGGGTTAATCCTTTTCTTTTCAGGTTATTTGTTGGTTTTATGTTAATTACTGTGTAAATCCATGAGTTGAAGTCCTTCCAAAAATTTTACTGAAATTTTTTGTTTTGGTTTGCACAAGAGCTTGTAATTCAAAGAAATCAAAAAAGTATATAGAGATAAAGAGATAATTGTTTGGAGGTAG
This sequence comes from Vicia faba, assembly GCA_948472305.1. Classification (NCBI taxonomy): domain Eukaryota; kingdom Viridiplantae; phylum Streptophyta; class Magnoliopsida; order Fabales; family Fabaceae; genus Vicia; species Vicia faba. Next base: position 150,817,413 of record OX451735.1, read on the forward strand.
GAAGTTCAAAATAATGTGACAGTGATACGAGTCTAAGGTCTAGATTTGTACCATAGTGCTTGAATCCTGAGAAGTAGTTTATCTTTACAGTCTGGCATAATATAGATTCACATGCATGTATGATTAGTGGAGAAATAAATAAATTTGGCACCAAATAATGAAAAACAGGTAAAAGGTAACTGGTTCGCTAAGTTAGGTAGCCATCACCTGATTATTCAGTCCAAAAGGAAAATATATAACTGCAAAGTTTGAAAATTTCATTGGTAATTAAAAGTAGCCAATGCTGCATTTATGGTTCCTAAAAAAAATTCTTGATTAGTCTTGTGTATATGATAATTCTCATTGCCTTAATTTTATTGTTTGAATGAAAAAGGAGAAAATAGGAAAGAGACTTAATAAGTACACATCATATTTAGAGAGGTATTCAAAAAGGAAGCTCGGGATTAAAAGGTTCTTACATAAATTCCTAACATCATGTGAACATTAGACGGACTACCTTTTGATTAATGTGAACAGATATTTCACGTATGAGTACCAATATGCTGTGAATTTCAAGATCTCTTATAATTGTCACTTGAGGTCAAGAAATAGTTTAAGTTTGGGGGAGTTTGATCAGTGGTTTTTACACGGTTATTTACCATTAATTACAATTATCTTTTATTTTAATTATCGGGTGTTTTATTTCATTTTACCGCATTTTATTCTCCGGTTGTATGTTTTAGTGTTTTCAGGTTCACAAGAATAAATTGGGACAAATCAGTGCGAAAAAAGTGAAAAATATAGATTTCAGAAAACTTTCCAGCATGCTTCAGGAGGCTTGACACGGGCCGTGTCAGCTAATGTGCTGATTGACCAGCGATGCGTTCTAATATTTGTTGGAAAGCTGAGAGAAAGAGATACAACTTTCATGTTTTTGTCAAAATTTGATTCGGAATGTAAGCCTTGAAAAAATCATTAAAGTTGTAGACTTTAGAAATTTAGTTGTTTCAGGTCGTCTTACGAGCCTCGTTTATGTTTCCAACCCAGTTTGAGTTTGGAGTGAAAACCCTATTTGGTTTATAAGACTTCGTTTCGGCAAAAAAAAGGATATTTTACACGACAAGCGAATATTGGAGAAGACAAGGGTTTCAGTGGAAGGAGATTTTCATGAACGGAAAGGATTGAAGATCAAATTTCTCCCAAATACTTGTAATGTTTACAATTCATCTTTTGTTTTCTTTGAATAATATGAGTAGATAAATTCCCAAATGCTAGGGGGTGTCCCTGATTTGATTTTGTATTGATTATGAATTCGTGATTTCTTTAATAAAGTCTTCTCTATTCGAATCATTTGTACAATGTTTTTATGCCTTCCTGATCAGACAAATTATGATTGATTTACGGTTGGACCATGGTTGTTAAGGTTTTTGTACAATTATACTATAATAAATATCACATAGGACCAGGGATACCCTATAGTTACAGTATTTAACTCTTGATAAAATAAAGGCTTGACTCCTTCAGATATCTCTAAGGACTTAGGGTGTAGGAAAGATGGTTAAAGGTTTTCCCACTAAGGACTTAGGGGAATATAAACTAAAGGGCTGGTAATTGAAGGATATGAACTTGTTGAAGAGATCATAATTCAAGATAGTTATAGGGAAAATTATACACCTTACCTTAGCATGCTCCTCATATATGAGAAAAAGCCATTTTATATTTATGCTTTTTGTTAAGTGACAATATCAAAACGAAACCCCCAAATTAAGTTTTTGTTTAATTGAACTACGAATTTAACTCAATAATTGCAAGCATTTCTTGAGATCGATATCTTGGGAATTTCCCATTATTACTGCAAGGCAAAAATAATACACTTTCTTTTCCTATCAAGTTTTTGGCGCTGTTGTTGGGGATTGCCAACTTATAGAGTTCAATTTTAGTTCAATTGAAATTTTGTTGCTCATCATTTAAAATTTTGTTTCAGTTTTTTTTAATTTGCATTTTATTTCATTATACAAATAAAATATATAAAAAAAAGGGTCTGGTTATGTTTGCATCATGAATTCTTCTATACTTTGCTACTAGCTAAGTGCCAGAGTATTGTAGTCATGTATTATTTCTATACATTGCCACTTGTGTCTCCTGCATGTTGGACGCCTGATTCGGGATTAACTTTGAAAGAGGCGACTGAAGATTTTGTAGCATATAGGAGGGAGGTAAGATTGTGGCGAAAGTTATAGTTGGAAGAAGAAGATGTGAAACCAGAAGAAGAATTCATAACATCAGATGACAAAGATGCAGTAAGAATAAAAGAATTTGAGGTAAACAAGAATGATGGGAAAGAAGAAATAAGGAAACTTAAAGATGATCGAGTTTTGGATGAAACTACAAATTTGCCAATTTGTAAAGATGTGGACATCCAACCAGAAAATATTTAATAGAAGAGTCCTCCTAAAAACTATTTTCATAACAAGACAGATGAAAGACAAGAAATCGAGAAAGTATTGGATGTCATTTATTCCTTGTTCAATAAATTCAAGCTGAAAATGATTTGGAAGCAGCATCATCAGTATGTTAAGTTCACGGGGTTTCTACCAAACAAAAGAAAGAAAAAATGATGTGTTCTTTGTGTCATATATGCCACCCTAACAAGGGGAATGTACTATCGAGCCATACGACGTTAAACGAAGCACTTCGTGGGAGGCAACACATGCTTTTAATAACTTAATTTTTCTTTTTGTGTTTGTTTCATTTTGTTTGCGGGTAATAAAAAGGGAGCCTTACTGGTAAAAGCTAGGAGGTAGCAGCTGGTGTTGCATTACCCTATGTGAGTCACCTTCCTCGAACTTATTCTGAAACATTGGGGTCAATGTTTAGTTCAAGTTTGGGGTTTTTTTTACTGCTTTTCTTTTCGAGTTATTTGTTGGTTTTATGTTAATTACTGTGTAAATCTATGAGTTGAAGTCCTTCCCAAATTTTTACCGAAATTTTTTGTTTTAGTTTGCACAAGAGCTTGTAATTCAAAGAAATCAAAAAAGTATATGGAGATAAAGGGATGATTGTTTGGAGGTAGGAAGTTCGAAATAATAAGACAAGATACAAGTCTAACATATAGATTTGTACCATAGTGCTTGAATCCTGAGAAGTACTCCGGAAGTAGTTTATCTTTACAATCTGGCATAATATAATTTCATATGCATGTATGATTGGTGGTGAAATAAATAAATTCGGAACCAAATAAGAAAAATGCAGTAAAAGGTAATTGGCTCGCTAATTTGGGTAGCCCTCACCCGGTTATTCATCCTAACGGGGGGGTTGATCCCCAAACATCGTCCAAAAGGATAATATATAACTGCAAAGTTTGAAAGTTTCATCGGTAATTAAAAGAAGCCAATGCTGCTTATTTGGTGCCTAAAAAAATTCTTGGTTAGTCTTGTGTATGTGATGATCATCATAATTCTCATTTCATTAATTTGATTGTCTAAATGAAAAAAGGGAATAATAGGAAAGAGACTTAAGTACACATCATAATTAGAGATGTATTCGAAGAGGAAGCTCGAAATTAAAAGGTTCTTGCACAAATTCCTTGCGTCATGTGAACATCGGACGAACTACCTTTTGATCAATGTGAACGAATATTTCACATATGAGCACCGGTATGCTGGGAATTTCATGAGCTCTGGTAATTATCGCTTGACGTCAACTAAAAGTTTAGGTTTGGGGGAGTTTGATCAGTGGTTTTTACATGGTTAGCTACCATTAATTGCATTTATCTTTTATTTTAATTGTCAGGTGTTTTATTACACTTTACCGCATTTTATGCTTTGGTTGTGTATTTTTGTGTTTTCAGGTTCACAGGAATAAATTGGGACAAATTAGTGCGAAAAAAGTGAAAATCTAGAGTTTCCAAAAAGTTTCCAGCAAGCTTCAGGAGGCCTGACACGGCCACCCGTGTCACCATACACGGGTCGTGTCAACCAATGCGTTGATTGATCAGTTTTCACAAAAAAAATTCATAACTGGAGCTACAATAATGGGATTGACGCGCTCTAATATTCGTTAGAAAGCTGAGAGAAAGAGCTACGACTTTCATGTTTTTGTAAGAAGCTGATTCAGACTGTAGAAGACTCGAAAAATTCATTAAAATTGCAGACTTTAGAAATTTAGTTGTTTCGGGTCATTTTACGGTCCTGGTTTATGTTTCTGACCCAGTTTGACTTAGGAGTGAAAACCCTTATTTGGTTTATAATACTTGTTTTGGCAAAAAAAGGATAATTTACACGACATGATAATATTGGAGACGATTGAAGATCAAATTTCTCCCAAATATTTGTAATGTTTACAATTTATCTTTTGTTTTCTTGGAATATTATGAGTATCTAAATTCCCCAATACTACGGCGTGTCCCTAATTAGAATCTGTAATGATTATGAATTTGAGTTCTTTAATAAAGTCTTCTCTATTTAATTTATTTGTACAATGTTTTTATGCCTTCCCGATCGGAAAATTAGAATTGATTTACGCCTAACAACCAGTTGGACCGCATTTGTTAAGGTTTTTGTACAATTAGACTATATTAGATATTACCTAGGACTAGGGATACCCTATAGTTATCGGATTTAACCCTTGATAAAATAAAGGCTTGACTCTATCAGATATCTTTAAGGACTTAAGATGTAGGATAAATGGTTAATGGTTTTCCCACTAAGGACTCAGGGGAATATAATCTAAAGGGCTGGTAATAGAAGGATATGAACCTGTTGAAGAGATCAAAATTCAAGATAGTTACATGGAAAATTATATTTGTGAAAAATCCATTTTATATTTCTGCTTTTTGTTAAGTGACAATATCAAAACCAAACCCCCAAATTTAGTTTTTGTTTGATTGAACTACGAATTAAACTCAATAATTGTAAGCAGTCCTTGAGATCGATATCTTGGGAATTTACCCATTATTACTGCAAGGAAAAAATAGTACACTTGCTATTTTTCCTATCAAGTTTTTGGCGCCGTTGTTGAGGACTTCCAACTTATAGAGTTCAATTTGAGTTCAATTGAAATTTTGTTGCTCGTCATCTAAAATTTTGTTTCAGATTTTTTAATTTGCATTTTATTTTATTATATATATATATATATATATATATATATATATATATATATATATATATATATATATATATATATATATATATATATATATATATATATATATATATATATATATATATATATATATATATATATATATATATATATATATATATATAATGGGTTAGATTATGTCTGCTTCATAAATTCTTCTATACTTTGCTACTAACCAAGTGTCTGAGTGTTGTAGTCATGTATTATTTTGATACATTGCCACATGTAACTCCTGCATGTTGGACGCCTTGTTCATGATTAACTTTGGAAGAGGCGACTAAAATTTTTATAGCATACAGGAGGGATGTAAGAATGTGGCAAAATTTATAGTTGGAAGTAGAAGATGTGAAACCAGAAGAAGAATGCATAACATCAGATGACAAAGATCCAGTAAGAATAGAAGAATTTGAGGCAAACATGAATGACAGGGAAGAAGAAATAAAGAAACTTGAACATGATTGAGTTTTGGATGAAACTACAAATTTGCCAATTTATGAAGATATGGACATCCAACCAGAAAATCTTCAACAAAAGAGTCCCCCTAAAAATATTTTCATAACAAGACAGACGAAAGAGAAGAAGTTGACAAAGTGTTAGATGTCATTTAAGACCTATTCAATAAAATCAAGCTGAAAATGATTTGGAAGTGTAATACGGTGGGAGAACTGACTTGGATGTTTTGTGTTTGATCGCAATTGTTGCGGATAACAAGAGTCGCCATCGACTTTTCATTTATCCAATAAGGAAAGGGTGAAAAGAACAGGAAAGACCTTTGAGATATTTTCTTTAGTTCGGGGGGTAAGTCATGTCCTACAAAACAGAGCAAAGATTAATCTCAAGATCCTTGAAATGGTTAGTCTAAAATGCTATGATATGATGCCATGATGTTATAAACAAGTTACTCAAACAAGTCCTTAGGTTTAGGCTTGCATGAGGTTCCTAGGTAAGTACCCGCTTGATGTTTAGTTGGTTCAACCTATCCTAGAAAGTACACGAGTTCTAAGGAATCTCAATATCACTGATCTTTCTTCATTGAATATTGTTTCAGTGCAAGCCTCTTTATTGGCGACTGAAATATCCCGGAATTCTGATCTCAATGAGCGTAGTATCGAATATCAACCAACTTCGGACTGCACCAAAGCCGGATACCTCACTACTTCCTAATGGCCAAGTTGTTCAAGTAAGGTTCTAAAGTCAGTTAGTGCTTCATGACACAACACAGCGGCCCCATTTTCTCCTTGACTACTCAAGGGCTACCAGTACCAACAAATGTGTCACACTAATGTAGCTATTGCTTTGACCATGTCGGGATACCCCGCACAGTTTCCACAACTTATTGCTACTTACCTAAAAGGTGCTCCAGATCCGAGTAGAGGAGCAAAATAAGCCCAAAAAAGGAACCATAATGTAAAGCAAGCAAGGAAAACAATGAAAAGCAATTAAAGATGATCTAGCCCTAAGGTAACCCCACTTTTAAGATTATTCCCCAGCAGAGTCTCCAGTTCTGTAATACGGTGGGAGAACTGACTTGGGTGTTTTGCGTTTGATCGCAATTGTTGCGGATAGCAAGAGTCGCCACCGAGTTTTATTTTATCCAATAAGGAAAAGGTGAAAAGAACAGGAAAGACCTTTGAGATTATTTTCTTGAGTTCGGGGGGTAGGTTATGAAAAGGGAAGGTGTTAGCACCCTTTTCTTCCATAGTTATCTACGGGCTCTTAGTTACTTGCTATATCACTTGCTTTTATTTGAAAATGTGCTTGTGGTATGGGTTTTGAAAGTATTTTGGAAAAAATGTATTTGTAATGGTTCTCGTTTCTATAAGAACGCGTATAAATTGTTGGTTTTGAAAGTAGTTCAAAGAGGTGTTTGTGGAATGTGTGTTTTGAAAGTGATTTTGAAAAGTGTCTTTGTAATGACTCTCGTTTCTATATGAATGCATACAAAGAGCTTTGTCTTTTAAAAATTGTTTCAAATGAAAATATTGGTGTATAAATTTTTTTGTTGTTGTGAGCAAGCGAGCAACTAGGAGCATCATACTTACTCAAAAGGTCTAATGTTGTTTTCCTCCTCCGCTAGATGTTGCTATCTTACCACTGATTTGGTAAGAAGCCCTACCATCGGATGTGAAGGGACAGGCGTGGGACGTTTGTATAGTCATAGAGGGCAACCTATGGGACGTTTTAGCAATTTTCGTTTACGGACTAGATCGTTTACCTAAGGTAACATTAAGGGTCATCGAGGGACTACGATCTTTTATCGAGGGTCTTCGCTAAAATGCCCATATTCGAGGGACATGATTATTTTTCCGAGGCAACAAATGAGGTTACCCTAGGGGTGCATGTGTGTGAATGGTATGTTTGATTGCATGCATTTTGTATTTGAATTTTAGGTTGTCTACTTGTTGGTTTTGTCTTGCCATACATCCTAATTACTAACATATGTACAAAAGCAATAAAAAATGCAGAAAAATAAATCGTACACTATTACAACCATATTGAATAGCAAGAAAATATAAATGAAAACTAAAATAAAGGAAGGAAAATGGGCTTTTTCGATTAAGGCAGCCTCACTCTTCGATTTTGCACTTCTTGGCTTCCTTCGATTTGGGCCTGGAGTCAGCAAGGTCATGTCTTTCAATTTCACCCTTTTCCTGCTTCTTTAGATTGGGACCTGGAAGTCAGCGTGACCACCCTTCTGGCTACTTCTTTCGTTTGAGGCCTGGGGTCAACGTGAGGTGCACTCTTTGCCTCAGGCTCCTTGCTGCCTCCTTCGACTACAGGAATGCTAGGCCCTCAGATTGAGATTCAAAAGGCTTGAGTACTTAGTCAATCGAAGGATACAAAGAACCTGTTTTAAACTTTTAAAATGAAACATTCAAGTGTAACTTTCGAAAGCTACAGGCCAGAGGTTAGCACAAAATTATTGGGTCTCAAAGTCCAAAGCCTAACTAGTCAGGGTTGAGATTTTCAACATATGGGCAATCAAGATCGAAGGTTAAAACATGGTCAAGCTCCCTAGATGAAATATCTACATTTTCTATTTATTGTTATGTACACATGATATTTAAATGAAATAGTTCCAAGTTTAAAGAGAACTTACCTCTTGAAGCGCTTAAATCAAAAGAAACTGCAAATATCTTACTTGGTGGTGAATGGAAGTTCGTTGGGGTCTTCCTGAGGCTTAGTCCAGTTACTACCTTGCTTGAGTAGTTAGTGAATCGAATGAAGGGTATGTGAGTGAATCGAAGGTTATTCTATAACAGGTAAGGGAGTGAATCAAAAGATTTTTATATTGTGGTTGGGGGAGTGGGTCGAAGGTTAGTTATCTGGTCACTTGGGGAATGAATCGAAGGGTTCACTTGGTGTACAAAGGGGGCTGAGTTTTTTGAGGAGTGTTAGGAATATTTGGAAAAAAACGTTGGATGGATGTTTGAGAGTTTTGAGAAATTTCTTACAACAAGAGTTTTCTTGCAACTATCCAAGGGCCCCTAAGATGTGTGGTGGAGGCTCATATTTATAGATGGCTTTGGCTGATGTTTTAGGATGGAAACAAAAAGTTTAAACAAAAAAGTCATGATGTGCTTGTAGCTTTCGAGGGGCAATATTTGTATGCCAAATTGGTGCAAGAACAAAGGCAGTGTTGCAAGGCTGCTGTGCAGCAGTTTTGGAGTGTTATGGCCAGTGTATCAGGCCTGAACTTGGCAGCGCATGGGACTTTGGTCAGCAAGTACCTTTAGACATATCAACATTTTTTTTGACCCCCTAGCCCTATCCTCTAACCATAATCCTCAACAACATTTATTTTTCAAATCAATGTGTCCTTCGAATGGCTCATATGGCTATCCTTTGAACGGGCCCAAATAGGTGTCTTTCGACCAAGATTTTTATGTGTTCCTTCAAATGGTCCAAATACATGCCCATGGAGTGGATCAATAAAACATGTCATTCGATTGGGACATCCAGGTATGTCTGGCAAGTCCTTCGAATGTGCCAACGTGGTACGGCTGTCGAACGAGACAATAGCTATGTGCCATTGTGTGTTGAAGCAAACTATTTCCAAGGGAGATACTGCCCAATCGAAACTAGCGTGAAAGTAACCAATGCTTTGTGGGTGCCATTTCCTTGTGAATTCCAGCCACGTGGGGAGTTTTTTGCTTTGTGCATTCTGTCCTAAAGGGAGTCTTGGTTTTTTGTGAGTCGAAGGGATCAGGCAAAGGGCAAATGGCCTCTGAATCGAAGAAAAGCTTTAGGAGGCTATTTCTTTGTGAATCCAAGCAAACATGCAAGGAGCCTTTGCTTAAATGAAGAGTGTGACCAAAACTTGTGTTAAAGGAGGCCACACTCCCCAAACAAAAGAGCATGCAGAAGGTTTAAATGCCCAAATGAAGCTTGCAACAAAGGAGGGCCATATGCCCCAAATGAAAGAGGCATGTAGGAGGCAAAATGTGCAATCGAAGGAGACCATAAAAGAGGAATTTGCCTCCTAAATTGAAGGACAGAAATCAGGAGGATTTTTACCTTGTGAATTGAAGCTAGTTGAAGATAAGTGTTTCCCTGTCGAAACATGCAACAAGTTGTTTCAAAGGGAGACTTTGGCCTTGTGCATGCTAGCATGGTGGGAAATTTTACCTTGTGAATTTTACAAACATGCAAGAAAGAGGCTTGTATTGCTAAATGAAAGATATATACCAATTTTTCCTTGTGAATTTCGCAAACATGCAAGAAAGAGGCTTGTATGGCCAAACGAAATATGTATACCAATTTTGCTCAAAGAGACTAAGATGTTCCAACGAAGCTGGAATTGAACTTTTCCAAAAGAAGTCTAGTTCCCAAATGAAGGGTGTAACCAAAGCTTGCATCGAAGGATCCAAAGTTCCCAATCGAAATGTAAAATCGAAAGGAACTTATTTTTCCTTCAATTTTATCAAAAAGAATATTTTCATCTGCTTTTCCCTTTTTAACAATTTCCTCTTTAACTTGATGCCGAAAAATCCAGTTGTACTTGTGTAAGCTTGAATTTTTTAGAATCCTTGTGTGAATTACCTTGAGAAATGAGAGGGAAAATTTTGGGGTGCAACAACTTCCCCTGTTCAATTTTCTTAAACCTGAAGAGTTAGATTGGCGAGTCTTCCATTCGTTACTTGAAGGTGGAAGATGATTGAACACTAGGGTGCCCAGAAATTTGCACTTGATGATGTGGTTGTTGATTATGTAGGGAATGGGCTTACGGATGCCATTTGGAGAAATAATGGATAATTGTCAAAGATGGGCTTACAAATTCCATCCAAAGGTGATTATTGAAAGAAATCAGACTAAGTCTAAGCTTGGATTCAACTGGAAAAGAATCATAATACATTTTTGGTTAATTTATCTGAACCATAGAAAGTGTCTACCGGAAAGGAATTAGGATAAACCATTGATCGATTTAAACTGAACCAACATGAGTCTTGAATAATATTTAACTGGAAAGAATCAGGATAAATCTTAGGAGCGATTTATCTGAACTAGAGAAAGTGTCTACTGGAAAGGAATCAGGATAAACCATTTATCGATTTAAACTGAATCAGCAGTAGTCTTGAATAATATTTAATTGGAAAGAATCGGGATAAATCTTTGAAGCGATTTATCTGAACCAGAGAAACTGTCTACCGGAAAGGAAATCAGGATAAACCATTGATCGATTTAAACTGAACCAACAAAGGTCTAGAAAAGAATCAGAATAAATCTTTGGAGCGATTTATTTGAACCAGAAAAAGTGTCTACTGGAAAGGAATCAGGATAAACCTTTGGAGCAATTTATCTGAACCAGAGAAAGTGTCTATCGAAAAGGAAATCAGGATAAACCATTGATCGATTTAAACTGAACCAAAAGAGGTCAGGAAAAGAATCAAAATAAATCTTTGGAGCGGTTTATCTGAACCATAAAAAGTGTCTACTAGAAAGGAATCAGGATAAACTATTGATCGATTTAAACTGAACCCGCATAAGTCTTGAATATTCTTTAACAGGAAAGAATCAGGATAAACCTTTGGAGCGATTTATCTGAACCAGAGAAAGTGTCTACTAGAAAGGGATCAGAGGATAAGCCATTGATCAATTTAAACTGAACCAGTAGAGGTCTGAAGGAAGTATTCGTCATGTAAATAGTCACCCCGTCCTGTTTCGGGAATTGATCTAAAATCGATTTGTTCACAGATAGTTGTCATGTCTTGCCGAAAATTTGTTGATGATAATTTTCTGTTGATTGATCTTTCTTGAGAAGGTAAAGAGTTAGTTGTATGCAATGTCATGATGTATGAAATTCATGGCGTAATTATATTTCTCAACATGAATGAGACTGCGATATATATGCATTTGTGTTCTCGACGCTATGATGAATGAATGCAATGTATGAACATATTAGTTGTTCTGCTGCAATGTTGTTGGACTGAGGAAAAATAAATCCCGGACTGCTGCTAGGAATGAGGAGCGTAAGTCTTCATATTTTTTTGAAGTTGAAGTGTTGATAGATGGATTTCCATTATTAGAGAAATAAACTCTATTGGGGAAGGGAAACGCCGTGCATTGTTTATGGACTTTGCAAAATCCTGTTGGGGGATCCTGAGAAGCTGGGCGACCTTAGAATGGGGAATCTTTGGAGCGGTAATTGGAAATTTTACTCCGTTGGTGATATGAGAGCACCTGATACCATTAGGCTTCATACTGAAGATACGACAGTGATCCTGTAGCAGGATGTCTCTGCCTCTTCTCCTGCTGGAGAAAGTACCTGCAGGGATTTTATGGAATGGCCTATAGATATTATCCTGTTTCTTAAAGCCATTAGTAATTGTCTTTCTGTTTTCTGTTCCCTTTTTTATGCCCTCATTTGTAAATAGTAATTACGTTCAAATGCGTATGTTCAAAAATAATCATTGGACGTTTTTGAAAACAAAATAGGAAAGTAAAAGAAAATAGATAGTTTTGCACTTTTAGAGGAATATCTTTGTATTAACTTGAATAAGAATTTTTGTATAAAGAGACGAACATCCTAGTAAGAGAATGTCGTCGTAAAAATGAAAACTAATACAAAGAAAGACAACTATGTGAAATAATCCCATGGGGTTCCCATTTTGCTATAGCCTTTATGTCTTTGAGCGTCTCAACCGTAAACCTCTTCACATCAATCAAGTTCAACTGGTCAAGTCGAGTTTGAATCAATTCATCTTCATTCAACCCTACATCCCTCATGATTCTCAAAGAAGGTATCTGGACTTCAATTGGTAGGACAACTTCCATGTCGTATACCAAAGAGAAATGAGTTTCCCATGTTGATGTGCGCGCCGTGGTATTGTAACCGTGGAGAGAAAATGGTAACATCTCATGCCAATCCTTATAGGTCACTGTAATCTTTTGTATGATCTTCTTGATGTTTTTATTAAAGGGTTCTACAACGCCATTCATCGTTGGCTGGTAAGGAGAAGAGTTATGATGCTGGATCTTGAATTGTGCGCATAGTCCGGTGATCATAGTATTGTTGATATTGGTACCATTATCTGTAATGATTCTCTCTGGAATACCATACCGACAAATAAGATTTTTTCTGATGAATCGGGCCACAATGTTCCTGGTAACAGAAGAAAATGAAGCTTCCTCGACCCACTTCGTGAAGTAATCAATGGCAACCAAGACGAAGTGGTGTCCATTAGAAGCTGTAGGAATGATCTATCCAATCATGTCAATGCCCCACATTGTTAATGGCCAAGGAGCAATCCGGATGTTCAGAGGAACCATAGGCACATGTATTTTATCAGCATAGATCTGGCACTTGTGACAAGTTTGTGAATACTGATAACAGTCTGCTTCCATGGTGGACCAATAGTATCTTGCCCGTAGGATCTTTTTAGCCATCGTGTGCCCACTAGAATAGGTGACAAAGGTACCTTCGTTTAAATCAGCCATGATCTTTTCTGCCTCACTCTCTTCTATGCAGCGAAGCAAAGTAGAGTCGTGGTTGCGCTTATAGAGTATTCTGTTACTGAGGAAGAATTGAGCAGAGAACCTTCTTAGGAACTTCTTATCATTGACTGAAGCTCCATCAGGATATTCTTGGGCCTCTAGATATCTTTTAATTTCATGGAACCAAGGTATGTCCACCACTTCTTCAGTATTAATCTCGTGACAGTATGCTGGTTCGTCCATCCTCTAAATAGTGATCTGAGGAGCCTCATTATCCCACCTGATCTTGAACATGGATGACATAGTGGCTAGCGCGTCTTCTAGTTGATTTTCCTCTCGTGGAAAATGCTCAATGGTAATTTCCTCAAAATGTGGGATTAGTATCAACACATGTTCTTTGTAAGGGATGGGATTAGGATGCTTTGTGTCCCATTCTCCTTTGATCTGAATGATTACTAAGGTCGAGTCTCCAAATACACTTAAGGATTTGATCCCCAAATCTATGGCAGCTTTGAGACCCATAATCCACGGTTCATATTCAGCCATATTATTGGTACAATTGAAATACAACCTGACAATGAAGGGAGTATGATAGCCTTCAGGGTATATGATCACAACACCGATACCGTTGGCGGGTGTGTTGGAAGCTCCATCAAAAACTATGGTCCATCAGGATCCTTGTTTAGGTCCGTCATACGGTCCGAGTTCTTCACAATCATTTACCAACATGATGTCTTCGTTTGGGAATTCGAAATTCATGGATTGATAGTCATCCACAACCTGATGAGCCAAATGATCTGCTAGTACACTTCCCTTTATGGCTTTTTGGTAGTGTACTGAATATCGTATTCGGTCAGGACCATCTGCCATCTTGCTATTGTTCCAGAGAGGCCCGGGTTCTCGAATATGTATTTAAGAGGATCCATATTGGATATCAATAAGGTAGTGTGAGTCAGCATATACTGTCTTAGCCGGCAAGCAGCCCATGCCAGAGTGTAAAAAGTTTTCTCGAGCACTGAATATCTAGTTTCACTGTTTGTAAACTTTTTCTCAGGTAGTATATTGCATGCTCTTTTCGGCCAGACTCGTCATGCTTCCCCAATACACACCCCATTGAATTTTCTAAAACTGTTAGGTACATGATCATAGATCTTCCTTCAACTGGCGTCATCAAAATGGGAGGCTCTTGAAGGTATTTCTTGATCCTGTCAAAGGCAGCCTGACAGTCGTCATTCCATTCCACCACTTGATCTTTCTTCAGTAATTTGAAGATTGGTCCATAAGTAGCGGTTAGATGGGAAATGAATCTGGTGATGTAGTTTAGCCGTCCTAAGAATCCCCTAACTTCTTTCTCAGTGCGAGGAGCAGGCATTTCTTTTATTTCTCTTACCTTTACAGGGTCCACTTCAATACCTTTGCTGCTGACAACAAAGCCTAAGAGCTTACCGGATCTTACTCCAAAAGTGCATTTATTCGGGTTCTACCTTAGTTTGTATTTCTTCAGTCTCTCAAATAGCATCTATAGGTAGTCAAGGTGTTCCTCTTCAGTTTGATATTTGGCTATCATATCATCCACGTAGACCTCTATCTCATGATGGATCATATTGTGAAACAAAGCTACCATGGCACGCTGATAGGTTGCCCCGGCGTTCTTCAGCCCAAATGGTATAACTTTGTAACATAAAGTGCCCCACTGTGTGACGAAGGTCCTTTTCTCCGTGTCTTCATGTGCCATTTTGATCTGATTGTATCTGGAGAAACCATCCATGAAGGATAATACTTTATGTTGTGCGGTGTTGTCAACCAGAATATCGATATGGGGAAGTGGGAAGTCATCCTTAGGGCATGCCCTATTCAGGTCTCTGTAATCCACACACATATGTACCTTACCGTCCTTCTTAGGAACCAAAACAACAATGGCAACCCATTATGGATAGGAGGTGACAGCTAAGAATCCGGTGTTGAACTGCTTCATGACTTCAGTCTTGATTTTTCTGACATTTCTGGCCGCATACGATGAACCTTCTATTTCACTAGAGGGAAATCTTCTTTTGCCGGTAGACGATGGACCACGATATCAGTGTAGAGTCCTGGAATGTCTTTATATGACCAAGAAAATACCTCAACATGTTCATGTAGTATCTGAGTTAAACGCTTCTTGACACTATGCTCCAGGTTGGCACATATCTTGACTTCTTTCTTGTCCTCTTCAGTACCTAAGTTGACTGTTTCAACCGACTCTTCGTGGGGTTGTATGGCCCTTTCTTCTTGTTGAAATAATCTAGCAAGTTCCCCTGGTACCTCACAATCTTCCTCACCTTCATCTTCGGCTTGGTAGATTGGATTTTCAAAGTCATGATAGGAAATAGTAGAACCGTTACCAATGGGATCCCGAGTGGATGTGGATCTGCATTTCGATATGTTAGTGTGTGTAAGAGCATAACTATCTTTGATAAAATAAAAGGTAAAGAAAAGAAAACAAAGAGCGTAAAATTTGCATGCAAAAATGTCCCATGATTTATTAATGACATATAAAGATGAAGTAACAACCCTCATAGATGGACCATTATGCCTCAGGTAAGATACAAGGTTTTAAAGTTTAAATTGTTTAAATATTAAAAGTCCGAAAATTTAAAGATAATTACTCTTGAATAAAAGTAATAGGAATAAAATCTTTGGCCTCCCAATTATTGAGTCCACCGCCGATGGTTGGAAAAATCCACTTGTCCATGTCACAATTGCTATCACTATCTTCCAATGCATTGACTCCCTAATTGCTGATGTGTAATGGTGGTCCCCCAGCGCGAGTACGTCGAACAACTCTTTGGGCCTCTGAAGTAAAACCCAAACCGAACTTGTTAAATTTGTAGGGAATATCTGGAAGTTGGCCCCAAATGGTACATCCACCTTCCTCAACTACTGCTCTAGCGTCCTTCAGAGAAGCCATTTTCAATGGAGGTCTGGTAATCTTCGGAGCCTTTCTAGCAGTCTTGGTCACAACAACCGTCTGTAGAACCTCCTCAAAATTCTGACAGGGGGTCTCGATGAACTCGCCGTCCATTTCAACATGCTTAAAAGAGTTCAGGTGGCTAACCATGTATTCCTCCTCCCCATGGACTATGATGATATTTCCCTTGACTGGGTACTTCAGCATCTGATGTAGGGTAGAAGTGACAGCACCATCCCCATGGATCAAGGGTCGACCCAGTAGATAGGAATAAGATGAGCGGATATCCATCACATAGAAGGTTGAATCAAAGGTATGAGTTCCAACTTTGATAAGGATGTCTACTTCTTGGAGCACTGTTCTTTTGGAACCATCGAAGGCCCTCACCACAATGTTGACGAGCTTTAACGCGAGTCCTTCGTAATTTAACCGGTCAAGATCATTCTTGGGTAATACATTTAGCGACAAACCTATATCCACCAGAACATGGGCTAATGTAGTGCCCCTGCACTCGATGGATACATGCAAGGCATCATTGTGTTTCCTTCCCTTAGGAGTTAAATTAGCTTCAGAAAAACCCAGTCCGTTATCAACAGTTAGACTGGCCACGTAATTCTCAAATTGATCAATGAAGGTCTCTTGGGGCACGTGGGCGGTCTTCATAAATTTTACTAAGGCCTTAGCATGGGCCTCGGAGCACAAAAGTAAATCCAGCATTAATATTTTTGAGGGGGTCTGCCCCAACTGCTCCACGACGTTGTAATCACTTTTCTTGATTATCTTTAATATCTCTTCCATCTCTTTACTATAAGCCTCATGAATGACTTCTGGATACGCCTTCGTCTGGACAGGCTCAAACAATACCTATTTGCCCCGTGTCTCGGCCGACTCAGTAGCAGGGATAACAGCAGGACTAACAATAGGAGTAACATTAGGAATACTGACATGAGCAGTAGCAGGGAATAAATATAGGAGTAGAAATGGTCTTTGGAGAGATCTTGGGGGGAAAAACTCTTCCACTTCTTGTTATCTTACTGTTCCCAACGATATTGTCGATGTCACGATCAGTACCTTCAACAAATTTGTCTTTGATAGCCTAGATCTTGCCTAATGCCATGGTAATAGACGCCAGCCCCATAGTTCAAGGGAACAACTTTATCCGAGGAATATGGTATTAGCCCCGACATGGTGATGATTAGGAGAGCAAACTTTGGAATAGGTGTAATCCTGATGGGTCTTTTGGTGGAGACCCTGGGAGGATTGTCAGAAATGCTGATTATTGAAATGTCTTCACATGAATTTCTGGCAAGAGGAACTTTCTTGAACATGATTTATTTGTTAACCATCAGGCGCTGGCGCCCATCTTTAGTAACAAATAGCCATCTGATAGAGACATACATAAGTGACAACTTTCATCACAGCCTGAAAATAGACCGACTTGCAATAGATTATGTTTAACAGTCAAAAGGGAAGTAGTTAATTCATCCACGGAGGAAACAAAATAGTCATCATCAACAACATTGACCCCTTGGCCATGTTTGGGAATTGGCACCGTTATTACGTTAGGTGTTTCTGGAGGGTCAAACTCAATCTCTTTCGCATCGATAAGGTCTTGTACCTTATTTTTCAAGGCCCAACAATCGTTTGTATCATGCCCTAGACTTTCAGAATGATAGGCACATCGAGCATTCGGGTTGTAGTGGAGAGAAGCAGTATTGGGGTTCTTGGGAGCTTCCTTTAGAGTCACCAGATTGGACATGAATAGATGTGGCAAAACTTGGGACAATGTCATGTTGATCTGGGTGAATCGTCTTATGGGCGCCTCCGGCCTGCGTTGATAGTTTCGCTGTTGATTTCATACATGATTGTAGATCATAACAGCCCCTACCGTCAGACGACGTTCAATTTTGTTTTGATTCCTGTGGCCATAAGAAACACTGACCTCTTTCTTTCCAGTGAAGGGTTTCTTCATCGTGCTTGAGGATGCATCTCTTTGAATTTTGTTGCTCTTAATACCGGCTTCTACCCGCTCACCAGTCATGATTAGTTCAGTAAATCCAACCGAAGAGCTTCCGATCAGATGGTTGAATAATGGCCCAGACAAGTTGCCCAAGAACATATCCACCAACTCTCTATCAGATAAAGGGGGCTGGACTCTTCCTGCGAGATCCCTCCATTTTTGGGCATAATTTTTGAAACCCTCACCAGCACCCATAGACATACCTTGCGGTTGTGTTCGAGTTGGAGCTAGGTCAGCATTATACTGGTATTGCTTGTAAAAAGCAGCAGCCAAATCTTCCCAATTGCGAATATTAGTTCCTTCCAACTGATAGAACCAATCTAACTGCGTCCTTGATAAACTTTCTTGGAAGAAATGTACCCATAGGTTCCTATCAGCAGTTTGGGGTTGAATCTTCCTGACATATGACCTTAAATGCAACTTAGGACAAGAGACACCATCATATTTAGCAAATGTGGGGACCTTGAATTTCTGCGGGATGACCATCCTTGAGACAAGTCCTAGCTCTTCAAAATCCAGCCTGGGTACCCTCTGGATCTCCATAGCATTTAAGTGATCCTCTAGTTGTTTGTATTTATCATCAGCAGGAGGATATTGTTCTTCAGAGTAGTCAACTTATTCTTCTTGAGACTCTGAGTTGTCATCTCCTTCCTTGTTCTTTCCTTCTTGATTATCTCCTTCACCCGAAGAGGTTACAAAATCTAGAGTTCGCTTGGCTGGTCCTCTGAACCTTCTTCCCAAATTCAAAACACTGACTGGTTTCTTCCCAAATTCAGGTCCTCTTATCCTTTAGCCAGAGTCAGGAACATCTGTTAGAATTGAGAATTCTGTGCTTGAAGATCTTGTATTGTCTGTTCAATATCCATCTCACTGAAATAAACAGTAGAAAGATAAGGAGACATGTTGTGAAAAACCTGTTTGTGTTATGATGAATGAGAATGCATATGCAAATGATTTCAAGGAAACTACGAGATTTAAATTTGCTTAGACAGAAAGAAACACACATTGTATTAATAAATCAAAGTTGATTACATCATGCCTCTCGGGGCTTACAATGGAAGAAATAAAATACAAGAATAAAACTCTTAATACAAAAAGGTCGAGTGCATCCTCTTTGGTGCAATATAGGCGTTCAAACTTCGCTCTTCATGAAGATGCTTCGTGAGATCCAGAACCTTCTTCTCACTGGCATGAAATTGGGATTCAAAGGTGTCATACTCTTCTTTTAGCTGAATCCAATCCTTTTGCAAGTCTTCAAGCGAGGTAGACATGTTGGGATAAAGGATAGTGTATGGAACCTCTCCTTCAATAACAGGCTTCATGATAATAGGTAGGATGGAGGGGTAAGGCATTAGGAGACTCTGAGCATGATCTCGTACCCACCTAAGATAAGGCTCAAGCAGAATAGACTTTGTGTGTTCCAATGTCTTACTATCCACTTTTTTTACCATCGTCCAAGCTCGTATAAACCTTTGACGGTAGCCTTGATCGTCGCTCTCGTAGTCGAACACTACACCTTGGATGAGAGCATCATGAGGACCATCTCTTCATGCATACCCAAACTGTTGCAAATCTAAGCAAGGGTTGTAACTGATACCTCCCTTAACGCCAAGTAAAGGGACATTAGGTAATTCCCCACGACGGTCGATGATAGTAATATCCTCCAAGGATTAAGAAAACTAGTGAATATTCGAATGTCTGAGTGACATCAACCTATTGGACCATCTCAAACCTTGCTCGTTCTTCACAATGGATCGGGGTAGGTGAAAAACAAACCGCTTAGCCAACAGAGGATTGCAACACATGAGGGTTCCTCTTCTCTTCATCGTTTGAGAGTGGAGAGAATGCAAGATATCTCCCAACAAAGTAGGCACCGGGTGTAATACCCCAAATATTTTCTACCCCTTTTACTTTTATCTGGATTATTCATTTTCGCATTTTTCTCATGTACATAACTCCATTAGGTCATCTAACACATCATTCATTCATTAATCGATAAAATGTGGCATGTGATCAAAGATTTCAAAGAATTAGGATTTCTTTAAGGCTCTGAGGCTCTTGTCTTCATCCAAGAGATTCAAGATGCTTCTTCAACAAGAAGGGAAAGATGCTAGGGTTTTAACTTGTTCTGGGAAGGATGCTAGGGTTTTCAACTTGTTATGCTTCAACAAGAATTTAATTGTAAGCTAAGGTTTTGATTCCCCCCATCATCTCGAGATATCTTGATTATCAGATTTTATCAAAGGAAAGTGAACTAAGGTTTGTTACTCATCATATTTGAGCTTGTTGATGTTCAACAACTGAGATTCATTGAGTCTCATGTTAAGGTATCCTACTATGATCCAAGTCCTACCCTTATCAAAGGACTTAAGGCATTGGCTATCTTGTTACTCATCAAGTCGAGATATAATGGAATTGGATTGCAAAATACAAGCCATGGTACAAGAGATGAGTTGGTGGATTCATTGTAATAAAGGCATCATTATTCTTTCACATACTTGTTGCTGTCATGAAATTTTGGTTAAGATTGGGAAAATTGAATTGAATATAGGGCTTCATTGAGAATGGAAGATTAATTTGATGTATTCATTCAAGTTCTAGATTGGATCAATGTTTGCTTTGGTACTAGTTACAATGTTGCAAAGGAATACGTCGTGCAAGTTTCAAGTCCACTTATCCAAGTCTAAAAATTCATTATTCAAGGCTTTAAAATTTTAAAAAAAATCATTCATCGTTCATCATTCAAATTCTACAAATTTATGTCATCAAATTCATGATTTTAAGTACAAGCATTTATTCATGGTTCATTTATTGAAATTCAAGTAGAAAATCCCATAATAATTCAAAATACAAGTACCCAAAGGTATGCTAGCAGTTCGTATACATAGGAAAAGCAAGATCATATCATCCATATTTTTACAAGCGGAGCTCTAAGTGATAATTACAAGGAAACTACAACTTCATCAAATTACATTTTCAAATCTCATTTCTCCATACACCTTCATGTTTCCTCCAATCTTCGAATCCCGCCTCGTGTGCAAAACCTCATGATACACCTTCACCCTTCCTTCATTCAAGTATATTTCCATGCCCAAGCTTCAAAATCATGTTAGGAAGGCCACATTTTCATTTATGCATAAACCAGTTCCTACGTCAATACCAACAAAATTTGGACCAATAAGCTAACTGCAAAATAGAATTCAGCCTGCATCAGTTATCCATCAGTCCAGCCCTGCATTTTTTTCATATCAGAAAATCATAAATGAAATTAAACCTGCAGAATTCCTAACCAAAACTTAAACAGAAAATAGCAGAATTGTTAAAACCTCTAACAGAACCGTGAAAAACTTCTTCCAACCAGAACCAACAAAATACTAACTGAATCCCAACTATTTTAACCAACTTCCAAAAACCTTCTAACTGTTTCTAAACAGAAGCTAACAACTCTAACCATAACCTCATAACCCTCTAACAAACTCTAACAGAGTATAACAGAAAATTACCTTGTAATTGAATCATTCTTCAATCTGCTGAACAATCACCAATAAATTTTAAGAACTCTCTCTCTCTGCAATATTCAATCTTCCTCTTTAGACTTTTCTGCAATTCTTCATCTGCTTCACTCTCTTCAATCGTCATTGAAATTTGCTACCTCTTCAATCATCATCAACCTCTGAACCAAGCCCTGCGTGCGATCAATCTCTCTTCCATCATCTTCATCATTTTGTTCTTGCTTCAAGCAACTGGATCAATAATTGCAAATTCTTCACTACATCATCTGCGTCGTGTTTTCAATAATCATCATCTTCTGCTTCATCTCCCTGCTGTGAACGCAAAACAACAACTTTAATACAGCATCACAGATCAACAACAACCGGAAAATGCAAATGGAAAAGAATCATGAACAGGGGAGAAATCGCGTAATCAAGAAAGCACAGAATCGAAGAAGAAATCGGGGAAGAAAAGAAGAGGAGTTATAAAACAAGAACGTACCTGATTTTTGGAAATGGCTTGTTCGTTGTTTTCTCGTCGTTCTCCTCGTGATTGAAGGACCGATGGTGGTACTCCGGTGGTTTTTGAGGCAGCGTTTGAGGTTCAAAATAGTGAGATCACGGTGGAGGGAAGGTTGTCATGGCAGCGATGGAAGCATAAAGAAGGAAGAGATCACATGAGAGCACCGTTCGTGATTTCTATAAGAGGAAGATGAAGTCGATGATGGTCGGAGAATTGTGACGGCGAAATGGAGTTCGTCGGGTAAACTGAGTTGAGAAGAGGAGAAACGGCACCGCAAGAGAGGAAGGGAAGTGAGAAGCTCAGACGTCACAATTCACTACCCTAATCCCTTTTCATTTTTTAGTTTAATTATTTTTTATTTTTATTTGTTTTTAATATATGCTAAATAAAATGTTGAATTGAGAATGTTATTGGGCTGACTAACAAAACAACTTCCTTGGCCCACAAATATTTTTTGATAGCTTGAAATTCAAACATAAAAAAATTGGCTTGCTGGACTACAAATTGGATGGGCCTAGTGCCCTGTTTCAGCAAACCATCAAATTTTGGCATGTACCTCCCTCCTAAGCCCAATGGCATTGTTTTTGGTTAGTTGAAGCCATGTGAAACAAAAACAGTTTTTGGACCAATTCGATGGGCCTATCTCCCTAATCTTTTGCTTCACTATGTCCCTGTATTCAAGTTAACACCCCCGGACTCTTCTAACTTCTTTTATTATTTCAGTTTTTATTCCAGTTTAAGTTTTCTCTTAATTGATAATAAAGATGATACAAAAATATTAGAACATTTTATAATTTTTTGGTTTTCTCTTTAGAATTTTATTAGAATATTCTATTATTGCTTTTATGTTTGGTAATCATTTTTGTTGCCATTTTTAGCCTAGATTTTGTGATGGAATATTAATGCAACTTTTGCAATGTTGAACGCTTGGAGATTAATTCTTTGATTACTCGCGCGGAGCAGCTTTTGGTAGAGTTTTCTTATGCCTTGCATGGTTTCGAAGAGGCAACGGAATTTCTCTGTTCGGTATCATTGTAGGTGTTTAGGTATTGGCTTGCATTTTTGGTAAATCCCAAGTGTATGTGTGAATGTCATGACTGATGTCATAACATTCTAGTTCAGGTTGTACTAACTCAATAGGTACATGTGCAGAAAAATATTGTAATTCAAATACTGATGTTTATAAGTGTGTATCTGAGCATGTTTGCAAAATGATCACATTTTGCTAAATCAGTAGACAGGTTTTCTCAGATGTCATAACAGATGTTATGACATCCTGTTCTGAACTAACAGGATTGCAGGATTGGATAAGTCTGAGTTTTTTCAGGAAATAACTCAGTCCCTTCTAAACAGAATCCTGCGTTTTCTGAGGAGTAACCTAGCTCAATCCTAACCTGATCAATAAAGTACTGTGACCTGGTCTTTAGGTCAAACGGAATCAACCCTAGGTTTTTGGAAACCCTAACTGAAGTTGCAGCTGCTATATATTCAACAGAGCTGCGGTTTTTCAAGTCATCCCTGCTGATTGATTAGAAGATCAATTTTGTAATCTGTATAGATTTGTTTATTGTACTCCAAGCAATTATCATTGTGATAAGTGCCTTGGAATAGGTTTCAATTGTAAGGGTCGTGTAGCACTCAAAGCTTTGAAGCAAGAGTGTTTGAATGTTACTTGACTAAAGCTGTGAAGCAGAGTCAAGTTAGTTGTATACATCACTCAAAGCTGTGAAGCACGAGTGATTGTGTTACTTGATTAAAAAGCTGTGAAGCTTAATCAAGTGTGTGTTTTGAAGAGTGTCTTCATCAATTCTTAAGTCAAATTGGTTTATGTATCACTGCTGTGATTGAGGGGGAGTGAGTAGGAACTCAGGTTTAAGTTGTACTTAGATTAGAATTGCATTGGGTAGGTCTTAAGTGAAGGAGATAAACTGGTTGGTTTATTCCTGAATTAACATCTCTTATAGTGGATTCTCTCCCTGGCTTGGTAGCCCCCAGAGTAGGTGTTGTTGCACACTGAACTGGGTAAACAATTGACTGTGTTATTTACTGCTTTTGTAATTACTGTCATATAGTAAGTCAGATACGGTGTCATAACATTGGACGTGACATTGAGTATCTGTAGCCAGAATTTCAATTGGTATCAGAGCAGGCACCCTGCCTGTATTACTGGGTGAGATCTAGGGATATCACTTTCTGGCACTATGGACAAAGAAGGAGTTTTTGGAAATAGACCACCCATTCTGGATGGAACTAATTATGACTACTGGAAACCTCGTATGATTGCCTTCCTAAAATCTCTGGACAAAAAGGCTTGGAGAGCTGCTGACAAAGGATGGATTCATCCCACCATAACTGAAAGAGATGGGACAATCAGTCTGAAGCCTGAGGAAGATTGGAGTAAAGAAGAAGATGAGTTAGCTCTGGGAAATTCAAAAGCTTTAAATGCCTTGTTCAATGGAATAGATAGAAACATCTTCAGACTAGTACATCAATATGAACTGGCCAAGGAAGTTTGGGATACTCTCAAAACTACTCATGAGGGCACTTCCAAAGTAAAAATGTCAAGGCTTCAGATGTTGACCACTAAGTTTGAGAATCTAAAAATGATGGAAGATGAAACCATTCATGAGTTTCACATGAACATCTTGGAGATTGCCAACACCTCAGGAGCACTGGGAGAAAAAATGTCAGAAGAAAAACTGGTGAGGAAGATTCTCAGATCCTTGCCTAAAAGATTTGCAATGAAGGTAACTGCCATAGAGGAAGCCCAGGACATTAGCAAGTTAAAAGTGGATGAACTTATTGGGTCTCTTCAGACTTTTGAGATGGGGATCACTGATAATGGTGACAAGAAGAACAAAAGCATAACACTTGTATCCAACACTGATGTTGAATACAAGGAAGATGAAGAAGAAAACATATCAGAAGCCATTGCCATGCTTGGAAGACAGTTCAACAGGCTCATCAAAAGAATGGACCCAAAGTCAAAGTCTAATGTTCATAACATTCCTTCTGACATTGACAGCAGAAGACCAAGGTCAGAAGATAAGGGAAACCAAGGCAGAGGTATTCAATGCCATGGATGTGAAGGATATGGACATATTCGAGCTGAATGTCCTACCTTTCTTAAGAAGCAAAAGAAAGGAATGACTGTTACCTGGTCTGACTATGATTCAGAAAGCAATTCTGAAGAAGAATCTGCCAAACTAGTTACTGCCCTAACTAGTGTTTGTACTTCTGAAAGTGACACCGGTAATGAAGAAGTGACATTTGAAGAACTGACTGATACCTACAAGAAATTGTGTATCAGAAGTGGTGAAGTCTGTGTGCAAAATGAGAAACAATCAAAACTCATTGTAAAGCTGGAGGCTGAAAAGAGGGCAAATCTTGAAACTATAAGTCATTTAGAAGGAGAAGTTCAACTGCTGAACTCACAACTGAATCAAATGACCAAATCTGTCAAGATGTTGACCAATGGAACAGACAAATTGGAAGAGATCCTTCAGGCTGGACAAAATATGGGAAATAAATCTGGCATAGGATTTGTGGAAACAAAGAAATTTGTTACCGGGAAGCAAATGTCAAAACGGATGTCTCAACATTACTCTCAACATCAGGGACAGAGACATATGAAGAAGAGGTACCAAAGATGGAGATGTCATCATTGTGGGAAATATGGTCACATAAAGCCCTTCTGCTTCAGATTACATGGATATCCGAATCAGAACTCAGATGTCAAACCTAAGTCGAAAAGGGTACCACACACTCCTCAATGGAAGAAAAAGGCTACTGCACTGATAGCTCACACTTCCCTGAAGATCTCTGCAAAGGAAGATTGGTACTTTGACAGTGGATGTTCCAGACACATGACTGGATTCAAAAATCTCCTCAATAATGTTATGCCTCACACCACCAGTTTTGTGACCTTTGGAGATGGTGCTAAAGGAGAAGTCAAAGGAGTTGGTAATTTGGACTACCCTGGAGTTCCAAGTCTGAATAAGGTACTGCTGGTAAAAGGATTGACTACTAATCTCATTAGCATCAGTCAATTATGTGATCTAGGATTCATGGTCAACTTCTCAAGATCTGAATGTCTAGTATTTAATGAAAAACTAGATGTTGTAATGAGAGGAATCAAATCCAAAGATAACTGTTATGTGTGGCAGCCTGAGAACACTGATATCTCCACTATGAGTCAAATCATCAAAGAAGAAAAAGAGATGAAACAGTGGCAGCATAAGCTTGGAAGAATAAAAAGAGCTATTCCTATGGAAGCTGTCAGAAGAACTCCAAAACTACAGGCTGATAATATATGTGATGTGGCAAATAAACTTGAAAAAGAATGTGTTGTCAGAACCTTAAGTCATCTTGACAAGGATGTTGGAAAGAACAAGTCTCATAAATTCTGTTCTCAAAACATCTGGTCAAAACAGATGCTACCTAAGTACAATGTTACACAAGATGTTGTGACATTGTGGTGTGATAATCTGAAAACATTCAACATCTCCTTGAACCCTATTGACTTTGAAGAGAAGAAGTCATTTGAACTGGAACATAGCTTATCTAAGCTTCAGCTGACTGATTCTTCTACCAAGGCGCTTGTTGGAAATAAACTTGAAAATTTGAGGGGCAGATTGGGTATTCACCAACATGATAAATTATAGCAATTAGTTTTGCTGAAAACAAGGGTTGAAGGGATTAATTTTATTAAGTCTATATTTAGTGGGTTAATCATATTCATTCACAATTCCTTCAAAAGCCTTAAGAAGTTGAAGAGACTCCCTTGTACTCCCTACCTCTCTCATCCTTGCAACCTGTTTCCTCCTCCCAATCAAAGAGTTTTCTCAAACTGCTACTATTACTCAACGTTAAACACAATGTCTCAGACATCGTCCTCCACCATGGCGGCTTCGTCTCACTCATCATCGTCGTCATCTGATCAAGATTCTAGGGCAATCACTACATGCATAGAATCTGAAGTTCTTGAGGTCACTCCTCTCAGGGAGATGGCAACTGACCCAGCCAGAGTCAAAAAGCTCAGGACCAGACATGCAGGAAGAGCTCAAGCTACAGTCTCTGATTACTCAGATAATGAACTGATTGCTAATGTGAACCCTAGCATTGCTAGGAGATTGATGAAAAGAAAGAGTAGTGAGACTGTTAAACCTGATGCTAAGAAATCCAAGGCTGAAGGGATGGCTGAGAAAATTCAGACAAAAGGGAAGAAGGCACAGGTGCAGACTGCTAGACAACCAATCTCCAAGAAAAGTAAAGAACCTGAAACTTCTGATTCTGATGATGAATCAGAATTTGAGATTGACATTGACAATACTCCCATCAGAAGGAAGCTCCCCTCCAGCAAGATTGTTAGAGTGCCTGAAGTGCCAACAGACAACATCTCCTTTCATCATCCTGACAATGCAAATAGATGGAAGTATGTGTGCTTGAAGAGAATAGCCTTGGAGAGAGAACTCAACAATGATGCCTTGGAGTGCAAAGACATCATAGATCTGATCAGGAATGCTGGGCTAATGAAGACAGTGATGAAGTTTAACAAATGTTATGAAAATCTGGTTAAAGAGTTTGTAGTGAACCTGTCCAATGATTGTGCTGATGGGAGGTCAGCTGACTTTGAGAGTGTGTTTGTTAGAGGAAGAAGGGTCAAGTTCTCTCCATCAGAAATCAACAAGTTTCTTGGAAGAACAAATAAGGACTGTCCTGATCTAGAGGCAACTGACAATGAAGTGTGCTTGACCATCACTGCCAGGCAAGTAAAGTACTGGCCATTGAAAGGGAAGTTGAAAGCTAGTAAACTCAGCATGAAATTTGCCATCTTGCATAAAATAGGTGCAGCCAACTGGGTGCCTACAAATCACAAATCAACCATCTCCACAGGATTGGGGAGATTTATCTATGTTGTGGGAACCAAGACTGCCTTTGACTATGGAAGGTACATCTTTGAACAAACCTTGAAGCATGCTGGCAGTTATGCTGTCAAAGGACCAATTGCTTTTCCCTCCCTCCTTTGTGGAATCATCCTTGCACAATACCCTGACATCCTTGTAGCAAGAGATACAGTCTGCAAAAGAGCCCCTGCCCTTGGCCTGCACTACAAACTGTTTCAGGGATCCCATGCTCCAGACATTGTCATAACATCAGCTGAGACATCGTCTGCAAAGATCCAGTCCAAGACATCAGATGTCATAGCTGTTTTAAAAGAAACTTGCAAAGATCTGGATGCTAGAAAAAGGACCCTAGAAGCTCTGATTGCCAGGCTAGAAAAGGAGGAAGCTGAAGAAAGCAGAAGGGAAAAAGGTATAGAAGCTGAAGGACAGCTCAACATTGAAGAAACTGGCTCCTCTGAGTCTGATGACAGTGCTTGAAGGTTGATTGCTGCTTGGTGGTGTTGCTGGTGGAGTTTGGAAGTGTGTTCTGCTGTTGTCAGCTGCTGATCTCATTATTTTGTTTTGGATAACTGTATAACTGTATCTTTGGCCCATTTGTGGCTAAAGTGGGGGAGAATATTTTAGTACTTGCTTAATTAGTACTTGACATTATATTTTTCTGCTGTCACTTATTTCTGCTGCTATCTATCTATCTCTGATTGTTTAGGGACTTTAGCCAAAAATCTGCCAAAGGGGGAGTTTGTAGGTGTTTAGGTATTGGCTTGCATTTTTGGTAAATCCCAAGTGTATGTGTGAATGTCATGACTGATGTCATAACATTCTAGTTCAGGTTGTACTAACTCAATAGGTACATGTGCAGAAAAATATTGTAATTCAAATACTGATGTTTATAAGTGTGTATCTGAGCATGTTTGCAAAATGATCACATTTTGCTAAATCAGTAGACAGGTTTTCTCAGATGTCATAACAGATGTTATGACATCCTGTTCTGAACTAACAGGATTGCAGGATTGGATAAGTCTGAGTTTTTTCAGGAAATAACTCAGTCCCTTCTAAACAGAATCCTGTGTTTTCTGAGGAGTAACCTAGCTCAATCCTAACCTGATCAATAAAGTACTGTGACCTGGTCTTTAGGTCAAACGGAATCAACCCTAGGTTTTTGGAAACCCTAACTGAAGTTGCAGCTGCTATATATTCAACAGAGCTGCGGTTTTTCAAGTCATCCCTGCTGATTGATTAGAAGATCAATTTTGTAATCTGTATAAATTTGTTGATTGTACTCCAAGCAATTATCATTGAATATTTTAGTACTTGCTTAATTAGTACTTGACATTATATTTTTCTGCTGTCACTTATTTCTGCTGCTATCTATCTATCTCTGATTGTTTAGGGACTTTAGCCAAAAATCTGCCAAAGGGGGAGTTTGTAGGTGTTTAGGTATTGGCTTGCATTTTTGGTAAATCCCAAGTGTATGTGTGAATGTCATGACTGATGTCATAACATTCTAGTTCAGGTTGTACTAACTCAATAGGTACATGTGCAGAAAAATATTGTAATTCAAATACTGATGTTTATAAGTGTGTATCTGAGCATGTTTGCAAAATGATCACATTTTGCTAAATCAGTAGACAGGTTTTCTCAGATGTCATAACAGATGTTATGACATCCTGTTCTGAACTAACAGGATTGCAGGATTGGATAAGTCTGAGTTTTTTCAGGAAATAACTCAGTCCCTTCTAAACAGAATCCTGCGTTTTCTGAGGAGTAACCTAGCTCAATCCTAACCTGATCAATAAAGTACTGTGACCTGGTCTTTAGGTCAAACGGAATCAACCCTAGGTTTTTGGAAACCCTAACTGAAGTTGCAGCTGCTATATATTCAACAGAGCTGCGGTTTTTCAAGTCATCCCTGCTGATTTATTAGAAGATCAATTTTGTAATCTGTATAGATTTGTTTATTGTACTCCAAGCAATTATCATTGTGATAAGTGCCTTGGAATAGGTTTCAATTGTAAGGGTTGTGTAGCACTCAAAGCTTTGAAGCAAGAGTGTTTGAATGTTACTTGACTAAAGCTGTGAAGCAGAGTCAAGTTAGTTGTATACATCACTCAAAGCTGTGAAGCACGAGTGATTGTGTTACTTGATTAAAAAGCTGTGAAGCTTAATCAAGTGTGTGTTTTGAAGAGTGTCTTCATCAATTCTTAAG
The DNA here is from genome assembly GCA_948472305.1 of Vicia faba. Lineage (NCBI taxonomy): Eukaryota > Viridiplantae > Streptophyta > Magnoliopsida > Fabales > Fabaceae > Vicia > Vicia faba. Next base: position 150,847,562 of record OX451735.1, read on the forward strand.
TCAAATTGGTTTATGTATCACTGCTGTGATTGAGGGGGAGTGAGTAGGAACTCAGGTTTAAGTTGTACTTAGATTAGAATTGCATTGGGTAGGTCTTAAGTGAAGGAGATAAACTGGTTGGTTTATTCCTGAATTAACATCTCTTATAGTGGATTCTCTCCCTGGCTTGGTAGCCCCCAGAGTAGGTGTTGTTGCACACTGAACTGGGTAAACAATTGACTGTGTTATTTACTGCTTTTGTAATTACTGTCATATAGTAAGTCAGATACGGTGTCATAACATTGGACGTGACATTGAGTATCTGTAGCCAGAATTTCAATCATCTCCACTTTATTTTATTCCTCATTTCCTCACTTTACCGCTTTCTAGATATCATGAGAAGTAGGAAATAAAGGGCGTGCGCTCGAAGTCGCTATTTAAAGAACTGTAGCAGGCATTCCACACTTCATTGGCTATATGTGTTGTGCTTGTGTTTGCTTTTATGATTATTGATCGATGAGTCACTCAATTTAGAAATTGAGATCACGACTTCGCTCTCAGTGCATGCTCCCTATAGTATTTTATCGTTTTCTTTTATTTCTTGTTGATCGATGAGTCAATCAATTTAGAAATTGAGATCACGACTTCGTTCTCATTGCATGTTCCCTATAGGATAGTTTTGTTAGACTTTCTTTGGCATGCTAACTTAGATAGGATCTCTCTAGATATGCTCTCTTGAGTTTACTGGCTTGTTTTCTTTATCCCTGTACATACCACATTCCCTTAGGATGCGCATGCTCCATTCAGATGCAAGTTAGACCTTAGGTTGTAAACCATTCATGCTAACATTAGGTAGAAACTTCCCCTTTCATCCGTGACATAGGGATACCATTTTATGATAACATTAGGTTTAAAAATAGGCTAGTCTCCCTTAGACTCTTTTCTTCCCCTCTTTGCATCCTTGCATTCAAAACAAAAACTTCCTTTCTTATCAAATCAAAAACATGCTAATCATACTTAAATCCTTTTTCAAGGTAACAAAAATACAAACCAATTCAAACAATTTTGTGCGCTCAAGCAGCTTTCTCTAAAACCCTTTTCAGGTAAGGACATGATTAGTTTACTTTTGTGCCAACGCATAAGTCTCCAAAGGTCGAGCTGCGGCAGAAGGCGGAATTAACTTCGTCCATAAAAAACACAAACAAACAAAAACATAAGAGCCGAACTACGGTAGCTCTGATTCCTCAAAACAGATACGTAGGCATTGGGGTAGGGCCCAAGCAAGCATAATTTTATTTTCCCTACATTCTTTTTCCCCTTTCTTTTGCATGCATCCTCCCTTTAGCAGTAGTATAGACAGTAAGCATAGATTAAACACACCCATAAGATAGACAACAAGAGTGGATACCGTAGAGTACTACAGGCATGTGGGGTGCTAATACCTCCCCCTTGCGTAACATACTCCCTTACCCGAACTCTCAGTCGCAAGACCGTGACTTCTCCCTTCTCAGGTTTTCTCGATGTTTACCTTTCCCTACATGTGGGATAAAAGAAGTTCGATGGCGACTTCATTGTTTGATGATTTCAGCCGGTTGTTTCAGCTGGCGACTTCACTGGGGATGTTCGACCAAATGTTGGTCCATCCCGGAGTCGCTCCTAGGTCTTGCTTTATTTTCTTTAGGTGTTTATTTTATGCTTTCAGTTTATTAAATCATTTTGTATATACTTGAGCATATGTATGCATTGCATTTTAGTGTCTTCCATATACTACTGTTGTACTGGATCTGTTTCTTATTGGGTGGGTGCTACTATGAGGTAAAAGGCCCAATACCTAGGCCAGAGTTATATACCATAGGAACCTAGGAATAGAGTGGAACATGAACGATTAGTTTACTTAGGTCTCACTATCTCCGCCATGTCATCCATGCTCAGATGAGGTACAAATGAGGTGCTATCATTTTCACGTAGGTGATACGACGATAGTTTTTCAAGAGTACCCTCGATTCTGAGTTACCACGACCTTACCTTGACCTAGTTTTCACCTGTGAGCAAGGAGGGAATTATTATCACAGGTACATATGGTGATTATGCTCAGTTGGTGACTATGTTCAGATGATTACTCATATTCAGATGGTGACTATGCTCAGACAGTGACTATTGGTTCTAATGATTATGTTCTGGATTTCTGTCAGTGACTTATGCAGATGGTGTTTTATTGGTGACCATATGGTTCTTAGATTTATTTTGAGTTCCTGATTTGTATACTTGGAGGTTCATTCAGGCCTTCGATCCTGGTATTCCCAGCATGTTCGGAAAAGACTCAACAACATCCGATGTTCCAAGCCTTGATCCTGTACAATGGGAGATCTACATGGTACTTGGTTCTTATATGTGCGGAAGCTATGTCGGACCTTTGATCTAATGATACTCATATGGTTTAGAATAGTGCAGCAATCATATTCAGAAATGATGGAACCTTGATCCCATTTGATCCCATGCCTTTGCATACATAACATGGTTAACCACATGCTTAACATACATGTTCTGTTATTTCGAGGGAATCACATTTTCAAGTCTTGTGCTAAACTCTTCAATCCATTACTTGTGCAAAATCAAAATCAAAGCACGTAAATTCCTTGGAAATGACAGAGCATGACATGGAATTCATTCATGCACCCCATGCATATTCAGGCATTCATAACAGGTACCCGAAGATTGGGGATTCTTATTCAGACCTGGGGCTTTCTTCAGAGGTTCAACTTTATTCTTACTGGCACGTGCTCAGAGATCAGTTATGGAATAACTCCGAGTTGTACATGCAAGCTTTGGCCCGTGGTCAGAAATTTCTTCGAACAAGAAGATAATTGATCGAAGACTCAGATGAGCCAGGTCATGAAAGCTCTTATAATGATGTCAACAATCTTGCACTTATTGCTGCAACAGGTCCCCTCTTCTCCTCATCTTTTGGGAATTACTTTAAACCATGGAGTGCTACACAATCTTGAGTTCTTGGAGCATCTTATCAGCAGATGGTTCACATTTACTGTGGGATATTATATCAATGCTTCGTTCTTATTGATACCAACGTTAGACGTGGTTACTACGCTAGGGCATCCGACTGTTCAATCAGGGGCATTCTCTACATCCGCGTTCCCTGATCTGTTCGACAGCAGTCGGTCTTTATTCCCCTAGTGAATTCATGGAAAAAAGCTTCTAAGCAAAGACAGAAGAAACCTGATGAGCATGGTGATGAGACCCCAACACACTACATCCAGTTATTTCCTCTCCTGGTGGAAGTCCGATAAAGCTCTGATTTGTGCGGTCCTCTTTCCACAAACATCTCTTCTGATTGCAATACACATGCTAGATGTATCCCCTATTCTGGGACACCCGGTTCTGATATCAAAGACTGTAAAGGGGTTGAAGTATAAATCCCAACACCTGTCTGGCGTCTCTTACAAAGGTCCAATTCCTATTTGGCCAACTACCAGGATCTTTCTCACGAGTCAGATGTCTCTGTTGTTCTGAGAGAATATGAACAATATTATTTCTTGGAGACACGATATGCTTGGTGATGCAGTTTATACCGATTCGTTGGGCAAGTCATTCATTCGTTCTCTTGAAAGGATCTTCTATGCATATTATACTGGGGCACCTGGCCATTCGATTGAAGGTATGTCATCCAGAGACAGAGTCCAAGACAAGATCAATTCAAAAAACTTTCCTGCTCACATCAGATATGAAGGGGATCCTCCCTCCCAGTCAAGCATCGAGACTACAGAAATTCATCAGAATCAAGAAATCCATACGGAGTCAAGTCTCCTCGACGATGGAAACCATTGGTTTCTTTACTGCATTTTCATTCGCATTCTTACTTGTTTGTTTAAACATTGCTTGTATATAGAAACTTTTCTATTTTTGAATGAAAATCTTAATGCAATAGGTATGCTTGTCTTGAAGTGTTCCTTTCATTTTTATTCATCCATTCGTTATCACTCTTTAAATGTTTTACTTGCATATTGATGCCAATTTTCCAAGTCTTATGCTTAGGTAAAGATTGGAAGGAGGATGACGATAATAAAAAAACGCAAAAATCTCTGGTTGGTACGCTTTTGAGTAAAACCCTGCTGACGATGTATATGCCTTGTTTTAATTCCTAAACACCAGAGATATAAGGGAGATAGACCCTCGTTAACCCCTCCGAGCCTTCGAAGTAGGAGTTTCTTTTCTGTTCAGAAAAAACCCTCATTTTAACCCTGGGGAGGGTAGTGTTCAGTTAATCTGATCAAGTGTTCAGAACTCCTCAAGAGTGTGCATCCAAGGATACAACAATGGTTATCCATCGAAGGTTGAGGAAAGTCAAAACTGCAGTGGTTAACCCTCCTCTGTCAACAACGTGCGTCTATTGACAATATCCCAATGGGTATCTCTTGCACATCAAGAAGCCGGGATTGGATGATGATACAACAATGGATATCCCTCATCTACTAAAGACTCAGGCAGTCACGATCACTTCCAACAAATAAAATACAACACAAAGATCAATGACTTGTTCAAAATGGAAATACGAATACGAAAGAAACAAAAATCCTCGCTAAGTCGAAACTTGAAAATAAGTCGCTTAGGCAAAAGTTGGGGCATCCCGCTGGACTTCCAAATCGAAATTCAAAAGAATTTGTCCAGGAAAAAATTAGGGAAAGCAAGAAGTAAATTGAAAAGCCAAAAAGGCGAGAAAAGGATTACCAATGAAAATCCTCATCAAAGAACAAATTCGTCTGATCGGACACCAAAATCAGAAGTTAGTGATTGTTGTGTCCAATAGGCCTCAATGGTTCCTCAACCATCGCAAACTCTTCTAGAGAGATGAATGCCTGTATCGGGTCAACTGAACGTAGGAATGGAAAAAATCATGGAGAATGGGTGGGAACAAAATAATTTTGAGCCTTAAGTCATTTTTCTAAAACCGTGAACCAGGCCACATTACAACCCATAAAAGTCCTAATTGAAGCATGGGTCAATTCGAAAGCGTGCTACAACGAGATAGTGTTTAACTGATTCCTAAGAGGTACGTTTGAATATTTGTGTTGGCATTATATGCTTACATTATCTTTAAAAAACAATTTTCAAATGTTTCTCTCTAGCTAGTGACTCGTTCACAACATAGTTGTGATGTCATTTCATTCAAAGTTTTTTCAAACTTCAAGACTTACATATGTGTTGCATTAGAATTATCATTATCATAATAAACATTCTTCTGCATACAAAATAACTAATCGACATCAAGTAAGTTTACACAATGAACAATCAGTAAAGAGCTCAATCTTGTCAGAGAAGAGAGGCTTGAACACCCTGTTGAAGCAAGAGTCATTCATCACAAGAGAAATGACTTATCCAGGGGCATGTTAACCTTTTGTCAAGAGACAGCGTCTTGGTGCTCAGTCTGAGTACCCTTCAGGGATGAAGTTAGCAGATTCCGCCAATATGGGGCAGTCAAGTCGAGAGTCGATTTCTCCAAGCTCAGCCAAATTGGGGGCATTCCTTCAAAGCTATCAATCAGAGGCTATTGCATCGACAAATCTCTTCAAGCTCGACCAATCATAGGCTATCACATCGATAAATATCTTCAAGCTCGATCAATCAGGGGCTATCACATCGAGAAATCTATTCAGAGTCCATTCAACCTGGGGCAGTTACGTCGAAATTAGACAAATCTCTCCATGAAAGTTGTAATCAAAGCAATTTATTTCACGGTTCAAGACATTGGGGCAGGCCAATTCATATCGTATTGTGGCACGAATATTATGGTCTTCTATTCAACACAGATCTTCTCAGAGATCCCCCAGACAGGGGCATTCCTCATCCGTACTTACAAAGTTTCTCAAGCCAATTATGTTGCACGAGACCACTACGATCAGCTAAAAGCATCATAATGGTCACCCTGACCTCGCCAGCACATGAAGCCGCCTTCATCTACTGCAGAAAACTTCAAATTTGATTCCCCAAGTAAATTCAGAAAATTCAGAGTCATCGTTTGACTCAGCGCACGCAAGTGCATCCCTAGTGGAGTTAATCAAGAACGTCCCCAGTGAAGCTAAACTGGGGCATTTGCAGAGCCAAACTGCGGCATTTGCAGAGCTAAATCGGGGAATTCGCAGGTGTCCATGCCCATCTTTTATCCCCAAATGATTCAAGATATAATTCCTCAATGTGCGTAAATTTGGGGCTTATATTCGGAGAAATTCGCATGGTATTCAACATCCATTCTTCGGCATATTCAGCTCTATCATCCTCTCGATGGTTCAGGATGTATGGAAGTCTGGCCAGATTATCTCTTCCCCAATGGTATGATTCAGAATTCAGCAGCTTATCTAAAGGCTCGCTTCGTCAGCAATTCAGTCTCCAGCAGAGTCATCAACAATCTTTGATATCATGGGCTCCCCTGTGCAAATTTTTTATCGGTATCCCCAGCGATCTTTGGTACTGCAGACTTCCAGCGTTGATATGTATTGGCATCCCCAGTAATGAGCAATGGTTCCCAGCAAGCTTTCGCTTATCCCCATGAAGTCTATTTCTTTACATTACATATAATTATCACTACATAACATTGCATCCTCAAAAGCGTGTAGCCGATCCATCAGAATGGATCTTTGCGGAAAAATAAATTCAAACATGCATATAAAGCATAAGCCAGATCAGGTACCATACACGAAATACCTGAATCATTCATGGACAATAATACATCCGCACGAGAGGATATCATGCCCAAAATCCCCATTCGATAACTTTCATCTTTTCAAGTGCCTAGCAAACTTGGTCATTTTTGTATCCTCGATTGTCGTGTCGTGACCAATACCACCACCTTCTTAGAACCTGAGATCGTCTGTAGGCTAGGTTCTTCTTTATATCATCTTAGAGCCTGAGATCGTCTGTAGGCTAGGTTCTTCCTCGGATCATCTTAGAACTTGAGATCGCCTTTTGGCTAGGTTCTTTCCTCATATCATCTTAGAACCTGAGATCGCCCGTAGGTTAGGTTCTTCCTCAAATCATCTTCGAACCTGAGATTGCCTCTTGGCTAGGTTCTTCCCTAGATCATCTTAGAACCTGAAGTCGTCTCTTGGCTAGGTTCTTCCTTACATCATATTAGAACCTGAGATCACCCGTAGGCTAGGTTCTTCCCGTAGATCATCGTCGAACCTGAGATTGCCCGTATGATAGGTTTTTCCCATAGATCATCGTCGAACCTGAGATCGCCCATAGGCTAGGTTCTTCCCATAGATCATCTTCGAACATGAGATCGCCCATATGCTAGGTTCTTCCCATAGATCATCTTAGAACCTGAGATCGCCCGTAGGCTAGGTTCTTTCCTTAGATCATCGTCTAACCTGAGATTGCCCGTAGGCTAGGTTATTTCCATAGATCATCTTAGAACTTGAGATCGCCTCTTGGCTAGGTTCTTCCTTAGATCATCATAGAACCTGAGATCTCCCATAGGCTAGGTTCCTCCAATAGATCATCTTTGAACCTGAGATCGCCTTTTGGCTAGGTTCCTCCAATAGATCACCATCGAACCGGAGATCGCCTCTTGGCTAGGTTCCTCCGTAGATCACCGTCGAACCTGAGATTGCCTCTTGGCTAGGTTATTCCTCCGATCGTCAAACCTGTTATCACCTCTTGGCTAGGTTCTTCCTTAGATCATCTTCGAACCTGAGATCACCTCTTGGCTAGGTTCTTTCCCATAGATCATCGTCGAACCTGAGATCGCCTCTTGGATAGATTCTTCCTTAGATCATCGTCGAACCTGAGATCACCTCCAGGCTAGGTTCTTCCTCAGATCATCTTAGAACCTGAGATCGCCCGTAGGCTAGGTTCTTCCCATAGATCACCGTCGAACCTGAGATATCCTCTTGGCTAGGTTCCTCCTTAGATCACCGTCGAACCTGAGATCGCTTCTTGGCTAGGTTCTTCCAAATACCGCCACCTTCTTAGAACCTGAGATCACCCGTAGGCTAGGTTCTTCCCATAGATCACTGTTGAATCTGAGATTGCCGCTTGGCTAGGTTCTTCCCATAGATCATCGTTGAACCTGCGATCGCCCGTAGGCTAGGTTCTTCCTCAGATCATATTAGAATATGAGATCACCTTTTGGCTAGGTTCTTTCATCAGATCATCTTAGAAGCTGAGATCGCCCGTAGGTTAGGTTCTTCCTCAGATCATCTTCGAACCTGAGATCGCCTCTTGGCTAGGTTCTTCCTTAGATCATCTTAGAACCTGAGATCGCCTCTTGGCTGGGTTCTTCCTTAGATCATCTTCGAAGCTGAGATTGCCTCATGGCTAGGTTCTTCCTTAGATCATCATCGAACCTGAGATTTCCTATTGGCTAGGTTCTTCCTTAGATCATCATCAAACCTGGGATTTCCTCTTGGCTAGGTTCTTCCTTAGATCATCGTCGAACCTGAGATTGCCCGTAGGCTAGGTTCTTCCCATAGATCATCGTCGAACCTGAGATTGCCTCTTAGCTAGGTTCTTCCTTAGATAATCGTCGAACCTGAGATCTCCCGTAGGCTAGGTTCTTCCCATAGATCATCGTAGAACCTGAGATCGCCTCTTGGCTAGGTTCTTCCTTAGATCATCGTCGAACCTGATATTGCCCGTAGGCTAGGTTCTCTTTATAGATCATCGTCGAACCTGAGATCGCCTCTTGGCTAGGTTCTTCCTTAGATCATCGTCGAACCTGAGATCGCCCGTAGGCTAGGTTCTTCCTCAGATCATCTTAGAAGCTGAGATCGCCTTTTGGATAGGTTCTTTCCTCAAATCATCTTATAACTTGAGATCGCCCATAGGCTAGGTTGTTCCCATAGATCACCGTCGAACCTGAGATCGCCCATAGGCTAGGTTATTTCCATAGATCATCGTCGAACTTGAGATCGCCCATAGGCTAGGTTCTTCCCATAGATCATCGTCGAACCTGAGATCGCCTATAGGCTAGGTTCCTCCCATAGATCATCGTCGAACCTGAGATCGCCCATAGGCTAGGTTCTTCCCATAGATCATTGTCGAACCTGAGATCGCCCGTAGGCTAGGTTCTTCCCATAGATCATCGTCAAACCTGAGATCTCCCATAGTCTAGGTTCTTCCCATGGATCATCGTCGAACATGAGATCGCCTGTAGGCTAGGTTCTTCCTTAGATCATTGTCCAAACTGAGATTGCCTCTTGGCTAGGTTCTACCCATAGATCATCGTTGAACCTGAGATCGCCCGTAGGCTAGGTTCTTCCCATAGATCACCGTCAAACCTGAGATTTCCTCTTGGCTAGGTTCTTCCCATAGATCACCTTCGAACTTGAGATTGCCCATTGGCTAGGTTCCTCCTTAGATCACCGTTGAACCCGAGATCGCCTCTTGGCTAGGTTCCTCCTTAGATTACCGTCGAACCTGAGATTTCCTCTTGGCTAGGTTCTTCCCAATACCGCAACCTTCTTAGAACCTGAGATTGCCCGTAGGCTAGGTTCTTCGCATAGATCATCGTTGAACCTGAGATCGCCTCTTGGCAAGGTTCTTCCCATAGATCACCATTGAACCTGAGATTGCCTCTTGGCTAGATTCTTACCATAGATCACCGTCGAACCTGAGATCGCCTCTTGGCTAGGTTCTTCCTATAGATCACCTTCGAACCTGAGATTGCCTCCTGGCTAGGTTCCTCCTTAGATCACCGTCGAACCTGAGATCGCCTCTTGGCTAGGTTCTTCCCATAGATCACCGTCGAACCTGAGATTGCCTCTTGGCTAGGTTCTTTCCATATATCTTGTCTTAGATCCTGAGATCGCCCTTAGGCTAGGTTCTCTGTCAAATCACTCTCATGTTTCACCTTAGGATCGTAGGTCGCCCGTAGACCTCGTCCTCTGTCTTTTAATACCAACCATTTGTCTTGTATTGGCATGACGCCACGTTACAAGTCCAATCTTCGTCTCTTCACTGAAAAAATATAAAAATTCTTTCCCCCAGCAGATATCACAAAATAAATAAAGAAACACTTACACTCAATCTCAGGACAAATTTTTGGCATTGGTATTTAATCATCTTCAACCTTGAACTTCCAAAAGGCATGCACCAATCGTACTTTCAGGTTTAAGACAATTAAATAGGGGCAGCTGTAATACCCCAAATTTTTCCTACCCCTTCTACTTTTATCTGGCTTATGCATTGTTGCGCTTTTCTCATGTACATAACTCCATTAGGTCATCTAACACATCATTCATTCATTAATCGATAAAATGTGGCATGTGATCAAAGATTTCAAAGAATTAGGTTTTCTTTAAGGCTCTGAGGCTCTTGTCTTCATCCAAGAGATTCAAGCTGCTTCTTCAACAAGTAGGGAAAAATGCTAGGGTTTTAACTTGCTTTGGGAAGGATGCTAGGGTTTTCAACTTGTTATGCTTCATCAAGAATTCAATTGTAAGCTAAGGTTTTGGTTCCCCCCATCATCTCGAGCTATCTTGATTATCAGATTTTATCAAAGGCAAGTGAACTTGGGTTTTTTACTCATCATATTTGAGCTTGTTGATGTTTAACAACTGAGATTCATTGAGTCTCATGTCGAGGTATCCTACTATGATCCAAGTCCTACCCTTATCAAAGGATTCAAGGCATTGGCTATCTTGTTACTCATCAAGTCGAGATATAGTGGAATTGGATTGCAAAATACAAGCCATGGTACAAGAGATGAGTTTGTGGATTCATTGTAATAAAGGCATCATTATTCTTTCACATACTTGTTTCTTGTCATGAAATTTTGGTTAAGATTGGGAAAATTTAATTGAATATAGGGCTTCATTGAGAATGGAAGATTAATTTGAGGTATTCATTCAAGTTCTAGATTGGATCAATGTTTTCTTTGGTACTAGTTACAATTTTGCAAAGAATACGTCGTGCAAGTTTCAAGTCCACTTATCCACGTCCAAAAATTCATTATTCAAGGCTTTAAAATTAAAAAAAAATCATTCATCGTTCATCATTCAAATTCTACAAATTTAAGTCATCAAATTCAGGATTTTAAGTACAAGCATTTATTCATGGTTCATTTCTTGAAATTCAAGTAGAAAATCCCATAATAATTCAAAAGACAAGTACCCAAAGGTATGCTAGCAGTGCGTATACATAGGAAAAGCAAGATCAAATCATCCATATTTTTACAAGGAGAGCTCTAAGTGATAATTACAAGGAAACTACAACTTCATCAAATTACATTTTCAAATCTCATTTCTCCATACACCTTCATGTTTCCTCCAATCTTTGAATCCCACCTCCTGTGCAAAACCTCATGATATGCCTTCACCCTTCCTTCATTCAAGTATCTTTCCATGCCCAGGCTTCAAAATCATGTTATATAGGCTACATTTTCAATTCTGCATAAACCAGTTCCTATGTTAATACCAATAACATTTGGACCAATAAGATAACCGCAAAATAGAATTCAGCCTGCATCAGTTATCCATCAGTCCAGCCTTGCATTTTGTTCATATCATAAAATCAAAAATGAAATTAAACCTGCAGAATTCCTAACCAAAACTTAAACAGAAAATAGCAGAATTGTTAAAACCTCTAACAGAACCGCGAAAAACTTCTTCCAACCAGAACCAACAGAAAACTAACCAAATCCCAACTGTTTTAACCAACTTCCAAAAACCGTCTAACTGTTTCTAAACAGAAGCTAACATCTCTAACCATATCCTCATAACCTTCTAACAAACTCTAACAAAATATAACAGAAAATTACCTTGCAAGTGAATCATTCTTGAGTCTGCTAAACAATCACTAAGAAATTTTAAAAACTCTCTCTCTCTCTCTCTCTCTCTCTCTCTCTCTATGAAATCTTCAATCTTCCTCTTCATAATTTTCTGCAATTCTTCATTTGCTTCACTCTCTTAAATCATCATCAACATTTGCTATCTCTTCAATCATCATCAACCTCTGAACCAAGCCTTCCGTGCAATCAATCTCTCTTCCATCATCTTCATCAATCTGTTCTTGCTTCAAGCAATTGGATCAATAATTGCAGATTCTTCACTGCATCCACTACGTCATGTTTTTAGTAATCATCATCTTCTGCTTCATCTCTCTGCTGTGAATGCAAAACAATAACTTCAATACAGCATCACCGATCAACAACAACCGAAAAATGCAAACGGAAAAGAATCACGAACAGGGGAGAAATCGCGTAATCAAGAAAGCACGGAATCAAAGAAGAATTCGGGGAAGATGAGAAGAGGAATTATAAAACAATAAAATACCTGAGTTCTGGAAAACTCTTTTTCGTTGTTTTCTCGTCGTCCTCCTCGCGATTGAAGGATCGATGGTGGTACTCCGGTGGTTTTTGAGGCAGCATTTGAGGTTCGAAATAGTGAGATCACGGAGGAAGGAAGGTTGTCATGGCGGCGATGGAAGTATGAAGAAAGAAGAGATCACATGAGAGCACCGTTCGTGATTGCTAGAAGAGGAAGATGAAGTCGACGATGGTCGGAGAATTATGACGGAGAAATGGAGTTCGTCGAATAAACTGAGTTGAGAAGAGGAGAAACGGAGCCACAAGAGAGGAAGGGAAGTGAGAAGCTCAGACGTCGTTGTTCTCTACCCTAATCCCTTTTCATTTTTTAGTTTAATTATTTTGTATTTTTATTTGTTTTTAATATATGCTAAATAAAATGTTGAATTGAGAATGTTGTTGGGCTGACTAACAAAACATCTCCCTTGGCCCACAAATCTTTTTTGATAGTTTGAAATTCAAACACAAAAAAACTGGCTTGCTGGACTACAAATTGGATGGGCCTAGCGCCCTGTTTCAGCAAACCATCAAATTTCGGCCTGTACCTCCCTCCTAAGCCCAATGGCATTGTTTTTGGTTAGTTGAAGCCATGTGCAACAAAAACAGTTTATGGACCAATTCGATGGACCTATCTTCCCAATCTTTTGCTTCACTATGTCCCTGGATTCCAGTTAACACCCCCTGACTCCTATAACTTCTTTTATTATTTTAGTTTTTATTCCAGTTTAAGTTTTCTCTTAATTGATAATAAAGATGATACAAAAATATTAGAACATTTTATAATTTTTTGGTTTTCTCTTTAGAATTTTATTAGAATATTCTATTATTGCTTTTATGTTTGGTAATAATCTTTGTTGCCATTTTTAGCCTAGATTTTGTGATGGAATATTGATGCAACTTTTGCAATGTTGAATGCTTGGAGATTAATTCTTTGATTACTCACGCGGAGCAGCTTTTGGTAGAGTTTTCTTATGGCTTGCATGGTTTCGAAGAGGCTAAGGACTTTCTCTGTTCGGTATCATCTCCACTTTATTTTATTCCTCATTTCCGCACTTTAACGCTTTCTAGATATCATGAGAAGTAGGAAATAAAGAGTGTGGGCTCGAAGTCGCTGTTTAAAGACCTATAGCAGGCATTCCGCACTTCATTTTCTATATGTGTTGTGCTTGTGTTTGATTCTGTGATTGTTGATCGATGAGTCACTCAATTTAGAAATTGAGATCACGACTTCGCTCTCAGTGCATGCTCCCTATAGGATTTTATCGATTTCTTTTATTTCTTGTTGATCGATGAGTCACTTAATTTAGAAATTGAGATCACGACTTCGCTCTCATTGCATGTTCCCTATAGGATAGTTTTGTTATACTTTCTTTGGCATGCTAACTTAGATAGGATCTCTCTAGGTGTGCTCTCTTGAGTTTACTGGCTTGTTTTCTTTATCCCTGTACATACCATGTTCCCTTAGGATGCGCTTGCTTCATTCGGATGCAAGTTAGACCTTAGGTTGTAAACCATGCATGCTAACATTAGGTAGAAACTTCCCCTTTCATCCTTGACATAGGGCTACCATTGTATGATAACATTAGGTTTAGAAATAGGCTAGTCTCTCTTAGACTCTTTTCTTCCCCTCTTTGCATCCTTGCATTCAAAACAAAAACGTCTTTTCTTAGCAAATAAAAAACATTCTAATCATACTTAAACCCTTTTTCAAGGTAACAAAAATACAAACTAATCCAACAATTTTGTATGCTCAAGAACATTTCTCTAAAATCATTTTCAGGTAAGGACATGATTAGTTTACTTCTGTGCCAACGCATAAGTCTCCAAAGGTCGAGCTACGGCAGAAGGCAGAATTAACTTCATCCATAAAAAACACAAACAAACAAAAATATAAGAGCCAAACTACGGTAGCTGTGATTCCTCAAAACGGATACGTAGGCATTGGGGTAGGGCCCAAGCGAGCACAATTTTATTTTCCCTACATTCTTTTCCCCCTTTCTTTTGCATGCATCCTCCCTTTAGCAGTAGTATAAACAGTAAGCATAGATTAAACACACCCATAATATAGACAACAAGAGTGGATACCGTAGAGTACAATAGGCGTGTGGGGTGCTAATATCTTCCCCTCGCGTAACAAACTCCCTTACCCGATCTCTCGGTCGAAAGACCGTGACTTCTGCCTTCTCGGGTTTTCTCGATGCTTACCTTTCCCTATATGTGGGATAAAAGACGTTCAATGGCGACTTCATTGTTTGATGATTTTCAGCTGGTTGTTTCACCGGGTTGCGAGATACAATTTTTTACAGCATTCACATCTATAAGTTGGTCAGGATTTGGAAATAGTACCATCCCATAGATGAGAAGAGCCAAGATTTCTTCAAAAGCTTATAAATCCATAGTGTTCCAACAATCTTGAGCTTTTTCCAACAGGAACTTGGCTAGGAACCCTTTGACACCACTTCTTATTTCCCAGTTAACCGTGACGTTGGATTGTTGTAAGTGTAAAGCTCGGGCAATCTCTTTAGGGCTCGGGTCTCTTTCAATACCGTTGAAATCTAATTGATTGAGAATAGGAATTACCAAGAGTTGAGAGAATTCTTCCATAGTAGGCACAAGATAGTAATCGGGGAAGGTAAAGCAATGGTGCAAAGGGTCGAAGAATTGGAAAAGCACCTTCATCATATCTTCATCAAAGCTTGAGGTAACCAGGTTGAGAAGTCGTCTATGTCTTTTGGTGAACGGAGATATCTCAGGGACCCTTGATGCTAATTCTTTAAGCTGAAAAGGTACTCGTACGAGATTGACTTGGATTGTATTCCCGCGAGTAGGAGTCATGTCCTAAAAAATAGAGCAAAGATGAATCTCAAGATCCTTGAAATGGTTAGTCTAAAATGCTTTGATATGATGCCATGATGTTATGTAAAAGCATGTGCACAAGTTAATCAAACAAGTCCTTAGGTTTAGGCTTGCATGAGGTTCATAGGTAAGTACCCTCTTGAAGTTTAGTTGGTTTAACCTATCCTAGAAAGTACACGGGTTCTAGGGAATCTAAATATCACTGATCTTTCTTCATCGGGCATTGTTTCAGCGTAAGCCTCTTTATTAGCGACCGCAATATCCTGAAAGTCTGATCTTAATGAGCGTAGTATCGAGTATCAACCAACTTCTAACTGCACCAAAGTCGGCTACCTCACTACTTCCTAATGGCCAAGTTGTTCAAGTAAGGTTCTAAAATCAGTTAGTGCTTCGTGACACAACACAGCGGCCCCATATTCTCCATGACTACTCAAGGGCTACCGGTACCAACAAATGTGTCACACTAATGTAGCTATTGCTTTTACCATATCGGTATACCCCGCACAGTTTCCACAACTTATTGCTACTTACCTAAAAGGTGCCCCAGATCTGGGTAGAGGACCAAAACAAGCCCAAACAAGGAACCATAATGTAGAGAAAGCAAGTCAAACAATGAAAAGCAAGTAAAGGTTATCTAGACCTAAGGTAAACCCACTTTTAAGATTATTCCCCAACAGAGTCGCCAGTTCTGTAATATGGTTGGAGAACTGACTTGGGTGTTGTGCGTTTGATCATAATTGTTGCGGATAGAAAGAATCGCCACCGACTTTTCTTTTATCTAATAAGGAAAGGGTGAAAAGAACAGGAAAGACCTTTTAGATTATTTTCTTGAGTTCGGGGGGTAGGTTATGAAAAGGGAAGGTGTTAGCATCCTTTTCATCCATAATTATCTATGGGCTCTTAGTTTCTTGCTATATCACTTGCTTTTATTTGAAAATGTGCTTGTGGTATGAGTTTTGAAAGTATTTTGAAAAAAACGTCTTTGTAATGGTTCTCGTTTCTATAAGAACGCGTACAAAGTGTTGGTTTTGAAAATAGTTCAAAGAGGTGTTGTGGAATGTGTTTTTGAAAGTGATTTTGAAAAGTGTCTTTGTAATGACTCTAATTTCTATAAGAATGCGTACAAAGAGCTTTGTCTTTTTAAAATGTTTCAAATGAAAATGTTGGTGTGTAAAAAATGTTTTTGTTGTGAGCAATCGAGTAACTTGGAGCATCCTACCTACTCAAAAGGTCTAATGTTCTTTTCCTCATCCTCTAGATGTTTCTATCTTACTATTGATTTGGTAAGAAGACCTGTCATTAAATGTGAAGAGACAGGCGTGGGACGTTTGTATAGTCATAGAAGGTAACCCATGGGGTGTTTTAGCAATTTTCATTTAGGGACTAGATCGTTTACCTAAGGCAACATTGAGGGTCATCGAGGGAATACGATCTTTTATCGAGGGTCTTTGCTAAAACGCACAAATTCTAGGGACATGACTATTTTTTCGAGGCAACAAGTGAGGTTACCCTAGGGGTGCATGTGCTTGAATGGTATGTTTGATTGCATGCATTTAGCTTTGAATTTTAGGTTATCTACTTGTTGGTTTTATCTTGTCATACATCCTAATTACTAACATTTGTACGAAAGCAATAAAAAATGCAGAAAAATAAATCCTACACTATTACAACCATATTGAATAGCAAGAAAATATAAAGGCAAAAATAAAATAAAGAAGGAAAATGGACTTTTTTGATTCAGGCAGCCACACTCTTCGATTTTGCACTTCTTGGCTTCCTTCGATTTGGGCCTGGAGTCAGCAAGGTCATGTCTTTCGATTTTACCATTTTCCTGCTTCTTTCGATTGAGACCTGGAAGTCAGCGTGACCACCCTTCTTGCTACTTCTTTCGTTTGAGGCCTGGGGTCAACGTGAGGTGCACTCTTTGCCTCGGGCTCCTTGCTGCCTCCTTCGACTGCAGGAATGCTAGGCCCTCAGATTGAGATACGAAATAATTGATTATTAGCCAATTGAAGGATACAGATAACCTGTTTTAAACTTTTAAAATGCAACATTCAAGTGTAACTTTCGAAAACTACAGGCCAGGGGTTAGCACAAAATTATTGGGTCTCAAAGTCCAAAGCCTAACTAGTCAGGGTTGATATTTTCAACATATGTGCAGTCAAGATCGAATGTTAAAACATGGTCAAGCTCCTTAGATGAAATATCTACATTTTATCTTTATTTTTATGTACACATGATATTTAAATGAAATAGTTTCAAGTTTAAAGATAACTTACCTCTTGAAGCGCTTAAATTGAAAGAAACTGCAAATATCTTCCTTGGTGGTGAATAGAAGTTCGTTGGGGTCTTCCTGAGGCTTAGTCCAGTTACTACCTTGCTTGAGTAGTCAGTGAATCGAAGGAAGGGTATGTGAGTGAATCGAAGGTTACTCTATAACAGGCAAGGAACTGAATCAAAAGATTTTTATATTTTGGTTGGGGGAGTGGGTCAAAGGTTAGTTATCTGGTCACTTGAGGAGTGTTACGAATATTTGAAAAAAATGTTGGATGGATGTTTGAGAGTTTTGAGAAATTTCTTACAACAAGAGTTTTCGTGAAACTATCCAGGGGCCCCTAAGATGTGTGGTGGAGGCTCATATTTATAGATGGCTTTGGCAGATGTTTTAGGATGGAAAACAAAAAGTTTAAACAAAAAAGGCATGATGTGCTTGTAGCTTTCGAGGGGCAGTTTTCATATGCCAAATTGGTGCAAGAATAAAGGCAGTGTTGCAAGACTACTGTGCAACAATTTTGGAGTGTTATGGCCAGTGTATCAGGCCTGAACTTGGCAGCGCATGGGACTTTGGTCAGCAAGTACCTTTGGACATCTCAACCTTTTATTTTGACCCCCTAGCCCTATCCTCCGACAAGACTCCTCAACAACATTTATTTTTCAAATCAAAGTGTCCTTCGAATGGCTCATATGGGTATCCTTTGAACGAGCCCAAATAGGTGTCTTTCAACCAGGCTTTTTGTGTGTTCCTTCGAATGGTCCAAATACATGCCCCTGGAGTGGGTCAATAAAACATGTCATTCGATTGGGACATCCAGGTTTGTCTGGAAAGTCCATCGAATGTTCCACCACGGTACGTCTTTCGAACGAGACAATAACTATGTACCATTGTGTAAGCTTGAATTTTTTAGAATCCTTGTGAGAAATGCTTTGAGAAATGAGAGGGTAAAAATTTGGGGTGCAACAGGAAGCAACATCACCAGTACTTTAAGTTCATGGGGTTTCTACCAAACAAAGGAAAGAAAAAAGATGATGTGTTCTTTGTGTCATATATGCTAGCCTAACAAGGGGAATGAACCATTGAGCAATGTGATGTTAAACGAAGCGCTTCGTGGGAGGCAACCCACTCACGCTTTTAATAACTTAGTTTTTTGTGTGTTTGTTTCGTTTTGTCTCCAGGTAATAAAAAGGGAGCCTTACTTGTGAAATCTAGTTGGCAGCAGCTGGTGTTGCATTACCCTCTGTGAGTCACCTTCCTCGAGCTTGTTCTGAAACATTGGGGTCAATGTTTAGTTCAAGTTTGAGGGGTTTTTATTGCTTTTCTTTTCGAGTTATTTCTTGGTTCTATGTTAATTACTGTGTAAATCCATGAGTTGAAGTCCTTCCCAAATTTTTGTTTTGATTTGCACAAGAACTTGTAATTCAAATAAATCAGAAAAGTATATAGAGATAAAGGGATGATTTTTTGGAGGTAGGAAGTTCGAAGTAATGTGACAGTGATATGAGTCTAATGTGTATATTTGTACCATAGTGCTTTAATCCTGAGAAGTACTCCTGAAGTAGTTTATCTTTACAATTTGGCATAATAAAGATTCACATTCATGTATGATTGGTGGAGAAATAAATAAATTTCTCACCAAATAATGAAAAGGCGGTAAAAGGTAATTGGCTCGCTAAGTTGGGTATCACTCACCCGATTATTCAGCCCAAAGGGGGTTAATCCCCAAACGTTATACAAAAGGACAATATATAACTGCACAATTTGAAAATTCATCGGTAATTAAAAGTAGCCAATGCTGCTTATTTGGTGCCTAAACAAAATTCTTTATTAGTATTGTGTATGTGATGATCATCATAATTCTCATTGCCTTAATTCGATTGTCTGAATGAAAATGGAGAAAAATCGGATAGAAACTTAAGTACACAGCATAATTAGAGAGGTATCCGAAGAGGAAGCTCGAGATTAAAAGGTTCTTACACAAATTCCCCGCGTCATGTGAGCATCGGATGGACTACCTTTTGATCAATGTGAGTGGATATTTCACGTATGAGTATCGGTATGCTGTGAATTTTCATGAGCTCTTGTAATTGTCGCTTGAGGTCAAGTAATAGTTTAAGTTTGGGGGAGTTTTATTAGTGGTTTTTACACGGTTATATACCATTAATTGCAGTTATCTTTTATTTTAATTTTTGGGTGTTGTATTTCATTTTATTGCATTTTATGCTTCAGTTGTGTATTTTAGTGTGTTCAGGTTCACAAAAATAAATTGGGATAAATCAGTGCAAAATAAGTGAAAAATATAGAGTTTCGGAAAAGTTTCCAACATGATTCAGGAGGTCTGACACGACCACCTGTGTCACCTGACACACGGGTCGTGTTAGCCAATACGCTGATTGATCAGTTTTCACTAAAAAATTCATAATTTGAGCTATAGTAATCGGATCGACACGTTCTAATATATGTTGGAAATCTGAGAGAAAGAGATACAACTTTAATGTTTTTGTCAGAAGCTGATTCAAATTGTAGAAGCCTCGAAAAATTAATTAAAGTCACAGACTTTGGAATTTTAGTTGTTTCACATTGTTTTACGAATCTGGTTTATGTTTCCGACCCATTTTGAGTTAGGAGTGAAAACCCTTATTTGGTTTATAAGACTTAGTTTTGAAAAAAAAAAGGATAGTTTACACGACATGAAAATATTGGAGAAGACAAGGGTTTCAGTGGAAGGAGATTTTCATGAACAGAAAGGATTGGAGATCAAATTTCTCCTAAATACTTGTAATATTTACAATTTATCTTTTGTTTTCTTTGAATAGTATGAGTAGCTAAATTCCCTAATGCTAGAGGGTGTCCCTGATTTAAATTTCCAATGATTATGAATTCCTGGGTTCTTTAATAAATTCTTCTATATTCGATTTATTTGTACAATGTTTTTATGCCTTCCTGATCGGACAAATTAGGATCAATTTACGGTTAACAAGCAGCTGGACCGTGGTTGTTAAGGTTTCTGTACAATTAGACTATAGTAGATATCACCTAGGACTAGCGATACCCTATAGCTACCAGATTTAACCCTTGCTAAAATAAAGGCTTGACTCCATCATATATCTCTAAGGACTTAGGATATAGGATGAATGGTTAAAGGTTTTCCCACTAAGGACTTAGGGGAATATAATCTAAAGGGCTGGTAATTGAAGGATATGAACTTGTTGAAGAGATCAAAATTCAAGATAGTTACAAGGAAAATTATACACCTTACCCTAGCATGCTCCTCATATCTGTGAAAAAGCCATTTTATATTTCTGCTTTTTGTCAAGTGACAATATCAAAACCAAACCCCCAAATTAGGTTTTTGTTTAATTGAACTACGGATTTAACTTAATAATTGCAACCAGTCCTTGATATCGATATCTTGGGAATTTCCCATTATTACTGTAAGGCAAAAATAGTACACTTTCTATTTTTCCTATCAGTGTTCCAGCTGTGAATGCAATTGAGATAGTCACTAATATTGGAGAGACTAAACGAGTAAAAGCTCTGATAGATATGTTGAAGGAGAATTTATTGGAACATGGTTTTCTCTTGGAACACATTGATGCTTTCAATAATACTTTCAAGAAATTGGTGGATCAAGGGATAGTTCAATTCATGCATTACCATGTAGAAGGATGTGTAGCTGCAATCAATAAGAGTACAAGAAGACCGTTGGTGATTCTTTTCCAAGGTCCATGTTCGGAAAAGAAACCCCTTGTCATTCCGTGTGGGGATCCAATCCTAAAAAATAGTACGAGTAGCAATATCAACGCTTCTGAAGAGCACAATGGTGATCAGGTGCCCGTCTCCCACCTCATATGAAAGTGATAAATATGTGTCATAGAGTTACGATACTACTGTTTACGTTAATGGTTTAAAGAAAGAATGTGAGCCATTAACAAGCCAAGGACCTACATTTACAAATATAACAGGAACATGGGGTGTGACCCTTAGTGGCTGAATATATGGTTTTGAGTGACAAAAGAAGGATAATATTGTAGTTAAGGATAAGGGAAAGGATGTGGCTGAAACTAGTCAAGAGCTATAACCTCCCAGTAAAATTTTCACTAGTCAAGAAGCTGATAATTCTTGAAAATGATCAAGAAGAGTGACTATAGGGTGGTGGACCAACTACACCAAATCCCAGCCAAGATTTCTATACTCTCACTAATCGTCAATTCAGAGGCACACCGAGAATATCTGATGAAAATTCTAAGTTATGTGCATGTTACAGAGGAGATCACAGTAAACCAGTTGGATGGAGCTGTGGCTAATCTGACGTCAGGAACACACCTAGGCTTCAATGACAGTGAGTTACCTCCACAAGGTATAACTCACAACAAGGAATTACATATTTCAATCCAGATAGGGACAAATAGCCTATCCATGGTACTCATTGATACCAGTTCTTCCATAAACGTGCTACCAAAGGGTAGTCTGATGAAGCTGACAATGGACGACATTATCATAAGACCAAGTTCTATGGTGGTAAAAGCCTTTGATGGTTATTAAAGTACTTTGTTTAGAGAGGGGGATCTCCCAGTAAGCATCAGCCTGCATATGTTCTACATTACCTTCCATGTAGTGGATATAGAACCAACATATACTTGCTTGCTCGGGCGACCTTGGATTCATTTTGCATGACCTGTCACCTCAACCATGCATCAAAAATTGAAGTTCCTTATCGAAAGGAAAACTGGTGATAGTTGATGGAGAAGAAGACATCTTTGTAAGTCACTTAGAGTCCTACATATATATAAGTGTAGGAGAAGATTATGTGAAGAAGCCATTCCAAGTCTTGGAAGTAGCTACAATAGTTACATTCCCGGTAGAGAAAGTTTCAAAACCTGGAACCCTTATGACACCATGGAGAGACTTGCAAACAACTGTGGAGTATCAAACATCTAAAGGTTCGGGAAAACTTCTGGATATTCCTAAGAAGAATTATCGCTTTGGTTTGGGTTATCAACCATCGAAGACTACCAAGAAAGGCAAAGGGAAAATTTCTCCCATCCAGGAAACCTTCATCAACAAAGGAGTGGAGCATGGT
The DNA here is from genome assembly GCA_948472305.1 of Vicia faba. NCBI lineage: Eukaryota > Viridiplantae > Streptophyta > Magnoliopsida > Fabales > Fabaceae > Vicia > Vicia faba. Next base: position 150,870,074 of record OX451735.1, read on the forward strand.
CGACATGTGTCAATTATATCCAACAAAGGAAACAACAAAAGGGAATCTAACCTCATCCGAGAATGTGCTCTAGGCGAAGAACTCAAAAATTGGATAGTTATGGAGATTCTAGAGATCTTTTTTTTTTCCAAAGTAATTTTTCTATTTTTAAAAGAACTAATGTCCCGCCTGAGGTATATGGGTAGCATGTAAGGGCCCCATTTATTTTCAAACAGTATTTTGAAGTAATAAAAGTTGTGTTTGCATTCAATTAAGATCCCTGTATTTTTCTTGTATTTCTCTTTTATTTTTCAAAATGGCAATATTTTTCTTCATACGCACTTTCCAAATTCTCATTCTAAAAAGCACCAAAAACATGATAAAATGTGCAGATCCACATCTAAACTCACTGATAATGATATTTCTATGATCCGATATGATTTTGATGCACCAAATAACCAAGTTGAAGAGGAAGATGAGTAAGATCTTAAAATCTCCGAAGAATTGGTGAGGTTATTAGAGAAAAAAAACAGACAATATACAATCGTACCAGGAATCTATTGAGAACATCAATCTTGGGACCGAGAAGGATCCCAAAGAGATAAATCTAGGTGCAACCTTGGAGGAAAGTGTTAAAGAAACATTGATCAAACTTCTACATGAATACATTGATATATTTTCTAGGTATTATCGAGATATTCCAGGTTTATATACAAATATCGTGGTACATAAACTACCTCTCAAAGAAGGTTGTTCTCCGTTTTGACAGAAACTCAAAAGAACTCGTCAAGACATTTCTGATAATATTCGAGAAGAAGTCCTCGAGCAAATTGATGTAGAGTTCTTAGTCGTGGTAGGTTATCCACCTTGGAAAGCTAACATCATGCCAGTACCCAAGAAGGATGGAAAAGTACAGATGTGTGTAGACTATCAGGGTCTAAACAAGGCAAGTCCTAAAGACAATTTCCCATTACCTCACATAGATGTTTTGGTGGACAATACAACTAAAGATTTGGTGCTCTCTTTCATGGATGGTTTCTCAGGATATAATCAGATCAAGATGACACTTGAGGATACGGAAAAGACTACTTTCATGACTCCTTGGGGCACCTACATCTACAAAGTAATGCCTTTCAGTCTAAAGAACACAAGGGCAACCTATAAAAGACCAATGGTCATGTTATTTCATGACATGATCCACAAATAAGTCAAATTTTAGGTGGATGATATGATTGTTAAATCCCATATGGAGGAGGATCACATCATCCACTTGCAGAAAATATTCGAACGATTAGGAAAATTCAGACTGAGGTTGAATCTGAACAAATCTACATTTGTTGTCAGGTCAGGTAAGCTATTGGGTTTTATTGTGAGTCAGTGAGGTATTAATTTGGATCCCGACTAGGTGAAGGCCATACAAAATTTGTCAGCTCCGAGAACAAAAAAAGAGGTTTGTGGCTTCTTATGACGATTGAACTACATCTCAAGGTTCATATCGCACCTAACTGCTACGTGTGAGCCTATATTCAAACTACTTTGAAAAGATCAATCAGTGGAGTGGAATGAAGATTGTCAGACAACCTTTGAAACAATAAAGCAATATTTGAAAGAGCCACCAATCCTAATGCCGCCAGTTCCTATGTGTTGTACCCTAATTTTCCCCCCTAAGATCCCTTCATCATACCATATTGATTCAATCAAAACAATATCACATTAGGGCTTTTGGTTCTCCTCTCTATCTTTAGCTTTTCTCTTTGAGGAATCACTAAGCACCTTGACTTGTTTTTATTTTGTGATCATGCATGTTTTGTTTTGACTTTCCTTTTAATTAATAAAATGCAATGTGTAGTAACTGGTTTTTATCCTAGGGAAGAGAATCTAACAGAAAACCCTAATTCGCAGACAGAGATTCTAGGTTTCGGAATCAATTAGATGAAAGGAATGTGTTAGGCACCTTTCATCTACCTTGTTCACAAGGATATTAGCCTCTAGGTTTAGGTTTTGGGTAAACTGGATTTTAAGTTTTAATTAGAAAGAATTAAAAAAATTTATAGGGGAAAAGTGTCTTAATTTTTTAATAGGGGAACTCGCTACGATTTTTGATCGTATGCCTACGTATCCTCTTATGAGGAATCATAGTCCCAATTCGTAGTTCGTATGGGTTGGTGTTTTTTTAGGGGTTTGCAAACATATTTTGAATCACTTCGCACTCGGTCGGGATTAGTGATTGCGGAGATTTTGACCGAGTGCGTAGTAAGCCAAAACCAGCTTGAAACCCTTTTGCAAAAAGACAATTGATTAGTTTAGCTTATTACGAGATAGTTTGATGATTTGTTAAATATGTTTTAGTCGTATTATTTGTGAAGATCTTGATTAATGCATAATTAGAAAATATTTAATGCAAATAATATATATAAAATAATATATGTAATTTTAATCCGAACATAATTTATTTGATCATGTAATAATATTTAAATAGTAAATATAAGATAATAATAATATTTATAACAAAAGAATAATAATAATAATGATAATAGTAAAAAGTCAAGTAATTATAGTAATTTATATGATTATAATATAAAAATATAATAATAATAATAATAGAAAAATTCATTATTTGATGATAATAATAATAATTATAACTAAAATATGTTTATAAAATAGAAGTAATAAAATAATTGAATTATAGAAATAAATAAATGAATTAAATCAGGGGGTGCAACTTCTAACTTGCAACTAAAACATGGGGGTGTGATTAATAATAGAAATTAAGCCCAACAAGAGTCCAGCCAGGGGGGTGCTTGTTGTTCTGGGTTGTAGCAATGACTGGCAAAGGGGTGTGTAGAAAGCAGTGGACTTAGGCCCAAACGTGAATTGAAGGAGGTCTAGGATGATCGTGTGTGGAGAATTAACATAACAATGATTGATGATGCATGGCTTCTTGAAGACAGAGGCCATGGCTTATGTGCGCGAATCGCTGCATAACGTTTGAGGCGATGGGCTAGAGTTTGTATTATTCGAGCATCACTGCATGAGGTCTAAGGCGGTGATCAGTGTCTATGGAATAATATATTTGTGCATGAAGTCTGATGCGATAGGTTAAAGTGTTTTTCTTCTGAGCATCGAAGCATGAAGCCTAAGGCGATGATCGATGTTTATGGAATAAAGGAATATACATTGCTGCATGAAGACTGAGGAAATGAGTTTGGTTCGCAAATCGCTACGTGGAGTCTAATGTGATAAGTTAAATTTGTTTTTCGGATATCGCTGCATGAAGTCTCAGGTGATGGTTTGTGTTACGGAGTAAATAGATGTACATTATTGCATGAAGTCTGAGGCAATGAGTTTGGTTCGCAAATCGCTGCGTGAAGTCTGATGCGATAGGCTAGATTTTGTGGAATAAAGAGACACATTATTGCGTGAAGGCTAGGGAAATGGGCCAGGTTCGTAAATCGTTGCGTGAAGTCTGATGCGATAAGCTAAATTTGGTTTTGAACATCACTGCGTGAAGCCTGAGGCGATGATATGTGTCACAGAATAAGAAATACATTACTGCATGAAGTCTGAACCAATGGGTTAGGTTTGCAAATCATTGCGTGAAGTCTGATGTCATAATTTAAATTTGTTGTTTCGAACATCGCTTCATGAAGTCTGAGACGATGGTATAGAACTTGGCATAAAGAAATACATTACTGCTTGAAGTCTGAGGAAATGGATTAGGTCCGCGAATCACTGCGTGAAGTCTAATGTGATAAGTTGAGTTTGGTTTCGAATACCGTTGCATGAATTCTGAAGCGATGATCTAGGTTTTGTGAAAACATTGCGGCTTAGAAGCAATGTAATGAGTTGTGAGAATACATTGCGGCTTAGAGGCAATGTATCAAGTTTGGAGAATTCATTGTGGTTTAGAGGCAATGTGCTGGCTTGGATAATACATTGCGGCTTAGAGGCAATGTGTTGAGTTTGGATAATACATTGCCGCTTAGAGGCAATGTGTTGAGTTTGGATAAGACATTGCGGCTTAGAGGCAATGTGTTGAGTTTGAGGATACATTGCGGCTTAGAGGCAATGCACCTAGTTTTGAGAATTCATTGCGGCTTAGAGGCAATGCAATGGGTTTTGACAATGAGTTGTGGCTTAGAGGCAATGAAATGGGTTTTGACAATGCGTTGCGGCTTAGAGGCAATGTATGGAGTTTTGTGAATACATTGCGGCTTAGAGGCAATGTAGTGAGTTCGGATGATACATTGTAGCTTAGAGGAAATATGCTGGGATTGGAGAATACATTGCGGCTTAGAGGCAATGTGTTGACTTTGGATAAGACATTGCGGCTTAGAGGAAATGTGTTGAGTTTGAGGATACATTGCAGCTTAGAGGCAATGGACCTAGTTTTGAGAATTCATTGCGGCTTAGAGGCAATGCAATGGGTTTTGATAATGCGTTGCGGCTTAGAGGAAATGCAATGGGTTTTGACAATGCGTTGCGGCTTAGATGCAATGTACAGAGTTTTGCGAATGCATTGCGGCTTAGAGGAAATGTAGTGAGTTCGGATAATACATTGCGGCTTAGAGGAAATGTGTTGGGATTGGAGAATACATTGCGACTTAGAGGCAATGTTTTGACTTTTGAGGATACATTGCGGCTTAGAGGCAATGTGTTAAGTTTGAGGATACATTGCGGCTCAGAGGCAATGTTCTGAACTTTTCAAATACATTGTGACTTAGAGGCAATGTTCTGAATTTTACAAATACATTGCGGCTCAGAGAAAATGTACTGGTTTGTAAGGAATTCATCACTGCAGGAAGACTCAAGTGATGGGCTGAATGTGTCACGGCATGAAGACTGAGGTGACGGGTTGAATCGTAGGAGAGGTATTGCATTGGTCGACCCTTAGATAGTTGAATCGAGGGTGAGATTATTTGTCTATTTTCTATGTGATACAAGTGTATGCATGCGTATTGAATATTGTATGTATGTGACATGTATGATATTTGACATTGATATGGAACCCTGAGTGTATTGAATATTGAAATGTATATGGTATATATGCTTGAGATACGTAAAATGTGTGTAAGATGCGCGTATACCCTGAAATGTTATGAAGACTATTTCTGGAATTCTCCTTTAAACCATTGGCTTAGGGTTACCAATTCCTGGCGTTGCATGTTGTGTCATCGTAGCATTGTTGATCTTGAATGTTAGCAAAATTTGAACATTGATTTTGTATAGTGAGCGCGGGCGTAGACGTAGATGTAGACGTAGGTAGTGGCATATGCATAGATTTGTACATTTTAAGCGCATGCATAAACATATGCAGATTTGTATGTCATAGACGCAAGCGTAAGCGTATACGTATGTATAGAATTGACTGGAGTACACATGTGCATGGGCGCATGTGCGGATGTATACTATGTGTTGCAAGTGCAGGCATAGGCGCTGACATGTATATGAACGTAGACTTCGTGTACAGATGTTTCACCCCAAAATTTACCCTCTTGATTTAGGCTTATGTTTCATCATGAACATCATAGTGCATTGCATTCATACATTGTGATAGGATCAAAGTACTTTGGTTATCAAGTTTTCCTCAAGCTTTGAAGGTTGATTACATGGACAAGTTGCTCAAGTAGAATCTTATTATCTAAACCTCTGGATCTTTTCAAGCTCAAAGATTATGGCATAGCTCAAGACATTTTATACATCTCTTTGGATCATCAGAGGATTGGAGTTTGTGTTTGGTTACAAGGAGAATCACTCTTTGGATTCACCAGTCAAATTAGGGTTTTGTTTGAGCAAGGCTATTAGCCAATGTACAAGTCTTGATTTATGGATCTATAACATCTCTTTGGTATCTAAGAGGTCTTTGCACAAGGAATTGGTCATGATGCCCAAAGGATTTGAAGTTTTGGAGGTAATTCATCAGTCTCCTGAGGTGTTGACCAAAACTAGGGTTTGAGTTTTTATCAGGTTTCCTTGAGGATTTTAAAGTGAAACTTTGTACATGGCCTCTATATATTTGGAAGATCATATGTTTGAAGTTTTGATCATCGATTTTGAAGGGAAATGGATCAATTGATTCAGAGGGGAAAAATGCTCTTTTTCGTCAAAATTAGTCAAAGTCAAGGTTGACCAAGTGAACCTTTGGCCAACCATCAATTCAAGGATGTACTTTTAATATTTCAAGTACATTTTGGTCATTGGATCAAATAGATTGAGGTTTGGGTTGAAACTTGTTCTTGAAGAAACCCTAAAAGTTACTAATTTTGGAAAATTAGGACTTAGATTCAAAAAATCACATTTTATTCACCATTGATCAAGAAGATGCAAATTAAATAATCTAGGAAAGCTAAGAGAATTATCTTTCACCTACTTTTGGTCTCATGTCCAAATTGGCAAGGAATCAAAAGTTATGGTCTTTTGAAGTCACAAAATTATAGGTCATTTTTTAAAATTAGTGAATTTCAAGCCAAATTTTTAGGATCTTAATGGATTAATTTGCAAAAACTCAAAACTAAGGGATTGTATATATTTTCAATACCTTTCCAAATTATGCTCATTTGTGCCAAAATTCAAAAGTATGAGCAAGTTATGAGTCTTAGAATTTTGGAGCATTTTATTGAAATTTGGCAAATATGCAAAATGGCCAATTCATGAAAACTCAGGTTTCAGTCATTCTCTTTGTTCCTAATCCAGCCCATGACCTAGTTTTGACTTTTTAAGGCCCATAATATCATTCATTTCGTGTTCCATGGACCTTGGTGTTTTCTTGAATGAAAAATACAAAAATTGCCAAAAATTGCAAAAACTCCAACACTCTTTGATCATATGGAATTAAGGGCCAAGATTGTAAGCATGACCTTCTGAAGTAATTTGGCCCACAAAATGCATAGGAAGCCAAATAATGCACGAGCAAAACAACTAATTCTGTGCACACTTCATTTTTGCCAAAATTTTCCAATCAAGCCCTTGGACAACTTGGAAGACCAAATTCCTTTTCTAACCTTCTCTACAAACTCTATATAAGAGGAAGCAAGCAAAGAGAGAGAAAGAGAACGTGCAATTTGCAAGAAATTCATATATGAGATTTACTTTCTTCTTCTACAACTTGATTCGATTCTCTCAATTCCTTGGTGTTTTCTTCAAAATTCTTGTGGATTCAGCTTCAGCAAAGGGAGTAGATCAAGATAGCACCATTTGTTTGCATCTAGAGTGAAGGAGACACTAGAACACTTTTCTCCTTGAGGTAATGTTTCTAAACTTCAATTTCTAAGATATGCTTGTTTATTGAAGTGTTTAAGCTTGGAATTGCATTCAATGATGTTAATGGAATGTTTCTGAAGCTTTATAACATTTAATTTGGTGAATTATGCATGATTGAATACCCTGAAACTCGCGATTCAGAATGATTTTGCTCACATTCTTGACTTGATTGTGAACAGTGTGGTTGATGTTTTGAGTTAATTCCAATTGCAATGTGAAGTATGAAATGCTGGCTTCAATTTGTGCTTTATTTCATGAAAAATGATGTAGAAATGATTATGCATGATTGATCAGAACATAAGCCCTAAGCCTGGATGTTGCGTGCGTTTTTGAATTGTCCAAAGGTTGAAGATGATGTGGTGGCGCTTTCTCATTGGTCCGTTTGAATTTTTTTGGCTTATTTGAATTATTTGTTTTATTTGGCATTTTGTTTGATTTTATTTTCTGATTAAAACATCTTCAAAAATCACAAAAAAATTACCATAGGTCAATAATATTTTCTACTATTTTGACATTTTTTTTTGGATTTTTTTTTAAAAATTTATGATTGGTTCAAAATTTTATAGATTTAAATAATTGTTTATTTGAAGATAATTTTTATTTTAATATTTCTTTGATCCAAAAATTCCACAAAAAATGTTTTAGACTCACAAAATAATATAAAATTTGATTCTGAATTTGGTTTAGCAAATTTTCTATTTTTGAGTAGAATTTTAATTTGAGAGGTTTATTTTGAATTTTTGCTTTGTAATTTTTATTTTAATACTTCCGTGGATTCAAAAATTCTCAAAAAAATCATGTAAGTTTGTTTTTAATCATAGAATCTGAACATATTTTTACTCTGACTCTTTTGTGATTTTTGGTTAGGGTTTACATTTTTTCCCTTAAAAAATAGTTTAATTGTTAATTGTTTGTTTATTTTTTATTTTCATATTTCCTTTAATTCAAAAATTCTACAAAAATTTAGGGATGTGTGTTTTTAGTTCTAATATTTGAATATAACTTTGGTTGGCCATTTTTCTGACTTTTTGATTTAAATGCTATTTTGAGATGTGAATAATTGTTAATGGACTATTTTTTAAAAATTTTATTTCATTTTGGCTCTTCCTTAATTCAAAAAAAATATGAAAAATATATTTTCTGACATTTAGGGTTTCTTGATGATTTTTATGATCTTGGTTTAATTTGTTTGAATTTTTATCTCACTTAATCAATATTTGAGATTAAAAGTCAAAAATTAGGGTTTTGTTGCTTATGGTGCAAGTTTCATTTCTAAAAACCCCCATTCCCTTGATTTTCAATAGGATTCAAATCTTAATTAGGGTTCATGAATGTATTGAGGGTCTTAAAACCATTCATCTTAATTTTTTAACTTGGTTTGACATTTTTCCACAAATTTTTTTGAAAACTTGTCTAGCTTGGTTGTTTTGCCAATTAGTCTTGAACTTTGAACTTCATTTGGTATCCTCCCCAATCATTCATGAACTTAGGGCTTGCATTCTGACTTCTATACCTTTCAAAGATGCTAATATTTTTTTGGTTTGAATTATGGACCCTTATTTCCATTTTTGATGAAATTTTAAAGTGAAGGTACCCAATTATGTTTGCATGTTTTGTTGCAATTTGTTTGATGGCCAATGAACTTGAGTGAGGCCTATAATTGGGAACCTAATGATCATTTTGATTCTGATTTTCCATGTTAGCTCAAGCCATTTCACTTAGAAGCCTCATGTTTGAATGTTTTGAACCTTCTAATGCATTATGTAGGTTTCATCTCCTATTGTGTTCATGAAGTTGTGATTGAATTAATTGTGCATGATTAAAATGTGTTTTCTGCTGACCTTTATGGTCTTTGTTCATATTATTCTCAAGCTCTTATGATCCTTGATTGATATTCAATTGTCAATTCAACATGGTGATATAAAGGAGCAACATTCTTCTGATTCTTTTGACCTAATCTGTGCATATGCTTGCTTCCTCTTGCCTATCATGTCTAATGTTTGATAATTGCCACCATGTTGTTCTCACTTTTTCACCTTATGGAATACTAACTTGGTTGTTGAATATGTGAGGTACTCTGAGAAAGTTGCCACTTTTGGCTTTAGGCTTTTGTGTTTCACTTTATTTGTGGAACATAATTTATTATATTGGCATTATTTTTGTGCTTGGCATGTTTGATGGTTTATGCAGGATATACATACATATGATTGTGAATTCCATACATTGCCCATGGGATTTGTTCATATCTGATAAATTACTTACATCCTGATGGTGTAATTCCTGACTCAATTTGTCTAATGATGCTAGCTTGCTTGAGGTTTCTCTGGGTTCCTTTTATTCTTGCTTGATTGCCACAGATAGTTATTTGTTTGGTATTGTACTACTTCCTTTCTCCCATTTTCATTTTGCATAATTCTCTGACTGCATGATGGGACCTCTGTTGCTGATATATGTCAGGAGGCCCTCTGGTTTTTGTCTGATTTCATGTGTTGTGTTTGTTTTTGATCGATGAGTCACTCAATTTAGGAATTGAGATCACGACTTCGCTCTCATTGCATGTTCCTTATAGGATGTTTATTGCTTTTCTTCTTTAATTGTTGATCGATGAGTCACTCAATTTAGAAATTGAGATCACGACTTCGCTCTCATTGCATGTTCCCTATAGGATGTTTATTGCTTTTCTTCTTTAATTGTTGATCGATGAGTCACTCAATTTAGAAATTGAGATCACAACTTCGGTCTCATTGCATGTTCCCTATAGGATGTTTATTGCTTTTCTTCTTTAATTGTTGATCGATGAGTTACTCAATTTAGAAATTGAGATCACGACTTCGCTCTCATTGCATGTTCCCTATAGGATAGTTTTGTTAAGCCCCCTTTAATATGTAAATTAGGGTAGGATTTTCCCTTATCCTCAACCCTAGGATCAACCATTGCATGATAACACTAGGGATAGTGCTAGGCTAGCTTCCCTTAGTTGTTTTTACCTTTCTTTGCATTCCGCATCTTAAAACAAAAATTGTTTTCTTGGCAAATCATAAAACACCTCTAATAAACTCAAACCCTTCTTCAAGGTAAAAGATACAAACCAATCCTATTTGTTAGTGTGCCTCTTGGCTTTGTTTTTTAACTTGGTTAGCCAATGTTTTGCCATCACACATTTCTTTGAAGCCGATGTTTCATCGTCGCACATGTTTTTTATCCAACTTTGATTCTCAATATCATTGTTAGGTGTAATGTTTCATCATCTGTTTTATTTATGTTTCGCCATCTTTGCCATGTTATCTCTTAGCCGATGTTTCGCCATCGCACATTTGTCTGAAGCCGATGTTTCGCCATCGCATATGTTTGTTATCCTACTTTGATTCTCAATATCATTGTTAGGTGTAATGTTTTGTCATCTATTTTATTGATGTTTCGCCATCTTTTCCATTTTCTCTTAGCCGATGTTTCGCCATCACACATTTTCCTAAAGCCGATGTTTCGCCATCACACATGTTTTTTATCCTACTTTTTAATTCTCAATATCATTGATAGGTGTGATGTTTTGTCATCCGTTTTATCATTTGATGTTTCGCCATCTTTGACATGTTACTTTGTTATTATTTAGTTGAAGTTTGATCACCTCATTTGTTTGCTGTTTCATTCAATGTTTTTCCATCTTGACTATCTTTGTTTGTCTTAATTAAAAAACATAAACCAACCAAAACACATAAGCCGAACTACGACTGCTCTGATTCCTTAAAAGGGATACGTAGGCATTGGGGTAGGGCCCAATCGAGCACAACTTTTATTTTCCCTACATTATTTTCTTTTTCCTTTTGCATGCATTCCCTTTTCAGCAATAAACCATAGACATAGGATTTGACCACACCCATTAGATTAGACAACACGAGTGGATACCGTAGAGTACTACGGGCGTGTGGGGTGCTAATACCTTCCCCTCGCGTAACAGACTCCCTTACCTGATCTCTCAGTCGAAAGACCGTGATTTCTCCCTTTTTAGGTTTTCTCGATGTTTAACTTTCCCTTTCGGAGGGATAAAAGACATTCGGTGGCAACTTCATTGATGTTTAATTAACATCCAGATGACAGGTTCCAGCCGCGTAGTTTCAACAAACGCGTAGACGTAGGAGTAGATATGCATATAGACTTTGTGTTGTTGAGTGAAAGCGCAGGCACATACATGGGTATGGATTTTTGTGTTGCAAGACGTAGTAGTAGGCATGTGTGTGGACGTAGACGTGGATTTTCTTTCAATATTTTTCTAACCAAAATGTTTTTCAATGTTTTGTCAAATACTGTTATTTTGTTAATTCTGCGAAATGATTTCAAGACAATATTAACAAGTAATGATCATAGTATTTTGTAAACAAGTCTGAGAAAAGAAAAACACAATTTGAAAGATGCGAAGAAAGCAATTTTTTTATTGATATGCCTCTGAATAGGCGAGAATACACGGTGCAATTCCTAGAAAGAGGTAATTACAGAAAGTTTTAAAATTGTAAATGGCAATAAAAAATGATTATTTCTACTGTTGTTCCCCAATATCCTTTTAGAGATCTTATCTCCTTCACTTCTGAGTTGAATGATTCAGATCTATCTCTCATTTCGTGATTCGCAGTCGCGGTTCAGAGATCGTAGTCTTTTTGTTATTTATTTCTTTGTATGATCCCTAATTTTTTCCTGGATTTCCCTTTAGGGTTTTCAATCCACCGGGATAATTTTCTTGTTTATATGCCCCTATTTTTTGCCTAGATCTCCCTTTAGGGTTTTCGATCCACCGGGACACTCATTTTTTCCTAAGTCGCCTATTTAAGGTTCGAGCTTAGCGAGCTTCTTATACATAGTGTTTTTCACTGCGTCTGAATTTGCTGGGTGTGGTAGTTCTTCCCCTTCCATTGTTGTGGAGATAAGACCACCACCGGAGAACGTTGTTTTGACTACGTACGGACTTTCGTAATTGGGGGTCCGTTTACCACGTGGGTCGAGGTGAGGTAGCAAAATCTTCTTAAGTACTAGGCCATGTGGTGGTTCATCTTGTACAATATACAGTTACTTTGAAAGAATTATGAGGCTATATTCCATAGAGTTTGTTAGTTGATGTTATAGGCCTTTTCTGGATGTTCTTGTTTTTTCCAGGTACTTCTTGATGTCGTAAAATCAAGGCTTGTCATCCGGTCTTTCTTTGATGGCAAGGCAATGTGCGGGCTCTTCAAAGTGTTTGTTTGTGATGCACGGTTCGTGGTTAGGCCAAGTTATTTTTAATATAGACGATATAGTTTCCAGTGCGTCTGTCATTTGATTGCCTTTTCGAGGGATGTGATTGAAAATGATTTTTGCGAGTTCCGCAGTTGGCTTTCAAAACGTGATCCTGATATGGAACCAATTTTGGATATTTAGTATTCCCATTCGCCTTTAACTTGGTATATGGATTGTGAGCATTCTTTGGAGAAACCAAAACTGCCACTATACTGTGCCTTAATGTATTTGAATCCTCGTCGAACATGGATACCCAATGTTCCCCTGGCTCGGGTTCTTCGTCAGATCTTGGTATTCTGTAGTTGCTTACTTTTACAGCACTGTTTGTATTTGACATTGGCCTATTTTTGTAGATATACGTAATAACTTGATCAGCTTCTTTGCGGCTCCGCTCTAATATTTCCCATTAGCTTGGTTTCTTTCGGATCTTCCCAAGTGCTTAGATTAATGGTCTTAATAGCCTCTTGATACCGTTGTGTATTGTTAGCCTTTCGTTTCATTTCCCTCGCCATTTCCTTAGAGATTTCAAGATCTTTATCATCTTCCTTTTTAGCTTGGTTGATAGGAGCATCAAAATTATATCGGATCGCATCAGTAGCATTATCGGTGGTTTTGGGCATGAATTTGCACCTTTATCATGTTTTGGTGCAGATTTTAGAATATGAAATTTGAAAATGCATATGCAGAGAAAGTATTTCCATTTTTAAATTTACGATATAAATGCAAGAGAAAGACAGGGATCTTGATTGAGAATAAAACATAACTTTTATTAATCATAAATATTGTCTGGAACAAAACTGGGAAACCCTTACAAGCAACCCATATGTCTCGGGCTGGACATAGGTTCTTTCAAAAAGAAGATACATTAATTAGGAAAGAAAAAGATCTCAGGAAACTCCACGACGGTCCATCTTTTGAGTTCTCCTTCTGGGGCGTATTCTTGGATGAATTCAGTTGCCCCTTTGTTGTTGGCTTCGTTGGATACTTTTGCCATATGTCTGCCATGCACTACTCCCTGTTGACAAAGGTCTCTTGGATTGGAGGAAAATGTGCTTCTCCCTTCAGAGTAGCTTCATATTTTCCTTCAGGGTATTGTCCAAACTGGACTATCCCCTTGTCCTCTAGCCTTTGTAGATCTCTTTTGAAATCTTCATTGTGTCTTAGCGGGAGTCCATATCCCAATGGATATTCTTCCAGCGAGCTTATCGGGGTTTTTGCTTGTCTGCTTGCCCCAGAGTCAGTGACTACTTCAATTGCGTTTATTGTCAGCCCATCATGAAACGGCGTAGGGTCTGATGTGATGTCAGGCTTTTCGAAACTGATGTCTTGAGAATCCAGCAGATCCTGCACCTTGTGTTTAAAAGGCCAACACTGTTCTATGGTATGTCTAGGAGAATTAGAATGATACTCACATCTGGTGTTGGCATCGTACCTTGATGGGAGTGGTCGGACTGGAGAAGCTAGAGGCTTGAGTTCCACTAAGGATGCCTTAACTAGTTGTTGCAATAATTGGATAGGTGGCATAGGGAGTGGATCAAATTTCCTGGGTGGTCTTCTGCCTTGCTGCTGCCCTAGTGGGATCAATAATGGTTGTTGTACCTTGGGTTGTGATGCTGCAACATTAATTTCTCCAGCTTTTCCTTTGGTGAAGTTTGAAGCAGACCATTTTGAATTATAGGGAGAATTTGATGGTCCCCCTGATATCTTCCCACTTTTTATCCCAGTCTTGATTCTTTCTCTGGTGGTTACTAGGTTTGAGAACCCCGAAGAGATACTTCTAACCATCATCTCATAATAATGCCCGTGCAAAGTTCCCATGAATGTGTCTACTAACTCCTTCTTTAACAGTGGTGGTTGCACACGAGATGCCAACTCCCTCCACCTTTGCACATACTCCTTGAAGGACTCTTCTTTCATCTGGGACAAGTTCTGGAGTTGCATGCGCGTAGGCGCCATGTGTAGGTTATATTTGTAATACTTTAGAAAGGAATTAGCAAGGCCTGCCCAGGATCGAATATGCGTTTGCTCCAATTGTATATACAAGTATGAATATGCCCCACTCAGGCTATCTTGAAAATAGTGAATCATCAATTTCTGATCATGGGCATGGGCATGCATCTTCCTGCAATACATATGAAGATGAATTCTTGGACACGTGAGCCTCTTGTATTTTTAAAATTCAAGGACTTTGGACTTTGGTGGAATCACCACATCAGGAACTAGGCCCATTTGGAGAGCGTCTACTTCGAAAGCGTCAAAACCCTCCACAACTTTTAATTTTCTTCTAGAGCTTTGTACTGATTCATCATCAGTGGTTCATCAACAGCATAAGTACCAATCGTCTTCGAGGGTGCTTGGTTGGCATCCTCTGGGTTGTGGTCTCTGTATTGTAGGTACAAGTAATTGTCTGCATCATTGGTCAGAATTTGTAGGGTATGAGATGCCCCTGCTTTTGGCGGAAGTGGGACAAACCCTTCAGTATCAGCTTCTTGTTGGGCTATGATGGACTTCTAGAATCCTGCCTCTGAATCTTTCCTTAGTTGGTGACCGCTTGATGCACCAATAGTCTGGGCTACTTCCTCGAAAGCTGCCCTGGGAAATTGGTCTTGCCTGTCAATAATTTTCTTCAAATCCAGAAGAACTTGACTCAAATCTCCTTTCTTTGAACTTACGTCGCCCTTTACTTGGTCGAGATCCTCTTTGAATGCATCCTGAGTTTCCTCGATTTTCTCCATTGCTTTCTGTTGATAGGACCTTGTTTGATATGGAGGCCAAGGAGGTGGAGACCTTCTTCTACCAATGGTTCAAATGGAGAGATGTTTTTTTGGAAAATTAGTTTTTACATGATATGCGGATGTTCGTGAATGCATGCGTGTGAATGAATACGTACGAATATGGAATGGTTACTTGTTTTGAACGTCTTATTCATCTGGGTACATGCTTGTCCTTTATTATTTTACTTGGAAACTATCTTTAAAATAGATACGCAAATGGTGTGTGGAAACAAAATGCCTTTGTTGAAGGTAACGTAATTCAAATATTGAAAAATATTACAATCTTTAGCCAAAACTTTATTTGCGTGAAATCAGGCAACAAGGAAATAAATCTTCTAGGCGTGCCTGCAGATATCTGCTTTTGAGACCATCCATTGTTGCTGGATAGAACTTGAGAAATTTTTTAGCATGTTATTTCCCTTTTGGCGTACTAACGTGGACAAGTTGTTTCCTTTGATATCCATTTTTAAAGACAGTCACCAAGATCTTGATTTTATTTTTTTGTACCCCATGAATAAGACAAATAGAAAGAAACGGGTGACGAATGTATGAAATGTATGACAAATACATGAAATATATGAATGTGTGGGTGTAAGGTTGAATGACGAGACTTTGGTAATAAGTACCCCTATAAGGTAGGGATGTATGGTTTAGTGACGGGGTTGTTGTGATAAGTACCCTTAGAAGGTACGCTCCTTAGTTTTGACCTAAAGTTGATCTACCCTCCCAAAAGGTGGCTTCCTTAAGGGTGTCATGAATAACACCATAGGGGAAAGGCACAAGGGCCTCCCTCAGGTGGAGCCTCTTTACGGACTGAGACTTTCGTCTCAAGGTCGTGAAAGATCTCGTCATGATATATTTGGGTTAAGGTCGTTACAGAGAGTCATGGGTGACCTTCGAAAGTCTTACTCGTCAAGAGGATATCTCTCGATAAGTATTCCTTTTTAGGAAGTCCACCGACTCTAGGCAAAGTCGTCACATAAACTCGAAGGGATGATGTACCCCCTAAGCTAATAGATGAACCTTCTTTCTAAGGGTTATATTGGAAAATTTTTTTTTGAGATAGAAAAATCCCACCACGCAGTAAATATATGATAATTGAAAGTAAATAAAAAAATGCGATAAAGTAGTAAATGCAATAAATAAACAAATCAAATAAAAATAGAAACCCAAAAATACTTAAACCTAGGGTTAAGGAGAATCCCCAGAAGAGTCGCCAGCTGTAGCAACTGGTTTTTTAATTAGAGCTGCCACTATTAGTTTTTATCCTAGGGAATGGAATCTAACAGAAAACCCTAATTTGCAGACAGGGATTCTAGGTTTCGGACTCAATTAGACGAAAGGAAGGTATTAGGCACCTTTCATCTACCTTGTTCACAAGGATATTAGCCTATAGGTTTAGGTTTGGAGTAAACTGGATTTTAAGTTTTAATTAGAAAGAGTTTAAATTTTTTATAGGGGAAAAGTGTCTTAATATTTTAATAGGGAACTCGCTACGATTTTTGATCGTATGCCTACGTATCCTCTTATGAGGAATCAGAGTCCCAATTCGTAGTTCGTATGGGTTGGTGTTTTTTTAGGGGTTTGCAAACATATTTTGAATCACTTCACACTCAGTCGGGAGTAGTAATTGCGGAGATTTTTACTGAGTGCGTAGTAAGCCAAAACCAGCTTGAAACCCTTTAGCAAATAAACAGATGATTAGTTTAGTTTATTTCTAAGATAGTTTGATATTTTTTAAATAAGTTTTAATCGTATTATTTGCGAAGATCTTGATTAATGCATGATTAGAAAAGATTTAATGCAAATAATATATATAAAATAATATATGTAATTTTAATCTGAAAATAATTTATTTGATCATGTAATAATATTTAAATAGTAAATATAAGATAATAATAATATTTATAACAAAAGAATTATAATTATAATGATAATAGTAAAAAGTCAAGTAATTATAGTAATTTATATAATAATAATATAAAAATATAATAATAATAATAGAAAAATTCATTACTTGATAATAATAATAATAATTATAACTAAAATATGTTTATAAAATAGAAATAATAAAATAATTGAATTATAGAAATAAATAAATAAATTAAATCAGGGGGGTCTAACTTATAACTGGCAAGTAAAACAGGGGGGTGTGATTAATAATGAAATTAAGCCCAACAAGAGTCCAGCCAAGGGGGATGCGTGTTATTCTGGGTTATAACAATCACTGGCAAGGGTGTGTGTAGAAAGTAGTGGGTTTAGGCCCAAACGTGAACTGAAGGGAATCCAGGATGATCGTGTGTGGCGCGGAGTATGGGGATCCGGTGGGACTTGGCCTTACGGTCGTCCAATAACGACCAAACAAGTGACATTAGAAGGCGCATGTTTATTATGGTGCACGCTCACGTATGGAATCAAACGGTATAATAAGTTTTTTTTACATTTTTTTTATCATCATCATTTTTTACAGCAACTTATCCTCTTTCTCTCTCGCGTAACCACCCTTTCATCTTCAACCCCAAACCCTAGTACCCGCGGCACCGTGGCCAACCCCTCACCGCAACGGCCTCAGCCCAACCTTCTCTGTTGTAACCCAATCCCCAACATCTCTCAATCAAAACCCAAAACAAAAAGCTGATTTTTTTGTGTTTACCCCTTTTGAGAGATTTCTGGTACCGAGCTCTTCACTTTGGCTAATCTCCTTTCTCCTTCTTGCTCACAGGTTCTGAAGGTGGCGGTCGAAGATGGTGTGGCACGGAAGCAATGCTTATCAACAGCGATTAGGGTTTCGGATGTCGAAACCCAAATCACATCAACCTTCTGGTTCAACGGATTTGGTTCGCTCTTCCTTATTTTCTTGTTGTCCTGTTTCTGTCTCCAAAATCCCTTGTTTCTATAAAAAATCCTCCACTAATCTCTGTTAATTTCTGTTATTTATAGAGTTAGCTTTATTTAGGGTTTTGAGTGAATTTGCTGTTATGGTTTCAAGCTTAGATTTAGGATAATCATATAAATTTAGGGATTCTGTCTTTGTAATTGATTCAGTTTGCGATTTGTAATTTGATTGGGTTTGTTAATAAATTTGATTTGTAATATTGTTGTAAAAGAGATTCGATTTTTTTTAGATCTTTAGATTCGATTGTTCTGTAATTAGGGATTTAACTGATAATGTAATATATATTGGATTCGACTTTCTGGATTGGATTGATGAAGATTTGGTTTATATTTGTTTTAATTAATCTGAACAGTATAAGTTTTTTTAGTGAGACTTGCGCAAAATTAGTGAAGATTTGAACAGTGGTTGTTATTGCGCTTTTGGGCCAGCATTGCATTTTGATTCCTTAGCCCAATCACCCCTTTACAGTAAAATTATTACCAAGCTCAGTTTTAATAATTGTAATTAGTAACACATTTTTTACTAATAAAATGTAACAACAGTAATATATAACCACAACAATTTCTCAACAAATCCAAACAGCTTTATTACTAACAAGCTACCTTTTTTTTTTGTCCGAAAACAAACAAAAACATTTTTTTGTTTGGTAATAATACTAAATAAAAACTGTACAGAAAATATTTAATAAAATAATTGTAATAAAAAAAGTATTCAAAAATAACAGTAACAAAAAATAAAAATGATTTTCTCAAAAATGCCAAATGGGCTAACTTAGAGACTATTTTAATGGTCCTGTAGTTTGTAATAGATTCAAAGTTGTAAATATTAATTAGTGTACCCCCTTTTAATAAAAAGGATTTCTCTTAACAAGTTGTGAATAAGAATTTTCTTAGAAAAATAACAGCGAACGTTTTATAATTTTTTCTAAAATAAATCAGCAACAAAAATGACAGATGAACTGATTTTAAAGATCCCAATGGGCCAGCTAAAGAAGAAACCTTAATGGGCCTGTAATTCGGAATTGTACTGATTTCAATTCCAATTAACAACTTAAACTTAAGTTGGTTTTAAGACTTAAGGACACAACAGTTGTTTGAATAATTTTCCATTTTTGAGTCGTATGGTCCATAGGCCAACATGCCATACGAATAGGTTTACACGAGTCTTTCTGATTTGAAAAGCCCCGCCTTCCTGAATTAAAAATACACCCCTAGTCTTGGATAAAGATGGGATATCAGATACTGCTGTACCATCTTTAATTAAATATTTATTCTATTTAAATCTTGAAAAATAAAATCAACGAGGTGGGACAAATTTGGGGTACGACACAATGTTGGTTTGTCTTACTTGTTAATAATGTAGGTAAAGGCAATGTGGCTTAGCAAGTTGATCCATGGGTTCATCAGTTTATTTCCATGCCCTAGTCAATAAAGCTTGAGAAATTCGAACCTCACCATTGAAGTTGTTTTGGAAGAAATGGCATGACAAGGTTTATTTTGGTTCACCACATTTCAAAGTTATCAAGATTGATTCAAAAGTACAAGGGGTTGATTGAAGAAGTTGTCATGGTGGGACAAGGCGTTGTTCCCATTGATCACAAGTGCATATTTCTCTCAATTTTTAAGATATGGAAGTGGTTTTGGTTGCTATGAGTTATCATTATCATCCTCAACAACTTCTATCTACAAAGCAAAAGTGTTGGTATAAGAAGGTTGTTTAAAATTGTCAAAGTTCCTCAAAGCATTTTCTTGATCTAGGAGCTAGGGTTTTGAACTTCAAAGAAGTATATCTTACTCATCTTTTGGTATTTTTGAGTTATTCCAAAAAAATCCTTCTCTTCAAAGGGTTATTAACAAATCACTTCAAAATTTTCAAGGAGTTTTCATGTGGAAGAAACTTGATGATGAAGAAAGATTACAAGTCCTCCAAATGAACCCCTAACTTCCCATGTGTAACTTCAAATGATCATAACTTGGTCAATTTTTATCACATTGTGCCCACTCTTTTTCCATATTGATCTTAACGAGGTGAAATTTATTCCTTTTTTTATATGCAAAGTGAGAAAATGGATGGAAGATGCCCTAACGATACAAAAGATTATAGGTCATTTCATGATTTTTTTCCAACTTCAACAATTCATAACTCTCTAAATTTTTGGATATTTTGAATGGTTCAAGTTTCAAAATGCCATTCAAGAGGTCTATTTCATTCCATATTTTTTGGTCAAGAGAAAATTCCAAGAGGAAGGCCATGTTTTGATGCAAAACATTATAGGTCACTTTTGAAGAAAAACATGAAATATTTCTAAGTATGTAAAGTCAACCTCTTTTTCCCAACTTTGACTCATTCAACTTTCAGCTCAAACATCCATTTGATTCCATTCCTTTCCCATTGCAAAGCTTGTAATCTCGTCTTTCTAAAGCATCAAGAACCATGCCTTAAGACCCCTTAAGCTGAGAATGCCATTGTTTCAAAAGTGGTAACTTGAAATTGAATTTTCATCGCAAGTCAGAATTTGAATTTCATGTTAAAACTTCTAACCCTCAAATTAGAACATGTTTTGGGTCTAAACATGATTAACCAACTTTCCCAAGTGGATTAGTGCATTAAAACACGCGTTTTGGATGAGTTTTAACAAAAGAGGAGTCACACTTTCTTCGTGATGCAAACCCACACGAATTCCCTCCAAATTGCATCATTCACCCTTCCTTTTGATCCCATTTGTTTCTCCTTTAAATACATGACCTATCCCATTTGTTTTCTCAAGCTTGAACAGCCAAAATTACCCTGCCAAACTCGCTCCATAACTCACTTTCCTGCAACTTCAAAATCATTGTTCAAGCCTTTTTCAATCCATTTTTCTATCAATTCACCTTCCTTGATCTTCCCTGAAGCTAACCAAAGAAGAATTGAGCCTTGAAACCTTCTAAATTGATCTGATCAAGTCCATTTACAGAGCCCTGAAACTGAACTTCAATTGGTAGATTTCTCAATCAACTCTTCCAAACTTTGATATCATTGTGAAGCTCTCATTGCCCTGGGTCTAGTTGCAACACTTTCTTTTAACTGGAAACACGTTTTGGCCATAAATTTTCAAATTCCTTTTCAAAATATTCCTTTCAAATTGCTTGAGCTACAATTTATATAAATTTTTTGCGAAGGTGTGGTTGTCTTCATCTTGATGAGACGAAGCAAATGGTACTGGTCTCATGCTCTAATTTTATAGTTTGAGCAAGCTCAATTTGAGACTGGATGAAGGTTGAAGATGACCAACGTGTCATCCTTCAACCAATGAAACAACACCATTCAGAATTTTTGAATATCTGATTTAATTAATGATCATGTGTGCTATTCACTAATGATCATGATATGCACAGTGTGTCTGATCCATTAGATTAGCTTACTAACGCGTTTTGACTCACATCCATTGGTCCACATTTTTTTGACTTTATTTTATTTTCTGATTTTTATATTTAAATTGTTTTAAACTTCAAAAAAATCATAGAAAATTCATTTTAAGTCCAAAAAATCTGGAAAAAATTATGAAAAATATTTTTGATTTTTCTCTTTCTGATATTTATTTTTTACAATTTTATTTTGTGTTTTGATATTTTTTAAAAATTTTCACTTTATTTGAATTGTTTTAAATGTTTAAAAATAATTTTATGCATTTTTAAATTATAAAAAAATATATGGAATGATCCAATGATATTGTGACAAATATTTGTGACCTAATTTATTTTTTATTTCTGACTTTGTTTATTTTTTGTATCTTTTTGGTTTATTTTACTCATTTCTTTTAATTTTAAAAATAGTTTCTGACTTTAAAAAATTACCAAACATTTTTTAAAAAATATTTGAGTTCATTTCTGATTTTTCTATGGTCTTACTTAATATGTCTTGATTAATTTGAACATAGTTGATATTTTTCTCTCTTATTTCTATTTTAAAACATTTTAAAACCCTTTTTAATGAATATATTAAATGTAAAATTATTTTGTATTATTTTCTGGCTGATATTGGGTTGAATTTTTGATCATGAACTTTATTAACATCATTGGATCCATGGTGTTGAGTCTAACCCCATAAAAATGGATAAATGATTTTAATAATAGTTTGATTAAATTTTAATTCAAAAATGGTTTGTATATTCTTTCCCACCCCTCTTCATCTTATCCCTTCCTTATTATACTAAGTGTTATTGGAGCATGATCTATATATCATGTCTCAAAACAAATGGTGCATAGATTGCTATTGACCGGCCTCAAAATAGGTGCGTCTTCTTTATAAGTCCATTTACGATTGCTTAACATAGCGCTAGATTTTGTCCCGATTCGAGAAAATGATCATTCGTTGCCCAAGATGTTAATTTAAACCCTTTGATCCAATAACCTTGAAATTCATTGTGTAGTTGCTTTGGTTCTACCAATCTTCTGATGGATCTTCATTAATTTTGGTCAACGCGGATCACTTAAACATCCTTAATCATTATATGTTACATTGAGGATTCTTAAATGGATGATATACTTGACATAAAGCAGATGTAATTCATTGTGTAGAGGCTTTGGTTCTACCAATCCCCTAATGAGTTTCAAATGCAATTTTCAAGATGGTCATCCAACTAACCACTAATTACTAGTAATTAAGCATTTCATGCTATTTTTCATCTTTGCTCACTTGAGCATTTACTTTCTTGTCATTTTTATTTTGCTCACTTGAGCTTTTCTTTTTTTCTAAGACGCCTAATATTCAACATGAACCATAAAAGCTTTAATGATACTTGGACTATTTGGTTACTATCCTTGGCATTATGGAGTATTGGACTTCTTGGACTTAGGATTAAAGACCTTGGCCTATGTTGGAGACCTTGTGACCTTAATTGATATTTTGTCTGGATTTCTTGAGATTTAGCTCAAGACATTGGGTTGTTTGTTTGTTTTGTGTGCAGGTTATTGTGATTACATACTTTGTTTGTAATATGGAATTCACCCATATACAAACGTTACTCTGCCAAATTTTTTCGAAGTCTTAATACACTTGAAGTTTGATTCCCTAAAGAGGTCTAGTATCTTTTCTTTCTTGGTTTCAATACAAAGAATGGGAATTCTATCTTGACTCATAATGTCAAGTATTGGCTTCTTGTTGGTTAGATGGCTCTTCTCCCTAGCTTTTACCTCATGCTTTAGGATAGTCTCTTCTTCTCCTCCCATCTTCTTTAATTTCAAAAATCTTCTCTCTCCTTTTGAAAACTCTTCTTGTTTTTAAACTTGATTCACTTTCATAATAAACTTGGACCTAGGTCCATGCATTTTCAAAATCTTTTCATAAATAAACTTCAATCAACTTAAATAATACATTGACATTTTTTGTGAGAAGACTAAAAGTCAATCAATCTCATTTCAAACCATTTTTCCACTTTGGCTTTTTGCTTTAAAAAGTTTTCTCAAAATATTGGACTCTTGTCAATCCTTGTAGTGATGCAAACAACTATACTTTTATAATATGCATCGCAGTGAGATATTTTCCACTTGAGTGTTGAGTGAGGCATTGTTGATTTTAAAATCCAAGCCATATCCTCCACTTTGAGATGATGCAAATTCTCCTTTCTCATGATTGTGGATAGTAAGTATGTTATCCACACGGACAATGACGATGATGTCTTATCTCATAAAATTAAGCAACACACTTGTGTTTTAAATTTTTTTAAAGGTGAACTACATGTACTCGTATCCCTTATTGCACGAGAGGTGTTACGCAGGCACTAAAGGTTCGCAACTGCGGCGGGTGCAAAAATCATAAAAAATACTTCTTTTCTCACATCCACCATACATTTTTTATACAACATTTTATTGCCAAAATATACAGATTTACAAAGGGGTTCCTACGGATTACCATAGATGTTTAGGGTGCTAATACCTTCCCTTTGCATAACCAACCCCCTTACCTTGAATCTTTCTCCCTCTTTTTGGGTTATTCGCTCTTTTCCCATTCCTTTGGAAACAATAAAGCGTGATGGCGATTTTTATTTTGATCTGTATGAGTCAAGTCAATCTAATAGCTTAGTCTTAAAAATTTCTACCGCTACAGAAAAAATGCCGACTTCACTGGGGAAATATTGACCTCTTGCTGGTCCATCCCTAAGTGGGTTAAACCTATCTTTGTTTATATCTGTATATGTGCTATTGTTTGTTATATATTATATGTTGTATATCTGTTTGTCTGGATTTTCCTGGTTTTCAGGGTGCTTGGTGATTACTTATGAGTCCTATACCCGGACTTGGGAAAACATTAAGATAGGACGGGACGTATAGTCATGCTAACTTTGAAGGAGTAATCCCAAAAAAAGGAGGCATGAGATCCCCCGCTCAGTGGAGGCCCCTTTGACTATAGTGTCGTTTACCGAGTAATCGAGAAGACATGCTGCTTTCGACCTGGGAGCCTGCTGAAGCTGAGAACCGTAGAATACCTAACCCATCTTGGCCTTTTAGGTGTAGTGCGGAAGATATGACACAATAATCTGGAAATAGTTGTCACCGGATACTACACTGGGACGAGTTTTTCTTGAGAATATTACTAATTACCGAGTTAATGGGAAAGTTGGTAATATCCTAAGGAAGGATGTAGACTCTGGGAACCTCTGGAACCTTGTTCGGCAGGTGATAACTTTTAGACCATGCCTTATGGGTAGTACCTTCAACCTCATGCTCGTGACGTTGAACCTATGAACCCTATGTGTGTAATCTTGTCTGTAATTGCTGCATCATGCATCCATGCACTCATAAGCATCTTTTGAAGAAAACAATATTTCAAGGGATTTAAAGGTTGACTATTTGTGAATATCTCAGGTACTGTTAACCATGGATTTTGGAAAGAAAAAGACCAGGGAATACAATTTCAAGTATCCCAAGATAGATGAGTTGGTCAGTCTAATTCCAGAGATCGAGTGTTCTGCATACTTTCGGAAGAAGTATGGATCCATTATTCCACTCATGAAGCTGAATATGAAGGAGGGTATTCTCTTGACCTTAGTCAAGTTCTATGATCCGATGTATCATTGCTTTACTTTTCCCGATTATCAGTTGATGCCTACACTGGAGGAGTATTCCTATCTATTAGATTTACCTGTTACCGATCGTTTTCCTTTTACTGATTTGGGGGGTGAGCCAAAACCACATGAGATTATTGCTTTGATTCATCTGAGAAAGTCTGAGGTGGAAGCCCATATGACTACTAAAGGAGGGATTAGAGGATTACCAGCTCAGTTCTTATTGGAGAAAGCTCGTTACTTTGCCAGGATGAAGAGTACGGTTGCTTTCGAGGCCATCTTCGCTTTACTTGCTTATGGATTATTCTTATTTCCTAATGTGGACAAGTTTGCCGACATTAACGCTATCAGGATTTTCATGATTGGAAACCTGGTTCCTACACTGTTGGGTGATGCTTATTACTCTGTTAATCTTCAGAGTTCCTATCATGGGGGAATGATTATCTGTTGCACGCCTCGGTTGTACCAGTGGTTCATATCTCATATGCCTCAGTCTAATGCTTTTTGGGATGTCAGGAAGGAACCTCGTTGGGCTTCTAAGATCATGGCACTTACTCACTCGTATATTGATTGGTATCATCGAGCTTATCAGGATGTGGAAAAAGTTTACCGACTGTAAAACCAGATATTCACTGCTCGAGAAAACTTGTTGCGCTCTGGCATAGGCTGCTCGCCGGCTAAGACAATATATGTTGACCCATACCACTCTATTAATTTATAAGATGGACCCTATCAAATACATCTTCGAGAAACCCGCTCTTTCTGGACGGATAGCTAGATGGAAAATGATCTTGACTGAGTACGATATTCAATATACAACACAAAAGGCCATCAAAGGAAGTGTATTGGCAGATCATTTTCCCCATCAAGCTGTTGATGATTATCTGTCTATGAACTTTGACTTCCCGGATGAGAATATCATGTTAGTAACCGACTGTGCAAAACCTGGACCGTATGACGAACCTGAACAAGGATCCCGATGGACCATGGTTTTCGATGGGGGCTTCCAACACTTTGGGTAACAGAATTGGGGCTGTGATAGTTTCTCCCGAGGGTTTCCACACCCCTTTCACTTCTAGATTATGCTTCGATTGTACAAATAACATGGATGAATATAAAGAATGCATTTTGGGTCTGAAGGATGCCATTGATTTAAGGATCAAGCACTTGAATGTATTCGGAGACTCCACTCTAGTGATTAGCCAAGTAAAGATAGATTGGGACACTAAACATCCTAATATTATTCCTTACAAGGAGCTTGTGCTATCTCTGATTCCATACTTCAAAGAAATCATCTTTGAACACTTCCCTAGAGAATAAAATAAATTAGTCAATCCTTTAGCCACAATGTCTTCTATGTTCAAAGTCAAATGGGGCAACAAAGCTCTTATGATTACAATTGAGAGATTTGACGAACTTGTGCACTACTATGAGCTTGACACTGGCATAGAGAAGCCATGGTACCATGAGGTGAAGAGATACCTTAAAGCACAAGAGTATCCTGAAGGAGCTTCCATCAATGATAAAAAATTCTTACGAAGATTTTCTTCCAAATTCTTCCTAAGCAATGGAATCCTGTACAAACTCAACCATGATTCTACTCTACTCCGATGTGTGGACAAGAAGGAGGCATAGAAAATTATGGAAGATATGCATGATGGTCTCTTTGGGACTCACTCTAGCGGACATACTATGGCCAAGAAAATCCTGAGAGTTGGTTACTATTGGTCAACAATGGAGACTGATTGCCATCATCACTCAAGGATTTTCCACAAGTGCCAAATCCATGTTGACAAGGTTCATGTACCTCATATTCCTCTAAACGTCATAATTGCTCCATGGTCGTTCGCAATGTGGGGCATTGACATGATTGGAGAGATTAAACAAACTTCTTCCAATGGACATTGCTTCATTCTTGTTGCTATCGATTATTTCGCCAAATGGGTCAAAGCTGCCTCATTTGCCTCAGTCATAAAGAACGTTGTAGCCAGATTCATCAAGCATAACCTCATATGCCGCTATGGTATCCCCGAACGGATCATCACTGACAATAGGACCAATCTTAACAATGCTATGATTACAGAACTTTGCACTCAGTTCAAAATCAAGCATCACAATTCTTCTCCTTATAGGCCTAAAATGAATGGCACAGTGGAAGCAGCCAACAAAAACATTAAGAAGATTGTGCAAAAGATGGTGTTAACTTACAAATAATGGCATGAGATGTTACCGTTTGCTCTTCATGGCTACCGTACTTTAGCTCAGACATCGACTAGGTAAACTCCCTTTTATTTCGTCTATGGCATGGAAGGTGTTTTGCCAGTAGAAGTTCAAATTCCCTCACTAAGGATTATAAACGTAGCAGGCCTAGGTGAAGACGAATGGATTCAGACAAGATTGGATCAGTTGAACTTGATCGAGGAAAAGAGACTGGTTGTTGTTTGTCATGGTCAGATGTACCAAAAACGTATGATCAAGGCTTTCAACAAAAAGATAAGGCCTCAAGTATATCAAGTTGGTGACTTGGTAATAAAGTGCATCATTCTTCAACAAGGTGACCCCAGGGGAAAATGGACTCCTACCTACGAAGGGCCATTTATTGTCAAGAAAGTTTTCTCTGGTGGTTCCATGATGTTGACTACTATGAATGGTGAAGATTTCCCACATCCTGTGAACACATACATAGTTAAAAAAATACTACGCATAAGATACCCGTTAGGTTGACACACCTAGGCAAGACAAGGGCATCCCGTCAAACTAAAGGTTTGGGCAAAAATTATGGATATATGAAAAAGATTATACACCCGGCAAGTCGAAAACCCGAAAGGACGACTTGGGAAAAAATATGTATCCTGGCGGGCTGAAAACCCGAAAGGGCGGTCCAGGAAAAAATTAAGGATTGAAAGCGTATGACTATGTCCTGTGGAATCACCAGCGTCGACTTTATTACCAAGGTCCAGGTTCAAACGGTCCAAGATCAATCCAATCAACTTCTATCAATGGCAAGGGACGTTCGAAGACATTGGGGAAATAGTAGAGTTAGAACATAATGAGACCATTTCCACATGGTTGTTATTTTTGTTTTCAATTATGTTTTCCCTTCGACGATTTCCTCTTATTGGGATTTCCGTGTCTTTGTACAAAAACGCATATTCATGGGCAAAACATCAATACAAATATACTTTGACGTGCAAAATTTTTGTTTTTGTTTTGAGTGCAAAGATATCGAATGATTAAAATTGAATGAGCATATGCATACGAACATAAATAAACTATTTAGCAAATATGGGCTGCCAAACAGCAACGAGCATTTCTTTAATGCAGTTGAGATATCCCCACAGATTTATCTCATTAACATCATCCCCACAGAGACTGCTACAATAAACCTTTGCCCTGACAAAGTTTCTCGCAAAGTTGGATTTATGCAAACCTCGGTCAGAGTCTCAATCTCTCGAATGCCCTCTCCTTAGCCGAGTTGGTCTGAAAAGAAAAAGCCTCGTGGATTTCTTCCTAAAGAATTCACCTTGCCAGCATGTCATCAAATAATCTCTTCAACAAGGTTTATTTCCCAACAAAACAATATACTCCTCAACTGAATCATTTCCTACTTAAACAACTTTCAGTTACTATGAAGCCTGGACCCGACCAGATAATGGTTTAACTTCTCATGATACTATGAAGCCTGGACCCGACCAGATAATAGTTTAACTTCTCAAGATACAATGAAGCCTAGACCCGACCAGATAATAGATTAACTTCTCAAGATACTATGAAGCCTGGACCCAACCAGATAGTAGTTTAACTTCTCGAGATATTGAAAAACCTGGACTCAGTAGAGTTTGCCTCTACCCGCAGTAAGTTACTGTAAAGCCTGGACCCGACCATATATCAGTTCAACTTCATTCATTCAAGCAAGTTACTGTGAAGCCTGGAACCCAACCAGATATCAGTTAAACTTCATCCTTTAAAGAAAGTTACTGTGA
Source organism: Vicia faba (assembly GCA_948472305.1). Classification (NCBI taxonomy): domain Eukaryota; kingdom Viridiplantae; phylum Streptophyta; class Magnoliopsida; order Fabales; family Fabaceae; genus Vicia; species Vicia faba. Next base: position 150,899,273 of record OX451735.1, read on the forward strand.
AGCCTGGAATCCAACCAGATATCAGTTCAACTTCATTCAAGCAAGTTAATGTGAAGCCTGGAATCCGACTAGATATCAGTTCAACTTCATCCTTAAAGCAAGTTACTGCGAAGCTTGGACCCGACCAGATATCAGTTCAACTTCATCTTTTAAAAAATCTTCTTTGAAGCCTGGAATTCGACCAAATAGCAGTTTAAAGTTGATAAGTTGATGTGAAGCCTGGAATCCGACCAGATAACAGTTTAACTTCACTCTCCGAAGTAATTTTTTGCGAAGCCTAGAATCCGACCAGATAACAGTTTAACTTCACTCTCCCAATTAATTTTCTGCAAAGCATGGAATCCGACCAGATAAAAGTTTAACTTCACTCTCCCAAGTAATTTTCTGCGAAGCCTGGAACCCGACCAGATAACAGTTAATTTAATCTTCCCCAGTAAGTCGATGCGAAGCCTGTAATACGACAAGATAACAGTCAACCTCATTATCCCCAATAATTTCCTGCCAAGCCTGGATTTTGACCAGATAACACTTAACTTTCGATTCTCTCTAGTCAGGAATAACTCCCCAGTAAAGCAAAGGATAACCAAAATTCTTGAACTTTATTCTTCCAAGTAGAAATCAACACTCCCCATAGAGTTTCCTCATGCAAAGAGCCAAAGTCAACATTCCCCAGCGGATTTCTCCTCAAACAATAAAACAGGGATTCCCAATGGAAACATTCTAAGCAAAGTTAAAGATACACCTACTCGGGATTCAGTCTCCCAAGGCTCCCCAGCACGTCGTCGAGGATTTAACTTCCTAGACAAAGAAACGCTTCAATGAACGCATCACATTCATAAACCATAACGCATACATAACAAATGCATACATCATAATCTCATTTACTTTGAGAATATCATTATGCCATGCATACATCTGCATGCAACTAATCCTTTTCCTTACAGGAAAAATCAGCACGCAAAAGACATCTATTATTTCAGTATAAATCAACCAAAAGATTTATGCTGATACCTTCCCCAGTCACTCTGAATGGAATCTCTAAGTACATTCTCTGCACATCCAACTAACACATCATTGAGTGCAAATTTCTGGGCACTTTAGTGTTCAATCGTCTTCCACCTTCAAGTCACGAATGGCAGGCTCGCCAATCTAAGTCTTCAGGTTTAAGAAGATTGAACATGGTCAGTTGTTGTACCCCAAAATTTCCGCTCTCATTTCTCAAGAAATTTCTCACAAGATCTTCCATGACTCAAGTTTGCATCACTAATACCTCAATTTAGGTTTGGAATTGGCACAAGGGCAAAATGGTCAAATGCACACTGAAAAGTCAAACCTTAACTTTTTAGTCAAAATCAAGTATCAAGAATCACATTTCATCAAGACACGGTAGAATATGAAGTTGGTTCATCAAGAAAATGAAAAGTCAAAATTACTTTGGAAAAGTCAAAATTCTAAACACTTAGAAAAGTTTGTGTTAAGGAAGTATGATAAGTTTAGAACTTTTGGCCAGATTCTCATCATGATGCAAGATGATTCAGGAAGAACTTATGACTCAAGAGTTGTAGATCTCAATGAGATCTAAAACATTGAAAAATAAAACTTCTCATAGAAATGCCGGGACTTCAAGTTATACATCATTGAAGGCACGTCCATGAAACTAAAACACTTAGTAAATTCTGAGCATTTCCAAGTCAGAATTTGGTTAGAACTTCTGGGCCAGTTTTCACATAGATTCAATCAGATTTTTCAAAAGTGATTCAAAGAGGGATCACAAAGCATGTTACAAGTTTTCTGAAAAGTTTGATAACTCTTTCAGATCATGCTGGAGCAGGGAGAATCAAAGATCAAAAGTTGGACATTTGTTATAAGTTACGTTTATACTGAACTTCTGATCCAGCTTCAAGCTATGCTGCATAATCTCATGTTGCAGGCTCTCTTGCTTGTTAAATATCATCATCATTTAATGCTCACACCAACTTTTGAGTATTTATCCCAATGTTTAAGCCTTTATCAAAAATATCTTCCCACGTGTGATACAAAAGTACTATTGCTATCCTTGAAAAGTAGACTTTTGTACAAAGTTTATTTCGGGACCATACTTTACTTTTGTTTCTGAGTGTACTTCTCCATAAATCATGCCTACAAACTCATATTAGGCGTGGCTAAAGCTACTAACCACTCCACTTTGCCTTGAAACCATGCTTGTTTAAACTTACTTCAAAAATAAGTCAACGATCCATAACACATGATGGATGTAATTCTGATTTCTCCAAGCTGCTAAATCATTTTCCTATAAATTAAACTTCATTTACAAACTGTAGGAAGATTCAAAATATTTAAAAAAACCTTGAAACCTTGTTGAAAATTCCCAAGAACCTGAAACTACAATACCAACACAAAACCTGCTAGTTTCTGATTTTTGCATTCAAACTCAAATTTTCCTTGAGTGTTTCTTGACCAAATCATCCATACAGTTCCTAGCATACACGTAGAAGCCTTCCCAACTTCTGTTCTCAAACTATAAAACAGTCTTCACCATTCTCCATTCCAAAAGTCGGAACTCTGCACCTTGACTGCTCCAGAACTTTCCAACCATTCATAGCTCAAGTTAAGGTTTACTTTAGTTCTATGAGAATTTGAGGGAGTTGACCAGAACATCACCGTAATATGAACCAGGATCTAATTCACAGAACAATTTCCAGCTGTAAGGTCAGTTTCTTCTTACTTTTATCTCATTACTTACGCATTGTTAGGTTTGCATTTCCAAAGATACAATGTAGACAACATGACTCTGATTATGTACATATTTATAGATTTCATTTATATGGCCTAAGTAGAGAGAATTTCATATCATAACTTCTTGAGGAAATTAGGATTCAGAATTAGGATTAGAAAAATTCATGCTTGTTTCTGTTTTACAGTTGTGATGCTTTGTATTTCTGAAACCATGATGAAATTTTCCATAGCTTCTATGTTTGCATTTTCCATTTTGTTAAGAAATGACTAAGTTGCAGATACTCTGGCTGGCGCGAAGAAGAAGATGAAGTTCATCATCATAACTTTCTTTGTAATATATGTTTATGTTTTTGCTTCTAATATCGGATGTATAGCCACCCAAGTGGTAGAGAGCGCGCGTATAAGGCATTAGTGTTAAGGGTCCTGAGTTCTACCCCCAGAAACACCTTTTATGTTTATTGCTTGACTTTTCCCCCATTATTTGTCAAATAATATCCCTGGACCAGAACTTTTAGATAAACCCCTCCATTTGTTTGTTAAAACAATACTCCTAGATCAGAACTTCTAGATAAAACCCTCAATTTGTTTGTCAAAACAATACTCCTGGATCAGATCTTCTTGATGTTCTCCTCCAACAACCTTGACACCTCACGTACCCATTACTAGAACTTCTAGCCTTCCTGTCACACTAGAACTTCTAGGTTTCCAGTTGCATCAGAACTTCTAGACTCTCTCAACAACCAGAAATTCTAGGCTCTCTCAATAATCAGAACTTATAGGCTTTCCTTTGTTCTTAGCAACCCCAGAACTTTAGTGCGTCCGGATCCAGAACTTCTGGCATTCCCTATTTCTGCTAACATTTTCTTTCTGATTTGCAGCACACCAGAGTCAGAACTTGTGCTCCTTCTTATTTCTATCCTTTCAGCAATGCGATGACTCTAATTCTTTTCTCTCTTACTATTTTTATCATCACTTTTATTTTCATTAATCAAAAACACCAAAAATACTTTATATTCATACACTTTGCTTTATTTCTTTTAACAAAAAGACTAAAAACATTTCTTTAAGCAAATTTATTTCTTTTCTTAATAATAATAAAACAAATCTATTTTACATTTCAATTCTTGTATATTATTTCAATATGGTTGTAATAGGTAATTAGGACTTTAATTTATTGCAATCTCCATTTGTAAATTTGTACACCCTATTCCCCAAGTGATTGTAATAGCGTAGTGTGATACGGTGGCAGAACCAACTGTTTTGGAAAAATGTTGGTTTGTGTTTTGCGTTTATGTTCGCAAAATGTCGCGGTAATCAAGAGTCGCCACCGACTTTTATTTTATTCAACTGGAAAGGAAAAAAAGCACAGAAAAATTCCTTTTTAGAGATTTTGAGTACGGGGGGTAGATTATAGAAAGGGGAGGTGTTAGCACCCTTTCTATCCATGGTTTTCCATGGGCTCTTAGGTACTTGCTCATCCTTTTAAAATTTCTTTTGTGTGTTTGTTTTGAAAAGTTTTTGTTTTACTTTGTTTTAACCCTTGCTTCTGTCTTCAAGAGTGTTACGAAGTGTTTTTGAAAACTTTGTTTGCAAAAAGTGAAAGTGTGAAAAATTTTATCTTGAGCAAGTACCTACTAGCATCTACCTACTCGAAAAAATATTGTTTTTGTACTCGTTTCCTTTAGACAATGTTATCCTACTATTGAGAAATAGGTAGCACCATCGTTGGATTTGTAAGGGTCAATTCGTAAGGGACGTACGATCATTAAAGCAATGTTAGGACGTCTTAATAATAACCCTAAAGTCTTAAGGTCATATTCGAGGCAACATTTCCGAGGCAACCTTTCCGAGGCAACATTTCCAAACGGGACTTTTGATCCTTGTTAAACTGGAGGGCAACCACTAAGACACCATATACTTAATGATCGTTTACCGAAGGCAACCGAAGTGAGAGTATACCCTAAGAGTGCACATGTGCGAGTGATTTGATTTCAATTATTATCTTTGCACATTTAGGGTTTGCTAGACATTTTAAATTAACATTCAGTCTTGTCATACAACACTATTATCATACATCTAACAGTTAATATTTGCGAGAATTAACATGCGAGAAATAAAAACTACACTATTACAAGGCTTTCGGGGAGGGATTAATTACGTAGCCAAAAAACCCGTAAAATGATAAATAAAAGAAAAATCCTAATTAAACTATTACATACTGTGAGCAGTTACATTAATATTGCAAAAATAATAAACGCGCGCGATGAATCGAGAACGAGAGAATTAGGGTTTTGACCCCGACTAATCCTAATTAAAGGGAAAATCATTTTTTTGTTGTTTTTGATTGTTTTAATAAAATAAGGTTTAATTGAATAAATAAATAAAAACCTAATTGCTAATTAATTTAAAATTTAAGAAAAAAATTAAATTAACCTATTTTTCTATTTTTGTTTTATTGAGAAAAGAAATAAAAATTAAATCACATGTTAACCCTAATTTTTTCCTAATTGATTTTAAATATATGAAAAAGTTAGAATTAAACCTAAATTAAATTTAAACTAATATTAAATTAAATTTGGTAAAATAAAATAAAAAACCTAATTCTAAATTTGTGAAATTGATTTTATAATTTTTTTGTGAAAAAAGGAAATTAATTTTGTGGTTAGAAAATAAATTAAACAAATTAAATTAAAGAAAATAATAAAATAAAATAAAAAAGATGAATAAGAATGGGCCTGGTTGTTGCTAGCAAGAAGGGGGTGTGACTTGCAAATTCTGAGCCCAATAACACTTGGCCTTGTTTGACTTTGCAGATCCTGTGTGTATGCTTGACCTATGCCCATGGTGGTCCTTCACGTGGGAAGCCTTGGATCTGGCACACTATGGATCTGATGGTTGAGTGCTGATGATGCCTGGTAGTCATATGGGAAACTCATGTAGCTGATTATGCAAGGAAAAAATATATAAAGCAATATGGGGACCTTGGGATTGAACCCAGGCTCTTTGGCATTTTCACGTTGCATGATGACAAGCTGAGCTGGCTTGGCTATTTGCATGAATAATAACAAAGATATATAATATGATAAAAAAAAAGCATAATCTTAAAACGCACGCAGATTTGAATGGGCAAGTCAGGGAGCGACACGTTGCTTTCTTCTTCCTCCCACCGTTGCTAAAGGTTCCTTGACTTTTACCTACAGTCGCCTGGGTGTAGGTATAACCCTATGCCTTTCCAAAATCCTATACAGTCGTGATAAATGCAAAACAATGGTACCAATTAACTCGTTGCAACCTCACGAGCATCATGGTACCACTATCCATGGTTAATTATCCAGTGCGTTTCTGGATGTTAGGAAGCTTGCTAATGGTTGCAATGTGATCCAGGGATATCTAGCAAGCGATAGAGATGCTTAGAATGGCTTGAGAAAGCTTGAATCCTGAAAATCGATTTACCACTTTTCTTGAATTTTTGCAACTTTTCTTTCTGTCTTGCACACCTCCAATCTTTCTGTTTTTAGTCTGCAATATTCCCTTATGTATCCAAGAATGAATTAGGGTTGCAATTTGGTTTCAAATCTTCTCCAATAATGATCATTGATTCATGATTTGATCCTTTGTGCAAATATTTCCAAATCAAGAAAAATGCAATCTTTTGTATCCATGTGAACCTTGCATAATTTGATTCCATCTCCAGCTGTATGATAGACCTAAACATGTACAAAATCTCAAGCTTTGATTAGTTTTTGATATTTTCATGATTTTATTTTGATTTTATTTGATTTAAATGAAATAAAATCAAAATAAATAGAAAAAATAAATGACAAATGGAATGGATCATTGGTCGTGGGTCACATTACAAACTCAGTGCAAGCATAAAATGCTGGGCCCATTTGACAAAATATGCAATTTTGGCCATATTTGACTTTTGGCAATTTTGCAAAAAAGGTCAACTTTGCCAATGCATAACTCCCTCAATTTTAACCCTAGAGATGTGTTCTTTGACTTTTTAGAAATCTTAAGATTTCCTCTAAGCAACTCTTTTGGTCTCATCTCAACTGAGTCTTCCATGTTCATGTATGACGCTTTGACCCAAAAGGTGTTTTTGTTGACTTTTCAAAATGACCTATAATGTCCAAATTTATATCTTCTTGTGAGTGCATATTTTGAACTTGGGAGCTGAAGATGAATTGTAGGGAATTTAATCCTCTTCAAAATGAGCTTTGGATGGGTCATTTTTTTATAAAGTATGAGAAATTTATGTTTGGTCAAAGTTGAGTTGACTTTTCCTACAAAACCCTAATTTAGCAACTTTTGGGCTTTGATGAATTGTGAGCAATCCTTAAGGAACCATGATCACCCTTGATAAAATGATGAATAATACTTTAAAATGAGAATGTTGACCAAAAATATTGAAGTTTGACTGTATGTGGGCCACAATTGACTTTTGCCCTAGCACAATCGATTTTCAGACCTTTGAGCAATTGACTGAGCAAACTTCCTCTGCAAGGCTTGAAACTTGACATGGATGATCATGAGAACATATTAGGACAATGTTGATCATTTGGGATCCTTTGGACTCAAACATCTTGATGCAAAGTGAAACCCTAATTTGGGGTAGACTGCCTTAAGAGAGGGTTTGTCTGGTCAACTCTTAAACTTCCTTAAGCAATTTTGAGGACCTCATTTGACATGTATTGAGAAATATGGGAGGGAAAATTTTGGGGTACAGCAGCTGCCCGTGTTCAATCTTCTTAAACCTAAGGATATAGATTGGCTTGTCTGCCTTTCGTAATCTGAAGGTGGAAGATGATTGAACACTAGAGTGCCCATAAATTTGCACTTGCATGAAGTGGTATTTGTCTTGTGATATGGGGGAATGGGCTTATAGGTTCCATTTGGAAGTTGATGAAGGAAGATGGGCTTAAAGATGCCATCAGAAGAAGTGTCAATCGCATAAGAGATTCCTTTGCGAGAACTCGTATACCTGTTGTTGAGGAAGATTTCGCTAGGGAATGATGGCCTCTGTCTTGGGAGGAATAGAATTTTAGGAGCTTCAGTTGTCTGTTATTCTACTGGGGAATCATCTCTTAGTCGAGGAGGTGAAAGTGAACTGCTATCTGGTCGTGCTCCAGGCTTCACAGTGATTTGCTGAGGAAAATAAGATCAACTGCTATCTGGTCGTGTTCCAGGCTTTACAATGACATACTGGGGCGATGAGATTAAACTTGTTATCTAGTCGTTCTCCAGGCTTCACAATTTCTCACTTCTTATTTGGTCGTGCTCCAGGCTTCAGAAGGAATCAAGTTGTTATCCGGTCGCATCCGGGCTTCCAACTTGAATTTAAGGCATACTAATATCCGGTCGATTTCCGGGCATCATAGTAATTGGCCAGGTAAACTACTATTTGGTCAAATTCCAAGCTTCGCAGTACCTTATATTGTTATCTGGTCGTTTCCAAGGTTCAGTATCCTTTGCCGCTATCTGGTCGTGATACAGGCTTAACGGTGTCTTATACCATTATCTGGTCGAGTCCAGGCTTCATGGTATCTTGTATTGCTATCTGGTCAATTTCCAGGCTTCATAATAACTTGTTGAGGGGTTAAGCTATTTTCCGGTCGATTCCCGGGCTTCATAGCTTGCATTTAAGAGATACCACTATCTACTCAATTCCAGGCTTTGTAGTATTCAAAGAAATCAAGATATTATCTGGTCGATCTCCGGGATTCATAGCTTGAACTAGAATAGAAATCTTAATATTGATTTGATTGAACCAGGAGAAACTTGTGAGAACTTTGATTGTATCTTTCCCTGAAAGGTAAAGAGTTAGTCAGACGTTATGTCATGATGTATGAAATGCATTGAGTAATGATGTTCTCAAAATAAATGAGATTGTGTTGTATGATGCACATGCGTATGCCACGATGTATGGATATGCAATGTTCTTGTGATGTTCTCTAGCTGGGGAAAATAAATTTCGGACTGCTGTTAGAGAATATAAGGAGGTGAGTTCTTCGTTCTTGCTGGGGATAATGATCGAAGATGATTAACCGGAGATTTGCGTCCGTTCTTCTTGAGAATATTCCGCCGGGAGAGACTCTGTGGGGAAGAAAGATATTTTGTTGGATGATCTGCTAATTTGGAGAAACCACTCCGCTGGGGATGAATTACCGTTGTTGGTGATGATGAACTCTGCCGAGGATTGAATTTCTGCCTGTGGAAGAAATAAACTCCATTGATGGTGAACTTCTATTGTTGGTGATAGATAAACTCTGCTTCGGGAGAATTTTGCCGACTTATTCGTGATTATGAACCTCAAATGGGGAGAGCTAACACCACTGTTTTTGGATACTTCCTACTCTGCGGGGAATGTATGTACCCTTAGTTATATTCTCAAGCTGGCTCTATCCCTGTACCTGGTGGGTAGAGCAACTGTAAGGTTTGGACACTTCTTGTTTGCCCCTGTTCCTGGAATTGCGAGTAATTGTCCTTTTTTTCTTATGTAAACACTTATGAGCAGCAATTATTTTCAAATGCATATATCAAAAATGAATCATTGGACGTTCTTGCAAAACAAAACAGAAAAAGAAAAACAAGTTGAAATTTCTTGTAAAGATGTATTGTATTGATTTTTGAAGTTGGCCTGTAATAGGCGTTTTGTACAAAGAGGATGAAGTCCTAGTAAGAGAACGCCGTTGAAGGATAGAATTTACATAATTTGTGAAAAGGAAAGAAAAAACAGCTATGTGAAACAATCCCATCGGGTTCCAACTCTTCTATTTCCTTTATATCTTTGAGCGTATTATTACTTTGCTACTTGGTCGAAAGTAGATCAGATTGATTGGCGCCGTCCGAGCTTGATAGTCGATACTGAAGTCTGGTCGCAAGATGATCCAATGAGACATAATGTTACGCTTTGATCCCTAATTTTTGCCTGGACCGCCCTTTTGGGTTTTCGGTCCACCGGGATACCCTTTTTTTGCCCAAGCCACCTTTTCAGGTTTTCGACTTGCCGGGTGTATAGTTTTTTTTTCATTTTCATCCCTTACTTTTTCTCGAACCCTTTTGGTTCGCCGGGAAGCCCTTACTTTTGCCTAGGCCAGTCAACCTAGCGGGTCTTTGATTATGCGTAGTATATTTTCACTATGTCTGCATTGACGGGATGAGGAAGGTCGTCACCATCCATGGTGGTTAGAATCATAGCTCCTCTCGAGAAAATGTTCTTAACCACAAATGGCTCTTCGTACGTAGAGGTCCATTTTCCCCTGGGATCACTTTGCGGAAATATGATGCGTTTGATCACCAAATCCCCGACTTGATATTCTTGACGTCTGACTTTCTTGTTAAAAGCCCTGATCATTCGCTTTTGATACGCCTGACCATGACAAATAGCATTGAGTCTCTTCTCGTCGATTAGGTTCAGCTGGTCAAGTCGGGTCTGGATCCAATCGTCTTCGCTTAATCATGCATCCTTCATAATCCAGAGAGAGGGTATCTAGACTTCGATGGGTAGGACCGCCTCCATGCCATATACTAGAGAGTAGGGTGTTGACCCTGTCGATGTCCGCGTTGAGGTACGGTACCCATGAAGAGCGAATGGTAACATCTTATACCAGTCTTTGTATGTCACCGTCATCTTCTGCACAATCTTCTTGATGTTCTTATTTGCTGCTTCAGCAGCCCCATTCATCTTCGGCCGGTAGGGAGAAGAGTTATGATGCTGAATCTTAAACTATTTGAAGAGCTCGGTGATCATCGTATTGTTGAGATTTGTATCATTGTCCGTAATGATTCTCTCCGGTACACCATATCGATAGATACGATTGTGTCGGATAAACTGCGCCACGACATTCTTGGTTACTATAGAAAAGGAAGCTGCCTCAACCCACTTCGTAAAATAATCAATTGCTACCAGAATGAAACGATGCTCGTTAGATGCAGTAGGTCTGATCTCGCCGATCATGTTGATGCCCCACATTGCGAAAGGCCAAGGAGCTGCCAAAACATTCATAGGAACTGGAGGTACATGCACCTTATCAGAATAGACTTGGCACTTATGATAGGTTTGAGAATGCTGATAACAATTGGCTTCCATAGTAGACCAATAATATCCAGCCCGTAGGATCTTCTATGCCATGGTATGTCCACTGGAATGAGTTCCGAAAGTACCTTCATGTAACTCGGCCATGATCCTTTCCACCTCGCTTTTGTCCACACATCGCAGTAAGGTTGAATCATGGTTACGCTTATAAAGAATCCCATTACTGATGAAGAACTTCGCAACGAATCGTCTCAAGAACTTTTATCATTAACAGATGCACCCTCAGGGTATTCTTGAACCTCAAGATACCTCTTTACCTCGTGAAACTAGGGTTTATCGGCTACCTCTTCAATCTCAAAGCCACAGCAATGTGCGGGTTCGTCCAATCTGTCGATGGTAATCTGAGGAGCTTCATTGTCCCACCTGACTTTGAACATAGAAGACATGGTAGCTAGCGCGTCCGCTAGCTGGCTCTCTTCTCTCAGGAAGTGTTCAAAGTTTATCTCTTCAAAGTGTGGGAGCAATGTCAGTACATACTCTTTGTAAGGAATAAGATTTGGGTGCTTTGTATCCCACTCGCCTTTAATCTGACTGATCACCAGAGGAGATTCTCCGAATACACTCAAGAACATAATCCTCAGGTCAATAGCAGCTCGAAGACCCAAGATACAGGCTTCATACTCCACCATATTGTTGGTGCAGTTAAAACATAATCGGGCAGTGAATGGAGTATGACAGCCATCCGGAGATATGATCACAACGCCAATTCCATTACCCAATGCGTTTGAGGCTCCATAAAAATACATAAACTACCGGGATCCTTCCTCGGGTCCTTCATCTGGTCCAGGCTCTTCACAGTCGGTCACCAACATGATGTTCTCATTCGGGAACTCGAAATTCATGGATTGGTAGTCATCCACAGACTGATGCGCCAAATGATCTACCAATACACTCCCCTTGATTGCTTTTTGGGTTGTGTATTGGATGTCTTACTCAGTTAAGATCATCTACCATCTTGCTATTCTTCCGGACAAGGCAAGCTTTTCGAAGATATACTTGATTGGATCCATCTTTGATATCAATAGGGTAGTGTGAGTCAACATATAGTATCTCAGTCGACGAGCAGCCCATGCCAAAGCGCAACAAGTTTTATCGAGCAGTGAGTATCGGGTCTCACAGTCGGTAAACTTTTTGCTAAGGTAGTAAAAAGCATGCTCTTTTCGGCCAGACTCGTCATGCTGCCCCAACAAGCACCCCATTGAATTGTCCAGTACTGTCAAGTATAAGATCAAAGGTCTTCCTTCAACTAGAGGCATCAGAATTGGTGGCTCTTGGAGGTACTCCTTGATTCTTTCAAAAGCGATCTGACATTCATCATTCCATTTTACCACTTGATCTTTTTTCAGCAGCTTGAAGATTGGCTCACAAGTAGCAGTCAGGTGTGAGATGAACCTGGCAATGTAATTCAGACGTCCCAAAAAGCCTCTAACTTCATTTTCTACGCGGGGAGCCGGCATCTCCTGTATAGCCTTTAACTTGGTAGGGTCCACCTGAATACCTTTATTACTGACGGCGAAACCCAGCAGCTTACCAGACCTTACCTTGAAGGTGCACTTGTTCAGGTTTAACCTCAGCTTGTACATCTTCAACTTGTCAAATAGTTTCTGGAGATGGTCGAGGTGTTCTTCCTCAGTCTGGGATCGGGAGATCATGTCATCAACATAAACCTCAATCTCATGGTGAATCATGTCATGGAACAAAGCGACCATGGCGCGATGATAAGTTGCCCCAGTATTCTTCAACCCGAAAGGCATTACCTTGTAATTGAAGGTGCCCCACTGTGTAATGAAGGTTGTCTTCTCCATGTCCTCGGGAGCCATATTGATCTGATTGTAACCAGAAAAACTATCCATGAAGGAGAAGATCTTATGATGTGCGGTGTTGTCGACCAGAACATCAATGTGAGGAAGCGGGAAATCATCTTTGGGGCTTGTCCTATTCAGATCTCTATAGTCTACACACATCCGCACCTTACCATCTTTCTTAAGCACCGGAACCACGTTGGCAACCCACTGCGGATAAGAAGTGGCAGCTAGAAATCCGGCGTCAAACTGTTTCATGACTTCAGATTTGCTTTTCTCAGACATCTCAGGGCGCATATAGTGAACCTTCTGCTTTACTGGAGGACAATCTTCTTTGTTCGGCAGGCGGTATACCACAATGTCGGTGTCCAAACCGGGCATATCTTCATAAGACCAAGCGAAGATCTCAACATAGTCGCGTAGCATCTGTATCAACCGTTGCTTGACACTAGGCTTCAGATTTGCACCTATCTTAACCTCATTCTTGTCTTCCTCTGTACCCAAATTTACTGATTCAATTGGCTCTTCATAAGGTTGTAGGCCCTTTCTTCCTGTAGTAACAATCTAGCAAGTTCTTCGGGCACCTCACAATCATCCTCACCTTCTTCCTTGGCTTGGTTGATCGGATTTTTGAAGTCATAACTGGCAGTAGCAAAGTCGTTATCAATGGGATCCAGAGTGGATATGGATATGCATTATGATATGTGAGTGTGTGTAAGAGAATAGTTATTTTTGATAAAGTGAGAGATAGGAAAAGAAAAACAAGGAGCGCAAAATTTGTAATGCAAGAAACGTCTAATGCTTTATTGATGATATATGAAAATGATAAATAATAAGCCCTCACAAACAAAGCCAAGGTGCCTCGGGCAAGGCATCAGGCCGTAAAGTCTCAAACTGTTTATTACACATCTCAAAAAACAAAATTCAATTACTTTGGAATAAAAGAAACAAGTATGAAGTCCTTCGCCATCCAGTTGTTTAATCCACCGTTGGTCGTTGGGTAGATCCAGCTGTCGATGTTAGAATCTTCTTCACCATCCTCAACTGCATTAATTCCCTGATTGCTGATATGCAGAGGAGGTCTTCCAATCCGCGCGCGCCTAACAGCCCTTTGAGCCCCTGTAGTAAAGCCCAAACCAAATTTTTCAGTTTTGTGTGTGAAATCAGGGAGCTGACCCCAATTTTCACACCCATATTTTTCAATTACAGCCCTGGCATCCTTGAGGGAAGCCATCTTCATTAGAGGTTTGTCAGTAGCAACTTCAGTTGACGCCAAAGTCTGAGGGACCTCTTCAAAGTTCTGACAAGGGGTTTCGATGAACTCTCCACCCATCTCCACATAGCGAAAGGAATTAAGATGACTCACCATGTAATTCTCTTCACCCTGTACCGTAACAATCTTCCCCTTTACTGGATATTTCAACATTTGGTGGAGCGTGGAAGTCATTTCCCAAGCCTTATGAATCCAAGGGAGACCCAGCAAGCGTGAATATCATGGTCGGATATCGATCACGTAGAAAGTGGATGCAAAAGTTTGAGAGCCAACTTTGACAGGGACGTCCACCTTCTAGTGCACCATCCTTTTTGACCCGTCGAAAGCCCTGACCATAATATTACTCAACTTTAGAATTAAACCTTCACATTCCAGATGGTCTAATGCTTTATTGGGCAAAACATTCAATGAGGACCCGATATCCACCAGTACATGGGCCATAGTAGTCTCCCTGCACTCGATCGAGACGTGCAGAGCGTCATTGTGATTTCTTCCTTTAGCAGTCAGATATGCATCTGAGAAACCCAACCCGTTGTCAACAGTTAAACTAGCTACGCAGTCTTTAAATTGATCCGCATAAGTTTCCTGCGGCACATGTGCAGTTTTGAGGAAAGTAATTAAAGCCTTTGCATGGGCTTCAGAACACAATAATAGGGACAACATGGAGATTTTAGACGGGGTCTACCTCAACTGCTCGACTACGTTGTAGTCGCTTTTTTTGATAATCTTCAGAATTTCCTTTATCTTCTACGTAGAGGTTTCTACAATGATCTTCTTAGGTGCCTCCTTCCGGGCAGGCTCACCTATGATTTATTTGCTCCGAGTCCCATATGGCTCGGTGACAGGGGTGATAACTGGAATAGGAACTGGGTTAGTAGCTGATGTACTGGCAGATGGAATGACAACAGGTTTATGGACAGTCGGAGGGGAAATCTCGGGAGAAAAGAGTCTTCTGCTTCTGGTGACCTTGCTAGCCCCGACAATATTGCTTATATCAGCATCAACTTTCTCACTTTTTAAGTCTTGTTTAACTCCATGGTAATACACATCGGCCTTATAGTGCCAAGGGACAGCCTTATCCGAAGTGTATGGGATAGGACCAGGGACAGTAATTATTAACGGAGCAATTCTTGGGACGGGTGTAATCCTAACAGGCTTTCTCGAGGAAACCTAGGAAGGATTGGCGGAAATGGTTATGATGGCAACATCTTCAATTGGAATCAACAGAATCATATTCTTTTCGAACTGGATCTCTTTGTTATCCATCAGGCGTTGAACATTTGACTTCTATAAGTGGCAACCAGCAGGCATAAATGAACACATGTGGCAACCTTCGCCACAACCCGAAAATAAACTGATGAACAATAGATTCTTCTTAACTGTCATCAAAGGAGTAGAAATTTCTTCCACGGAGGTCACAAATAAATCATCGTCCACAACATTCATTCCATGACCATGTTTGGGCATAGGAGCAGTTATGATGTTGGGCTTCTCCGGAGCGTCAAACTCAATCTCTTTGGCTTCGATCAAATATTGCACTTTGTTCTTCAATGCCAAACAATTGTTTGTATCATGACCTAGACTTTCAGAATGATAGGCACAGCGGGCATTCGGGTTATATTGAGGAGAAGTGGTGTTGGGGTTCTTCGGGGCCTCCCTTAGAGTTACCAGGTTGGTCTTCAATAATTATGGTAGAATTTGAGATAAGGTCATATTGAGCCGAGTGTACTGCCTTTGTGGTATTTCCATTCTTTGTTGATTGTTGTATTGTGGAGCAACTGTGGGTCTTGATATCACTACCACATTTACTGCTTGATGGTGTTCAGGTCTGCTTTGGCCTCTCGGGCCGTAGACTGCACTGACTTCTTTCTTACCGGTGAAAGGCTTCTTTAATGCACTTGATGAAGTATCTTTTTGTATTTTACCAATTCGGATACCAGCTTCTACTCTCTCTCCAGTCAAAATTAACTCAGTAAACCCAGATGATGAACTACCGATCAGATGATTGAAAAATGGACCAGATAGCGTCCCTAGAAACATGTCGACCAACTCCCTGTCAGACAAAGGGGGTTGGAGTCTTCCATATAAGTCTCTCCACTTTTGAGCATAGTCCTTAAAACCTTCACTTGCACCCATAGACATACCCTGAAGATGAGTACGAGTGGGAGCAAGGTCGGTGTTATACTGATATTGCCTATAAAAAGCAGCATCCAGGGCTTCCCAGTTTCGGACATTAGCTCCTTCCAACTGATAAAACCATTCAAGTTGAGTCCCTGACAAACTATCTTGAAAAAAATGCACCCACAAATTTCTATCAGCAGTGTGGGGTTGGATTTTCCTGTCATACGAGCGAAGATGGATTTTTGGACAGGATACTCCATCGGACTTGGCAAAAATAGGAGCTTTAAACTTATGAGGGATCACCACTCCAGATACCAGTCCCAGCTCTCTGAAATCCAAACCATGGATCTTCTGAATCTCCATAGCACTCAGACGGTCTTCTAACTGCTTGTACCTATCCTTGGCAGGAGGATATTGCTCCTCATCATAATTTGTATCATCACCAGAGATTGCAGGACTGGGGCCCTTTTCTTCTTCTTGGTTCTCCCCTTCCTTGGATGAAGAGGTCAGATCAACTTGTTGTTTCAACCTATCCCTAAACCTTTTACCCATATTCATAAGAACAACCTTCTTCTTCTTTTTCCTCTTCTCTTTCTCTTTCAGAATGAGAGTTTTTAGATCCTCCTGCCCTTTGGCCAGACTTAAGAACATCTGTTGAATTTGGGCGTTCTTTTCTTGAATATCTTTGATGGCTTGATCGGAAGACATTTCTGCTGAAATAAACAGCAAAGAAGATGAGAAACATGTAATGGTACCTGTAATGGTGTGCATGATAATGGGATGCATATGTAATGATTTCAAAGACCTTGGGAGATTTAAATTTGCAAACCAAAAAAAAACAAACTTTATTAGATTAACTTGTAAAAGGTTCAACAATGCCTTTAAGTCGTTACAAAGAAGTAAATGGAAAACAAATCTAAAACTAGAAAAGCCAAAATCAAAAATCCCATGGACGCATCCTCTTTGTGCTGACGTAGTCATTGATCGTTCTTTCTTCCCCGAGATGCCTGGTGAGCTTCAAAATCTTCCTTTCTTGCTCATGGTACTTCTCCCGGTAAGTATCCCTCTCCTCTTTCAGCTGAATCCAAGACCTCTGCAATGCCCCAGGATCAATGGGCATGTAAGGATAAAGAACCGTGTAAGGAATGCCTTCTTCATTGGTGGGCTCTACAATTACTGGAAATACTGCTTCATAGGGCATCCCAAGCTTCTGGGCACGAGCTCGAACCCATTTACAGTAAGGCTGCATAGGAAGGGAAGTCCTTGGTCCTAGCTCTTGGGGGTAAGATCTGTTCACCATGCCCCAAGCTCGTATAACCCTTCGACGATGCTCGCCGACGTCCTCCTTGTATTCAAATGCAATATCGGCAAAAAGTAGCTCATGGGGACCATCCCTCCGAGCACGACCAAACTGTCGCAAAGCTAGACAAGGATTATAGGTTATACCCCCTCTGATTCCAAGCAATGGGACATTAGGGTATCTCCCACAACGATCAATGACAACAGTGCTTTCCATAACCCGGGAGCTCCAAAGAATGTCTGTATGGGCAAGTGACATTATCCTATAATACCATCCCAAACCTTCTTCATTCTTCAGCACGGATTTAGGGAGGTGTGAAATAAACCACCTCGACAGCAATGACAAACAACACATAAGAGTCCCTCTCTGTGATACGGTGGGAGAACTTACTTGAGTTTTGCGTTTGTATTCGCACTTGTTCGGTTGAGCAAGAGTCGCCACCGACTTTTTATTTTATCCTAAAGGAAAGGTTAAAAAGCACAGCAAAAACCTTTTGAGATATTTCGTGGGTTCGGGGGGTAGATTATGAAAAGGGAAGGTGTTAGCACCCTTTTCATCCATGGTTATCCATGGGCTCTTAGTTACTTGGTTTTTTAGATCACTTGCCTTGATTTCTTGAAGTTGTGGTATGTGTGTGTGTTTTGAAAATGTTTTTGAAATAGACGCCTTTGTTTCGGCAACCGTTGTATTTGACTCGTGTTTGAGTGTTTTACAAAAGTGTATATCTTTTCGAAAATATGTTTCAAATGTTTTTTGAGAGTTTGTTTTGAAAGTGTTTGTGAGGTGTAGTTTTTGAAAAGGAGGCAAGTGTTTTTGCAAGTTGATCTCAAGTAACTAAGAGTTTTGTCTACCCCTATTGTACTCAAAGGTTTTCTCTATGTTTTCAAACCTTTTTAAAAATTTTGTTCCACCATTGAATTTGGTGGACAATCTTGCGTTTAGGAAGTTTAACGGGACGGGCGCGGGTCATTGTATGGACCATGAATGTAATGGTGCCAAGTGTCTTTGGAAATTTGCTTAAAGGGACTTGATCATTTTGATAGGCGACTTTCGAAAGCGTCATCGAGGGACTTATGATCATTTGATTATTTTGCCAAAGAAACTCGACGTGCAAGCATGGCCCATTTTGGAAGGCAACATGTGGGATTACCCTAGGGGGTGCAAGTGTGATTGTGTATTGATTTCATGCATTTGTCTTTGTATTAGGTTATCTAGCGTTCGGTTTTATGTACATGCAAACCCTAGGTCTAACCATGGTATAATTCGAAAGCGGTAAATTGTGGGAATTTTAAAGTCTACGCTACTACAAATGGTATCCGGGAGTGGGGGGTACAAATTCACAAATGGGGATGAGACTTAAATAATTACAACCAAATCGAATCGCGATCAAATATAATCAAGGTATAGCAAAGTATAGCAAATGTATAATGCATCAAATGTAAAATGTATTGTGTAAGTGTACATGTATGAGAATTGTTTACAAGTTAGGAAAATGTGAATTTGAATGTTTTATTAAGTATGGTTTAACCTAATAAAAGGAATTAAATGTTTTGTTTATTTAATTTGTAATCTAGTATTTTTCTTTAATATGTACAAAAAAAGTATTTTACTCAAAAGAAAGAAAAATGTTTTAAATTTAAGTTATGTTATGTATATTAAAAAAATGTATTTTAATTGATTATGTACAAATTATTTCTAAGAAATTGTATTAACTTAAAGGGAATTTATGTATAAATCAAAATAAGTTTTTAATAAAATAAAATAAAAAGTGTTTTACATAATGTATTTTTATGTAGTTTATGTATTAACGTATTAATGAAAAATTTAATGTAAAAAAGGTTATGTTAATTCATATATCTAAAAGAGAATATGATAGTTTTAAATTGTGAAAAGAAGATAAGTAAAAAAAATAGTTTAAGAATTGAATGGATCTAAAGAGGTTTAAGGCCCAAACAATAATCAGTCAGAAGCGAAATGGGGGGGGGGTGCGTTTGGCAAAGGCAAATGGGCTTAGGCATAGAAACGGGTTAGGCCCAGTTTATTTGAAACAAAGTTTTTAGGGTTTGATGACTTTTGTTTCATTTGGGACATGGCTTAAGCGTTACAGCGCCGTTTACTTCGTCATCGTTCATCTTCTTCGTTCGTCTCCTTCGCCAAGTCAAGCTCTGATCAGCGCGAACCGTTTATGGCCACCAAGCATCACCATTCATCCCTTCTTCCTTCCTTGTTCCAACGAATCAACATTGTAAGGTGACGATTTCCGTTCCTTTCTCCTTTTTTTTTACTTAGGGTTTCAAGCTTTTATTGATTCATTTGCATGTCCTGATTCCTTATGATTACTGATTTCTTGTGAGGTACTTTTAAAGAAACGAAAGGGTTTTTTTATACCTTTTGGAGATGGCGACTTCTAGAGACGGAAGAGGGATGGATCGGAGGTGCTTCAGGCGGATGGACGGCAATGTGATGATGGTGATGAGCGTTTGAGCTAGCTTTCTTCGCTTGATGCCTTGGTAATGATGATGAACTGAACCACTTTTATATCTTTCTCTTCTTCTCTCTGTGCTGCCTTGGTGATGATGATGAACTGAACCACTTTTATATTTTTCTCTTCTTCTCTCTGTCTCGTCTTTGTTGCCTAGCTCGCTTGTATGCTTATGTTGCCTTGGTTATTCTGAGTATGTCTGTTATGCTTTGATGATTGAGTTGTTAGCCCGGTGATGATGTTTGTCTGAGGGCCTATTACATTGTCTCTAATGCCTGCTTACTGAGTTGGTGATGGTTGATACCTTGAAACGCTTCTTTTCCTCGTTTCTGACTTTGAGTTGAATGCTATTGTGTTGTTGTTGTTAGTTGGCCCAGTGATGATGTTTTCTGAGGGTCTTTTGTGGGTTGCCTGGGATAATGTTGGCTCAGGTTTGTGAGGCTTCTTGACTGGGTTTACTGGTTTATGGCCTTACTGGTTGTTGCTGGTTTTTGACGGTTAAGGGATTATGCTTCAGTCTTTGGCATGGCTCAGGGGTTTGGACAGCAGGTTGTATGTTTTCTGGTTTTTTGCAGACATTGGAATGTTTACACAGGTTTGGCTTTTGGTTTGAAACTGGTTCTTGGCCTTTTGGTGAGTTTACTGGTTATGACAGGTTGATGGTTTGTTGGTTTCGGTTATGGCTTTGGCTTACTGGTTTTGACAGGTTGATGGTTTGTTGTGGTGAACTTGTTTACGCCTAGGTCCTTGTAGGTTTTAGTTTTGACAGGGTTGGTGTTTTTATGAAGATATGCTTCAGGCTTCAGGCTTATGCTGGTTTCTTTTGAGTGAACTGGTTTTAGGCTTCAGGCAGCTTATCTTCTCAGTTTCGTTTTGGTTTGTGATATCCTTTTTTCTTGGACTGTGTTGCTTTTCATATATGTTTTGGCTCTTTTGTTTTGGCGCCTATGATTTTTGAGTACTTCCAGATTTGATATCTTTTCTTTTGGTCAAGCTAATGGGCAGGTTTGCAAGGTCTTAATGTGGAAAAATAATCCTGTTACCTTTTATTTGAAAGTTTTGTTTGCATGCTAATTCCTTCATACTGCTGCCTTCTGCTTCACTGTTTTATTGCAGTTTCTGTGTTTATATTTTTTTTATGCCTAAAGCCAAAAACCAGTAAGCCTACACTTCTCCTCTCTTTTTCTCTCTCTCCAATACTTAAGCATATTATATTGCTTAACATATGTTAATTCTGAAAAAGCAAATTGGCCTGGAAATGATGAAACTGAATTTGCTTGCAATAGTAGTCTAACTCTGCATATTTTGTCTTCTACTTTCCATACTTTGTGCTTCTTGACAGTATTGATGATACTTTTGTATTTTGACATCCTTTGAACAGCTTTGACATTGGAACTGAGTTTTGAAATTTAAACATGCTTTAGGCCATTCAGTTTGTAGCTTGGACTTTGTTATTTGCATATGCTGTCCTTGAACTATGCAGTTTTGACAATTTTTGAATTGTGCAATTTTTAACTTGTGCTTTCATTTTTAATTTGCAAATATTTTCACCCTTCTTTGTGAACCGGGAGAAATCTCGTAATTTGCAGAGAGGGTTAACTGATCCCGACCATTTGCTTTTAATGATGAACCCAAAACTTTAATTGTCTGCTTTTAATTATTTATCTGCTTCTAACTTTTCTTCTTTTCTTTTGCAGATAAAAATTGAATGGAGAGGATTTAGAAACAGATGAAGAATGAAGAATTGAAGAATTAGAAAAAATTAGGATAGTCTTATTTTAAATTTAATTATTGTAACTATTATTATTATAAATACCGTGTAAATGAATACTTGTATTTACATAATAATTTGTAACAAATATTTAAAGATGAAATAAAAATTCTTTTTATCCAATTAATTCTTTTTATCCTTTTCAATTATTTATTTTATTATTTATAATTCTAAAATTATAATAAATGGAAATAAATTCCAATTATCTAAACTCAGAATAATAAACAATTAAATAAACAATGTTTCAGCATCGATCAACTAATAAATCTGGTGCTTCACAAATCCAAAGCAAAGCACAGTCAATCACAACAACTGCCCAGACGTATTTTCCCTTTACTGATTCTAACCAAACACTGCAAATTCAATCCTAATGCATCCTTTCACTGATTTAGTCACACAATGCGAATTCAATCCAAATGTTTCAATCCACATCTCAGCATAACTTGAAAAACACTGTAGAGTTAAACCTTTCTGAGGAACCGCGCATAAAAAACCCTAATTCCTGATCAAATACCAAAGAAACGTTCGCCTGATCAAAGTTGAGCCAAAATCAACCAAAACCCTAAGCAACTGTAAGAACTGTTCTAAAGCCATGAAAATCAATGAACACCCTAATTTTTGTCTGACTGACGAGAGAAGTCTGTTTGACCGATTCTCGATCCAGTTTGAAAAATCAGGAAACGCCTGAAGCTGTGATTTCGTGAGGAAAAATGCGAGGGCAAATTTTGGGTACAACAGTTGCCCCTGTTCAATCTGGTTGGACCTGAAGAGTTAGATTGGCAGGTTTGCCTTTCGCGACTCGAAGGTAAAAGGAGATTGGACACTAGAGTGCTCGGAAATTTGCACTCGCATGCTGGAGTATCAGCAATGTGATGGCGGGAATGGGCTTATAGATGACATTTGATGATGGGCTTAAAGATGCCATCTAGTGACTGCTGGTAGGAGGATGGGCTTATAGATGCCATCTGGAAGTGTGCTAGAACCTTGTCGGGAATGGGCTTATAGATGCCATTTGGAATTATGTGTCGATCGAATAAGAGATTCTTTAGCGAGAACTTGCGTACTTGAGAAAGAAAGATAATTTCCTGGCCTGTTACAGGGGTTGATCTTCAGTCTCTTCATGCAGACATGCCCTGGCTGGATACAGGTATCGAATCTACAATCAAATGTTCACAGATATGCCCTGGCTGGATACAGGTATCAAATCTGGAATTGTGATAGTCTTCAACAGATATGCCTTGGATGGATACAGGAATCGAATCTGGAATTAGTCGTCAACAGATATGCCCTGGCTGGATACAGGAATCGAATCTGGAATTGTTGTCTTCAGATGTGCCCTGACTGGATACAGGAATCGAATCTGGAATTGTTGTCTTCAGATGTGCCTTGGCTGGATACAGGTATCGAATCTGGAAAATGTCTTCAGATGTGCCCTGGCTGGATACAGGTATCAAATCTGGAATTAGTCGTCAACAGATATGCCCTGGCTGGATACAGGAATCGAATCTGGAATTGTTGTCTTCAGATGTGCCCTGGCTGGATACAGGAATCGAATCTGGAATTATTGTCTTCAGATGTGCCCTGGCTGGATACAGGTATCGAATCTGGAAAATGTCTTCAGATGTGCCCTGGCTGGATACAGGTATCGAATCTAGAATTGTAAAAGGTTGATGGAGATGGATTTCCTGGCTGGATACAGGGGTAAACCTCTGACCGGAGGATGAAAGATAATTTCCTGGCTTGTTACAGGGGTTGACCTTCATACTCTTTATGTAGATATACCCTGGCTAGATACAGGTATCGAATCTACAATCGATCACTCACAGATGTGCCCTGGCTAGATACAGGAATCGAATCTGGATTCGCGATATTTGATAGTAATCATCTTTTGGATTGATCTTTTTTTCTGAAAAGGAAAAACATCAGTTGTATGTAATGTCATGATGTATGAAATGCATGATGTCATGATGTTCTCAAGAATAAATGAGATTGTGTGTTTATGATGCGTATATGCATGCGTCATGGTGTATGATAACGTGATGCTTATGAATGTATTTTCGTCTAGGAAAATAAATCCTTGACGTGTGTCGGGAGCTTGTTAAATCCTGGGCTGCTGTTTGAAGAGTAGAGTTCTTCATTTCCGCTGGGAATGATGGTTGCAAGATAAACCGATAGGAGAAGATGACTCCGTTGGGGCATACACTTGTTGGGGAAATCACTCTGAGGAGAAGTACTCCGTGGGAAGAGATAGTTCGTTGAGGCTTTGATGAAAGCTCCGTTGGGGATTCTGCTGATACATTATGTCGGGGAATTTGATGAACTCCACTGGAGATTGTTGAGGTAGTTTGGTCATGTTCTTCAGTTGAACCTACCTTGGTACCTTGGCGGACAAAGCAACTAGACCGCTTGGTCACTTCAAAATTGCCCCATGTTTCTGATGTCACTTGTCATTAACCCTTTGTCTCGTATGCAAATATTTATGAGTTAGCAATTTAACGTCAAATGCATATATCAAAAATGAACATTGGACGTTCTTTGCAAAACAAAACAAAAAAGGAAAAGCAATGGATAATTTGTCTGAAAAATCGAACTTGTATTGATTTTGAAATTTGCCTGTAAATAGGCGTTTATGTACAGGAGGCTGACGTCCTAGTAAGAGAACGCCGCTGAACAACATAGAGTTTATACAATTTTGAAAAGGAAACAAAACAACTATGTGAAAAACTAATCCCACTGGGTAACGACTCTGCTATCGCCTTTATGTCTTCAAGCATCTCATCATTTTGCCGCTTAGTTGAAGGTGAAGCTGATTGATCGATGCCAAAGTCTGAGCCCTGATAGTTGATGCCGAATTCTGGATGCAAGGTGATCTAATGAGACATAGTATTACGCTTCATCCCTAACTTTTGCCTGGACTGCCCTTTCGGGTTTTCAGTCCACCGGGATACCCATTTTTGCCCAAGCCGCCTTTTCAGGTTTTCGACTTGCCGGGTGTACAGATTTTTTTATTTCATCCCTTATTTTTTCCCGGACCCTTTTGGTTCGCCGGGAAGCCCTTATTTTTGCCTAGGTGTGTCAACCTAGCAGGTCCTTAGTTCATGCGTAGTATCTTTTTACTATGTCTGCATTAGCGGGGTGAGGAAGATCGTCACCATCCATGGTGGTTAGAATCATGGCTCCTCCTGAGAACACATGTTTAACCACAAATGGCCCTTCGTACGTAGGGGTCCATTTTCCCCTGGGATCACTTTGAGGAAGAATGATGCGCTTGATTACCATGTCCCCAACTTGATACTCTTGTGGTCGAACTTTCTTGTTAAATGCCCTGATCATCCGTTTCTGATACGTTTGACCATGACAGATGGCAGTAAGTCTCTTTTCGTCAATCAGGTTTAATTGATCAAGTCAAGTCTGGATCCAGTCATCTTCGCTCAAGCCTGCATCCTTCATTATCCGGAGAGAGGGTATCTGGACTTCAATCGGTAAGATTGCCTCCATGCCATAGACCAAGGAGAAAGGAGTTGCTCCAGTTGACGTTCTTGTTGAGGTACGGTACCCATGAAGAGTAAACGGTAACATCTCGTGCCAATCCTTATAGGTCACTGTCATCTTCTGCACAATCTTCTTAATATTCTTATTTGCTGCTTCTACAGCCCCATTCATCTTCGATCGGTAAGGTGAAGAATTGTGGTGCTGTATCTTGAATTGCTCGCAGAGCTCAGTGATCATTTTGTTGTTAAGATTGGTACCATTGTCCGTAATGATCCTTTCAGGTACACCGTATCGACAGATCAGGTTGTGTCGAATGAATCGTGCCACGACGCTCTTGGTTACAGTGGCGTAGGAAGCTGCTTCAACCCACTTTGTGATGTAATCAATCGCTACCAAGATGAAACGGTGCCCGTTTGATGCCGTAGGTCGCATATCGCCGATCATATCGATGCCCCACATTGCAAAAGGCCAAGGTGCTCCCAAGACGTTCAGAGGTACCGGTGGAATGTGCACCTTATCCGCATAGATCTGGCACTTATGACAAGTTCGCGAATGCTGATAACAGTCGGCTTCCATTGTGGACCAGAAATACCCCGCCTGAAGGATTTTCTTCGCCATGGTATGTCCACTGGAATGTGTTCCAAATGTACCTTCATGTAGTTCTGCCATGATCTTTTCTGCTTCAGTCTTGTCCATACAACGCAGTAAAGTTGAATCATGGTTTCGCTTGTAGAGAACGCCATTACTGAGAAAGAACTTTGCCGCAAACCTTCTCAAGAATTTCTTGTCATTAACAGATGCACCTTCAGGGTATTCTTGAGCTTCCAAGTACCTCTTTACTTCATGATACCAGGGTTTCTCTGTTACCTCTTCGGCCTCAAGATCACAACAATATGCAGGTTCATCCAATTTCCAGATAATGATCTGGGGCGCTTCGTTGTCCCACTTGACTTTGAACATAGAAGACATTGTAGCCAGCGCGTCTGCCAACTGATTCTCTTCTCTTGGGAAGTGTACAAAAGTTATCTCTTCGAAGTGGGGAAGCAATGTCAGCACATACTCCTTGTAAGGAATAAGATTTGGGTGTTTCGTATCCCACTCGCCTTTGACCTGATTGATCACGAGAGCGGAATCTCCGAATACACTCAGAAACTTGATCCTTAAGTCGATTGCAGCTTGAAGACCCATGATACATACCTCATACTCCGCCATGTTGTTGGTGCAGTTGAAACATAACCTGGCAGTGAGTGGAGTATGAGTGCCTTTAGGGGATATGATCACAGCGCCGATACCATTACCCAAAGCATTTGAGGCTCCGTCAAAGTGCATAGACCATCGGGATCCTTCCTCAGGTCCTTCATCCGGTCCAGGTACTTCACAATCAGTTACTACCATGACATCTTCGTCCAGAAATTCAAAGTTCAATGACAGGTAATCGTCCATAGGTTGGTGTGCCAAATGGTCTGCCAATACACTTCCTTTGATTGCTTTCTGAGTTGTGTACTGGATGTCATATTCCGTCAAGATCATTTGCCATCTTGCTATTCTTCCCGACAGAGCAGGCTTTTCGAATATGTACTTGATTGGATCCATTTTTGAAATCAACAGAGTAGTGTGAGTCAACATATACTGTCTCAGCCGGCGAGCAGCCCATACCATAGCGCAGCAAGTTTTCTCGAGCAGTGAGTACCGAGTCTCACAGTCGGTAAACTTTTTGCTCAGGTAATAAATAGCATGCTCTTTTCGGCCAGACTCGTCATGCTGCCCCAGCACACACCCCATTGAGTTGTCAAGCACTGTTAAGTATAGTATTAGAGGTCTCTCTTCTACTGGTGGCATGAGGATGGGTGGTTCTTGGAGATACTCTTTTATCTTTTCAAAAGCGGCCTGACATTCATCGTTCCAACGTACTACCTGATCTTTCTTCAGCAGCTTGAAGATTGGCTCACAAGTAGCAGTTAGGTGCGAGATGAATCGGGCGATGTAATTCAGACGTCCTAGAAAGCCTCTGACTTCTTTCTCTGTCTTAGGAACTGGCATCTCTTGAATGGCTTTAACCTTGGCAGGGTCCACTTGAATACCTTTGTCGCTTACAATGAAGCCTAGCAATTTTCCAGACCTCACCCCAAAGGTGCACTTGTTTGGGTTCAACCTCAGCTTGTACAACCTCAGACGGTTAAACAGTTTACGTAGATGGTCAAGGTGTTCCTCCTCAGTTTGAGACCTTGCAATCATATCATCGACATACACTTCAATCTCATGATGGATCATGTCATGAAATAAAGCGACCATGGCACGTTGGTAGGTTGCCCCAACATTTTTCAACCCAAAAGGCATGACTTTGTAACAGAAGGTTCCCCACTGAGTAACGAAAGTGGTCTTCTCCATGTCTTCAGGGGTCATCTTGATCTGATTATAACCTGAAAAACCATCCATGAAAGAGAACACCTTGTACTGAGCAGTATTGTCAACAAGAACGTCAATGTGAGGTAGGGGGAAGTCATCCTTGGGGCTGGCCCTGTTCAGATCCCTGTAATCAACACACATTCAGACTTTACCATCCTTCTTCGGTACCGGCACCACATTGGCAACCCACTGAGGGTAAGAAGTCACTGCAAGAAAACCGGCGTCAAATTGTTTCATAACCTCGGCTTTGATTTTCTCGGACATCTCCGGACGCATGCGGCGGACCTTCTGTTTTACCGGAGGGTAATCTTCCTTGGTAGGCAGGTGGTGAACCACGATGTCGGCATCCAAACCAGGCATGTCTTCGTAAGACCAAGCAAAGATTTCCATGTAGTCATGCAACATCTGAATCAGTCGTTGTTTCACCCTGAGCTCCAGATTGGCACCAATCTTGACTTCCTTTCTATCTGTCTCAGTTCCCAGATTTACTGTTTCCACCGGCTCTTCATGCGGCTGAATGACCCTCTCTTCCTGGAGTAACAGTCTTGCAAGTTCACCAGGCACTTCGCAATCATCTTCACCTTCGTGTTCGGCTAAGTTGATCGGATTTTCGAAGTCATAACTGGCAGTAGCAGAGTCGTTACCAGTGAGATCCAGAGTGGATTGAAACCTGTATAAGTGAGTGTGAGTAAATATAGCTGTTTCGCAATATATGATAAAGAAAGAAAAAGAGCACAAGATTTGAAATGCAACAAACGTCCAATGTTTTGATTAATGATATATGAAATGTCATACAAAAAGCCCTCACAAATGGAGCCACGGTGCCCCGGGTAGGACACCGCGCTATAAAAGTTTCAACATATTGTTTGTTACAAATAGAAGACAAAAAAGTTCATTACTGAGTGACAAAAGTAATAGGTGTAAAATCTTTTGCCGTCCAGTTGCTTGGTCCATTATCGGTCGTCGGGTAGATCCAGCTATCAAATTCCGCTTCCTCTACGTCGTCCTCAATAGCATTCACTCCTGGGTTGGTGATGAATACCGGAGGTTTTCCGATCCTTGCTTTGCGAACAGTCCTCTGAGCCTCTGCAGTGAAGCCTAGCCCAAACTTGTCGGTCTTTGGAGTGAAGTCATGAAGCCGACCCCTGTTTGCGCACTCGCCTTTCTCAATTATAGCCCGGGCATCCTTCAAGGAAGCCATCTTCAAAGTAAAGTCTTCTTCAATCACCGCCTCAGCTGACACCAATGTTGGAGGTACCTCTTCAAAATGTTGAAAGGGAGTTTCAATAAACTCCCCGTCCATCTCAATATACCGGAAGGAATTCAGATGACTAACCATGTATTCTTCCTCCCCCTGCATAGTAACAATCTTCCCTCTGACAGGGTATTTGAGCTTCTGGTGTAGAGTGGAGGTCACAGCCCCCGCTTTGTGAATCCAAGGTCGTCCCAGCAAATAGGAATAAGTTGGACGAATATCCATCACATAGAACGTTGAATCAAAGACTTGGGAACCCACACGAATAAGAATGTCTACTTCACCATGCACCATCCTTTTAGAACCGTCGAAGGCTCTAACAATGATGTTACTAGGCTTCAATTCCAGGCCCTCACAATCCAACCGGTCTAAGGCCTTCTTGGGCAATACATTCAGGGAAGAACCAGTGTCCACCAACACGTGTGCGAGAGTAGTGCCCCTGCATTATATGGAGACATGCAGGGCATCATTGTGGTTCTTTCCCTTGGCGGTAAGATCAGCATCCGAGAAACCCAAACCATTGTCAGCTGTCAAATTGGCCACACAGTCAGTGAATTGATCTGCAGATATCTCTTGCGGCACATGGGCCGTCTTCAGAAATGAAATCAGGGCCTTGGCATGGGCCTCTGAGCATAGCAGCAATGATAGCATGGAGATCTTGGAGGGGGTATGCCCCAACTGTTTAACGACGTTAAAGTCACTTTTCTTGATTATCTTAAGAATTTCCTCCATCTCTTGCTGGGAGGCTTCTACGTTCACAGTCTTTGGTGCCTCCATCCGGGAAGGCTCATCGGTAACAACTCCTTTGCCCTGAGCATCAGAGGACTCGGCGGCAGGAGTAGACACAGGAACTTGATTTGGAAGGGAAACATGCACACTTGCGGGTGTTATGATAAGAGGTTTTCGGATAACTGGTGGTGCAATGTCAGGCGAGAAGAGCCTGCCACTGCGAGTTACTTTAGCTGGACCAGTGATGTTACTGATACTGGTGCCGGTGTTGAATTCCTGCTTTACTCCAAGTACATACACATCTGCCCCATAGTGCCATGGGACAGCCTTGCCAGACTTGTAGGGGATTGGCCCTGGAACAATAATGGTTATAGGTGCAACAGACATAATTTTGACTGGCTTCCTCGGGGGAGCCTTGGTAGGATTGTTGAAAATTGTGACGACAAATACTTCTTCAGCGGGAACAAAAGGGACAGCGGTCTTCTTGAACAGAATCTCTTTGCTATCCATCAGGCTTTGGATGCCTGACTTCAGCAGCGGACAACCGGTAGGGGTAACAGCATACAGGAGGCAACCCTTGCTACAACCCGGAAATAAACCGGCCAACAACAGGTTCCTCTTAACAGTCAATAGAGGGGTAGCAACATCATTCACGGAAACTGCATACAAGTCTTCATAAACAGCATTTACTCCATGTTGGGGCATAGGAGCGGTCACAATGTTAGGCCTCTCAGGCGCCTCAAACTGTATTTCCTTCGCATCAATAAGGTCTTGAACCTTATTTCTCAGGGCCCAGCAATCATCAGTAGAATGCCCCGGGCTATCGGAGTGATAAGCACAACAGGCATTCGGATTATACTTAGAAGATGCAGTATTCACGACCTTCGGAGCCTCTCTGATAGTCACCAAGTTGGTCGATAGCAGTTGCGGCAAGATTTGTGACAAGGTCATACTCAGCCGAGTGTACTGCCTTTTGGGCCTCTCACCCCTTTGTTGATTGTACTGCTGAGGAGCAGCAACAGGCTTTGAAATGACCAATGCATTGACGGCTTGGCGGCGTTCCGGCTTAACTTGTCTTCTAGGACCATAAACTGCACTAGCTTCCTTCTTGAAAGGCTTCTTCTCAGTACTCGCGGAGGCACCTTTATGTATCTTTCCTGACTTGATGCCAGCTTCTATCCTTTCACCGGTCAAGATCAAATCTGTAAACCCAGCGGAGGAATTACCAATCAGATGATTGAAGAATGGACCAGACAGGGTCCCTAGAAACATGTCAACAAGTTCACGGTCAGTCAAAGGAGGCTGCACCCTGCCATCCAAGTCTCTCCATTTTTACGCATATTCTTTGAATCCTTCGTCCGTTCCCAGCGACATACCCTGAAGTTGGGTACGTGTGGGAGCGAGGTCAGAATTGTATTGATATTGTCTATAAAACGCAGCAGCCAAGTCCTCCCATCTTCGGATACTGGCTCCGTCTAACTGATAGAACCATTCGAGTTGAGACCCCGAAAGGCTATCTTGAAAGAAATGGATCCAAAGGTTCTTGTCCGCAGTGTAAGGTTGGATCTTCCTTACATATGATCGGAGATGCAGCTTGGGACAGGAAGCCCCGTCGTATCTTGCAAAGGCAGGCGCCTTGAACTTGTGTGGGATCACTACCCCAGAAGATAACCCTAAGTCTCCGAAATCCAAACCCGACACCTTTTGAATCTCCATGGCACTTAAACGGTCCTCTAGTTCTTTGTATTGTCAGCAGCAGGAGGGTACTGTTCTTCGTTGTAATCCGTCTCGTTGTCGGAGACCGCGGGACTAGGAGCCCTTCCTCCTTGGGGATTGTCCTTCTCTGCAGAGGAAGTAGTTGGATCAGCCTCGTTATGGAGTGTATTCCCAAACCTGCGTCCCGTGTTGAACATCGCATTCCTCTTCTTCTTCTTCTTCTTCAGGAGCAGAGCCTTCAACTCTTGTTGGCCTTGGGCTAGGCTCAAGACCATCTCTTGAAACTGGGCGTTCTGGGCCTGGAGGGCCTTGATAGCTTGCTCGGTGGTAAGCTCGGAAGACATGATGCTTGAATGCTGAAATAAACAGCGAAGAAGATTAAGCAACCTGTAGAAGAAGGGTACCTGTTGTGCACATGATGCAATGAGATGCGTATGATTTATGTTTTCAAAGACAAATGAGATTCAACTTTGTAGATAAAAGGGAAACACACTTCATTAGATTCAAATTTTAAATTGTTCAACAACTTGCCCTTAGGCATTACAGGAATGAAAATACATAAAAGGAAATAAAATCTGTAAAAAGAAACA
Source organism: Vicia faba (assembly GCA_948472305.1). Taxonomy (NCBI): domain Eukaryota; kingdom Viridiplantae; phylum Streptophyta; class Magnoliopsida; order Fabales; family Fabaceae; genus Vicia; species Vicia faba. Next base: position 150,931,044 of record OX451735.1, read on the forward strand.
TCCAAAGCCCATCAATGCTCCCATGGCCTCCTCTTCTCAGTGCGGATATAGTCATTCAGGGTCCGCTCTTCCTCCAATTGCTTAGTCAGCTTCTGGATCTTCCATTCCTGTTCGTTGAACTTTTCCCGATAAAAATCCCGTTCTTCCTTTAGTTGCGCCCAAGATCTCTTCAGTGTATCGACATCAGTGGGTATCTGAGGAGGGAGGACAGTTGGAGGAACCCCATCTTCATCAAGAGATTCAAGAATGACAGGTTTGACAGCTTCATACGGCATACCTAACTTCTGAGCACGGATGCGGACCCATCTGCAATAGGGTTCCATTGGTAGAGAAGTCTTCGGTCCCAACTCATGTGGGTCAGCTTTGTGAATTCTGCCCCAAGCCTTAATGAATCCACGGCGTAGTTCGTCACTGTCTACCTGAAATTCAAAATGGAAGTGAGGAACCAACATCTCATGAGGCCCTGCTCTTCTAGCTCTTCCAAATTGACGGAGAGCTAAACATGGATTATAAGAAATTCCTCCCTGAATGCTGATCAAGGGAACATTAGGGTATTCTCCGCAACGATCAATAACAGCTACCTCATCCAAACCTCTGAGAGTCCAAGTGATGTCATTATCTGTGAGAGACATTAACCTGTGAGCCCAACCCTTTCCTTCTTCATTTTTCAGCACGAACTTAGGAAGGTGCGAAATAAACCACCTCACTAGCAAAGGAGCACAACACCACGGGGTTCCCCGTGTTCGGGTAGTACGAGCATAGAGTTGTTGTAGGATATCACCCAAAAGAGTGGGTACAGGATTCCGAGACATGAAGATCCTTATGGCATAGATATTGATAAAGGTGTCAGGATTTGGAAACAACACTAGACCATAGATCAAAAGAGCCAGAATGTCTTCGTACGCCTTGAAGTCTAAGTCATTCCAGAAATCATTAGCTTTGCCAACCAGAAACTTAACCAAAAAGCCCTTAACTCCACTTCTAGTTTCCTAGTTGGCCATTACCTCTTCTTTGGTCAAGGGCAGGACTGCAACAATCTCTTCAGGCCTAAGAGTCTTCTCCCAACCAGTGAATGGGGTTTACTCCAAAACAGGGATACCAAGCAAGTCAGAGAATTCTTCCAGGGTAGGGACCAGCTGGAAGTCTTGAAAGGTGAAGCAATGATACAGGGGATCATAAAACTGGGTCAGGACACTTATCAGTTGTTGGTCCCACTTTGAAGTGATCAAACCGAGGAGAGAACCATGCCTCTTGATGAAGGAAGTAGTGTTTGGAATCCTACCAACCAATTCCTTGAGCAAAGTTGGTGGTTGAACAAAGTTGAGTCGGATAGTATTCCTACGCACGGGCATCATGATGTCCTACAAAACAGAGCAAAGATGAAACCCTCTTGTCTTTGAAATGGGTCAGTCCTTATACAGGATGCATGCAATGGTATGATGGTATGATGCTATGATGAAACACACCACAAGTATTCACAATGACAAGACACACAAGTCACACAATACAACCCTTAGGTTTTAGGCCAGCATGTAGTTTAGGTATTACCCTCTTTTAGTTTCGTTGGTTAAAACCTGTCCTATCAAAAGTAACTGGGTTCTAGAGGATCTCAAATCCTTGACTACCCTCAATCGGTCATAACTCCAGCATCGCAATCTTTTCTTGCAGCCAGAACCATCGCGAGAGTTTAGCCTCAATGAGTGTAGCATACTGCTACTGTTCTATGGCCAAGTTTGGTCAATTTAGGGTTCTAAGGTCGGTTGGTGTTTGATGACTCCTTAGAAGACCCATATTCTCCTCGTTGCAACACAAGGGATATTGGTACAGACTAAGGTGCCACACCAACGTAGCCACTGCTTCACCCATGTCGGTCTACGCCGGACAGGTCCCTCACAGATTATGCTACCTAAAAAAGGGTATTCCCCAGATCCGGGTTAGGATCTATGAAACTCCGACGCAAAGCCCACAAATGTAAAAGTAAACAAAGCAACCAATTGAAAACAAATGTGATCTAAACCCTAAGGTAACCCCACTTTTAAGTAATCCCCAGCAGAGTCGCCAGTTCTGTGATACGGTGGGAGAACTGACTTGAGTTTTGCGTTTGTATTCGCACTTGTTCGGTTGAGCAAGAGTCGCCACCGACTTTTTATTTTATCCTAAAGGAAAGGTTAAAAAGCACAGCAAAAACCTTTTGAGATATTTCGTGGGTTCGGGGGGTAGATTATGAAAAGGGAAGGTGTTAGCACCCTTTTCATCCATGGTTATCCATGGGCTCTTAGTTACTTGGTTTTTTAGATCACTTGCCTTGATTTCTTGAAGTTGTGGTATGTGTGTGTGTTTTGAAAATGTTTTTGAAATAGACGCCTTTGTTTCGGCAACCGTTGTATTTGACTCGTGTTTGAGTGTTTTACAAAAGTGTATATCTTTTCGAAAATATGTTTCAAATGTTTTTTGAGAGTTTGTTTTGAAAGTGTTTGTGAGGTGTAGTTTTTGAAAAGGAGGCAAGTGTTTTTGCAAGTTGAACTCAAGTAACTAAGAGTTTTGTCTACCCCTATTGTACTCAAAGGTTTTCTCTATGTTTTCAAACCTTTTTAACAATTTTGTTCCACCATTGAATTTGGTGGACAATCTTGCGTTTAGGAAGTTTAACGGGACGGGCGCGGGTCATCGTATGGACCATGAATGTAATGGTGCCAAGTGTCTTTGGAAATTTGCTTAAATGGACTTGATCATTTTGATAGGCGACTTTCGAAAGCGTCATCGAGGGACTTATGATCATTTGATTATTTTGCCAAAGAAACTCGACGTGCAAGCATGGCCCATTTTGGAAGGCAACATGTGGGATTACCCTAGGGGGTGCAAGTGTGATTGTGTATTGATTTCATGCATTTGTCTTTGTATTAGGTTATCTAGCGTTCGGTTTTATGTACATGCAAACCCTAGGTCTAACCATGGTATAATTCGAAAGCGGTAAATTGCGGGAATTTTAAAGTCTATGCTATTACAAATGGTATCCGGGAGTGGGGGGTACAAATTCACAAATGGGGATGAGACTTAAATAATTACAACCAAATCGAATCGCGATCAAATATAATCAAGGTATAGCAAAGTATAGCAAATGTATAATGCATCAAATGTAAAATGTATTGTGTAAGTGTACATGTATGAGAATTGTTTACAAGTTAGGAAAATGTGAATTTGAATGTTTTATTAAGTATGGTTTAACCTAATAAAAGGAATTAAATGTTTTGTTTATTTAATTTGTAATCTAGTACTTTTCTTTAATATGTACAAAAAAAGTATTTTACTCAAAAGAAAGAAAAATGTTTTAAATTTAATTTATGTTATGTATATTAAAAAAATGTATTTTAATTGATTATGTACAAATTATTTCTAAGAAATTGTATTAACTTAAAGGGAATTTATGTATAAATCAAAATAAGTTTTTAATAAAATAAAATAAAAAGTGTTTTACATAATGTATTTTTATGTAGTTTATGTATTAACGTATTAATGAAAAATTTAATGTAAAAAAGGTTATGTTAATTCATATATCTAAAAGAGAATATGATAGTTTTAAATTGTGAAAAGAAGATAAGTAAAAAAAATAGTTTAAGAATTGAATGGATCTAAAGAGGTTTAAGGCCCAAACAATAATCAGTCAGAAGCGAAATGGGGGGGGTGCGTTTGGCAAAGGCAAATGGGCTTAGGCATAGAAACGGGTTAGGCCCAGTTTATTTGAAACAAAGTTTTTAGGGTTTGATGACTTTTGTTTCATTTGGGACATGGCTTAAGCTTTACAGCGCCGTTTACTTCATCACCTTCGTCTTCGTTCATCTTCTTCGTTCGTCTCCTTCGCCAAGTCAAGCTCTGATCAGCGCGAACCGTTTATGGCCACCAAGCATCACCATTCATCCCTTCTTCCTTCCTTGTTCCAACGAATCAACATTGTAAGGTGACGATTTCCGTTCCTTTCTCCTTTTTTTTACTTAGGGTTTCAAGCTTTTATTGATTCATTTGCATGTCCTGATTCCTTATGATTACTGATTTCTTGTGAGGTACTTTTAAAGAAATGAAAGAGTTTTTTTATACCTTTTGGAGATGGCGACTTCTAGAGACGGAAGAGGGATGGATCGGAGGTGCTTCAGGCGGCTGGACGGCAATGTGATGATGGTGATGAGCGTTTGAGCTAGCTTTCTTCGCTTGATGCCTTGGTAATGATGATGAACTGAACCACTTTTATATCTTTCTCTTCTTCTCTCTGTGCTGCCTTGGTGATGATGATGAACTGAACCACTTTTATATTTTTCTCTTCTTCTCTCTGTCTCGTCTTTGTTGCCTAGCTCGCTTGTATGCTTATGTTGCCTTGGTTATTCTGAGTATGCCTGTTATGCTTTGATGATTGAGTTGTTAGCCCGATGATGATGTTTGTCTGAGGGCCTGTTACATTGTCTCTAATGCCTACTTACTGAGTTGGTGATGGTTGATACCTTGAAACGCTTCTTTTCCTCGTTTCTGACTTTGAGTTGAATGCTATTGTGTTGTTGTTGTTAGTTGGCCCAGTGATGATGTTTTCTGAGGGTCTTTTGTGGGTTGCCTGGGATAATGTTGGCTCAGGTTTGTGAGGCTTCTTGACTGGGTTTACTGGTTTATGGCCTTACTGGTTGTTGCTGGTTTTTGACGGTTAAGAGATTATGCTTCAGTTTTTGGCATGGCTCAGGGGTTTGGACAGCAGGTTGTATGTTTTCTGGTTTTTTGCAGACATTGGAATGTTTACACAGGTTTGGCTTTTGGTTTGAAACTGGTTCTTGGCCTTTTGGTGAGTTTACTGGTTATGACAGGTTGATGGTTTGTTGGTTTCGGTTATGGCTTTGGCTTACTGGTTTTGACAGGTTGATGGTTTGTTGTGGTGAACTGGTTTACGCCTAGGTCCTTACAGGTTTTAGTTTTGACAGGGTTGGTGTTTTTATGAAGATATGCTTCAGGCTTCAGGCTTATGCTGGTTTCTTTTGAGTGAACTGGTTTTAGGCTTCAGGCAGCTTATCTTCTCAGTTTCGTTTTGGTTTGTGATATCCTTTTTTCTTGGACTGTGTTGCTTTTCATATATGTTTTGGCTCTTTTGTTTTGGCGCCTATGATTTTTGAGTACTTCCAGATTTGATATCTTTTCTTTTGGTCAAGCTAATGGGCAGGTTTGCAAGGTCTTAATGTGGAAAAATAATCCTGTTACCTTTTATTTGACTGTTTTGTTTGCTTGCTAATTCCTTCATACTGTTGCCTTCTGCTTCACTGTTTTATTGCAGTTTCTGTGTTTATATTTTTTTTTATGCCTAAAGCCAAAAACCAGTAAGCCTACACTTCTCCTCTCTTTTTCTCTCTCTCCAATACTTAAGCATATTATATTGCTTAACATATGTTAATTCTGAAAAAGCAAATTGGCCTGGAAATGATGAAACTGAATTTGCTTGCAATAGTAGTCTAACTCTGCATATTTTGTCTTCTTCTTTCCATACTTTGTGCTTCTTGACAGTATTGATGATACTTTTGTATTTTGACATCCTTTGGACAGCTTTGACATTGGAACTGAGTTTTGAAATTTAAACATGCTTTAGGACATTCAGTTTGTAGCTTGAACTTTGTTATTTGCATATGCTGTCCTTGAACTATGCAGTTTTGACAATTTTTGAATTGTGCAATTTTTAACTTGTGCATTCATTTTTAATTTGCAAATATTTTCACCCTTCTTTGTGAACCGGGAGAAATCCCGTGATTTGCAGAGAGGGTTAACTGATCCCGGCCATTTGCTTTTAATGATGAACCCAAAACTTTAATTGTCTGCTTTTAATTATTTATCTACTTCTAACTTTTCTTCTTTTCTTTTGCAGATAAAACTTGAATGGAGAGGATTTAGCAACAGATGAAGAATGAAGAATTGAAGAATTAGAAAAAAATTAGGATAGTCTTATTTTAAATTTAATTATTGTAACTATTATTATTATAAATACCGTGTAAATGAATACTTGTATTTACATAATAATTTGTAACAAATATTTAAAGATGAAATAAAAATTCTTTTTATCCAATTAATTCTTTTTATCCTTTTCAATTATTTATTTTATTATTTATAATTCTAAAATTATAATAAATGGAAATAAATTCCAATTATCTAAACTCAGAATAATAAACAATTAAGTAAACAATGTTTCAGCATCTATCAACTAATAAATCTGGTGCTTCACAAATCCAAAGCAAAGCACAGTCAATCACAACAACTGCCCAGACGTATTTTCCCTTTACTGATTCTAACCAAACACTGCAAATTCAATCCCAATGCATCCTTTCACTGATTTAGTCACACAATGCGAATTCAATCCAAATGTTTCAATCCACATCTCAGCATAACTTGAAAAACACTGTAGAGTTAAACCTTTCTGAGGAACCGTGCATAAAAAACCCTAATTCCTGATCAAATGCCAAAGAAACGTTCGCCTGATCAAAGTTGAGCCAAAATCAACCAAAACCCTAAGCAACTGTAAGAACTGTTCTAAAGCCATGAAAATCAATGAACACCCTAATTTTTGTCTGACTGACGAGAGAATTCTGTTTGACCGATTCTTGATCCAGTTTGAAAAATCAGGAAACGCCTGAAGCTGTGATTTCTTGAGGAAAAATGCGAGGGCAAATTTTGGGTACAACACTCTCCTACGCATATTACGAGTGTAGAGGGCATGCAAGATATCACCCAGAAGAGTAGGCACTGGATTACGAGATAGGAAGATCTTAACCGCATTCACATCTATAAAGGAATCTGGATTCGGGAAGAGGACCAACCCATAGATAAGGAGCGCCAAGATGTCTTCAAAAGCCTGAAAATCCAAATTATCCCAGAATAGCTGAGCCTGATCTATCAGAAATTTAGCTAGAAAACCTTCGACCCCGCTTCGTGTTTCCCAATTGGATACACATCAGCCCGTTTCAGATGCAGAGCTGAGTCAATTTCTTCTAGTCTAGGAGTCTCTTCCATACCTGTGAGGGGCATCTACTCAAGGATGGATATGCCCAATAAGTGAGAAAACTCTTCCAAAGTGTGAACCAGCTGATAATCTGGAAAAGCACACTCATCATCTGCTCATCAAACTTTGAGGTAACCAAGCTAAGAAGCTGACCATGTCTCTTAATGAATGAAGAAGTCTCAGAAACTCTTGAGGCTAACTCCTTGAGTTGAGCAGGTATTTGCACAAAGTTAACTCGGATGGTGTTTCTACGCACGGAAGCCATAATCTGCAAAACAGAATAAAGATAAATCCCTCCGGTCTTTGAAATGGTTAGTATAATGAAGTATGCATGATATGTTATGATGCATGATGTCATGATAAAAAGCAACAGGTATAGCAGATAACAGGCATGGAAAAGGCAAACAAGTCACACAAAAGCCCTTAAGTTTAAGGCTTGCATGGGGTCAAAGGTATTACCCTCTTGAAGTTCAGTTAGTTTCAACCTGTCCTAGCAAAAGTAACCGGGTTCTAGAGGTTCTCAATATCATTGACCATCCTCCATAGGTCATGGTTTCAGCTCACACAATCTTTTCTTGCGGCCGGAACTATCTTGAGAGTGTGGTCTCAATGAGTGTAGTATCGAGTATCAACCAGTTCTCAGCTTTACACTGAGGTCGGCTATCTCACTACTTCCTAATGGCTAAGTTGGTCGATTAAGGGTTCTAAGGTCAGTTGATGCTTAATGACACACATAGCGGCCCAATATTCTCTTCGTTTCTCCACAAGGGATACCGGTACCAACCAATGTGCCACATCAACGTAGCTACTTCTTCAACCGTATCGGTCTATGCCATACAGTTCCCTCACAGTTTATTGCTACTTACCTAAAAGGTGTCCCCATATCCGGGTTAGGATCTATAGTAACTCCCAAACAAAACCCTTAAAAGTAAAGCAACCAAAACAAACAAGAGAAGCAATTTATGATGAACTAGATCCTAAGGTATACCCCACTTATTTCTCCCTAGCAGAGTCGACAGTTCTGTGATATAGTGGCAGAACCGACTATTTTGGAAAAATGCTGGTTTGCATTTTGCGTTTGTGTTTGCAAAATGTTGCGGTAAGCAAGAGTCTCCACCAACTTTTATTTTATTCAACTGGAAAGGAAAAAAAGCACAAAAAAATTCCTTTTTCGAGATTTTGAGTACAGGGGGTAGATTATAGAAAGGGAAGGTGTTAGCACCCTTTCTATCCATGGTTTTCCATGAGCTCTTAGGGACTTGCTCATATTTTTAAAATTGCTTTTGTGTGTTTGTTTTCAAAAAAATTTGTTTTACTTTGTTTTAACCCTTGCTTCTGTCTTTAAGAGTGTTTTTGAAAACTTCGTTTGCAAAAAGTGTAAGTGTGAAAAAGTTTATCTTGAGCAAGTACCTACTAACATCTACCTACTCGAAAAAAGATTGTTTATGTACTCGTTTCCTTTAGACAATGCTATCCTACTATTGAGAAATAGGTAGCACCATCGTTGGAGTTGTAAGGGTCAATTCATAAGGGACGTACGATCATTAAAGCAATGTTAGGACGTCTTAATAATAACCCTAAAGTCTTAAGATCATATTTGAGGCAACATTTTCAAGACAACCTTTGCGAGGCAACATTTCCGAACGGGACTTTTGATCTTTGTTAGACTGGAGGGAAACCACTAATACACCCTATACTTAATGATCGTTTACCGAAGGCAACCAAAGTGAGAGTATACCCTAAGAGTGCGAATGTGCGAGTGATTTGATTTCAATTATTATCTTTGCACATTTAGGGTTTGCTAGCCATTTTAAATTAACATATAGTCTTGTCATACAACCCTATTATCATACATCTAATAGTTAATATTTGCGAGAATTAAAATGTGAGAAATAAAAACTACGCTATTACAAGGGTTCGGGGGAGTGATTAATTACATAGCCAAAAAACCCGTAAAACGATAAATAAAAGAAAAATCCTAATTAAACTATTACATATCGTGAGCAGTTACATTAATATTGCAAAAATAGTAAATGCGCGCGATGAATCGAGAACGAGAGAATTAGAGTTTTGACCCCGACTAATCCTAATTAAAGGGAAAATCATTTTTTTTTTGATTGTTTTAAGAAAATAAGGTTTAATTGAATAAATAAAAAAAACCTAATTTCTAATTAATTTAAAATTTAAGGAAAAAAATTAAATTAACCTATTTTTGTATTTTTGTTTTATTGAGAAAAGAAATAAAAATTAAATCACATGTTAACCCTAATTTTTTTTCTAATTGATTTTAAATATATGAAAAAGTTAGAAATAAACCTAAATTAAATTTAAACTAATATTAAATTAAATTTGGTAAAATAAAATAAAAAAACCTAATTCTAAATTTGTGAAATTGATTTTATGATTTTTTTGTGAGAAAAGGAAATTAATTTTGTGGTTAGAAAATAAATTAAACAAATTAAATTAAAGAAAATAATAAAATAAAAAATTAGATGAATAAGAATGAGCCTGGTTGCTGCTAGCAAGAAGGGGGTGTGACTTGCAAATTCTGAGCCCAATAACACTTGGCCCTGTTTGACTTTCTAGATCCTGTGTGTATGCTTGACCTATGCCCATGGTGGTCCTTCACGTGGGAAGCCTTGGATATGGAACGCTAGGGATCTGATGGTTGAGTGCTGATGACGCATGGTAGTCATATGGGAAACTCATGTACCTGATTATGCAAGGAAAAATATATGAAGCAATATGGGGACCTGGGGATCGAACCCAGGCCCTTTGGCATTTTCACGCTGCATGATGACCAGCTGAGCTGGCTTGGTTATTTGTATGAATAATAACAAAGAAATATAATATGCTAAAATAAAAAAGCATAATGTTAAAATGCACGCAGATTTAAATGGGCAAGTCAGGGAGCGACACGTTGCTTTCTTCTTCCTCCCACCGTTGCTAAAAGTTCCTTGACTTTTACCTACAGTCGCCTGGGTGTAGGTATAACCCTATGCCTTTCCAAAATCCTATACAGGCGTGATAAATGCAAAACAATGGTACCAATCAACTCGTTGCAACCTCACGAGCATAATGGTACCACTATCCATGGCCAATTATCCAGTGCGTTTCTGGATGTTAGGAAGCTTGCTAATGGTTGTAATGTGATCCAGAGATATCCAGCAAGCGATAGAGATGCTTAGAATGGCTGGAGAAAGCCTGAATCCTTAAAATCGATTTACCACTTTTCTAGAATTTTTGCAACTTTTCATTCTGTCTTACACGCCTCCAATCTTTCTGTTTTTGGTCTGCAATCCTTCCTTATGTATCCAAGAATGAATTAGGGTTGCAATTTGGTTTCAAATCTTCTCCAATAATGATCATTGATTCATGATTTGATCCTTTGTGCAAATCATTCCAAATCAAGAAAAATGAAATCTTTTGTATCCATGTGAACCGTACACGATTTGATTCCATCTCCAGTTGTATAATAGACCTAAACATGCACAATATCTCAAGCTTTGATTAGTTTTTGATATTTTCATGATTTTATTTTGATTTTATTTGATTTAAATGAAATAAAATCAAAATAAATAGAAAAAAAGTAAAATAATGACAAATGGAATGGATCATGGGTCGTGTGTCACATTACAAACTCAGTGCAAGTATAAAAACTTGGGCCCATTTGACAAAATATGCAATTTTGGCCACATTTGACTTTTGGCAATTTTTCAAAAAAGGTCAACTTTGCCAATGCATAACTCCCTCAATTTTGACCCTAGAGATGTGTTCTTGGACTTTTTAGAAAGCTTAAGATGTCCTCTAAGCAAACATTTTTGTCTCATCTCAATTGAGTCTTCCATGTTCATGTATGTAGCTTTGATCCAAAAGGTGTTTTTGTTGACTTTTCAAAATAACCTATAATGTCCAAATTTATATCTTCTTGTGAGTGCATATTTTGAACTTGGGAGCTGAAGATGAATTGTAGGGAATTTCATCCTATTCAAAATGAGCTTTGGATGGGTCATTTTATATAAAGAATGAGAAATTTATGTTTGGTCAAAGTTGAGTTGACTTTTCCTACAAAACCCTAATTTAGCAACTTTTGGGTTTTGATGAATTGTGAGAAATCCTTGAAGAATAATGATCAACCCTTGATCAAATGATGAATAATACTTCAAAATGACAATGTTGACCAAAAATATTGAAGTTTGACTGTATGTGGGCCACAATTGACTTTTGCACTAGCATAGTCGATTTTCAGACCTTTGAGCAATTGACTGAGCAACCTTCCTCTGCAAGGCTTGAATCTTGATATGAATGATCTTGAGAACATATTATCACAATGGTTATCATTTGGGATTCTTTGGACTCAAACATATTGATGAAAAGTGAAACCCTAATTTGGGGTAGACTGCCTTAGGAGAGGGTTTGTCTGGTCAACTCTTGAACTTCCTTGAGCAATTTTGAGGACCTCATTTGACATGTATTGAGAAAAATTGGAGGGAAAATTTTGGGGTACAACACGTAGGATATTTACTTTCCCCAATCTATCGCTTTCATATAAATTCTAGTAAAGTAGGATTTGTATGGGAAGATAAAAACAACAAGTAGACAACCCCTAATCAAAGACTAAATGCATGCAATTCAAACACACTATTGACACATGCACCCCTAGGGTAATTACACTTGTTGCCTTATGAAAAATGGTCATGTTATGCACGTGAGATGTCTTAGCAAAAACAATCAAAATAAGAGATTGTAGTCCCTCGATGACGCTTCGAATGTTGCCTTACAAATGATCTTAGTCCCTCAAGAGGAATGCTAAGATATATCACAACATTTCTATCATGTATATACGATGACCCATGCCCGTACATTTACATCCAAAGATAAAGCTTCTTACCAATCAATGATAAGATAGCAACATCTAAAGGAGGAGGAGAAGAACAAAAGACTTTTGAGTAGGTAGAAATGTTCTTAGTTACTAGCTCATTTTCAAAAATATCTTTTTAAACACACATCAAACACTTTTAAAACATGAAATATTATCAGAAGACGAACACTTTGTATAGATTCTTATAGAGACGAGAATCATTACAATGTTTTCTTAAACGAATGCGCTTTTCAAAAATACTTTTAAAACCTACCACAAAGCAAGTGATCTAGCAAGCAACTAAGAGACCATAGATAACTATGGATGAAAAGGGTGCTAACACCTTCCCTTTTCATAACCTACAACCCCAAACTCAATAAATAATCTCAAAAGGTCTTTCCTGTTCTTTTCAATCGTTCCTTTTGGATAAAAGAAAAGTAGTTGGTGACTCTTTCTATCCATAATAATTGCGATAAAATGCAAAACATCCTAAGTCAGGTCTCTCACCGTATTATAGAGGGGGTCAAACTTCCTCAGAGGTTTGTCAAACTTATTATGTCATTGCTGCTCTTGCGGAATCACCAATGGTTGTTGTGCTCTTGGTTGTGACCCCACAGTATTAACTTCACCCTCTTTCCTTTTTGTAAATTTATGGACCAACCTCTTTGTATTGAAAGGATCACTTGATGACCCCCCCTTGAATCTTTCCGTTCTTTATTCTTGTATCTATCCTTTCTCCAATAGTCACTAAGTCAGAAAAGCCTGAAGAAATGCTTCCTACAATCTTTTCATAGTATACCCCTTGTCGGGTTCCCATGAACATGTCGACTAGTTCTTTCTCTAGAACTGGTGGTTGCACTCGAGATGCCATCTCTCTCCACCTTTGAGTGTACTCTTTGAAGGACTATTCCTTCTTCTAGGATAAGTTCTAGAGTTGTGTGTGGGTAGGCACCATATCCAGGTTGTATTTGTACTGCTTCAAAAACGCATTTGCAAGATCCACCCATATTTTTATATGGTTCCTTTCCAACTACATATACCAATCCAGTGATGCCCTATTTAAACTTTCCTGGAAGCAATGCATCATTAACTTCGTGTTCTTAGTGTAGGCATGCATTTTCCTACAGTACATGCACAAGTAGTTTCTCAGACAAGTGATCCCTTTATATCTTCCAAAGTCAGGTACTTTGAACTTCGGCGAGAATATTACATCTGGAACAAGACCCATTTCAAGGGAATCGATGTCAAAAGCATCAAATCCTTCCACGACTTTCAACCTTTCTTCTGGAGCTTTGTATTAGTCCAGTGCCAATGGGTTTTCAATAGTAGGGGTGTTAATCACTTTCTGTTGTGTCTAACTAACATCCTCTAAATCGTGATCTCCATATTGTAAGTCCAAGTAATCGTCAGCATGATTGACCAGAATTTACAGGGTATGAGATTCCCCTGCCTTCGGTGGTGGTTGGATGAACTCTTCATATTCTTGTCTCGTCTCATGTTGAGCCATGACAGATTTTTGTGGCCCTATTTCCATTCCTTTTTTCAGTTGGTGATCACCCGATGCACCAATAGCCTGGGTTATTTCTTCGAAAGCTACTCTAGGAATTTTTTCTTTCCTATCAATGATGTTCTTCAAAGCTAGAAGAACTTGACTCATATCTCCCCTCATTGAGTCGGCGTTTCTCTTAACTTGTTCCAAAGGCTTCTTGATTATCTTCTATTTGTTCCATGGCTCTTAGTTGGTGAGCTCTTGTTTGATACGATGGCCAAGGAGGTGGTGGTTTCCTTCTACCAATGGTTCAATTGGAATTTTTTTTTAAAATGATGATTTTTTGAGTGGAGAATTTATGAGATGTAATGTTTTCATGAGTGCATGATCATGTATGCATGATGTTAAGATTTATGCTTTGCGTGTCTTATTTACCTGGGCATATATACTCTTTTTATAATATATATATATATATATATATATATATATATATATATATATATATATATATATATATATATATATATATATATATATATATATATATATATATATATATAGGTTTTGCTTTTTTTTATTTGGTGTGTATCTGGAAAGTGAATACACAAACAAGCTAGGAAACACAATGCTTTTATTGAAACGCCAATCGTCTTTAAAAAAGATAATACATTTCAGATACTGGAAAATATTACAATTTTAAAACATTAAACTTGCTGGAAAGGAAATAAACAAAAGGAAAAATAATCTTCTAAGCCCGTTTGCGAAGGTCTTCTCTGAAACGATCGACCATTGTTCTGCATAGCTTGAAAAAATTATCAACATCCTCTAGGAGAATGACCATTAAACTTTCTGCGTCCTTTAAGCTTCTGGGAATATCTTTGATAAGGTTGTTGGCCAATAACGCGAGCTTCTCATGCTTATATTTGTAGTATCGGTACTCCTGGTAGAGGTTGGGACTTATCTTGTGGTTATCCCTTCCTGCTTGGGCAATCTTTTTATATTTCTCTTCCCAATACATATTTTTAGCTCTCATCTCCCTATAGAGTCTTTGATGTATTATGAAATCCTTCCGGAGGCCCTCTAGCTCGAGGCATACTTTCTCATATTCATCACTTTTCTGGGCCATATGTCTTTCTGCCCTCATCTTCATAAGGCGCTCTCTGACCTCTGACTCTTGGCTATCCTGAATCCTATTAGTGAGGCACTTCAACTGTTCTTCTTCGTCTAAAGATACTTGGGCAAAGCTTTGGATCTGAGGCCTTAACTCTTCCTCAAGCATTTTATTTTCCTGCACATCTTTGTCATACCATCTATTCAACTTTTCGATTTCATTTGCAACATCTTCCAGTCTCTAGTTATAGGAATCCAGATTAAAGGTAGCACTTAACAACCCTTCGATTGAACGCTTCCTTTTCAAACTTTCCTTTTCAAATGCTTCACACTCTTTTTGAATTTGTTGATCTTTTGATTTGAGTATGCGCTGCATTTGTCTTTTCTCATTGGTCAAGTTAAGGAGATTGAACTCTAGCTCATCAATCTCTCTTTGAGCCTGCTTCAGTGTTTTTTCAGATCATCTACCTCTTCTAAGGACATAGGAGGAGTGACTGGGACCTCTTTCTTATACTCATGATCTATATCAAAAGGAAGTTTGATGATTTGCCCCCTGTTTAGGACCCATTGAGTGTAAGGTTCTTTTTCTACTGCATTTTTCTTTTCCTCTTTTCTTTTGTTAATCCTACTCTAAGCCCGAATGATCTTTTTGAGTAGCTCTCTGTCATTTATGCCCATGTCGTGAACAATTAATTGCTGAAGTTGCTCATCCGAAGGTTTGTCTTCTAGAGGATACCCTAGTTATTGTAGGGCCAAGGTGGGATTATAATTGGTGCAGCCTTGTGACTCGATTAGTGGGACATTAGGAAAATCCCCACAACAATAGACAATATCACTGATATCTAACTTCCTAGCATACCACAACACAGAGCTAGCAGTGAGAGATCTTAACTTTTGAGGCCATTCATATCTTGACAGATTTGGAATCAAGTAACTTTCTTTGTAAATATTAGTCATGAACCAGGAGTATAGCAATGGAATACAACAGTTTATGGTACCTCTTTTCTTCTCATACCGTGTATGAATGGCGTAGTAGATGTCAGCAAGAAAAGTTGGAGAGGGATCTGCATTGAAAGTTTTTGTACCCCAAAACACACTGATTAGCAGCCCAAGACAGTCGACACAAGATTCTCATTCTTTGTTATTTTCTAAATCAAGAGCTTTACTCTCCAGATAACACCTTTTAATCCTTCGCACTTCTCATTCTTTTTATAATTAAGAGCAAACTCAGGATAAGGGATTCCCAAACCTTCGGCCAGTATCTTGATATTAATGGTTTGTCCAATACCTGTATAAGCCTTCTCTTTGGAGAAGTTCGTAATTCTATCCAGTTCTTCTAAGGTCGGAGCTAACTGGAAATCTTGAAATGTAAAGCATCTCAGTTGAGGATCATAGAATTGTACTAGATCAGAAATGGCGTCCAACTGCACTTCAACTTTCCTTAAATTAAAGATATCCCCATAGCGACGAGTAAATGTTTTCATGGCCCTTTCAGATAATCTTTTCTTTACAGCTTTGATTTGATTCACATCTGGTTTGGCGGCATTGATACAAACGAGTTATTTTCCTTTAGCATTCATTTCCAGATACTCACAAAGAAACCTTTACTCTTTTTTTTATATTTCTTTTTACCTTGTTAATAAGACAAGAAAAAAATCAAACAATGTATGATGAACATGTGAAATGTAGAAATGCATGAATATATGAGTAAAAGATTAAACGACGGGATTTAATGAACAATAACCCTTAGAAGGTAGGCTCTTAGTGTTGGCCTACGGATATTCTACCCTCCCTATAAGGTGGTTTCCTTAAGGGTATCATGAATAACACTGAAGGGAAAGGCACAAGTGCCTCCCTTAAGCAGAATCTCTTTGTAGACCAAAACTTTCGTCTCTAGGTCGTGAAAGGTCTCATCATGAGATTTTAGTTTAGGGTTATACAAAGATCCATAGGTATCCTTCCAAAGTCCTACTTCCCAAGAGGAAGTCTCTAAAGACGTATTTCTTTTGCGGAATTCCACCGACTCTAGGCGAAGTCATCACATAAACTCATAGGGATGATGTATCTCCTTGGCTAATGGACGAACCTTATTTCTAAGGTTTATTCAAAAATATTTTGCAAAATTTAAAATCCCACCACAGACATATAAATATAATGAATAATAAAAATAAGCAAATAAATAAATAAATAAAATAAATAAACAATAATTTAACAAATATAAAAAACCCAAAAATAAGAAACACTTAAAAAACCTAAAACTAAAGGATAAGGCTTCTAAACCTAGGGTTGAGTACCCAGCAGAGTCGCCAGCTGTTGCGACTGGTTTTTCTTTATAGAGTCGCCACCCTTAATTTTTATCCTAATGGAAAGGAGTATAAAGGAATAACCCTAAAAGTCATATATTCTAGATTTGGACTCGGTTCTAGACGAGGGGAAGGTGTTAGGCACCCCTTATCTACCTTGTTCACAAGGATACTAGGTTTAGAAGCGCGTCTTAGAACATAGTTTGATTCTTCAACCCTCATAAGAGTTTTGATCATAACAAACACAAATAAAAAATATGCACTCTATATTTGTGTTCTATGTTGAACAGAAGTTCTGACAGAACTGCATCAGAAGTTAAGCTACAAAAGTGCTCAAGCTGAGTAATCAGAATATTCTGAAGTATGAAGATCAGAATTTGCGCTAAAGAGAAAGACATCTTGATTCTGAACGGAAGTCTAACATGCAAACAAAACCTTATGTTTCTGAATTCCCAAGTTCTGAAGCAAAGCAGCAATCAAGAATCCTTAAGTTTTGAAGCGTTACTTTTCCATCAAGGCAGTATCATTTACAACAACTACAATCAGACAAGGATCTTCTCATTATGGGAAGTGCATTAAGTGCCAATTATGATGTTTCCATTTGGACATATTGCCACACCTATATAAACAAGCTCAAAGGCTAAATCGTTTATGATTTTCACAACTGCTCCAAATAATCTCAAAACGCTGCAAAATTATATTCATTCTATTCTCAAATATCGTGTAATACATCACAGTAGTGATACAGTTTTTGTAACGAAAAACATATAGTACACAATGAATTATTTCTTTTGATTAGTAAAATTCCTTGAGATAAATCGGGTTGTGGTTGCACTCAAGAAGACTTTGACAGTTGTCAAAGTAGAATTGTAATCAGTTTGATTAGTGAATTAAGTCCTCGTTGGAGAGAGGAGAAATCACCTTGGCGGGTGGAATGGAGTAGTTTGAGATCAAGCGAACCAGGATAAAAATCATCGTGTCTATTGCTTTTAATTTTTAAGTTTCAATTCAACACCCCCCCCCCACCCCCCCTCTTGTATTTTTCACTTCTTCAATGCGATCTTAGGAAATAGGGTTTTAATTATTTATTTGGGAAAAGGGTTTGAATTTTAGTTAGAGGGACTCTCCATGATTTTAATTGTATGCCTATGTATCCTCTTACGAGGAATCAGAGTCCCATTTTGTAGTTCACAGGTGGTTTGTGTTTTTTATGGATTGCGAAATATATTTTAAATTTTTCGCATACGTGCTCTAAGAGTGTGAGTAACCGGAATTTGTTAGACCAAGTACGCAGTTAACTTAAATATATTTGCATTCCTTTTCAAAAATTATTGTTGAATTAATTTATTGCGAAAAATAGTTTGGTGATCGTTTGAATAATTTTATACGTATAGAAGAGGAGTCTGATATAGCCACCTTATCACGTCGCCAGATATTGGCCACGTGTCGCTTGCGGATATTGTAATTCAAAAAATTGCGGGTTTTAATATTTTGATATAAAATATTAAAATCAATTATATGTTGAGAAATGTTTTTTTAATAATAATTTAAAGACGTGATTTAATGTAAATAAAAAATATATTTTAAATGAATTTTAAAATATTAAATTAATTATAACAATAATAGATAATATCATAATTATCAAAATATAAATATATACATAAATAATATAAATACAGCAAAATAAAATAAAAAAATAATTAAAAAAAATAAGATTGAAAAGAAAATAAAATTATTTAATGGGGGGTGCTGATTATTTTATTGAAGTAAAATTAGGGGGGTGCTGTTAGAAAGGGAAAGCCTATTAGCATACATCTAGAAGTTATAAGGAAAGCGGTAAAGACAGAAAATATATTTCCTAATCTATTACAACGCTTCGGGAAAGGGGGATACAAACCACAAAATTATAGAAAGCAAAATAAAAACTTATTTAATTTATTACAACCTTTAGCAGTTACATAATTATGATAAAATTAATGCAAAAATAAGAAGAAAAAAACGTGAAGATTGCAAGAAGAAACGGAGAGATTATTTGATGGAAAATAATTGATGATTAATTAATTTTTTATTTTGAGAAAAGGGAATTAAAATCTAATAAAAACCTAAGTTATTTTTAATTAAAGAAAAGTTTAACAATGAAAGGAAATTAAGTTAATTAATTTAATTTATTTATTTACAAAAAAATTAATTTGATTTAATTAAATAAAAAAAAGTCAAATTTTTTAACCAAAAATCTAAATTAATTTTAATTAATTATTAGAAAAAGTTAATTATATTTAAAAAAAATTGTAAAAAAAAAAGAATTGATGGGCCTGCAGAGCAAACCTAGGGGGTGTAACAAAGCAAATTGTTAGGTCCAAACATGCTGGCCCAACTGCCTAAATGAGATCCAGTGCACTTCTCCCATTAGGGTTTAACATGGACGTAAGATCTGAATTGTTGGATCTGGATCGGACGGTGATGAATGAGGAGATGTATGATGCGCGTGTGTATTGGCTCGTACATGATATGTAAAGAGAGAATAATGAAAAATAACATACCAGGGGCAGGGATCGAACCCATGCCCTAGTATACTACCACCTTTGCAAACACGCTCTTACCGCTAGGGAAGCCTTTACATTCTGTTATGTAAATCAAACAAAAACAATAAATATACAAAATGATTTTAATGGTCGGAGAAGCGCTAGAGCCCTAGCTCCGGTCATCTTCTCCGGTGACCTACAAATGCCAAAACCTACAAAAATCAAGCGTTAGTAATCCAAAACATCATGTTCCCCCAAATTCAACCCTCCTGAATCAAAATCTTGAATTAGTTTTGGCCAAAAGTGCTTGTATCGTGAGTTTTGGATCAGATGAATCTGATCAAAGCTATTATGGTATCTCACGATTTTGGCTGCATGAAATTATAAAACTGGTCTAAACCTGCTCAAATATGCCTCAGAAACCCATTTATACTGTTAGTACAATTTAAAATAAGATGAAATTAATGGTACGAGTTTTTGCAAAAAAAAAAGTATAATGGGTAATGCTATGTTATGCAATTTCACACGTTTGGGATCATGACAACCAATCCAAACCTACCCTTTGATGCTCCAGGAAGCAAATGGGATTCAGGATTTGGAGTAAGAGGGTTTGTAACACAAGTTTTGAAAACTTAGGATTCTTTGAAAAATGTTGATAATTTTGGTCAACTCTTAGAGTCAGGGATGCGTGTCATTTTGGTTTGATCTTGTGTGTATATATAGAGGAAAGAAAATATGGTAAACAAGTATGGAAAGAAAACAATGCCATTATGGCCATGAGACAATAATCAAACACCTTTATAACCTTCAATTTTGATATTTTTCTTGCCCTTTAAAATTTCACATGGCTTTTCCATTGTTGTCGAATGTTCTTATTCCTGAACCGATCCAAAAAAGCAAGCCCATATGCCTTGGTCAATTGGTTTTATATTTCATTTGACTTAATTGCATTTAAATGAATAAAAAATCAAATAAAAGAAATAAAAATAATGAAAAATATGTGCATAGATTTATAGGTCCTCTATGTTAGAACATAGTTTGATTCTACAATCCTTAACTAGAGTTTTGATGATAACAAACACAAAGCACAAATATGCACTCTAAATTTGTGCTACTGTGTATGCAAAAGTTCTGACCAAAGAAGCAAAAGAAGTTAAGCTATAGAAGCCTTCACGCTGAGAAGTTCTGATTGAAGCAACATCAGAAGTTAAGCTATAGAAGCTTTCACACTGAGGTAATCAGAATTTGCGCTGAAGAATGTTGATCAGAACCTGCACTGAAATGATGAATACTCTGATTCTGAACAGAAGGTTCATATACAATCAGATCCTCACATCTCTTAGTCATCAATGTCCTGAAGCAATTGCAGCATACAAGATTATAAGTTTCTGAAGCGTTTCTATTCAATCAAGACAGCATCACATGCAACGGCTTCATTCAGACAAGAATCTTCTCAATATGGAAACAGCTTAAATGTCCATTATCACGCTATATGTTGGACAGGATTCCATTGCCTATATAAACAATCTAAGAGGACAAATCATTTACGATTTTCATCACCAGTGCAATACATTTCTAAACGCTGCAAGCATACATACTTTTTCTACGCTCAAAATTGTGTAAAATATCACAGTTGTGATAACAGTTTTTGTAAAGAAAAACAACGATACACAAAATTCTTTTATCTTGATTAAGTCAGTTTTTCCTTGAGATTGACCGGGTTGTGGTTGTACTTAAGAGGACTTTGACAGTTGTCAAAATAATGATTGTAATCAGTTTTTGATTAGTGAATTAAGTCCTCGTTGGAGAGAGGCGAAATCACCTTGACGGGTGGACTGGAGTAGTTTGAGATCAAATGAACCAGGATAAAAATATTGTGTCTTTGCGCGTTTGATTTTAAGTTTTCAATTAACCCCCCCCCCCCCCCCATTCTTGTGTTTTTCACTTCTTTAATTGGCATCAGAGCGCCTGGTTCTGAGTTCATACACTTAAATGTGTCAGTACAAGATCCAAACTTCAGAAAAACACTATGGTGGGACCAAGCCAAAACATCAGCAATGACTATCATGAAGACAAGGACATAATCAGTGGAAAACCTCCAGTCTTTGATGGAGAAAATTTTGACTACTGGAAAGACAAAATTGAGAGCTTCTTTCTGGCCCATGATGCTGATCTACGGGACATGGTAATTGATGGATACACACATCCAGTGGATGAAAGTGGTCAGAAGATAGACAGAAAAAGGATGTCTGACCAGCAAAAACGTGATTTCAGAAATCATCATAAAGCCAGAACAATACTTCTCAGTGCTATCTCATACTCAGAATATAAGAAAATCTCAAACAGAGAGACAGCCAAAAATATGTTTGACTCTCTGAGAATGACGCATGAAGGCAACATACAAGTCAAAGAAATCAAGGCCCTTGCACTCATTTAGAAGTATGAAGCATTCAAGATTGAAGACAGTGAATCTATAGAAGCAACGTTCTCAAGATTCCAGATCCTCGTTGAAGAGATAAAGGTTCTTGACAAAGGATATTCTATTGTTGATCACATAAAGAAGATCATCAGAAGTCTACCCAAGAAATGGAGGCCAATGGTCATAGCACTTAACCTAGCCAAATATCTCAACAAGATATCTCTGGAGGAACTTGTCATCTCCCTCAGAAGTCACGAGATAGAGCTAGAAGAAGATGAGCCTCAAAAGCAAGGTAAGCCACTAGCATTAAAATCTAACAAAAAATCTTATTCTAAGGTTTTGCAGGCTATGGAAGAAACCTCTGATGGATCCTCATCAGAAGAAGATGAATTGTCTCTCCTCTCCAGAAGGGTGAATCAACTATGGAAGCAAAGATAAAGGAAATTCAGAAATCCTAGAAGATCAGAGAATCAAAATGAATCCTCCTTCAGATACAGAAAGTCTGAGTCTTCCTCTGGAAATAGAAGATCTGAAGGCTCTTCAGGACACATAAAGTCAAATAATAAGGACATCATCTGTTATGAGTGCAATGAGCAAGGGCACTACAAAAGTGACTGTCCAAGGCTTGAGAAGGAGAAGCCCAAAAAGAACTTCTTCAAGGAGAAAAAGAAAAGCCTCATGGCAACATGGGACGATTCAGACACTTCTGGTGGTGACTCAGAGTCAGATAATGAAAGAGCAAACATAGCTCTCATGGAAAACGTGTCAGAAGACAGTGAAGCTTCTGGTTCAGACTCAGAATCAGACACTGAAGAGGTATTCCCCGACTTCACTATTAATTTTACTAAGGCTGAACTTGCAGAAAGTCTAAATGAAATTCTGGAAAGGTATCAGCAAATCAGAGTCAAATTCAAGAACCTAAAAAGGGATTTTCTCTCTGATTCTGAAAAGACTGAGAGTCTCAGATTAGAGAATTCTGAGTTAAAAGAAAAGGATTCAAAATTAGAAAATTATTTGCAAAACTTTCAAAAGGAAATAATCTCATAGACTCCCAGTAATGTTGATGATATCATCAAAGAGTATGATCACAACTTTCAGAAGTTTCAGGCTAAAAACATAGATAGAAGCAAGATGGCTTCAATGATCTATGGAGTTAGCAGAAATGGCAGAAAAGGGATAGGATATCAAGGTAAGATATCTACACCTAAGAAAGTCATGGACCTAGTCATAAAACGCACACCACTTAAATTACACTTCATATATGGGCACACACACGACCTAAAATACACCAGTAATGATTACTCTGTCAAACCAAAATTCAACTAGAATTTTGGTAAAAATAACAAACCAGGACCCAAGAAGATATGGGTACCTAAGGACAAAATTATATATGTAGCAGATATCTTTAGTAGCAAGGCTAAAACACCAGTCATGGTACCAGGACTCTTGATGCTCTCGACACATGACGGGAAGAAAGCATATGTTCCAAAGCCTGAAACTTAAACCTGGAGGCTACGTGGGCTTTGGAGGCAACCAAAGAGGAAAATCATTGACTCTGGAACAGTAGGTAATGGAAATCTTCCCTCTATAAATAATGTGCTCTTAGTTGATGGATTAATGCATAACCTGTTATCCATAATCCAATTAACTGATAACGGTTATGATATAATCTTTAATCAAAATTCATGCAAAGTTGTTAGTCAGAAAGATGGAACTATCCTTTTTAATGGAAAGAGGAAAAATAACATTTAGAAGATACAACTTTTTGAACTAAAGATTTAGAATGTAAAATGTCTTCTCTCTGTTAACAACGAGCTATGGGTTTGGCACAAAAGATTGGGGCATGTTAGTATGAGAATAATATCTCAGATTAACAAACTCAACCTGGTCAGAGGACTTCCTAATTTGAAGTTCAGCTCAGATGCTCTATGTGAAGCATGTCAGAAAGGCAAATATGCCAAACCTGCTTTTAAATCTAAAAATGTTGTTTCCACCTCTAAGCCATTAGAACTTCTGCACATAGACTTATTTGGACCAGTAAAAATTATATCTGTTAGTGGCAAGAAGTATGGGTTAGTGATCGTAGATGACTATAGCTGATGGACATGGGTAAAGTTCTTAAGACACAAGGACGAGTCACACTCTGTGTTCGTTGCATTTTATAACCAAGTTCAGAATGAAAAGTGTAACGCCCGTAGTTTAATTAATTATTTAATTAAATTATTTTTGGAATATTTATGAATATGTGTTATAATTAATTGGATTTATTTTATTAAGTGGAGAAATAATATTAGAGATATAATATTATGTGGTGAAATAATATTAAAAGTGTAATATTATTTAATGTGGGCTTATTTTGGGAGGGTAGAAGTAATACGGGGGTGTGTTGGTTTTAAGCCCAATAAGGAATAATAGAATAATAGGGTTATTTTATTATTTGTTAGAAGGAATAGAAAGAATGAAGCAGTAGAAAGAATAAGGATTTGGAAGAGAACGTGCAAGCTGCTAGAGAAAGTGGAAAACGGAAAGAACGTGAATCCAACCGGAAATTGTAGAGCGACCTTCAATCCAAGGTAAGGGTGGGGTTCTAACTCTATAATTGGTTTTATGATGATTGGTATGTGGGATTAGTGATGATTGTTGTCTTGTTCTTGAATTGGATGTATATGATGATGTATGATGAAGATTTGATGAATTTTAGATGGATATTAATGTCTTGATGTTGTTTAATTGATGTAGAATTATCAGATGATTATAGGTGATGAATTGTCATGAATATATTAAGTTTTAGGGCTTTAATCGTGAATCCCATAGTGAGATGCAGGGAAGAAAACGTTGAATATAGCAGTAATGAAAATGCAGAATTATGCTGGAATGATATCAGGCGCAACTGTATTAGAATTACTGAATTAATTTGGAGAATAGAATTTGTTACTACTGTTCTTAGTTGGATTGATATCAGGCGAAGAATTAGTACAATAGGATGAACATAAAATAGAAGTTCTGATGCTAGACGTAGGTGTTAGAAGTTGCGTGGCCTAGTGAAAGGTGGAAATTCTGATGTTAGAAGTTGCGTTAAATTACTAGAAAATAGAAGTTCGACGTTAGGAGTTGTATGGGTTAGAAGCTATGCTGTCAGAGGACTGTGTCGTCAGAAGTTTCAGTAGTCAGCATTAGTACTAGTCAGAAGATGTGGTTAGTCAGAGGACGGTGATGATCAGAAGTGTTATCTGGTCAGAGGTTGCACTAGTCAGAAGATGGCATTAGTTAGAAGATATGATGATCAGAAGTTGTACCTGGTCAGAAGATGGGGTTAGCCAGAAGCTGTGATGATCAGAAGTTGCATCTGATCAGAGGATTGCAGTAGTTAGAAGTTATAGTAGTCAGAAGATTGTGTATTTAGAAATAACGTTGGTTAGAGGTTGCGTGGTTAGAAGTTGGATGGCCTTTGCGATGTGTGATACGGTGGGAGAACTGACTTGAGATTTGCGTTTGTTTTCGCACTTGTTCGGTTTAGCAAGAGTTGCCACCGACTTTTTATTTTATCCTAAGGAAAGGTCAAAAAGCACAGGAAAGACCTTTGAGATGTTTTCTTGGGTTCGGGGGGTAGATTATGAAAAGGGAAGGTGCTAGCACCCTTTTCATCCATGGTTATCCATGGGCTCTTAGTTACTTGTTTTAGATCACTTGCCTTTGCTTTTCACTTGTTTGAAATGGTGCTTTGTGTGTGTAGTTTTGAAAATGTTTTGAAAAAGATGCTTTGTCTAGGAAACCTTTGTAATGATTCTTATTTGAATATATACAAAGGTGTGCGTATTTTTGAAAAGATAATTCAATGTTTTGAAAGTTGTTTTGAAATTTTTTTGAAGTTGTGTTGTGAAGCGTGCTTGAAATGGCAAGGATGTTTTGTAATATTTTTGATCAAGTAACTAAGATTTTGTCTACCCTATTTTACTCAAAGATCTTTCTTACGTTTTTAACCCTTTTAACAGTGTTGTTTCACCATTGTGTTTGATGAACAATCTTGCGTAAGGATGTTAAACGGGACATGCGCGGGTCATCGTATACAATCATTGAAGGCAACTTGTGAGATGCTCTAGCAATTTGGTAAGGGACGAGATCGTTTTATCATAGGCAACATCGAGGGTCATCGAGGGACTAATGATCTTTGTTTATCGAAGGGACATTTGCTAGAGTGTCTCATACTCGAGGGACATGATTGCATTTTACGAGGAAACAAGCGAGGTTACGCTAGAGGTGTAAGTGTGAATTGTGTATTGATTTTCATGCATTTGTCTTTGTATTAGGTCAACTAGCAATCGATTTTAGATTTTCGCATACAAACCCTAATCTCTAATCATGGCATATTTAAAAAAAGCATAAAGTGCGAGAATTAAATTCTAAGCTATTACAAAAGAGTATCCGGGGGTGGGGGTACAAATTATTTACAAATGGGGATGAGTCTCATCAGAATAATGTCCCAAATATTATGGGTTACAACCAAATTGAATCGACGCAATTCAAGTATATAAAAATATGACAAAGTGTAAGATAATGGAAATCAAAGAAGTATGAGATGCGTGTACTTATTTACAAATGCTCAAATAAAAATTCTAACCTAAAAGGATTAAGTATAATTATTATTTATTGTATTTTGGTTAATGTTATAAACAAGAGTTTTAGAGAAACGAAAAACAATTTTTAGTTAAAGCTTATTGTATATGTACTTTACGTGTAATAGTTGTTTTAAGAAACTATTAAGAACATTTTATATAAAATTTAATATCTTATCTTTATTTAACAAAAGAGAAGAAAAAAGAATTAGGTTATGAAAATAAGGTGATAAAAAAAGTATTGGTTTTCAAGACATAAAAAAAGGTAAGTGGGCTTAAGGAATGTATTTGGCCCAAATAAAAGAAGCAGTATTAGACTACAGGGGGGTGCAGCGCTGAAAGTAACTTGGGCTTTAGTGTTTTGTTAGGCGAAGGCCCAAATGCCATGCACAACATTTTTTAGGGTTTGTGTTTGTTTTGCTCAGAATCTAGGGCTTGGTTTGTGAACGGCGCCGCTCCTTCTCTCGTCTTCGCTCTCTCTTCCTTGTTCTCAAACGGAGCCATGACTAATCCTTCCACCCTCCAGCCGCCAGAGTGTTACCTCCATCCCTCTCCTCTTTACGACGGCATGAGACAGTGGTTGGAAAAGGTATTGTTTTCGTCTTGTCCTAAATGCATTTTCTTTTACAGTTTGAAATCGTGCATGTTTATCGCTTTGCAATGCTTAATCTTTGATGCTTTTGGTGTGAGATGTAGAAAAAGAAAGAGGGAAAGGAAAATAATACCTTTGGGGTTTCGTTTTTGGAGAGTGGACGGTGGAACGGTGGCGCTCTAGGTGGCCAGAGGAGGAGGATCGTGATGATGTCAACGCTTGTCTGGTACTTCGTATCTTTTGGTTCCTCTTGAATCGTTTGATGATGAATGTTATTTCTAAAAACCCTTGCTTCTTAGTTCTCTTCTTCTTATCTGAATGCTGACTTTGTTCTTGTTGGCTTGAGTTGATGATGGGTACTTCTGAAATGTTACTATTGATTTGATGTTGAATATACGTATTCTGAAACTTGTTTTGTTGTTTTCTTCACTTTTGATTTCTCTCTTCTTCTTTGCTTATGATGATGAATTCTTCGGAGATGTTGATATTGTTGTTGATTTGGCTTATGATTTAATGATGATGAACATACGTGCTCTGAAACATATTTGTTGTTGTTCTTCATGGATGGTTGATGATGGTGAGACTGAAAACCATTTCTCCTGAATGCTTGACAGTGATGGATTTACTTGTTTTTTGTTTGTCTTTGTTGAGCTTTTGTGAAGGCAGGTTGATGAGCCTTTGGTGTTTGCTTGTATTTGTTGAGTTGGGATTGAACTGCAAATTTTTTACAGGTTTGTTATGTAGTTGGACAGATTTTAGTGTTTTGGTGTTTTGGTAAGGCAGGCTGTCTTGCTTCTGCAGGTTTTGAAACAGGTTTGAAGGCTTGTTTGAAGGTTTTTTCATTTTTTAGTTTTTGTGGTCTATATTTATGATTTTGGAAGCAGACTGTGTTTTGAGTTTTGGGAAGGCAACAGGCTTGGGTTATTCTTAAACTTGCAGTTTTACAGGTTTGAATAGGTTTGTGTTTAGGCAGTTTTGCAAGTCTAATAACTTGCAGTTATGCAGACCACAGGTTTGAAGGCTTGTGTGGTAAGGCAGGCTTGCTTGAGTTTGGCTTGAATGGTTTTAGGAAGGTTATGCAGTCTAACAGGTTTGAAGGCTTGTGTTTTAACAGGTTTGAATAGGTTTGTTTGGTAAGGCAGGCTTGCTTGAAGGTTTGTAGTTTGAATAGGTTTGAATAGGCTTGTTTGTTTTGCTTGCAAGTTTGGAGGTTATGTAATATGTCCTCTCCCTTGTGTTTTTGTGTTGTTATATTATTTATTTGGCTCCTCTTATCTCTCCTTTACAGCCTTCCAAAACTGCAAACTGCAAAACCTATTCACTAGGTTCTCTCATTCCTCTCTCTCTTTAAGAATTTTAAATTGCTTATTTATCTTTGATTTCTGAAAAATTGGGCTGTCTAGGAAGTGATGAAAAAAAGCATCTTTGACAAGTTTTTACTTGTCAAATAAATTGCTTCCTACTGTCTTGCCTTTTGTCTGTTGCATTGCTGTTTTTATGCTTCATTACCATTTTTATCAAATCTGTCTTGTAGCAATTTTGTACTGTAGCAGAATATGGGACTTTATTTGCTGCTGAGTTTATGCCTTTGTTTTGACTCACACTGGAAGTTTTGGCGCCTGTTTGCCTCTTTGAACTTTGTAACACATTTTGTTTGGTTAATGTAACTTGGAATTTGGTAACTCAGTTTGCAGCTTGGAATTTTTTTCAGTTTGCAACGTGGAACCTTTTGTGATTAGTTTGATTGGCCAATGCAACTTGGAAATTTTTGTAATTCAACCATGTTTTTGCATTGAGTTTGACATGCTTGCTTTTATATTTTATTTTTCTCTCTGTGAACCGAGAAGAGTGATCTTCTGGTGATTTGCGGAGAGAAAGATAAAGCGTGATGGAAAATAGGCAATCTGATTCTAGACGGCCAATTTTAATGATGATTTTTTCTTCTTTTTTTATTTAAAATAAACTTGTACTGACTTTCTTTCTCTTATTTTTTTCAGGTAGGTACCAGTTGAGTAAATGGAAGAAATAGTAGAAGATCAAAGATTTCAAGATTTAGGATTTAGATTTATTTTTTCACTTATTGTAAAAAATATTATTGTAAACACTGTAAATTATGAATTTACAATATTCGAATAATCATTTGTAACAATATTTGAAATAAATAAATAAAAGTCTTGGTCAAATATTTCATTCTTTCTTTTGCACTGTTTATTTAATTATTTAAGTCTCTTTAAATTAAAATAACTGGGAATGTATCCCAATGACTTTAATCCAAATGAAATAAATAATCAATAAACTTTTGCAGTCTCGCAATCCTGCATTAATCATCAGACGCTTGGCATTCCAATTAACCATGCTTTATACAGTTAATCAAACAAGTGTTCCATACACTTTTCACTCCAATGATCAAACCAATGCCTCACAGTTTCAAACAAAGCCTTAGCTCCTATCCCAGATATTTAGGTTCTTTGAGAACAACCAGCAATCTTGAACAAGCATGACAATAATGTAACGATTAACTGAATATCTGAGGAGTCAGTTCTTTCTGAGAAATACGAATGAAAAACCCTAATTTTGGATTGACTGATAAAGAAAAGTCTATTTGATCGATTCTTGAGCCAATCTCGAAAATTAGAGAAAATCCTGGGGTTGTGATTTCTTGTAAAAAGGGGAGGGAAAATTTTGGGGTATAACAGTTGCCCCTGTTCAATCTTCTGGAACCTGAAGATTTAGATTGGTGAGTTTTCCTTTCGCGACTCGAAGGTAAAAGATGATTGGACACTAGAGTGCCCAAAAATTTGCACTTGTCAAAGCATAGTTGAGGGAATGGGCTTAAAGATGCCATTTGGAGATGTGAGAGAATCTTGTCGGAGATGGGCTTAAAGATGCCATCCAAGAATGTTTGTTGACCTGTATGTCATAGGTGAGTGGGTAAATATCAGAAAGGTATCCATGTTTGGAACATCTCTGAGCTGGGGGTCTGAATAAGCAATAGATTGACATCCATGTTGGGAAGCATCCGTAAACTATTTTCGAAAGTTGAATCTGAACAAGCGATAGATTAACATCCGTATTTGGTGAATCCGTAAACTGTTTTCAGAAGTCTTGAAATTGAATAAGCAATAGATCAGCATCCATGTTGGGAAGCGTCCGTAAACTGTTTTCAAAAGTTGAATCTGAACAAGCGATAGATTAACATCCGTATTTGGAGAACCCATAAACTGTTTTCAGATGTCTTGAAGTTGAATAAGCAATAGATCAGCATCCATGTTGGGAAGCATCCGTAAACTGTTTTCAAAAGTTGAATCTTAATAAGCGATAGATTAATATCTGTATTTGGAGAATCCGTAAACTGTTTTCAGAAGTCTTGAAGTTGAATAAGCAATAGATCAACATCCATGTTGGGAAGCATCCGTAAACTGTTTTCAAAAGTTGAATTTGAACAAGAGATATATTAACATCCGTATTTGGAGAATCCGTAAACTGTTTTCAGAAGTCTTGAAGTTGAATAAACAATAGATCAGCATCCATGTTAGGAAGCGTCCGTAAACTGTTTTCAAAAGTTGAATCTGAACAAGCGATAGATTAACATCCGTATTTGGAGAACCCGTAAACTGTTTTCCGAAGTCTTGATCGAAGCTTGATGACCTTATCCTTGGAAAGGGTCAAAATTAGCTGAAACACAAAGTTATGTTGCATGAAATGTATGATGCAATTTATGTGTTATATCAATGTTTATGATATATGAATGTAATGTATGCGTATGTAAGCCGATGAGTTGTCTTGTTGAGAAAAACAAATCCTGGATAGCTGGAGATAATAAAATCTTGACTGCTGACGGGGAGAAATAAATCCTTGACTACTGCTGGGGATCGAGAATCTCTTGATCGTTGACAACGAGAAGTCCTAGAATCACTGTTGAGGAATATGTGTGTCTTCCAGCCCTTTGACAACCTACGCGGAGAGAAATCATATTGCCGGGAGAAGTCAGGAGTTTGGTTTGTATGTCAATCTACCGGGGGATTCCTATTTTGCTGTTTGAGGAGAACTCCGCTGAGGAATATCTGAAAACTCTGTCGGGGATCTGAAATTCTGTAGGGAGTAACCATACTGCTGGAGAGCAAGCTCGGGATCCTAGGAAAAGCTTATTCTTGTTTGGAAGATTTTCAGTAGCTTAGGTTGTATGCCACTTTACTGGGGAAGCAAGAAGGAGGAACTCCATTTTGTTAAGGATATCGGGGGAAAACTGAATGATTTCCGCTGGGGATTGATGGCTCAAAGTTTTCCTCTTTGTTGGGGGCCCTAGTGACGTGGTGATTTGATTAGCGACTTCGTTGGGAAAAAGTTTAAAGGTAAATTTCTGATGAATTGTCTGGTTCGAGAGCAATTTTCGGGAGAAGGGAAGAAACTGGATGATCTTCACTGGTGTTCACAGTTTGGTGGTTTTGTCTTTGCTTGGGAAAGAAAGTTTCATTCTCACTGATGGTTTATAGTTCAATGTTTTTGCTCCGCTGGGGATTGGGAGTTTGAAATTTTAACTCCGATGAGGACTTTGAGATTTAGCTCCGCTGGGGATATGCCTTTCAAAGTTTTAGCCCTGCTTAGGAAACAGATGAGGCATTTGCAGGGGATCTCTTCTGGAACAGCCTAAAGACACTTTCCTATACTTCCATCTTATCAGTAATTATTCATTTTGTTTTATCTGTAAGCAGTGATTTCATTCAAATGCATATGCCCTTTTAATAAATCATTGGACATTTTCAAATAAAGTATAAGTGTAAAAAAGAAAGAAAAGGCAGGCCGTTTTCTGTACTTTAAAGTAACTTTGTATTAACTTTGTGTAAGTATTTGTACAAAGGGGACATACATCCTAGTAAGAGAATGTTGTCAAAAGCTGAGAAAAATTTTATACAAAGAAAGATGGCTATGTGTATCAATTCCATGGGATTCCCATTCTGCTATAGCCTTCACAACTCTGAATATCTTGTCCATTTGCTACTTCGTCCATCGATGACTGGATTGATCAGAAACTTGAAGCTTGTTGGTGAAGAGATTGTTCTTAAAGTGATCCGACGAGACATAGTCATACGCTTTAATTCCCTAACTTTTTCCTGGACCGCCCTTTCGGGTTTTCGATCCACCGGGAAACCCTTTTTTGCCCAAGTCGCCCTTTCGGGTTTTCAACTTGCCAGGTATACGGATTTTTGTTTTGTTTATCCCTAATTTTTGCCTGAACTGCCCTTTCGGGTTTTCGATTCACCGGGATGGCCATTTTTGCCCAGGTTGCCCTTTCAGGTTTTCGACCTGTCGGATTGTTTATGCGTAGTATCTTTTGACTATGTCTGCATTCGCAGGGTGCGGCAGGTCGTCACCGTCCATGGTGGTCAGGATCATTGCCCTGCCAGTAAAGATGTTTTTGATCACAAATGGTCCTTTGTAAGTAGGAGTCCACTTGCCCCTGGGATCACTTTGCGGTATGATAATCCGCTTGATCACAAGATCTCCAACTTGATATACTTGTCTCCTGACTTTCTTGTTGAAAGCTTTGATCATCCATTTTTGATACGTCTGACCATGACAAACAGCGGTAAGCCGTTTTTCGTCAATCAAATTAAGTTGATCAAGCCAGGTCTGGATCCAATCGTCTTTGTTCAAACCAGCGTCCTTCATGATTTTTAAAGAAGGAATCTGAACTTCTATAGGTAAAACAGCTTCCATTTCGTATACCAAAGAGAAAGGTGTTGCCTTAGTTGATGTTCGTGCCATGGTACGGTACCCATGTAGAGGAAATGATAACATCTCATGCCAGTCCTTGTAAGTGACTGTCATCTTTTGAATGATCTTCTTGATATTTTTGTTTGCGGCTTCAACAACACCGTTCATCTTCGGCCGATAGGGAGATGAATTGTGATGATAAATCTTGAACTGCTCGCACAGAGTGGTGATCATAGTGTTGTTTAGGTTTGTACCATTGTCCGTAATGATTCAATCAGGAATACCGTACCGGCAGATGAGGTTCTGTTTGATGAAACGGGCAACCACATTCTTTGTAACAGAGGCGAAGGAAGCTGCTTCAACCCATTTGGTGAAGCAGTCAATAGCCACCAGGATGAAGCGATGCCCATTTGATGCTGTAGGCTTGATCTCTCCAATCATGTCAATTCCTCACATTACGAATGGCCAGGGAGCGGTTAGGACGTTGAGAGGAACCAGAGGGATATGCACCTTGTCAGCATAAACTTGGCATTTGTGACAAGTACGGGAATGTTGATAACAATCAGCTTCCATGGTAGACCAGTAGTATCATGCCCTTAGAATCTTCTTAGCCATCGTATGTCCGCTTAAGTGGGTGCCAAAGGTGCCACTATGTATTTCGGTCATGATCAACTCTGCTTCAACCTTGCTAAACACAACGGAGTAGAACACAATCATGGCTGCGCTTATAAAGGATACCATTGCTTAGGAAAAACTTGGCAGCAAATTTCCTTAGGAACTTTTTGTCATTGACGAAAGCTCCTTCAGGGTACTCTTGAGTTTGGAGATACCTTTTGATTTCATGGAACCAGGGTTGTTCCATTACTTCTTCGGTATTAATCTCATGACAGTGCGCAGGTTCGTCCATTCGCTCGATGGTGATTTGGGGAGCCTCATTATCCCAGTTGAGTTTAAACATGGAAGACATTGTAGCCAAAGCATCTGCTAGCTGATTTTCCTCTCGCGGGAAGTTTCAAAGATAATTTTCTCGAACTGAGGTAACAATGGCAGGATATGTTCTTTGTATGGGATGAGGTTAGGATGTTTAGTGTCCCACTCTCCTTTGATTTGACTGATAACCAAAGCTGAGTCTCCAAATACCACCAAAGATTTGATTCCTAAGTCAATTGCAGCTTTAAGACCAAAGATGCAAGCTTCATACTCAGCCATGTTGTTGGTACAACTGAAACAAAGTCAGGCAGTGAAGGGTGTATGGAAACCTTCAGGAGAGATGAGTACCGCACTGATACCGTTGCCAAGTGCATTTGAAGCACCATCAAAGTACAGGGTCCATTGGGATCCTTGTTCAGGTCCGTCATACAGTCTGTTACCTTTGATGTTGTCCAATGTCATGATGTCCTCGTCAGGGAAGTCGAATCTCATAGATTGGTAATCTTTGACGGCTTGATGAGCTAGATGGTCAGCTAGTACACTCCCTTTTGTAGATTTTTGGGTAGTATACTGGATATCATACTCAGTCAGGATCATTTGCCATCTAGCGATTCTTCCAGATAAAGTAGGCTTCTCAAAGATATACTTGATCGGATCCATCTTGGAAATCAGCAAAGTGGTATGAGTCAACATGTACTGCCTTAGCCGACGAGAAGCCCATACCAAAGCGCAGCAATTTTTCTCGAGCAGTGAGTAGCGAGTCTCACAGTCGGTAAACTTTTTGCTAAGGTAATAAATGGCATGCTCTTTTTGGCCAGACTCGTCATGTTGGCCTAGCACACATCCCATTGAGTTGTCCAAAACAGTCAGATACATGATTAGTGGCCTTCCTTCGACGGGTGGCATCCGAATAGGAGGTTCTAGTAAATACTCCTTGATCTTATCAAAAGCAGCTTGACAATCATTGTTCCATTCAACTACCTGATCTTTCTTCAACAATTTGAAAATTGGCTCATAGGTAGATGTTAGGGGAGAGATGAACCTCGCAATATAGTTCAAGCGTCCCAAGAATCCCCTAACCTCCTTTTCAGTACGGGGAGCAGGAATTTCTTGTATAGCCTTTACTTTAGCTGGGTCAACCTCAATGCCTTTGTTGCTGACAATAAATCCCAGGAGTTTACCAGATCTAACCCTAAAAGTACACTTGTTTGGGTTCAATCCGAGCTTATACTCCTTCATCCTGGCAAATAGCTTTTGCAAATGTTCAAGGTGTTCTTCTTCTGTCTGTGATCGAGCTATCATGTCGTCTACGTAAACTTCGATCTCATGATGTATCATATCATGAAACAAAGCCACCATGGCGCGTTGATAGGTTGCCCCTGCGTTCTTCAGTTTGAACGACATCACTTTGTAGTAGAAGGTACCCCATTGTGTGACAAAAGTAGTTTTCTCCATGTCCTCGGGGGCCATTTTGATCTGGTTATATCCTGAGAATCCATCCATGAAGGAAAATACCTTGTGCTGAGATGTGTTGTCAACCAAGATGTCGATATGTGGCAGCGGAAAATCGTCTTTAGGGCTAGCCCTGTTCAAATCCCGATAGTCCACACACATTCTGACGTTGCCGTCTTTCTTAGGCACGGGCACAATGTTAGCAACCCATTATGGATAGGAGGTAACATCCAGAAAGCCAGTTTTGAATTGCTTCATTACTTCAACCTTAATCTTCTCAGACATTTCAGGCCTCATTTGACGAACCTTTTTCTTGATCGGTGGACAGTTTTCTCTTGTAGGGAGACGGTGAACCATGATATCTGTGTCTAACCCTGGCATGTCTTCATAAGACCAGGCGAAGATTTCAACATATTCGTTTAACAACTGCACTAAGCACTCCTTGACACTTGGTTATAGGTTGACACCCACTTTTACTTCCTTCATGTCTTCCTCTGTCCCCAAGTTGATGGTTTCTAACAGCTCGTCATGAGGCAGAATGGCCCTCTCTTCTTGTTGTAGAAGCCTGGCTAACTCTCTCGGCACCTCACAATCTTCGTCAATTTCGTACTCAGCATGATTGATCAAATCTTCAGAGTTATCGAAGGCTAAAGCAGAATAGTCACCCAGGGAATCCGGAACGGATGGGCACCTGCATTTGTGAGTGTGGGTGTGTGTAAGGGATAGCCATCCTTAAACAAACAAAAATGCAAAAGGAAAGAAAATGAACACAACAGTTTATAGATGAAAAACGTCCAATGATTCATTAAAACATGGCATATGATTATGAAGAAAATAAATCCCTTACAAATGGACCTACATGCCCCGGGAAAGGCATGAGGTGAAAATAGTGTGCAAATTGTTTAGTTATTACAGACCATAAAATGGGAAATTGTTCAAAGATAAAATTACTGGTTGATAAAGGTGATGGGAACAAAATCCTTTGCTTCCCAGTTGCTCAAACCCCCTTCGACAGTCAGAAAGATCCAATCTCCAAAGTGGCTCTCTTCATCTTCATCTTCTACAACATTGATCCCATGATGAGTGATCCTTATAGGTGGCCCTCCAGTCTTGGAACGACGCATAGCCTTATGTCCTGCAGCTGTAAACCATAGTCCAAATTTGTACGTTTTATGGGGAAAATTAGGCAATTGCCCCCATGCTGTACTCTTCCCTTATTTGATCACCGCCTCTGCGTCCTTGAGAGATGCCATCCTATATACATGCTCGGGAACGATAGGCACCTCAACCATTGTCTTTGCCACTGCTACCTCGGGAGAAACTTCCTCAAAATGCTGGAAAGGCGTTTCGATGAACTCTCCATCCAACTCCACATAACGGAAGGAGTTGAGGTGGCTTATAATGTACTCTTCCTCTCCGTGCACCATTATAATCTTACCCTTAACAAGATATTTCATCATTTGATGCAAAGAGGAGGTAACTTCCCTGGCATAATGGATCCATGGTCTTCCTAGAAAACATGAATATGACGGACGGATGTCCATCACGTAGAAGGTGGAGTTGAAAAATTATGTGCTTACTTTGATAGGGATATCAACCTCTCCATGAACCATTCTTTTGGAACCATCAAAAGCCCTAACAACGATGTTACTAGGTTTGAGGGTAAAACCTTCGCAATCTAAACGGTCTAAGGCCTTCTTTGGCAGCACATTTAGAGAAGAACCAGTATCAACAAAGACATGGGCGAGGGTAGTTCCCCTGCATTCAACTGAGACGTGTAGCGCGTCATTGTGCTTTCTTCCTTTGGGAGTTAAGTCAGCGTCAGAAATGCCCAGGCCATTGTCAGCAGTAAGACTCACCACACAATCCTGAAACTGGTCTGCCAAAGTCTCTTGGGGTACATGTGTCATCTTCAAGAATTTAATCAGGGCCTTAGCATGGGCCTCTGAACAGAGCAGGAGGGCTAACATTGAAATCTTAGAAGGGGTCTTCCCCAACTATTCTACAATGTCGTAGTCACTTTTTCTGATTATTTTCAGGATTTCATCCATTTCTTTCTGAGTGGTTCCGGGGATAACCACAGCATGAGCCTTCGTCCTGACAGGCAT
Organism: Vicia faba; assembly: GCA_948472305.1. Lineage (NCBI taxonomy): Eukaryota > Viridiplantae > Streptophyta > Magnoliopsida > Fabales > Fabaceae > Vicia > Vicia faba. The sequence continues at coordinate 150,968,170 of OX451735.1, forward strand.
TTCCAACCTCCCCTTACCCTTGTCGGTATTATCAGCAGATGGTCTTACTTCAGGAGTATCCAATTCTTCAATCACTGGGCTTTACACAGAGGGTCCAACAGGTGTAGAGGCTTTTAAGGGTCCGAAAACTGCTCGAGGGGGAGCAATCTCCGGAGAAAAAAACTGGCCACCGTGGGTTATCTTGCTTGTACCTGCAATGTTCCCTATATTAGGGTCTTCTTCAGAAATCTCTTGGACTGTTTCGATTTGTTTGATGTCGTTGTAGAAGATTTCTCCCCCATAGTTCCATGGTATCATTTTGCTTGATTGGTACGGGACAGGTTCCGGCATGGTGATCTTTAAAGGTACACATTCGGAGTTGGGTGTAATCCTGGAAGGCCTTTTGCAAGCCTTGGGAGGATTGTCGGAAATGGTTATGATAGCAATATCGTTGGTTGAAGTATCACAAGTATCAGGAGTAATCGAATTGAAAGTGTTAATAGGGTTTTTTCTGGAAAAGTATCTCTTGAGTATTCATCAGGCGTTGGACACCCGACTTCAACATTGGACAATCACCTCGTATGTTCACACAAATATAACAGTCTTTACCATAACCAGGAAAGATCCCGGCTCTCAACAAATTCTCTTTAATTACAAGTAATGGTGTCAACAGGTCAACAACATCAGTAACATGGAAGTCCTTCATAACAGCATGAACATTATTACCGTGCTTAGGCATCGGAGCCGAAATCACATTGGGTTTCTCAGGCGCCTCAAATTCTACTTCCTTGGCGTCGATTAAGTCCTGGATTTTATTTTTGAGGGCCCAACAGTCGTTGGTGTCATGCCCTGCAATCTCTGAATGGTAGGCATATTTTCCGTTGGGATGATAATGTGGGGAAGTGGTGTTTGCATTCTTAGGTGCCTCTCTCAAATTAGCAACGTTTCATTTCAAGAGATGTGGGAGGATCTGAGCGGGTGTCATATTTATCGGAGTATATTTCCGTGGTGGCCTTTGCTGATAGGTTCTGGGTTGATCAATCCTTGGTTGACTATTTCTAGGTCGATCTGATGCGGGCTTCTGAATTAATACAGCCCTTACTGTTGGCCGACGTTCCTCTCTTTCCCGATTTCTCTAGGTGTAAACAACATAGCTCTCTTTTTTAGCCGAGAAAGTCTTCTTCATGGCGGTAGACGCGGAGGCATCTTTTTGAATCTTTCCACTTTTAATACCGGCCTCAACCCTTTCGCCGGTCAAAATAAGTTCAGTAAATCCCACGGAAGAACTTCTGATCAGATGATTGAAGAAGGGGCCAGACAGGGTCCCCAAAAACATGTCAACTAACTCCCTATCTGATAGTGGTGGCTGCACCCTTCCAGCCAGATCACGCCACTTCTGGGCGTACTCCTTGAACCCTTCATTGGAAGCCATCCCCATACTTTGTAACTGAGTACGAGTGGGCGCCAAATCAGCATTGTATTGATACTGATGATAAAAAGCAGCTGCCAAGTCTTCCCAATTGTGAACCTCTAATATTTCGAGCTGATAAAACCAGTCTAACTGCGTGCCAGACAAACTGTCTTGGAAAAAGTGTACCCAGAGGTTTTTATCGGATAAATAGGGTTGGATTTTTCTGACATACGACCTCAGGTGCATCTTAGGGCAAGACAGACCGTCGTACTTGGTGAATGTCGGCACCTTGAATTTGGGAGGGATAACAATCCCAGCAATCAATCCCAGCTCTTCGAAATCCAGTCCGGGAACCTTTTGCACTTCCATGGCTGCTAACCGTTCTTCCAGATTTGTATACCTGTCGTCCGCAGGAGGGTACTGCTGCTCGGAATAATCTTCATCCTCTTCAACCTCTTCCTCTTCAACCTCAGACTCAGAGGGTACTGCAGCTCCTTTTCCTTTGTCGGTCCCTTCGTCAGAAGTTGAGGGGAACTCCAGAACTCTCCTAGTTTCATTCTCAAATCTTCTTCCCAGTGTAGCTACCCCAATTCTCTTCTTTTTCTTTTTTCCTTTTTCTTCCTCTTTCTTCTCTAACAGTGTTTTAAGATCCTCCTGACCCTTTTCCAAGGTCATGAGGAGTTGTTGGAATTGTGAATTTTTTGCTTGCAGATCTTTGATTGTCTGCTCAATATCCATCTCGCTGAAATAAACAGCAGAAAGATAAGGAAACCTAATGTGAAAACCTGTTTATGCATATGATGAATGATATGTTTATTCATGTAATGCATTCAAGGATTTAGAAATTCAAAGTTGTTGCAGACAAAAGAACACACGTCATATTAATAAGAATAAATTTGTCAGTACATAAATGACCCATGGGCCAAATATTACAAAGCTTCTTAAGGTAAAAAGACGTTGCGCATCCTCTTTGGTGCGATGTAAGTGTTAAGAGTCTCCTCTTCGTGAAGTCGGCGGGTAAGCTCCAAAACCTTTTTCTCACTGGCATAGAAGTTGGCTTCAAAAGTGTTCCTTTCTTCTTTGAGTTGGATCCAACTCTTTTGCAATTCTTCCAATGATGTTGGCATGTCTGGATGTAGGAGGGTGTATGGAACTCTTGTGCAATTCTTCCCTAACAGGCTCTTTAATCACGGGGAGAATGTGGGGGTAAGGCATCATAAGACTCTGGGCGTGTGTTCGTACCCACTTGAGGTAAGGCTCAAGAGGGATGGAATTCTTGTGCCCCAGTGTCTTACTATCCACCTTGTTGGGCATCCTCCAAGCTCTGATGATCCTTTGTCGAAGTCCTTGCGCATTGTTGTCGAAGTCAAAAACTAGGTCAAGAATCAGCATGTCATGAGGGCCATCCCTTTAGGCATATCCAAACTGCCTTAGAGCTAAACAGGGATTGTAGGTAATGCCTCCCATAATGCCAAGTAGTGGGACATTAGGGAATTCCCCACAATGATCGATGAGGATGACATTTTCTCTGGACCGAGAACACCAATGTACATCAGAATGTGTGAGGGTCGTTAATCGTTGTGACCACCTTAAACCCTGCTCATTCTTCAAAACTGATTGTGGAAGGTGAGAAATAAACCACCTTGCTAGGAGGGGAGTACAGCACATGAGAACACCTATTTTCCTCATTGTTCGTGTGTAAAATGAGTGTAGGATGTCCCCAAGCAATGTGGGTATAGGATTCTTGGATATGAAAATCTTGACAGCATTCACATCTATAAGCTGATCAGGGTTTGGGAACAAGACCAACCCATAGATGAGGAGTGCCACAATATTTTCAAAGGCTTGTAGATCAAGAGAATTCCAGCAGTCTTGTGCCTTCTCAAACAGAAACTTTGCCAAGAAACCCATGACACCACTTCTGGTTTCCCAATGTCCTTTGATATCGGATGGTTGCAAGTGTAATGCTTGAGCAACATCTTCAGGCTTTGGTTCTTTTTCCGTACCGTTGTAGGGTAGTTGATGAAGAATAGGAATCCTCAAGAGTTGAGAAAATTCCTCCAAAGTAGGTACCAATTTGTAATCAGGGAATGTGAAACAGTGGTGTAGGGGGTCAAAGAACTGGAAGAGAACCTTCACCATGTCCTCTTCAATGTTGGAGCTGACCAAGCTGAGAAGTCTACCATGTCTTTCACTGAAGAGAGAATTCTCCGGAATCCTAGAAGTAAGCTCCTTGAGTTGATGAGGGATTCTCACAAGGTTGACTTGAATTGTTTTCCTGCGAAGAGATTCCATGACCTACAAAACAGGAACAAAGATGAAGATCCAAACCCTTGAAATAGTTAGTGGATGCAAATGATGCTTCATGATGTTCATGATGTATGCACAAGCATATGTACAATCAAATCACACAAGATCCTAGTTTCAGGCTTGCATGGGGTTTCATAGGTAAGTACCCTCTTGAAGTTCGTTGGCTCAACCTGTCCTATAAATAGTAACTGGGTTCTAAGGAGCTCAATATCACTGGATTATTTTATGTGTTCATTGTTTCGGTTTAGCCACTTAACTGGCGACCGAAATATTCCAAGAAAACAACCCTCAATGAGTGTAGTATCGAGTATCTACCAACTTCGGACTGTACCAAAGTCGGTCATCTCACTACTCCTAAAAAAGGCCAAGATGGTCAAGTAAGGTTCTAAGAGTTCATTAGTGCCTCATGACATCGCTCAACGGCCCCGTATTCTCTTTGATTGACTCAAAGGCTACCGGTACCCACAAATATGTCGCACTAATATAGTTATTGCTTCAACCGTGTCGGTATACCCCGCACAATTTCCACAACGTATTGCTATTTACCTATGAATGTTTCCCCAAATCCGGGTAGAGGATTTCAAGCCCAAACAAAAGAACCAATTGTAAAGCAATCAAGGCAAACAAGATAATTATGCAAAGGTGATCTAGAAACCCTAAGGTAACCCCACTTTTTTAGAATTATCCCCAGCAGAGTCGCCAATTCTGTGATACGGTGGGAGAACTGACTTGAGATTTGCGTTTGTTTTCGCACTTGTTCGGTTTAGCAAGAGTCGCCACCGACTTTTTATTTTATCCTAAGGAAAGGTCAAAAAGCACAGGAAAGACCTTTAAGATGTTTTCTTGGGTTCGGGGGGTAGATTATGAAAAGGGAATGTGCTAGCACCCTTTTCATCCATGGTTATCCATGGGCTCTTAGTTACTTGTTTTAGATCACTTGCCTTTGCTTTTCACTTGTTTGAAATGGTTCTTTGTGTGTGTGGTTTTGAAAATGTTTTGAAAAAGATGCCTTGTCTAGGAAACCTTTGTAATGATTCTTGTTTGAATATATACAAAGGTGTGCGTCTTTTTTAAAAGATAATTCAATGTTTTGAAAGTTGTTTTGAAATTGTTTTGAAGTTGTGTTGTGAAGCGTGCTTGAAACGGCAAGGATGTTTTACAAGATTTTTGATCAAGTAACTAAGAGTTTGTCTACCCTATTTTACTCAAAGATCTTTCTTATGTTTTTAACCCTTTTAACAGTGTTGTTTCACCATTGTGTTTGATGAACAATCTTGCGTTAGGATGTTAAACGGGACAAGTGCGGGTCATCGTATACAATCATTGAAGGCAACTTGTGAGACGCTCTAGCAATTTTGTAAGGGACGAGATCGTTTTATCGTAGACAACATCGAGGGTCATCGAGGGACTAACGATCTTTGTTTATTGAAGGGACATTTACTAGAGTGTCTCATACTCGAGGGACATGATTGCATTTTCCGAGGCAACAAGCGAGGTTACCCTAGAGGTGTAAGTGTGAATTGTGTATTGATTTTCATGCATTTGTCTTTGTATTAGGTCAACTAGCGATCGATTTTAGATTTTCGCATACAAACCCTAATCTCTAATCATGACATAATTAAAAAAAGCATAAAGTGCGAGAATTAAATTCTAAGCTATTACAAAAGAGTATCCGGGGGTGGGGGTACAAATTATTTACAAATGGGGATGAGTCTCATCAGAATAATGTCCCAAATATTATGGGTTACAACCAAATTGAATCGATGCAATTCAAGTATATAAAAATATTACAAAGTGTAAGATAATGGAAATCAAAGAAGTATGAGATGCGTGTACTTATTTACAAATGCTCAAATAAAAATTCTAACCTAAAAGGATTAAGTATAATTATTATTTATTGTATTTTGCTTAATGTTATAAACAAGAGTTTTAAAGAAAAGAAAAATCATTTTTAGTTAAAGCTTATTGTATATGTACTTTAAGTGTAATAATTGTTTTAAGAAACTATTAAGAACATTTTATATAAAATTTAATATCTTATCTTTATTTAACAAAAGAGAAGAAAAAAGAATTAGGTTATGAAAATAAGGTGATAAAAAAAGTATTGGTTTTCAAAACATAAAAAAAGGTAAGTGGGCTTAAGGAATGTATTTGGCCCAAATAAAAGAAGCAGCATTAGACTACAGGGGGTGCAGCGCTGAAAGCAACTTGGGCTTTAGTGTTTTGTTGGGCGAAGGCCCAAATTCCATGCATAACGTTTTTTAGAGTTTGTGTTTGTTTTGCTCAGAATCTAGGGCTTGGTTTGTGAACGGCTCCGCTCCTTCTCTCGTCTTCGCTCTCTCTTCCTTGTTCTCAAACAGAGCCATGACTAATCCTTCAACCCTCCATCCACAAGAGTGTTACCTCCATCCCTCTCCTCTTTACGACGACATGAGACAGTGGTTGGAAAAGGTATTGTTTTCGTCTTGTCCTAAATGCGTTTTCTTTTACAGTTTGAAATCGTGCATGTTTATCGCTTTGCAATGCTTAATCTTTGATTCTTTTTGTGTGAGATGTAGAAAAAGAAAGAGGGAAAGGAAAATAATACCTTTGGGGTTTCGTTTCTGGAGAGTGGACGGTGGAACGGTGGCGCTCTAGGTGGCCAGAGGAGGAGGACCGTGATGATGTCAACGCTTGTCTGGTACTTCGTATCTTTTGGTTCCTCTTGAATCGTTTGATGATGAATGTTATTTCTGAAAACCCTTTCTTCTGAGTTCTCTTCTTCTTATCTAAATGCTAACTTTGTTCTTGTTGGCTTGAGTTGATGATGGGTACTTCTGAAATGTTACTATTGATTTGATGTTGAATATACGTATTCTGAAACTTGTTTTATTGTTTTCTTCACTTTTGACTTCTCTCTTCTTCTTTGCTTATGATGATGAATTCTTCTGAGATGTTGCTATTGTTGTTGATTTGGCTTATGATTTGTTGATGATGAACATACATGCTCTGAAACTTATTTGTTGTTGTTCTTCATGGATGTTTGATGATGGTGAGACTGAAAACCATTTCTCCTGAATGCTTGACAGTGATGGATTTACTTGTTCTTTGTTTGTCTTTGTTGAGCTTTTGTGAAGGCAGACTGATGAGCCTTTGGTGTTTGCTTGTCTTTGTTGAGTTGGGATTGAACTGCAAATTTTTTACAGGTTTGTTATGTAGTTGGACGGATTTTAGTGTTTTGGTGTTTTGGTAAGGCAGGATGTCTTGCTTCTGCAGGTTTTGAAACAGGTTTGAAGGCTTGTTTGAAGGTTTTGCCATTTTTTAGTTTTTGTGGTCTATATTTATGATTTTGGAAGCAGACTGTGTTTTGAGTTTTGGGAAGGCAACAGGCTTGTGTTATTCTTAAACTTGCAGTTTTACAGGTTTAAATAGGTTTGTGTTTAGGCAGTTTTGCAAGTCTAATAACTTGCAGTTATGCAGACCACAGGTTTGAAGGCTTGTGTGGTAAGGCAGGCTTCCTTGAGTTTGGATTGAATGGTTTTAGGCAGGTTATGCAGTCTAACAGGTTTGAAGGCTTGTGTTTTAACAGGTTTGAATAGGTTTGTTTGGTAAGGCAGGCTTGCTTGAAGGTTTGTAGTTTGAACAGGTTTGAATAGGCTTGTTTGTTTTGCTTGCAAGTTTGGAGGTTATGTAATATGTCCTCTCCCTTGTGTTTTTGTGTTGTTATATTATTTATTTGGCTCCTCTTATCTCTCCTTTACAGCCTTCCAAAACTGCAAACTGCAAAACCTATTCACTAGGTTCTCTCATTCCTCTCTCTCTTTAAGAATTTTAAATTGCTTATTTATCTTTGATTTCTGAAAAATTGGGCTGTCTAGGAAGTGATGAAAAAAAGCATCTTTGACAAGTTTTTACTTGTCAAATAAATTGCTTCCTACTGTCTTGCCTTTTGTCTGTTGCATTGCTGTTTTTATGCTTCATTACCATTTTTATCAAATCTGTCTTGTAGCAATTTTGTACTATAGCTGAATGTGGGACTTTATTTGCTGCTGAGTTTATGCCTTTGTTTTGACTCACCCTGGCAGTTTTGGCGCCTGTTTGCCTCTTTGAACTTTGTAACACATTTTTTTTGGTTAATGTAACTTGGAATTTGGTAACTCAATTTGCAGCTTGGAATTTTTTTCAGTTTGCAATGTGGAACCATTTGTGATTAGTTTGCTTGACCAATGCAACTTGGAACTTTTTGTAATTCAACCATGTTTTTGCGTTGAGTTTGACATGCTTGCATTTATATTTTATTTTTCTCTCTGTGAACCGAGAAGAGTGATCTTCTGGTGATTTGCGGAGAGAAAGATAAAGCGTGATGGAAAATAGGCAATCTGATTCTAGACGGTCAATTTTAATGATGATTTTTTCTTCTTTTTTTATATAAAATAAACTTGTACTGACTTTCTTTCTCTTCTTTTTTTCAGGTAGGTACCAGTTGAATAAATGGAAGAAATAGTAGAAGATCAAAGATTTCAAGATTTAGGCTTTAGATTTATTTTTTCACTTATTGTAAAAAATAATATTGTAAACACTGTAAATTATGAATTTACAATATTCGAATAATCATTTGTAACAATATTTGAAATAAATAAATAAAAGTCTTGGTCAAATATTTCATTCTTTCTTTTGCACTGTTTATTTAATTATTTAAGTCTCTTTAAATTAAAATAACTGGGAATGTATCCCAATGACTTTAATCCAAATGAAATAAATAATCAATAAACTTTTGCAGTCTTCAAATCCTGCATTAATCATCATACGCCTGGAATTCCAATTAACCATGCTTTATACAGTTAATCAAACAAGTGTTCCATACACTTTTCACTCCACTTATCAAACCAATGCCTCACGGTTTCAAATAAAGCCTTAGCTCATATCCCAGATATTTAGGTTCTTTGAGAACAACCAGCAATCTTGAACAAGCATGACAATAATGTAACGATTAACTGCATATCTGAGGAGTCAGTTCTTTCTGAGAAATGCGAATGAAAAACCCTAATTCTGGATTGACTGATAAAGAAAAGTTTGTTTGACCGATTCTTGAGCCAATCTCGAAAATTAGAGAAAATCATGGGGTTGTGATTTCTTGTAAAAAGGGGAGGGAAAATTTTGGGGTATAACACGATGTTTTATGCAGAGCGATGAACGTTAGATGCTTAGAAGCTATTGTTTGAGCTATAACAGTAGGAAAGTGTCGGTCTTGATGTTAGAGTTATAGAATGACAATGTTGATTTATTGTGGAAATTAAAATACTACTGAGTTATAAATGAGAAGTTATTAATAAATAAATGATGTTTGATGATTTATAAATAAATGAAGTTTGATGAATTATTTTGATTATTTGAGATGTTATTTTGAGATGTTATTTTGAGACTTTAATTTGAGATGTTATTTTGAGATGTTATTTTGAGACGTTAATTTGAGATGTCTTTGAGATGTTATTTTGAGATGTAATTTGAGATGTTTTGAGATGATAATTTGAGATGTTTTGAGATGATAATTTGAGATGTTTTGATATGATTTAAGATGTTGTTAACTTGGGTGTTATCATTACATTCATGGTTGTGTCGCATACATTGCATTTTTGAGATGGAGCTTATGCTCGTTGAGATGGCTTGGATTGGAAAATTTTGAGATGAAGGCTATGCCTTGTTGATGCCTCTATTAATTGGCAAATTTTTGAGATGGGAGTTCTGCTCCAATGGTACCATATGCATTTGCATAGTATTGAGTCGTATTATATTATTTCATAAAGAAGTGTATTTTGATGTTGATAAATGTATATTATAGCTGAGATTGTCGTTGATTTTGAGATGAGAAGTGGTGATGTTATTTATCTAATTTAATATATTAATTATCATGCACTTTATTATAGTGTTAGATATCTCACCCCTTCTGTTTGAATGTTTCCCTATGTTGGTAACGTGTAGGTAATCGAGAGTGAAGGCTGTATACCTTCAATAGTTCGAGTTGGTGTCATTGCTCTGATAAGTAACACTCGGGGGGTGAACGTTTGCTGAATTTTGATCGTTGATTTTCATTTGTTGAATTTTAAATTGATTATTATTAAATATGAGATATTTTCGAAGTTACTATTCTATTAGAGATGTTATTAAGAATTCCGCTGCGTGGATGTTGATTTATTTGATTAAAGATGTTATGTTGATGGTTCATCCGATGTTTGAAAAGTGTTATATATCCATGATGAATGCAATGAATTTTGTTAGAAGAATTTGTGACGCCCCGATTCAATTATATGATTGAAATTTTATAACTCTTATTTATTTTGCATAATTGCTTGGGGTAGAATTGGGGTGTTACAAAGTTGGTATCAGAGCAAAAGGTTAGTCCGACCTTATCGTCGAGTCGTAGTTGTCTAACAATTGAGTATTGTTAATTTGAGTTCTAATCGTTGTTTATGTTATAGTGAGAAGTTGAGATTGCTGGAAGGAATGATGTTGCTCTTGCTGCTGCTTTAGAAGCAATGACTCATGCGATGGAAAATCATCCGAATGCTGACAAGAATGTTGGATCTCGTAGCTTGGCGACCTTCCAGAGTGAGAACCCACCTACGTTCAAGGGAAAGTGTGATCCTGACGGAGCATTGGAATGGTTGAAAGAGATTGAGAGGATCTTTCGCGTGATGGACTGCACTCCAGCGCAAAAGGTTCATTATGGGACTCATATGCTAGCAGTCGAGGCTGATGACTGGTGGCTAGAGACTTGTCAGAAGTTAGAAGATGCAGGTGAGAATGTCACTTGGGCTGTGTTCCGTAGGGAGTTTTTGAGAAAGTATTTTACTGAAGATGTTTGTGGTAAGAAGGAAATTGAATTCCTTAAGCTGAAGCAAGGAAGTATGTATGTGGTTGAGTATGCTGCCAAGTTTGTTGAGTCGGCCAAGTTTTATCCGCATTACGCTGAGGAAAATGTGGAGTTTTCAAAGTGTATTAAATTTGAGAATGGGTTGCGCCCGGAGATTAAGAAAGCAGTTGGATATCAAAAAAACTGTGTCTTTGCTGATTTGGTTGATAGCTGTAGGATTTATGAGGAAGACAATAATGCTCATTACAAGATTATTAGTGAGAAGAGGGGTAAGCACCCACAGAATCGTGGTAAGCCTTATAATACCCCAGCTAGTAAGGGTAAACAGAGAGTTGCTCATGGACAGATGACTAGTGGGGGAGATGCTCCTGCTGGTGTGGTTTGTTTTAAGTGTTGGAAACCTGGACACAAGATTAATGTATGCACTACTAAAGTGAGGAGGTGTTTCTGTTGTGGCAAGAACATACATGTTGTATCTGAGTGTGAGCACAAGAGTGTGGTTTGTTTTAACTGTAAAGAAGAAGGGCACATTGGTAGTCAGTGTCTGAAACCGAAGAAGGCTCAGTCAAGTGGGAAAGTGTTTGCTTTGGTTGAGGATCAGACAGCTGCTGAGGACGGACTTATTAGAGGTACATGTTTCATTAATAGTACTCCTTTAATCACTATTATTGATCTGGTGCAACGCATTGTTTTATTTCTGCTGATTATGTGGAAAGATTGGGTCTTGTGTTATCTTCTTTGAATGGAGAAATGGTCGTCGATACTCCATCCAAGGTGTCGGTGACGACTTCTTTTGTGTGTGCTAAGTGTCCCTTGTCGATCTTCGACAGAGACTTTGTTGTTGATTTGGTTTGTTTACTGTTAAGAGGTTTGGATGTAATTTTGGGTATGAACTGGTTAGAGCATAATTGTGTTCATATTAACTGTTATGACAAGTTTGTGAAGTTTTCTACTCCTGAAGAAGAGGAAGATGGTTTGTTGTCTGCTAGATAGTTGAGGAAGTTGATGTAAGAGGAAGTACAGATGTTCTTGTTGATGGCGTCGCTATCTATAGAGACTCAAGCTATAATTGAGGAATTGCAGGTGGTATGTGAATTTCCTGAAGTTTTCCCTGACGAGATTCCTGATGTACCGCCAGAGAGGGAAGTTAAATTTGCAATTGATCTTGTACCTGGTACCAGACCTGTGTCTATGGAACCATACAGGATGTCTGCATCTGAATTGTCAGAGTTAAAGAAGCAATTGGAAAAGTTACTTGAGAAGAGGTTTGTAAGACCAAGTGTATCACCGTGGGGTGCTCCAGTGTTGTTAGTGAAGAAGAAAGATGGAAGTATGAGGCTTTGTGTTGATTATAGACAGTTGAATAAAGTCACGACTAAGAACAAGTATCTGCTTCCAAGAATAGATGACTTGATGGACCAATTAGTGGATGCTCGTGTGTTTAGTAAGATTGATTTGAGGTCGGGTTACCATCAGATTAAAGTGAAGGATGAAGATATTCAGAAGACGGCTTTCAGAATGCGTTATGGACATTATGAGTATTCAGTGATGCCTTTCGGTGTTACTAACACGCCGGGAGTATTCATGGAATATATGAATCGTATCTTTCATACTTATTTAGATCGGTTTGTAGTGGTGTTCATTGATGATATTTTGATTTACTCTAAGTCAGAAGAAGAGCATGCTGAGCACTTAAGAGAAGTATTGCAGATTTTGAAAGAGAAGAAGTTGTATGCAAAGCTGTCCAAGTGTGAATTCTTGTTAAAAGAGGTTAGTTTTCTTGGTCATGTGATTTCAGGTAGTGGCATTATTGTAGATCCATCAAATGTTGATGTTGTGTTGCATTGGGAAACTCCAAAGTTAGCTACTGAGATCAGAAGCTTTTTGGAATTAGCTGGTTATTATATAAGGTTTATTGAAGGGTTTTCTAAGTTGTCACTTCCATTGACTAAGTTGACTTGTAAAGGTAGAGCATTTGTATGGGATGTTCAGTGCGAAGAAATTTTTACAGAATTGAAGAAGAGGCTGGCGTCGGCTCCAATTTTGACGTTGCCTAATCCAGGAGAGCCTTTTGTGGTGTATTTTGATGCTTCTAAGATGGGTTTAGGAGGTGTGCTTATGCATAATGGTAAGGTAGTTGCTTATGCGTTGAGGCAGTTAAGGACTCATGAGAAGAACTATCCTACGCATGATTTAGAGCTTGCTGCAGTTATTTTTGCATTGAAGATTTGGAGGCATTATCTTTATGGTTCTAGATTTGAAGTGTTTAGTGACCATAAGAGTTTGAAGTATTTGTTTGATCAGAAAGAGCTGAATATGAGGCAACGAAGATGGTTGGAATTGTTAAAGGATTATGATTTCGGTTTGAATTATCATCCAGGAAAGGCGAATGTGGTAGCTGATGTGTTGAGTCAAAAGACTTTACATATGTCAGCAATGATGATTAAAGAGTTGGAATTGATTGAGCAGTTTAGAGATATGAGCTTAGTTTGCGAGGTTACTCCGTAGAGTGTTATGTTGGGTATGTTGAAGATTAATAATGAATTTCTAGACAATATCAAAGGAGCTCAGAAGTTAGACATGAAACTGGTAGATTTGATGGTTGGGATTGACCAGTCTGAGAATAATGATTTTAAGCTAGATGCGCAAGGTGTATTGAGATTTCGTAACCGGATTTGTATTCCTGATGATGTTGAGATGAAGAAAGTGATACTTGAAGAGAGTTATAGAAGTAAGTTGAGTATTCATCCAGGAGCTACGAAGATGTATCAAGATTTGAAAGGTTTGTTTTGGTCTTCTGGGATGGAGAGTAATGTGGCTCAGTTCGTGTATGCATGTTTGACTTGTCAGAAGTCAAAAGTTAAACATCAGAAGCTTGCAGGATTGATGCAGCCGTTGGGAGTTCTAGAATGGAAATGGGATAGAATTTCAATGGACTTTGTGACAGGGTTGCCTAATACTTTAAGAGGACATGATTCGATTTGGGTGATTGTTGATAGGCTTAGGAAGTCAGCTCATTTTATTCCTATTAACATTAGTTTTCCAATGCCGAAGTTGGCTGAGATTTATATTAGTGTGATTGTGAAACTGCATGGTGTTCCTTTGTGCATTGTGTCAGATAGAGATCCAAGATTTACTTCTGATTTTTGGAAGAGTTTGCAAGAAGTTGTGGGTTTTAAGTTGAGGTTGAGTTCAAAATATCATCCTTAGACAGATGGTCAGACTGAACGGACGATTCAATCATTGGAAGATTTGTTGAGGGCATGTGTTCTTGAGTAGGGAGATTCGTGGGTACTTATCTTCCTTTGATAGAGTTCACGTATAATAACAGTTATCATTCCAGTTTTGGGATGGCACCTTTTGAGGCGTTGTATGGTCGAAGATGTAGAACTCCGTTATGTTGGCATGAATCTGGTGAAAGTGTAATACTTGGACCTGAACTTGTTCGTGAGACTACTGAGAAGGTGAAGTTGATTCCAGAAAATATGAAAGTTCACAAAGTAGACAGAAGAGTTACACCTGTGACTGGTGTTGGGCATGTGTTGAAGTCTAAGAAGCTCACTTCTTGTTTTATTGGACCGTATCAGATTTCGGAGAGACTGGGGAATATTGCCTATAGAGTGGCTTTACCGCCTAATCTTTTGAATTTGCATGATGTGTTTCATGTGTCGCAACTTCGGAAGTATATTTCAGATCTATCTCATGTGATTCATATGGACGATGTGCAAGTACGGGATAATCTTACGGTGGAGACGATGCCTGTACAGATCACGGATCTAGAAATGAAGACTTTGAGGGGAAAAGAGATTGCCTTGGTTAAAGTGGTTTGGCTAGGAGCTGCTGGTGAAAGCATGACTTGGGAGTTGGAGAGCAAGATGCGAAACTCCTATCCTGAATTGTTTGCTTGAGCTAAATTTTTGAGGACGAAAATATTCTAAGTGGGGGAGAGTTGTAACGCCCGTAATTTAATTAATTATTTAATTAAATTATTTTTGGAATATTTATGAAGATGTGTTATAATTAATTGGATTTATTTTTTTAAGTGGAGAAATAATATTAGAGATATAATATTATGTGGTGAAATAATATTAAAAGTGTAATATTATTTAATGTGGGCTTATTTTGGGAGGATAAAAGTAATAAGGGGGTGTGTTGGTTTTAAGCCCAATAAGGAATAATAGAATAATAGGGTTATTTTATTATTTGTTAGAAGGAATAGAAATAAAGAAGCGGTGAAAATAATAAGGATTTAGAAGAGAACGTGCAAGCTGCTAGAGAAAGTGGAAAACGGCAAGAACGTGAATCCAGCCATAAATTGTAGAGCGACCTTCAATCCAAGGTAAGGGTGGGGTTCTGACTCTATAATTGGGTTTATGATAATTGGTATGTGGGATTAGTGATGATTGTTATCTTGTTCTTGAATTGGATGTATATGAGGATGTATGATGAAGATTTGATGAATTTTAGATGGATATTAATGTCATGATGTTGTTTAATTGATGTAGAATTATCAGATGCTTATAGGTGATGAATTGTCATGAATATATTAAGTTTTAGGGCTTTAATCGTGAATCCCATAGTGAGATGCAGGGAAGGAAACATTGAATATATCAGTAATGAAAACGCAGAATTATGCTGGAATGATATCAGGCGCTACTATATTAGAATTACAGAATTAATTTGGAGAATAGAATTTGTTAATATTTTTCTTAGTTGGATTGATATCAGGCGAAGAATTAGAACAATAGGATGAACAGAAAATAGCAGCTTTGATGTTATACGTAGGTGTTAGAAGTTGCGTGGCCTAGTGAAAGGTGGAAATTCTGATGTTAGAAGTTGCGTTAAATTACTAGAAAATAGAAGTTCTGACGTTAGGAGTTGTATGGGTTAGAAGCTATGCTGTCAGAGGACTGTGTCGTCAGAAGTTGCAGTAGTCAGCATTGGTACTACTCAGAAGATGTGGTTAGTCAGAGGATGGTGATGATCAGAAGTTGTATCTGGTCAGAGGTTGCACTAGTCAGAAGATGGCATTAGTCAGAAGATGTGATAATCAGAAGTTGTACATGGTCAGAAGATGGGGTTAGCTAGAAGATGTGATGATCGGAAGTTGCATCTGATCAGAGGATTGTAGTAGTCAGAAGTTATAGTAGTCAGAAGATTGTGTATTTAGAAATAGCGTTGGTTAGAGGTTGCGTGGTCAGAAGTTGGATGGCCTTTGCGATGTTTTGTGCAAAGCGATGAATGTTAGATGCTTAGAAGCTGTTGTTTGAGCTAAAACAGTAGGAAAGTGTCGGTCTTGATGTCAGTTACAGAATGAAAGTGTTGATTTACTGTGGAAATTAAAATACTGCTGAGTTATAAATGAGAAGTTATTAATAAATAAATGATGTTTGATGATTTATAAATAAATGACGTTTGATGAATTATTTTGATTATTTGAGATGTTATTTTGAGATGTTATTTTGAGACAATAATTTGAGATGTTATTTTGAGACGTTAATTTGAGATGTCTTGGAGATGTTATTTTGAGATGTATTTTGCGATGTTTTGAGATGATAATTTGAGAAGTTTTGATATGATAATTGTTGTACCCCAAAATTTGCCCTCTCATGTTTTCCAAAGTCTTCCCCCTGCATGGTTGATCACAAACTCTTGCCTAAGGAAAAGGAAAATTTTTGAGTGGTGCTTTAAGTACATTTCGATTGGCATTCTGAAAGATCCTTCGATTGGCATTCTGAAGGAGCACTTCGATTGGAATTTTGAAGGAGCGCTTCGATAGGTATTCTGAAGGAGCATTTCGATTGGAATTCTGAAGGAGCACTTCGATTGGCATTCTGAAAGATCCTTCGATTGGCATTCTGAAGGAGCACTTCGATTGGCATTCTGAAGGAGCACTTCGATTGGCATTCTGAAAGACCCTTCGATTGGCATTCTGAAGGAGCATTTCGATTGACATTCTGAAGGAGCACTTCGATTAGCATTATGGACAAGCACTTCGATTGGCATTCTGAAAGACCCTTCGAATGGTGTTCTGAAGGAGCCTTTCGATTAGCGTTATGGACAAGTACTTCGATTTGAATTCCAAAAAGGTCCATTCGAAGAAGCATTCAAAGGGTCCATTCGAAGAAGCTTTCGAAGAGCATTCAAAGGAGACCATCAGCCCATTCGAAAGGGAGCATTCGAAGGCCAGCTACATGTCATTCAAAATTCAAAAAGGGACAAGATCCCATGTGTTTAGCCAACGTTACAAATCCTCCTTAATGGCTGTCAAAACACATAATCAAGTTCATTTAAACCTTTGTCTTCCTGTCCCCTCCACCCCCTCTATTTAAAGAAATCACAATTGTTGCAAAAGGACACGAGATTACACACGAAAATATATACAAAAAAATAGAAAACTTGGAGAGACGCTGCCCAGAATTTGCAAAGCCAAAGCTGCCACCCAGCGAACACCTCCACCCTCAGAACTACAGATCGAAGCACTTCTGTTTGGTAAAAGAAAAATCTAATCTCAAACTCCTTTTTAAATTCATTTTGATTGCATATTCATATTATTACTGCTGTTTGTGAATGATTTAATATGCTACATATAAGCTACAACACAGAGTTGAGATTGTGTCATTGCTTGGGCACAATCTGAGTTTCTCCTTCGAATCCCAGGATAAAACAAACCCAGACCCAGATTCAGCAGGTGCGAATAAGGGGAAGATTCGAACCAGGGGGGGTAAAATCCCCCCTGGACCTTTAATATGTGTTTCGTTTTGCAGGAACCATATTCTCAGATTCCTGTTCAGAGTTCCGAAGCTCAGCAGTTTAAGTTCCGAATTGGACCCAGGATTTCCAGATCGAAGGATGACATGTCCAGATCGAACACCCTCAGAGTACAGCCCCTCATGCACCTTCGATCCATACTCTTCACTGGGTCGAAAGACAGCCTGCACCTCTTTCGACCCAGACCTCCAGAATTATATATTTTTCTTCTTGTTTTGCTGCTTGGCCCATTTGTACTTTGTTTACTTTGTCTTTATTTATTTCTTTTAGTTTTTTTTAATCAACATAAAAAATCATAAAAAATAAATAACTTAGAATTAGGATTTAATTTAGTTAATCATTTTAACTTATTTTCTTCAATTTTAAAATCAGTAGACTTAGGACTTATTTAAATTCAATCCTTTTCATAAACCAAAAAAATGCAAAAAATATTAGGTTTTTTTTAGAGTTAATTTTAATCATTTTTTTTAATTAATTAAATTTGACTTAGCATTTCCCAAAATAAAATAAAACAACAAAAAGATTTTATTCTTAGGATTTTTAGAGTTTATTTTTAGATTCACGCGCGTTTATTTTATTGTAACTGCTTACTAGGATGTAATAGATTAAGCTAAGACCTTTTTTTACTGCTTATTATTCCCCCAATTTTGGACATGTAAATAATCCCCCTCCCCGAAGCCTTATAATAGCGTAGGATTTACAATTTCTGCACTTTAAATTCCTGTATATATATTAACTGCTTAGATGTATGCTAACTAGGATTGTATGACAAGATTTAAAAACAAATAGTAGAACACCTAAATAAACAAAGATAATATAAACTGAAAATTGACACACTCGCACATGCCACTCCTAGGGTACACCTCATTTGGTTGCCTCAAATGTGGTCATTAAGTATAGGATGTTTTAGAGGTTGTCCTTTTTTCCCAAGATCATAAGTTGCCTCGAAATGGTTGCCTCGATAAAAATGATCTAAGACATTAGGATTACCACTAAAGTGTCCTAACATTGCTTTAGTGACCACTCGTCCCTTAAATCGAATTGACCCGAAAACTCCAACGACGGTGCTACCTACTCCTCAATAGTGGGATAGCACTGTCTAAAGGACATTTGCACAATTAAATTCCTTTTTGAGTAGGTAGAGATTCTTAAGTACTTGCTCCTTGTAAAAACAAAACAAAACTTTTCGCACTTACACTTTCTTCAAAAACAAAACTTTTTTCAAAACCCACAATCACAAAGAAAATCAAACCTTTTGAAAACACATTGAGCAAGTACCTAAGAGCCCGTGGATAACCACAGATAGAAAGGGTGCTAACACCTTCCCTTTCTATAATCTACCTCCCGAACCCGAGAAACATCTCGAAAAGGAATTTTTTTCTGTGCTTTTGTCCTTTCCTTGTTTGGATAAAATAAAAGACGGTGGCGACTCTTGCTTACCGCGACATTTTGCAAAAACAAACGCAAACGCGAACAAGCATTCCAAAACAGTCAGTTCTCATTCCCACCGATCACCAGAACTGGCGACTCTGCTGGGGATCATTATAAGTGAGGTGTACCTTAGGACTAGATCACTTGTGTTTTCATTTGTATTGCTTTGTATGCTTTTAATTTTGTGGGCTTGTATCGGAGTTCTATAAATCCTCCACCCGGATTTTGGAAACATTCATAGATAGCAATACGTTGTGGAAATTGTGCGGGGTATACCGACACGGTTGAAGCAATAGCTATATTAGTGCGACATATTTGTGAGTACCGGTAGCTTTTGAGTCAATCAAAGAGAATACGGGGCCGCTGAGTGATGTCACTAAGCACTAATGACCTAGAACCTTACTTGACCATCTTGGCCTTTTTAGGGGTAGTGAGATGACAGACTTTGGTGCAGTCCGAAGTTGGTAGATACTTGATATTACACTCATTGAGGATTGTTTTCTTGGAATATTTTGGTCGCCAGTTAAGTGGCTAAACCGAAACGATGAACATCGAAAACAATCCAATGATATTGAGCTCCTTAGAACCCGGTTACTATTTATAGGACAGGTTTTGAGCCAACTAAACTTAAGAGGGTACTTACCTATGAAACCTCTTGCAAGCCTGAAACTAGGGTTTTTGTGTGATTTGCTTGTACATGTGTTTTTGCATACATCATAAAGCATCATATGCATCTGGTAACCATTTCAAGGGTTTAGATCTTCATCTTTGTTCTTGTTTTGTAGGACATGGAGTCTCTCCGCAGGAAAATAATTCAAGTCAACCTTGTAAGGATCCCTCTTCAACTCAAGGAGCTTACATCCAGGATTCCCGAGAATTCTCTCTTCAGTGAAAGACATGGTAGACTCCTCAGCTTGGTTAACACCAACATTGAAGAAGACATGATGAAAGTTCTCTTCCAGTTCTTTGACCCCCTACACCACTGTTTCACATTCCCTGATTATCAATTGGTGCCTACTTTGGAGGAATTCTCTCAGCTCCTGAGAATTCCTATTCTTAGTCAACTACCCTACAACGGTATGGAAAAGGAACCAAAACTTGAAGATGTTGCTCAAGCATTACGCTTACAACCATCCGACATCAAGGGGCATTGGGAAACTAAAAGTGGTATCAAAGGATTCTTGGCAAAGTTTATGTTTGAGAAGGCACGAGAATGCTGGAATTCTCTTGATCTACAAGCCTTTGAAGAGATTGTGGCACTCTTTATCTATGGGTTGGTTTTGTTCCTAAATCCTGATCAACTTATAGATGTGAATGCTGTCAAGATTTTCATATCCAGGAATCCCATACCTACTGTGATCGGTGGATCTGGAACTGACTGTTTAATGCTGGTTCGCGAAATGTCGCGGAAGCAAAAGTCGCCACCGTCTTTTATTTTCTCCAAATGGAAAGGACAAAAGCACAGAAAAATTCCTTATTGAGATTAGTTCTCGGTTCGGGAGGTAGATTTATAGAAAGGGAAGGTGTTAGCACCCTTTCTATCCATGGTTATCCATGGGCTCTTAGATACTTGCTCATTTGTGTTTTCAAAATGGTTTGTTTGCTTTTTAAGGTGAGTGGGTTTTAAAAAAAGTTTCGTTTAAAATTTCAGTTCGACTCTTGTATCAGTCCTCAAGAGTGTTTGAAAAGTTGATTTTGAAAGCTTTTTGAAAAGTGTCGGTGTGAAAAGAAGTTTTTGATTTGTTTTGAATTTAGAGCAAGTATCTACGAGTCATCTACCTACCCTAAGGAATTAGGCTGTGTTAACGTCCTTAAGGTAGTGCCATCCCACCATTGAGAGGTAGGTAGCACCACCGTTGGAGGTGTTCGGGTCAATTCGAGGATTAGGGACAGTGTGGTCACCGAGCAACGGTAAGGCACCTTAGAAGCTACCCTTATGCCATTGATCTTTTATTCCGAGGCAACTATTCTGAGGAAACTTGTTTCGAGGCAACCAGATCAATGGGACATAAGGACTCACTAAGACGTCCTATAGTCGACGACCACGTTTCGAGGGACAAGGCAACAGTGTGGTCACCAGAGCAATAGGAAGACACCTTAGAAGCTACCCTCATGCCATGTTCATGGACATGAGGACTTACTAAAACGTCCTCTACTCGACGACCACTTTTCGAGGGGCAAGGCAACAGTGAGGCGTACCCTAGGGATGGTGTGTGAATTGTGTGTCATTTTCAGTTATATTTGTCTTGTTCATGCATTGGTGATCTACGCTTTGTTTTTATTTTTGGCATTCATTCTTTCATGCAAGTTATTAACAATTAAAAGGTGTGAGAATGTAAAAGTCCTACGCTATTACAAAGGCGCGGGTCTACATCGCCAAATTAAACCAAGACCCGATTTTGAATAAAATAAAAATGCAGAAAATAAAGGTCCTAATTAATTTATTACAAGGCTTTGGGATAAATACATTATATTCACAAAAAGAAATAAAAGTAAAATGCGAAAAGAAGTAAGATCGAGAATGCAAGGGCGTTGGACCCTTTTAAAGAAATTAAATCGAAATCGTAAATTAATAAAGGCAAGGACTTATTTTTGGAGTTTTTGTATCTATGGAATTTAATGAGAAAATTAAATGGAATTAAAACCCTAATTCTAGACTATTTTTAATTTATTAAAAAAAAGATGTTTAAGTTTGATCTAATTTTAATTAATTATTTAATTACCAATTTATTTACAAAAATAATTAATTATTAATAGTAATAAGAAGAAATTTTAATTATTGAAAAAAAGAATAAAAAGCTAGAAACCCTAATTTTTATGTTTTTTTTAATTTATTTAAGAAAAGAAGTTAAAGTTAAAACCTAAAATTAAAACTAAGTAAATTATTAAATTTATTTACAAAATAAACATTAGTGAATTAAATAATAAAATATATTTTTATTTTGACTTTTCTGATTTTTTTATATTTTACGAAAATTAATTTTGATGAATTAACTAAAATAAATAAAACAAATAAATAGGAAAAATGAAAAGAAAGAAAATAATATGCAAACCAATGGGGGGTGTTGACCCCAATCTTGGAGGTAAATTGAGGAATTTTGGCCCATCAAGAGGAGGCCTTTTTGACTTTTCTGGGATTGTGTGAAGAGCATTTGACTGATGTCCATGGTGGACTCCAGATCCTGATCTTCAGATTCATCGCATGAGACATGTGGCGCTCCAAGATGGTGGATGCATGATGGACCTTAGGATGCAAGCTGCGTAGGAACACATTAAACAAAATGATATTGAGAAGGGAGAGGACCTGGGAATCGAACCCAGGTCCCAATGCTTGAGGGACACCTCACTTACCAACCAGCCAAGCGCGTTCATTTGTAATATTAGTGGAACCTGATGCATATGAGAGAGAACAAGTGCTATTGGTGTAAAACAAAAATTAAGCGCGAACGTTTGAATGGCCCTATCACGTGAAGACACCTAATCTTCTTCTTCGTTTTCCTGTAACAAAATGCGTTAGATAGCGGGGGTTTTAAACCCCCACTAAATGAAGCCACGAATAATAGCGAATAGGGCCTGGTTCATCATAAATTGAGCGCGAGGCATGGCTTTGAATCGTCATGAGCTTCTGGTTTCAATGGTGCCATTTAGATTGGCCAATTTTTCCTCAAGCATAAAGCCCCAATTTATAGTTCCTGAAACCCTAAAAAATAGCCATGGCAATTTTCTATACAAGCAATGTTAATTCAATTCAATGATACCATCAGCTTTATTGAGTTCATGTTAGTGTAAAATAAGCATTAGAATGTATGAATATGGCATATAAATCAAAACACGAATGTGCAAAATATCAAGAACAGGACGGCTTCGTTCTACCGATTCTTGAGGTGAGAGGCTATGGTTTCGATTCAGAGAGCTTCCTTGATGTGTCAGGAAGGTAATGAAATCGTTCTTTGGCTTGGAAAAGTGCTCTAGCTATGGAATCAGATTTGAACTTTTTGACAAAAAATGCAAAATTGGTTTGAGGTCTGAGGCGCAGCTTTCAGGTTCTTTTGCATTAGGGTTAGCTTTGTGTTTATATGGGGAATGAATTAGGGTGAAATCCAAGCCAAGAAACCTTTGTATTCATGAATCCAATATTTGATTTTCAATGAATCTTTTTTCAATCTTTTTCATGCCCTTTTGATACCAATCATGGCCAAATCTTTCCATATTGAGTGTGCACGAAATCTTGGAGTTATGATAGACCTATTAGCTGCATAAAAAGATTTAAAATGCATGCTTGAGTATTTTTGTCATATTTTATTTAATTAAATGAATTAATGGTGATAAAAATTCAAATAAATAATAAAAAATGATGAAATAACTCCCCTTTGGGTCAATGGGTCGTGCATAACTTTTGGATAATGATTCTTGGAAGAAATTGTGGCCCATTAGCAATTTTGAGGCATTTGAAGCAAAGTTGACTTTTCAAAATTCCCAAAAATTTCCCAATTTCCACAAGGCATATCTTGCTCAATTTTTAAGCTTTGATCATGTTCTTGGACATTTTGGAAAGGTCTTGAAGTCCTCTAACCAATGTCTTTGGTCCCATGTCATTTTGATTTACCAATCTCAAGTTATGGTCTTTGACTTAAAGTCCCTTTTTGTTGACTTTTGAAAATGACCTATAATGTTGAAATTGATAACTTTTTGTGAGAGAATTTCTTGGACTTGAAGTGTGAAGATGGGTTGTAGGAAATGTCTTCCCCTTCAAAATGAGCTTTGGATGGAATTTTTCTGATGAACCATGTGGAAGTTATGCCTTGGTCAAGTTACAGTTGACTTTTTCAACTGTCCAAATATGGAAACTTTTGCATCTTGAGACTTTTTGAGCCATGCTTTGAGAATCATGATCAAGAATTGATCAAATGATGTTTGTGGCTTCAAAATAAGATTTTGACCAAAAATTTGAACTTTTGACTGTCAAATGACCATTTTACCCCTACAGTTGACTGTTGAGCAATTAGGGCATTTGACTGTGCAATTTTGTGCTGTAAGTCTTGAAACTTGACATGAGGATGCTTGACCATGTTTGTAGGCATGTGGGACTTGATTGGACCCTTGAAAACTTCCATTTCTTTGTCAGAACCAAAACCCTAATTTTTGACTGTTAGGAGGCCATTGAACTATGCAACCCTTGGGGAGATTTTGAAGCATGCTCTTTTGCAAATCTTGAAGAATATGGGAGGGAAAATTTTGGGGTACAACACCTACATTGCTTGGGGACATACTCCACTCATTTTACACACGAACAATGAGGAAAAGAGGTGTTCTCATATGTTGTACTCCTCTCCTAGCAAGGTGGTTTATTTCTCACCTTCCACAATCAGTTTTGAAGAATGAGCAGGGTTTAAGGTGGTCACAACGATTGATGACCCTCACACATTCTGATGTACATTGGTGTTCTCGGTCCAGAGAAAATGTCACCATCATTGATCATTGTGGAGAATTTCCTAATGTTCCATTACTTGGAATTAGGGGAGGCATTACCTACAACCCATGTCTAGCTTTGAGACAATTTGGATATGCTCGGAGGGATGGCCCTCATGACATGCTGATTCCTGACTTAGTTTTTGACTTCGACAACGATACGCAAGGACTTCGACAAAGGTTCATCAGAGCTTGGAGGATGCCTAACAAAGTGGATAGTAAGACACTGGGGCACAAGAATTCCATCCCCCTTGAGCCTTACCTCAAGTGGGTACGAACCCGCTCCCAGAATCTTATGATGCCATATCCTCACATTCTCCCCTTGATCAAAGAGCCTGTTATGGAAGGAGAGGTTCCATACGCCATCCTACATCCTGACATGCCAACATCATGGGAAGAAATGCAAAAGAGTTGGATCCAACTCAAGGAAGAGCGGAATACTTTTGAAGCCAGCTTTTATGCCAGTGAAAAGAAGGTTTTGGAGCTTACCCGCCGACTTCACGAGGAGGAGACCCTCAACACTTACATCGATCCAAAGAGGATGCGCAATGTCTTTCTACATTAAGAATTTTGTAATATTTCGCCCATGGGGCACTTATGCACTAACAAATTTCTTCTTAGTATGACGTGTGTTCTTTTTTGTCTGCAACAAATTTGAATTTTTGAACCCTTGAATGCATTACATAAATAGCATACCATTCATCATATGCATAACAGGTACCCTTTTACAAGTCTCTTATCTTCTTCGCTGTTTATTTCAGCAATCATCATGTCTGCTGAAACTTCCACTGAGCAAGCTATCAAGGCCCTCCAGACCCAGAATTCCCAATTTCAAGAGTTGGTCATGAATCTAGCTAAGGGTCAGCAGGACCTGAAGACCTTGATTCTGAAATAGAAGAAGAAGAAGAAGAAGAAGAAGAAGAGGATCGTCTTGTTCAATACTGGACGCGGGTTTGGAAACGGGCTGCAGAATGAAATTGATCTGGCCACCCCATCTGGAGAGAAAGAATGTCCACAAGAAAGGAGGGATCCTAGCCCTGAAGTCTCCGACAACGAGACGGACTATGATGAAGAACAGTATCCTCCTGCTGAGGATAAGTACAAACAGCTGGAAGACCGTTTAAACGCTATGGAAGTATAGAAGGTGCCCGGTCTGGACTTCAGAGATTTAGGTTTATCATCTGGGGTGGTGATTCCCCACAAGTTCAAGGCACCTGCCTTTGCCAAATATGAAGGAGCTTCCTGTCCAAAGTTGCACCTCCGGTCATATGTGAGGAAGATCCAACCTTACACTACTGATAAGAACTTATGGATCCATTTCTTTCAGGACAGTCTCTCAGGGACTCAGCTTGAGTGGTTCTATCAGTTGGACGGAGCCAGTATCCGCAGCTGGGAGGATTTGGCTGCTGCATTCTTTAAGCATTATCATTATAATTCCGACCTCGCTCCTACGCGTACCCAACTCCAGGGTATGTCAATAGGGACGGGCGAAGGATTTAAAGAGTATGCTCAAAAATAGAGAGACCTTGCCGGAAGGGTGCAACCACCTTTAGCCGATCGTGAACTTGTTGATATGTTTTTGGGGACCCTGTCTGGTCCATTCTTTAACCATTTGATTGGAAGCTCTTCAGTCGGGTTTACAGACCTTATCTTGACTGGTGAGAGGATTGAAGCTGGCATTAAGTCTGGGAAGATACAGAAGGGTGCCTCATCGAGCACCGAGAAGAGACCGTTTAAGAAAGAGTCCAGTGGTGTCTACAGTTCAAGAAGACAAAGCAGACCTAAACACCGTCAAGCTGTCAATGCGGTTGTTATCTCAAAACCTGTTGATGCTCCTCAGCATCACAACTAACAAAGGGACGAGAAACCACGAAGGCAATTTACTCGTCTCAGCATGACCTTGTCTCAGATTCTGCCACAATTGCTGAAGACCAATCTGGTGACCCTAAAAGAAGCTCCAAAGAATCCAAATACAATGTCACCAAGGTATAACCCTAATGCCCACTGCGCTTTACACTCTGATAGCCCGGGGCATAATACAGACGATTGTTGGGTTTTGAAGAACAAGGTGAAGGACTTAATTGATGCGAAGGAGATTGAGTTCGAGGCACACGAGAGGTCTAATGTTGTGACTGCTCCCATGCCCAAACATGGGGTAAATTCTATTAGGGATGATGATGATGAAGAGTTTGATATCGACAGTTGGATCTACCCTACGACCGGCGGTGGATTAAGCAACTGGACAACAAAGGATTCTATGCCCGTTTCAATTATCACTCAGTCCCAATCCACTCTAGATCTCACTGGTAACGACTCTGCTACTGCCAGTTATGACTTCGAAAATCCTATCAACTTAGCCGAAGACGAAGGTGAAGATGATTGCGAAGTTCCTGGTGAACTTGCAAGACTACTACTCCAGGAAGAGAGGGCCATTCAGCCACATGAAGAGCCAGTGGAAACGGTGAATCTGGGTACTGAGACAGACAAGAAGGAAGTCAAGATCGGTGCAAATCTGGAGCTTAGTGTGAAACAACGGTTGATTCAGATGCTGCATGACTACGTGGAAATCTTTGCCTGGTATTACGAAGATATGTCTGGGTTGGATACTGACATTGTGGTTCATCGCCTGCCTACCAAGGAAGATTGCCCTCCGGTAAAACAGAAGGTTTGCCATACGCGTCCAGAGATGTCTGAGAAAATCAAGGCCAAAGTTATGAAACAGTTTGACGCCGGTTTTCTAGCAGTAACTTCTTACCCTCAGTGGGTTGCCAATGTGGTTCCGGTACCGAAGAAGGATGGTAAGGTCCGAATGTGTGTTGACTACAGGGATTTGAACATGGCAAGCCCTAAGGATGACTTCCCTCTGCCTCACATTGACGTTCTGGTTGACAATACTGCTCAGCACATGGTATTCTCCTTTATGGATGGTTTCTCCGGTTATAATCAAATCAAGATGGCTCCTGAAGACATGGAGAAGACCACTTTTCTTACTCAATGGGGTACCTTTTGTTACAAGGTCATGCCTTTTGGGTTGAAAAATGTTGGGGCAACGTATCAGCGTGCCATGGTTGCTTTATTTCATGATATGATCCATCATGAGATTGAAATATATGTCGACGATATGATTGCGAGGTCCCAAACTGAGGAGGAACACCTTGACCATCTACAAAAGTTGTTTGACAGGTTGAAGTTATACAAGATGAGATTGAACCCAAACAAATGCACCTTCAGGGTGAGGTCTAGCAAACTGCTAGGTTTCGTCGTGAGCGACAAAGGTATTCAAGTGGACCCTGCCAAGGTGAAAGCCATACAAGAGATGCCAGCTCCCAAGACAGAGAAAGAGGTCAGAGGCTTTCTAGGACGTTTGAACTACATTGCCTGATTCATCTCGCACCTAACTGCTACTTGTGAGCCAATCTTCAAACTGCTGAAGAAAGATCAAGTGGTATGTTGGAACGATGAATGTCAGGTTGCTTTCGAAAGAATTAAAGAGTATCTTCAGGAGCCACCCATTCTGATGCCACCAGTGGAAGGGAGACCTTTAATCTTATACTTGACAGTACTTGACAACTCAATGGGGTGTGTACTGGGGCAGCATGACGAGTCTGGCCGAAAAGAGCATGCTATTTATTACCTTAGCAAAAAGTTTACCGACTGTGAGACCCGATACTCACTGCTCGAGAAAACTTGCTACGCTTTGGCATGGGCTACTCGTCGGCTGAGACAGTATATGTTGACTCACACTACTCTGTTGATTTCAAAAATGGATCCAATCAAGTATATCTTCGAAAAGCCTGCCTTGTCCGGAAGAATAGCAAGATGGAAGATGATCTTGACTGAGTATGACATCCAGTACACAACTTAAAAAGAAATCAAGGGAAGTGTATTGGCAGACCATTTGGCACATCAGGCAGTGGATGATTCCCAGTCTATGAACTTTGAATTTCCAGACGAGAATATCATGTTCATAACTGATTGTGAAACACCTGTACCGAATGAAGGACCTGAGGAAGGATCCCAATGGTCTATGCACTTTGATGGAGCTTCAAACGCTTTGGGTAATGGCATTGGCGCTGTGATCATATCTCCTAAAGGCTCTCATACTCTGTTTACCGCCCGGTTATGTTTCAACTGCACCAACAACATGGCAGAGTATGAAGCATGCATTATAGGTCTCCGAGCTGCAATTGACCTAAGGATTAAGTTTCTAAGTGTCTTTGGAGATTCCGCTCTCGTGATCAGTCAGATCAAAGGAGAGTGGGATACGAAACACCCAAATCTAATTCCTTACAAGGAGTATGTATTGACGTTGCTTCCCCATTTCGAGGAGATAACCTTTGAACACTTCCCAAGAGAGGAGAATCAGTTGGCGGACGCGTTAGCTACGATGTCTTCTATGTTCAAAGTCAAGTGGGACAACGAGGCTCCCCGGATCATTATTTGGAAATTGGATGAACCTGCACATTGTTGTGATCTTGAGACTGAAGAGGTAACAGAAAAACCTTGGTATCATGAAGTGAAGAGGTACCTTGAAGCTCAAGAATACCCCGAGGGTGCATCTGTTAATGTCAAGAAGTTTCTGAGAAGGTTCACGGCAAAGTTCTTCATCAGCAATGGCATTCTTTACAAACGTAACCATGATTCAACCTTACTGCGTTGCATGGATAAAATTGAAGCAGAAAGGATCATGGCAGAGCTGCATGAAGGTGCTTTCGGGACTCATTCCAATGGACATACCATGGCAAAGAAGATCCTTCGGGCAGGATATTACTGGTCCACAATGGAAGCCGACTGTTGTAAACATTTTCGGACATGTCACAAGTGCCAAGTCTATGCTGATAAGGTGCATATTCCTCCAGTTCCTCTGAATGTTTTGACAGCACCTTGGCCTTTTGCAATGTGGGGCATTGACATGATAGGCGAGATCAGACCTACGGCATCCAACGGGCATCGTTTCATCCTGGTAGCGATTGATTACTTCACAAAGTGGGTTGAAGCAGCTTCCTTTGCTACCGTAACCAAGAACGTCGTGGCCCGGTTCATTCGGCACAACCTGATCTGTCGATACGGTGTACCAGAGAGAATCATTATGGACAATGGTACTAATCTTAACAACAAGATGATCACTGAGCTCTGCGAGCAATTCAAGATATAGCATCATAACTCTTCTCCCTACCGGCCGAAGATGAATGGGGTTGTAGAAGCAGCTAATAAGAACATTAAGAAGATTATGCAGAAGATGACAGTGACATACAAAGACTGGCACGAGATGTTACCATTTGCTCTTCATGGGTATCGTACCTCAGCACGGACGTCAACAGGGGCAACACCTTATTCCTTGGTTTATGGCATGGAGGCAGTCTTGCCCATTGAAGTTCAGATACCCTCTCTTCGGATCATGAAGGATGCAGGTTTGAGCGAAGACGACTGGATCCAGACCCGGCTTGATCAATTGAATCTAATCGACGAAAATAGGCTTACTGCTATTTGTCATGGTCAGACGTACCAAAAACGAATGATCAAGGCATTTAACAAGAAGGTCAGACGACAAGAGTATCAAGTTGGGGACCTGGTAATCAAGCGCATTATTCTACCTCAAGGTGATCCCAGGGGCAAATGGACCCCTACTTACGAAGGGACATTTGTGGTTAAGAACATCTTCTCAGGAGGAGCGATGATTCTAACCACCATGGATGGTGATGATCTTCCTCACCCCATCAATGCAGACATAGTAAAAAGATACTACACATAATCAAAGACCCGTTAGGTTGACTGGCCTAGGAAAAAATAAGGGCTTCCCGACGAACCAAAAGGGTTCGGGAAAAAATAAGGGATGAAAATAAAAAAATCTGTACACCCGGCAAGTCGAAAACCTGAAAAGGCGGCTTGGGCAAAAATGGGTATCCCGGTGGACTGAAAACCCGAAAGGGAGGTCCAGGAAAAAGTTAGGGATCAAAGTGTAACACTATGTCTCATTGGATCACCTCGCATCCGGACTTCGGTATCAACTATCAGGCTCGGACGACACCAGTCAATCAGATTCACCTTCCACTAAGCAGCAAAGTGATGAGATGCTTGAAGATATAAAGGCAATAGCAGAGTTGGAACCCAGTGGGACTATTCACATAGCTGTTTTGTTTCCTTTTCACAAATTATATAAATTCTATTTGTTCGGAGGCGTTCTCTTACTAGGACGTCAGCCTCTTGTACAAAACTCCTATTTACAGGCCAAACTTCAAAATCAATACAAATTCATTTTCAAACAAAATTCAAATTGTTTCTCCTTTATCTATTTTGTTGTGCAAAGAACGTCCAATGTTCATTTTTGATATATTCATTTGACATTAATTGCTACTCATAAATATTTACATGCGAAACAAAAGACAAATTACGGGTGATATCAGAAGTAGGGGCAATAAGAATTGTCTGAGCGGTCTAGTTGCTCTGTCCACCAGGTACCAAGGTACATATTCAGCTGAAGAACATGGCTAAGATACCTTCACTCCCCGCAGGATAAGACAGTAATGTTATCTCTCTCGGCTAAAACTTACAACTACGGACAAGTCGGCAATACTCTCCCCAAGCAGATTTGGTCTACCATCAGCCCTGAAAAGGTCGGGTATCCCCAAAAGGTCTTAATATTCCCCAGCGGAGCATAAAGACATTCTCCATCAAGCGTAAGAGCATCCCCGGCAGTCTTAATATTCCCTAACAGAATATAAGAACTTTGCTCGGCAGAATGCAAGATACCCCCAGTGGAGCCATTTCCCCAGTGCTGTCTAAAAAAGCGTCCCCAATGGAGTCGAATCATCTTCCCCAGTAGATTCTGGAAGCTTATCCCCTGCAGAATACAAATGTATCTCCCCAGCCAAATTCAGAAGGTTATCCTCACAAGAATCTAACTGGTTTATCCTCAACAAGTTGCAACTGAAAGATCATCCCCGGCGAAGTTCTTTCTTTCCCCAAGCAGGACTTCTATCCTCGACAGGTTCAATATCACCAGCAACGATAATCCATCCTCGGCGGAGTTTATCATCAAGATCCCCAACAGAGCTTATCAGCGGAATCCCCAGCGGAGCTTATCATTAAAATCCTCAGCAGAGCATCTCTTCCCCACAGAGTATTTCCCCGCAGAGTAATCTCTTCATCAAGTTTATTCCCCAACAGAGTTCTTCGACAGTTTCCTCCGTCATAGTGTGGACAAGTTCTATAACCTCAGCGGTTTACTCCATTGAGCACGAGACAGTTCCTAGATCTTGATGAAGATGTTTCCCTATGTCATAGTGTGGACGAGTACTATAACCTCAACGGTATACTCCATTGAGCACGAGTCAGTTCCTAGATCTTGATGTTTTCCTCTGTCATAGTGTGGACAAGTTCTATAACCTCAGCGGTTTACTCCATTGAGCACGAGACAGATCCTAGATCTTGATGAAGATGTTTCCCTATGTCATAGTGTGGACGAGTACTATAACCTCAACGGTATACTCCATTGAGCACGAGTCAGTTCCTAGATCTTGATGTTTTCCTCCGTCATAGTATGGACAAGTTCTATAACCTCAGCGGTTTACTCCATTGAGCATGAGACAGTTCCTGGATCTTGATGAAGATGTTTCCCTACGTCATAGTGTGGACGAGTACTATAACCTCAACGGTATACTCCATTGAGCACGAGACAGTTCCTAGATCTTGATGAAGATGTTTCCCTACGTCATAGTGTGGACGAGTACTATAACCTCAACGGTATACTCATTTGAGCACGAGTCAGTTCCTAGATCTTGATGTTTTCCTCCGTCATAGTGTGGACAAGTTCTATAACCTCAGCGGTTTACCCATTGAGCACGAGACAGTTCCTAGATCTTGATGAAGATGTTTCCCTATGTCATAGTGTGGACGAGTACTATAACCTCAACGGTATACTCCATTGAGCACGAGTCAGTTCCTAGATATTGATGTTTTCCTCCGTCATAGTGTGGACAAGTTCTATAACCTCAACGGTATACTCCATTGAGCATGAGACAGTTCCTGGATCTTGATGAAGATGTTTCCCTACATCATAGTGTGGACGAGTACTATAACCTCAACGGTATACTCCATTGAGCACGAGACAGTTCCTAGATCTTGATGAAGATGTTTCCCCCCAATTGAATTATGAACATGTTCTTAAAACTCAGCTGAGGCATTCTCCCAGTTGAAGTACAGGCAGGTTCCTAAATCTCAACAAAGTTAGACTTCCCCAGTGGAATCTTCTACAACAACAGGTATGCAAGTTCTCGCTAAGGAATCTCTTATGCGATCGACACTCCTGCATATGGCATTTATAAGCCCCTCCTCCTACCAACAATCTCCAGATGGCATCTATAATCCCATCCTCCTACCAACAATCTCCAGGTGGCATCTATAAGCCCATCCTCCTACCAACAATCTCCAGATGGCATCTATAAGCCCATCCTCCTACCAACAATCTCCAAATGGCATCTGTAAGCCCATTCCTGACATCATAATGTTGATACTACACCATGCGAGTGCAAATTTCTGGGCACTCTAGTGTTCAATCATCTTCCACCTTCGAATCACGAAAGGCACACAAGCCAATCTACATCCTCAGGTTTAAGAAGATTGAACAGGGGCAACTGTTGTACCCAAAAATTTTCCCTCTCATGTTTTCCAAAGTCTTCCCCCTGCATGGTTGATCACAAACTCTTGTCTAAGGAAAAGGAAAATTTTGAGTGGTGCTTTAAGTACATTTCGATTGGCATTCTGAAAGATCCTTCGATTGGCATTCTGAAGGAGCACTTCGATTGGCATTCTGAAGGAGCGCTTCGATTGGTATTCTGAAGGAGCATTTCGATTGGAATTCTGAAGGAGCACTTCGATTGGCATTCTGAAAGATCCTTCGATTGGCATTCTGAAGGAGCACTTCGATTGGCATTCTGAAGGAGAACTTCGATTGGCATTCTGAAAGACCCTTCGATTGGCATTTTGAACGAGCATTTCGATTGGCATTCTGAAGGAGCACTTCGATTGGAATTATGGACAAGCACTTCGATTGACATTATGAAAGACCCTTTTACTGGTGTTCTGAAGGAGCCTTTCAATTAGCGTTATGGATAAGTACTTCGATTTGAATTCTGAAAAGGTCCATTCGAAGAAGCATTCAAAGGGTCCATTCGAAGAAGCTTTTGAAGAGCATTCAAAGGAGACCATCAGCCCATTCGAAAGGGAGCATTCAAAGGCCAGCTACATGTCATTCAAAATTCAAAAAGGGACAGGAACCCGTGTGTTTAGCCAACGTTACAAATCCTCCTTCATGGCTGTCAAAACACATAATCAAGGTCATTTGAACCTTTGTCTTCCTGTCCCCTCCACCCCCTCTATTTAAAGAAATCACAATTGCTGCAAAAGGACACGAGATTACACACGAAAATATCTACAGAAAAATAGAAAACTTGGAGAGACGCTGCCCAGAATTTGCCAAGCCAAAGCTGCCACCCAGCGAACACCTCCACCCTCAGAACTACAGATCGAAGCACTTCTGTTTGGTAAAAGAAAAATCTAATATCAAACTCATTTTTAAATTCATTTTGATTGCATATTCATATTATTACTGCTGTTTGTGAATGATTTAATGTGCTACATATAAGCTACAGTGCAGAGTTGAGATTGTGCCATTGCTTGGGCACAATCTGAGTTTCTCCTTCGAATCCAAGGATAAAACAAACCCAGACCCAGATTCAGCAGGTGCGAATAAGGGGAAGATTCGAACCAGGGGGGGTAAAATCCCCCCTGGACCTTTAATATGTGTTTCATTTTGCAGGAACCATATTCTCAGATTCCTGTTCAGAGTTCTGAAGCTTAGCTGTTTAAGTTCCGAATTGGACCCAGGATTTCCAGATCGAAGGATGACATGTCCAGATCGAACACCCTCAGAGTGCAGCCCCTCATGCACCTTCGATCCAGACTCTTCACTGGGTCGAAAGACAGCCTGCACCTCTTTCGACCCAGACCTCCAGAATTATATTTTTTTCTTTTTCTTTTGCTGTTTGGCCCATTTGTATTTTGTTTACTTTGTCTTTATTTATTTCTTTTAGTTTTTTTTTAATCAACATAAAAAATCATAAAAAATAAATAACTTAGAATTAGGATTTAATTTAGTTAATCATTTTAACTTATTTTCTTCAATTTTAAAATCAGTAGACTTAGGACTTATTTAAATTCAATCCTTTTCATAAACCAAAAAAATGCAAAAAATATTAGGTTTCTTTTAGAGTTAATTTTAATCATTTTTTTTAATTAATTAAATTTGACTTAGCATTTCCCAAAATAAAATAAAACAACAAAAAGATTTTATTCTTAGGATTTTTAGAGTTTATTTTCAGATTCACGCGCGTTTATTTTATTGTAACTACTTACTGGGATGTAATAGCTTAAGCTAAGACCTTTTTTTACTGCTTATTATTCCCCCAATTTTGGACATGTAAATAATCCCCCTCCCGGAAGCCTTGTAATAGCGTAGGATTTACAATTTCTGCACTTTAAATTCCTGTATATATATTAACTGCTTAGATGTATGCCAACTAGGATTGTATGACAAGATGTAAAAACAAATAGTAAAACACCTAAATAAACAAAGATAATATAAACTGAAAATTGACACACTCGCACATGCCACTCCTAGGGTACACCTCATTTGGTTGCCTCAAATGTGGTCATTAAGTATAGGATGTTTTAGTGGTCGTCCTTTTTTCCCAAGATCATAAGTTGCCTCGAAATGGTTTCCTCGATAAAAAAGATCTAAGACATTAGGATTACCACTAAAGTGTCCTAACATTGCTTTAGTGACCACTCGTCCCTTAAATCGAATTGACCCGAAAACTCCAACGACGGTGCTACCTACTCCTCAATGGTGGGACAACACTTTCTAAAGGACATTTGCACAATTAAATTCCTTTTTGAGTAGGTAGAGGTTCTTAAGTACTTGCTCCTTTTAAAAACAAAACAAAACTTTTCGCACTTACACTTTCTTCAAAAACAAAACTTTTTTCAAAACCCACAATCACAAAGAAAAGCAAACCTTTTGAAAACACATTGAGCAAGTACCTAAGAGCCCGTGGATAACCACGGATAAAAAGGGTGCTAACACCTTCCCTTTCTATAATCTACCTCCCGAACTCGAGAAACATCTCGAAAAGGAATTTTTTTCTGTGCTTTTGTCCTTTCCTTGTTTGGATAAAATAAAAGACGGTGGCGACTCTTGCTTACCGCGACACTTTGCAAAAACAAACGCAAACGCGAACCAGCATTCCAAAACAGTCAGTTCTCGTTCCCACCGATCACCAATAATTTGAGATGTTTTGAGTTGATTTAAGATGATGTTAACTTGGGTGTTATCATTACATTCATGGTTGTATCGCATACATTGCATTTTTGAGATGGAACTTATGCTCGTTGAGATGGCCTGGATTGGAAAATTTTGAGATGAAGGTTGTGCCTTGTTGATGCCTCTATTAATTGGAAAAAAATTTAGATGGGAGTTCTGCTCCAATTGTACCACATGCCTTTGCATAGTATTCAGTGGCATTATACGATTTCATAAAGAAGTGTATTTTGATGTTGATAAATGTATATTATAGTTGAGATTGTCGTTGATTTTGAGATGAGAAGTGGTGATCTTATTGATCTAATTTAATATATTAATTATCATGCGCTTTATTATATTGTTAGATATCTCACCCCTTCTGTTTGAATGTTGCCCTATATTGGTAACATGCAGGTAATTGAGAGTGAAGGCTGTATACCTTCAATAGTTTGATTCGGTGTCATTGCTCTGATATGTAATACTCAGAGGGGTGAATGTTTGCTGAATTTTGATAGTTGATTTTCAGTTGTTGAATTTTAAATTGATTATTATTAAACATGAGATGTTTTCGAAGTTGTTGTTCTATTAGAGATGTTATTAAGAATTCCGCTGCGTAGATGTTGATTTATTTGATTAAAGATGTTATGTTAATGGTTCATCCGATGTTTGAAAAAGTGTTATATATCCATGATGAATGCAATGAATTTTGTTAGAAGAATTTGTGACGTCTCAGTTCAATTGTATGATTGAAATTTTATAACTCTGATTTATTTTGCATAATTGCTTGGGGTAGAATTGGGGTGTTACAAAAAGGATCTTAGAATTGTCAAAGTCAGAAGTGATCATGGTGGAGAATTTGAAAATAAAAATTTTGAATCATTTTTTAATGAAAAAGGCATCTTGCATGACTTCTCTTGTCCTAGAACTCCCCAAAAAAAATGTAGTTGTAGAACGAAAGAACAGAACACTGCAAGAAATGGCCAGAACCATGATCAATGAGACTAACATTGCTTAGATCATCTGGGCATAAGCAATTAACACAGCGTGTTACATTCAGAATAGAATCTCTATCAAACCTATTATGGAAAAGACTCCATATGAACCGTGGAAGAACAGAAATCCTAACATTTCTTATTTCCATCCGTTTGGATGCACTTGTTTCATTCTGAATACTAAAAATTATCTGAACAAGTTTGACTCTAAAGCACAAAAGTGTATCATGTTAGGATACTCTGAACGCTCAAGAGGGTACAGAGTATATAATACAGAAACACAGATTGTTGAAGAGTCAATCAGTGTTAGATTTGATGATAAGCTTGACCCTCAAAAGTCAAAGCAGAATAAATTCTTTGTAGATATAGAAGTTGAATTCACAGGTACTGAAGACAACTCATTAGAAGTTCTCAACAGAGATGCTCCAACAACTTCAGAAATAAATGTTACAAGCAATCTAGCACCTTCTATTGATCAACTCCAGAAAAGGTTTTCCAGAAGGAGCATAGCTCACCCAGAAGATAAGATCCTGGGAAAGAAGGATGATCCAATCAGAACAAGATCAACATTCAGAAACTCTGAAGAATCCCTCATGGGACTGCTCTCTCTGATTGAACCAACAATAATTGATGAAGCGCTTTTGGACAATGACTGGATTCTGGCAATGCGGGAGGAATTAAATCAGTTCACCCGAAATAACGTATGGGATCTGGTTCCCAAACCAAAAGCATTCAACGTCATTGGAACAAAGTGGGTGTTCAGAAACAAACTGAACGAGCAAGAAGAAGTCATCAGAAACAAAGCACGACTGGTGGCACAAGGTTATAGTCAGCAAGAGGAGATAGACTATACAGAAACCTTTGCTCCAGTCGCCAGGTTAGAATCTATCGGACTCTTAATCTCATTTGCTGTAAATAATGGCATCACTCTGTATTAGATGGATGTCAAAAGTGCATTCCTAAATGGCTACATAGATGAAGAGGTATATATGCACCAACCCCCTGGGTTTGAGAATTCCAAACACCCAGAATATGTTTTCAAACTAAAGAAGTCACTCTATCGTCTGAAACAAGCTCCCAGAGCGTGGTATGAAAGACTAAGTAACTTCCTGTTAGAAAAGGAATTCACCAGAGGGAAAGTGGACACAACCTTGTTCTGTAAGACATTTAAGAATGACATTTTAGTGTGTCAGATTTATGTAGATGACATCATCTTTGGATCCACTAAACCTTCTCTGGGAAGAGAGTTTGCTAAGTGCATGCAGGCAGAGTTTGAGATGAGCTTAATGGGGGAACTCAAATTCTTTCTGGGTATTTAGATAAACCAAACCTCGGAAGGAACTTACATTCCTCAGAGAAAATATGTCAGAGAACTTCTGAAGAAATTTGATCTCTCAGAATGTAAGCCCTCAAAGACTCCAATGCACCCCACGTACATTCTAGAAATGGAAGAGGTAAGTAAAAAGGTAGAACAGAAAATCTACAGAGGTATGATTGGCTCTCTCCTTTATCTGACGGCTTCAAGGCCTGATATTTTATTCAGTGTTTGCTTATGTGCTAGATTCCATCAGATCCTAGAGAATCTCATTTAACAGCAGTTAAGAGAATTTTCAAGTATCTGAAAGGTACTACTAATCTGGGTTTTGTTTTATAGAAAATCCAATGAATACAGCTTAGTAGGATACTGTGACGCTGATTTTGCTGGAGACAAAGTAGAGCGTAAAAGCACTTTTAGAACCTGCCGGTTTCTGGGAGACAATCTGATCTCATGGACCAGCAAGAGACGGTCCACAATAGCATTGTCAACAGCAGAAGCTGAATACATAGCAGCTGCTGGATGTAGCACTCAAATGCTCTGGATGAAAAGTCAACTTGAAGACTTCAACATATTTGAGAGTAACATTCCTATCTTCTATGATAACACTTCTGCCATATGTCTCAGTAAAAATCCCATTTTGCATTCTAGGGCTAAGCATATAGAAATAAAACATCACTTTATTAGGGGCTATATTCATAAAGGAATTCTTACCTTAACATTTATTGACACAGATCATCAATGGGCTGATGTATTTACAAAACCCCTTTCTGAAGATAGATTCAATTTCATTCTGAAACATCTCAGCATGAAGTTATGCCCAGAATAAAATGTTTTATTTTCATATCTTAACCATCAGAACTTTATTTTTTTTTGTGAACATCTGATCAACTTGTCTTCAGAAGTTAGAAGTACAATTGCCTCAGAATCTATCTATTAAGATCTGAACGTTTCATTTCAAGGATAGAGGCGTGCAGTTTACATCATCAAACATCTATCATCCTCTCACAAGCTACCTTCTGAGGCTGAACACGCGTTCAAATTCTGAAGGGTCCAAGGCTATGATTGGGTGCATTGAGATACTTGTCAGTGGTAACTTTTCAATATCGTTCTAAATCCCCTAATTTCAAGTCTCATTAATGCATATAATCATCACTTATTTTCTTGCTTACTGATTACGTTTTCTAAAAAACCTATATAAACTCAATTTACTATTTCATTCATTCATTTTACTTTCTTCTATATTCTCTCTTGTTCCAAGTTTCGTTTTCAAAAACCCTTTCCATTTTCTTCAAAGAACCCGTGTGAACAATGGCATCATCAACAAGTCTCAAGAATCTCAGTGCTCATGAATCTTCATCAACAGAACAATATGAAGAACCCATTATAACGCTTATCACTCCTGTTGACAACCTGGAAGTTCTCTCTGAGTTGATCATTGATTTTGAAAGTTTACAAGAAAATGGGTTTAATCTCTATGAAGACGTAACTGCACAAGGTTGGAACAGATATTTTGACTGTCTGTTGGGTCCAACGTTTCCCATTCTCGTCAAAGAGTTCTGGATTCATGCTACCTCATCAAACCACCAGGTTACATTGTATGTTATGGGAAAGAAGATAGTGATAACAGAATATTTAATTGGGAAACTCATTGGATACAATGGCGGTGGAGTCAGATGCATTGATATGGTTGATAGATGTTCTGACCTAAAATCTATTGCCAAGGAAATCTTCACTTCTGGACAGCCATCCAGCAAGATCAGAGGCTTGAAGGATCATCACAGAATATGGGCTAGAATAATTTTAGGATGTATCAATCACATGAAGCCTATAAGCTCTCCTGATTACATCAATATTGATTAGTAGTTTCTGATTTACTTCATTGCAAATAAGACCAAGATAAACCTTCCACACTTGCTCTTCAACCATCTCAGAACAAGTGTGAAAGAGACAAGAGAAGAAGAAATAACTAAGAGGGATTAGATTCCTCTAGGAAGATTGATTTCAGATATTCTAACAGAAAACAGGCTGATAGAACATCTGACAGAGACTCAAGAAATAAGCACTCTAGAAGCAACCGCTGGGAAACCTTTGAACGCCAAGAATCTGAAGAAAATGAAGATTATTGAGAACATTAAGAGGGAACCAACTATTTCTTCTCATGAGGACATCACTTCTAGGAGAATCCCTCTGAAGGATTTTCCACTATTTTATGAGATAGATGTCTCCCCAAAAATCATAGTCAGATACCTTGAAGCTTGCAAGGCTGATGGGACTATTCCAGAAAACAACACCCAAGATCTGCACAAGCCAGCTCCAGAGGTTGTGCTAAAGAAATCCAAAAAGAGGAAAGAAACAAGAGAAGGATCCTCTCAGAAGGAACCTAAAGCTGTGAAAAAGAAAGGTAACCTATCTTTTGTTTCTGTTATAGAATCAATAGTTGTTCCAACATCTGAAACCATTCCCCCTCAACCAACAGAAAATCCTTCACCCCAAATATTTGAGGATTTTGACATAGAGTTTGACCCATCTGTAACTCTTGGAAACTTTTTGAATGAACCTCACTCCCCCAATCAAAATCCAAATCCATAACATTATCAACCAGAACTTGCCAAAGTTCTATCTGACATTGAACTGTTTGATTCAGACTTTTCCTCTCCAATACCAGAAAATCCAAACTCGCAACAACAACCAGAAAATCCACAACCACACTCTCCTCAACCAGAACATCTGAACCTCAACTCACCACAACCAGAAAATAGAAACTCTCTCTCTCTCTCCACCTTCTGAAAACCCATCTTCTGAAAATCTTGAACCAGAAACTCAACATGCTACCGCAAACCAATCTGAAGACTCTCCTTCAGATTCTGATACCACTATCCCAAACCCTGGAATAACAGAACCTTTTACGATTCGCTTACCTCTCACTATTCATGCTATTCCAGAAATCCCTTCACCATATGAATCTACACCACCAAACACCCCTAACACACCAATTATAATTTCTGACTCTTCCACTCCTTCACCCATCAACCATCCAGCTGACAACCTCAGACTTGTCATTGATCCACTAGTGTTGGACGGACTAGCTTCCACATCAAACAAAATTGCCATTCCCAAACCTAAACCAACTGCAACCAAATCACATGTTGGTAAAAGTCTGTTGATTTTTGAAACAGAAATGCAGGAATAGAATAATTCTTTTAAGCAAGCAAGCCAAGAGATTTCTAATCCTGCTGCTTCTGACCCTCTGTGGGAAAGATTCAGAAAATGGCTCAACTCTGAAACTCTGAAGCTGAAGGAATTGGGCTATGAAAGGGCTCAGCAAAACTTCAGTGATCAGCTGAAAGCCTTCCAAGATCAAGTTCTGAGCCAATGGTGCGAGAAAGAAATTCTACCGCTGGATAATGCTCCCTGGAAAGAGCACCATCCTTCAGAAGTCGCTGAACCAGATTCTGATAGTCTCTCTCTGACTACGGCTTCAAAAAACATGATTATAGAAGAAGAAGTGGTTCAATCAGAAGAGGCTGCAGAATGTTCTGAACAACATGCAACCCCTGAAGATACACCAGCTTCGTCTCTAGTCATGCAAACTCTGGAAGAGTTGAAGAAAGAGAATGCATTAATCCATGCCAGACTAGATAAGCAAGAGGATACAAACAAAGAGATCAAGGGTATTCTGGATAAACAAGAAGATACTACAAAAGAAATCAAAGACATTATGGGAAAGCAGGAAGAATCAAGCACTCAGATCAAGAGCTTGTTGGAAGCGTTGTTCACACGTCTTCCCCATCCTTCTTAGATTTTCTTTAAAACTGTTTATCTTAAATTTTTTATCTTTACCTCCTTGTTTCTGAAACTTGTCATTGCATTCTGTTTTCAATATAAATCATCTTTTTGACTCTGATTATATTGCTTTTTGATACCTGGAAAAAAGGGTGAGAAAGTAAGATATTTTCAATAACAGTATACTGGGACAAAGTCTCAAACATTCTGAATGTTTTAATCTCTACTTTCTGAAAAGCTTGTACAGGAACACAATCTGAAAAGAACTGAAGGAGATGCATCAAAAGCTCTAACGAGAAGGAACTTCAGGGAAGTAATCAACTCAGGGGGAGTCTCTCTTAAGCTTTTTGTTCTATATTTTTCATTGAAAATTCTAGTTTTTGTCATCACCAAAAAGGGGGAGATTGTTAGAACATATTTTGATTCTACAACCCTTAATTAGAGTTTTCATGATAAGAAACACAAAGAATAAATATGCACTTTAAATTTGTGCTACTGTGTATGCAGAAGTTATGATTAAAGCAGCATCAGAAGTTAAGCTATAGAAGCCTTCACGCTGAGAAGTTCTGATTGAAGCAGCATCATAAGTTAAGCTATAGAAGCTTTCACGCTGAGGTAATCAAAATCTGCACTGAAGAATGATAATCAGAACCTGCGCTGAAATGATGAATACTCTGATTCTGAACAGAAGGTTCATATACAATCAGGTCCTCAAATCTCTTATTCATCAATGTTCTGAAGCAATTGCAGCATACAAGATTGTAAGATTCTGAAGCGTTACTATTCAATCAAGACAGCATCACGTGCAACGACTTCATTCAGACAAGAATCTTCTCAATATGGAAACAGCTTAAATGTCCATTATCACGCTTTATGTTGGGCGGGATTCCATTGCCTATATAAACAAGCTAAGAGGACAAATCATTTACGATTTTCAACACCACTTCAATACATTTCTAAATGCTGCAAGCTTACATACTTTTTCTACGCTCAAAATTGTGTAAAATATCACAGTTGTGATAACAATTTTTGTAAAGAAAAACAACGATACACAAAATTATTTTATCTTGATTAAGTTAGTTTTTCCTTGAGATTGACCGGGTTGTGGTTGTACTTAAGAGGACTTTGACAGTTATCAAAGTAGTGATTGTAATCAGTTTTTGATTAGTGAATTAAGTCCTCATTGGAGAGAGGCAAAATCACCTTGACGGGTGGACTGGAGTAGTTTGAGATCAATCGAACTAGGATAAAAATATTGTGTCTTTGCGCATTTGATTTTAAGTTTTCAATTCAACACCCCTTCTTGTGTTTTTCACTTATTCACTCTAACACATTGTGAACATGTTTGAACATCAAAAGTTAGGTCCACTAGTTTAAATTTTCAAGTTTGCTCACTTTGCACTTCATGCCTTTTACCAAAATTTCCCAACTTACAATGGTCATAACTCTCTCAATTTTCATTTTTTTAAGGTGATCTTAGAATTTTTGGAAAGCTCAAGATGGCTTGTTCAACTTATATTTTGATAATTTTTGCATTTGGATAATTTATCTTGATGTAAGTTTCCTTGACAAAAAATGTCTTTTTCTTGACTTTTGAAACTACCTATAATGTATGGGCTCATATCTCTCAAATGAAGCACTTTTTGGACTTGAGATATAGTTAAAATGTTGTAGAGAATTGAATTTCCTTAAAAATGGTCTTTTGTTAGGAAACATTTGATGAAGCGTGTGAAAGTTATGCTCGATCAAAGTTCGGTTGACTTCTCCTAAGGAACCCCTAATTTGGCAACTTTTGACCTTTGATGATTTGAGAACTTTCCTTAAGGAATAATGACCAAACCTTGATAAAATGATGCATATCACTTCAAAATGTTGATGTTGACCAAAAATCTTGAAGTTTAACTGTATGTTGACCATAGTTGACTTTTTATCCAATATAATTGATTTTCAATCATTTGAGTCATTGATTGAACAAACTTGTGATGCAAGGCTTGAAACTTGATATGAGTATTGTTGAAGACCTATGAAGAATCATGGAAACCACTTGAGACATTTGCAAACCAATCTTCTTTGATAAACACAAAACCCTAGTCATGGACCCATTGCTTAGGAGGAAGTTTGACTGGTCAACCCTTGAGTATCCTTGAGCATTTGAGAACCATAGAAGAATGGCTTGAATAAAATGGGAGGGAAAATTTTTGGGTATAACACTCAGTCTTCAAATCAAGAAACTTAATGAAGGGACTTTTGTAATCCAAATGAAGTACTTCAATAATCTACTCAAGCGCTTCGATATCAAACTCCAAAGTAATCGACACACCAAAGCCTACGGCGGTGAGTTTGGACCGAGATGAAAATGGTAAGCACGTCGATATAAAAAGGTATAGAGGTATGATTGGTTCCCTTATTTATCTTACGGAGTCCTGTTTGGATATTATGTTTAGTGTTTTCATGTGTTCTAGGTTTCAATCATGCCCCAAGGAATCACATTTAAAAGCCAAAAAGTGCATACTTAGGTACCTTTGTGGTATGTCAAAGTATAGACTTTGGTTCTCCAAGAGTAGTGATTATGATTTGGTTGGATATTCCGACTCCAACTTTATCGGTTACAAATCATATAGTAAAAGCACTACCGGGACTTGTCATGTATTCTAAAACTCCTTAGTAAGTTGGCATAGTAAAAAGCAAGTTTATGTTGCTTTTTCAACTGCCAAGGCGGAATACATTGCAGCCCATAATTGTTGTGCCTAAATTTTGTGGATCAAACAACAATTGCTTAACTTCAATGTTAAACTTGTACATATTCCTATTATTTGTGACAATACAAGTGCCATTAAACTAACCAAGAATCTGGTTTTGCACTCATGCACAAAACATATTGAAATTAGACATCATTGCGTTAGGTTCATGTAGAAAAGGGTGACGCTGTATTCGAGCACACTGATAGGAAAAATCAACTTGCTAATATTTTTACAAAACCACTTGCGACAGAACCTTTCTTTCACATTTGTAGGGAACTTGGTGTTCTTGATATCTCAGATAGGTTGCAACTTGACTAAGTTTCATGCCCTTTATTTTATGATTGTATA
This sequence comes from Vicia faba, assembly GCA_948472305.1. Classification (NCBI taxonomy): domain Eukaryota; kingdom Viridiplantae; phylum Streptophyta; class Magnoliopsida; order Fabales; family Fabaceae; genus Vicia; species Vicia faba. The sequence continues at coordinate 151,012,932 of OX451735.1, forward strand.
TTCCTTTATAATCTACTATGTCTAATGCAAGTGTTAGTGAGGGCTTTCGTCTTCAATCGTCCATGGAGCTAATATCGTTCTTATCTATTTGACCACTCTTGATCATGTGTAAATGTTAAACTTGCTTTACAATATGTATTTTTGATCCTTGACATAATTGATGTGTATATGCTTCTATTTATTGTATGAATGGCATAACTTTATATGAAAATCTTGATAATTTTTTTTTCATGAGCGGACTCATGGTTGAAGCAGTCGGTGCACACTGAAGCGTTCCCTATTTTTCAAAAATGTGTTTGTATACATCAACGTCGGACTTGTTTAGGTCGACGCATTGCTGATTTACTCAGCCTCTCTTTATATGATTTACATCTTTTATATATGGTCATTCTATATTTTATTACTCTTTCCTCTACTCTCATCCTCTCAAACCCTAAAAACCCTTTCCACTATCAAACTGTAAAATCCCTTTGTTATGGCTTCATCAAAAGTGACTAAGAAGAGAACTTTCAGCTATAGCTCCTCTCAAAAACAATTTGACATTATCGTAATTGCTTTATCTCTTCCCTCTGATGATCTTGTTGAAACTTATGAAGAAACATTTGGTAAGAGGAAAATTGTCAAACAATTTGTGCTTTATATGAAATTTGTGGGTCACATTCATCTTTCATAAATTATTGAACTACTTAGGTTTCAGAAATTTCAAATGTTTCTTGAATGTGATACTCATTATAATGAAGAGTTGGTTAGGTTATTCTATGTGGATGTTCAAGGGAAGTTTGAGAACTTTAACTTTAGGTACAAGACTAATAACAAGTTTTTTAAGGTTGATTCTCATGGATGGAAAGATTTATTTGGTATGTGGCCACAAGAGAGTGATGTTATTAAGATTTCTGAAGGTGAGCTTGCTCTCGGTTATGACATTAAAAATGCTCTGAATTCCATGCTCAAAAACCCATTTAGTAATAGGGTAGTTTCTAGCAATCTGTTTCCTAAGTCTGTTACCACTGGAGCTCTAAATCCACTAGACGGGATTCTATTTTAGATCATATGTCACATTATTTGTCCCAAGAAGGGTGGGAATTTTTGTGTGGATAGACATGAAGTTCAACTGGTGTATGTGCTCAAGAACAAGATTAAGGTTCATTGGCCTTACTATTTTGAAAGCATGACTTTTGATCTTCAGAAATTAGGAAAAGGTATTGCTTTATGCTATCCCTCATTTATTCAGAGTGTTCTATATCGGGAGAATATTTGTGTTCCTGGAATTTCATATGTTGGTATTTCTCTTGATCAAGATTTCACTAAGAAGACTCTCACTTTGATGGGCCATCATTGGGATCATAAAACAATGAAGTATAGGTATATTGTAAGGTGTACATTAGTACAACTTCAGGATAGTGATGAGGAAGAAGATGAGGCACAAGAAGAAGAAGAATAAGACTTGGAAGCCATGTAGGAGGACACCCAAGTGTGTCAAGACAATAATGCTGATGTGTTGTCTCTATTGGAAAGGATGCAAATTCAACAACAGGAAAATGCATCCATTCTCAAATTGAAAGACTCACCAACCTCTACAATATTGTTCGGGTTTAAGGTGAAACTTCTTATTCCTACACCAACTCTCAAGCCCAAAGGTACAACACGCTACATGGCATGTTGCAAACACAAGCTGACAACTTTGCTTCCTTCACCTCTACCTACATGCAACATTTTCCCATCAGCCATCCACCAGAGGAACCTCGAAACCAAGGAGATGAGATCATATAGGATTGATTTGTTTTGATGCTTTGTAATTTTTTTTTTGTTATTTTCATCGTTTAATGTCTTGCCTTTGCCTTTGGCTACTTTTTTTCCCAAGAACTTATTTGCGTTTGTTTCTTCTCTTTTAACTTATTTCGTGTATTGAACTAAGTTTGTTGGTTTAATTATTTCATTATTATATGTGTTGCACTAGCTTCCTTTTTATGTGAATGGATGTTGGTGTTTTAAGTTTCAAAGTAGATGATGTTTATGCGAGTGAATATCTTTTTGTTACTCTTGACCTAGTGACTTTCTCTTTTTTATGTTGTCAAAGGGAGAGAAGAGAATATAGAAGGAATATTGGTGTTTTATGGAATGCATAAATTCAGGGGAAGCATTCGATTACGGAACTCAATGAATTGAACAAAAAAATTTCTAAGGTTTTGCCATCATAAAAAGAGGGTGTATGTGAGGGAAAGTTCCTTCTATATTTGTTTTAATGATGTTAAAACGTGTATTTCTTGCTCCTGTTCTGGGGTGGTTCTATGGAGAAACATTCTATTGGAATGAAGATCTCTAAGAAACATTCATTTTTGGGAGATTCAACTTTTTGCGTTGACTCAAGCTAGAGATAGATCGATTCATAAAATGAAGAAGATCAATTCATCAAGCCTGGGTGTGCTCGCGTCGACCCTTATGGTCAAATCAAACTAGAAAGAAAATTATCTCTATTTTCATCGACTCATGCCCTATTGCGGTTGACACATTGCTTTCTCAAAAGTATTCCTACAACTGAAATTATGGTATCAAATATGTGATGTCGAAGGAGATGTCATGACACAAATATCTTAGGACAATATAAAATGCAACAATATTAAAATCAGTAAAAACACAAGGAATTTTAACCCAGTTTGGTGTATAACAACACCTACTCTGGGGGCTACCAAGCCAGGGACAATTCCACTAAATATTATCAATTCATAGACCCTCAGTAAACAACCAGTTTACGATCTAATCACTTAATCACTACCTGTTCTATACTTCTACCTAAAACACACCTAGGTATGAGGCCCTCCTCAAATCCCTTCAATCACTAATAGTGGAGAACAACTGAATTATTAAGTTTTAAAGACTTCAATCATTCAATACTTAAAAGCTTATGAATGATTCACAATTAATAACTTAAGTTACAACTCAAGTATTAACCCAATACTTAGAGTGTATTACAATTAAAAATACTTAGACTTCTAAAACAGAAAGAATATATTCTTCTTTAAAAGTTTCAATCAAACGAATAAGGATACAAGTCCTTATAAAGGCGCAGCAGTGGGCTTGGACTGAAAAAACAACTATTCCAATCCCTTGAATATTTCCATGAAAACAGGCCAAGATTTAATCCATAAGGATAATGCAAATAGAAAAATATTCCTCCATATTTTTCGCAAACTATGAGTCATAAATCCTGAATAATGGCGCGCATAAAAATAGGAAACAAAATATTGGAAACAAATATTAAGTCCCGTTCAGATCAGGAGGCAATTGTCAAGACATCTGCTTTGATATCATTCAAAATCAGTTTGCATCAAATGTCAAGACATTTAGCAAAACATTTTCAAGTCAGTGTTTTACCAAAATTGCTGCCAACAAACACTTACAAACTCCCCCTTGGAAAATTTTGGCTAAAATATCATTTGAGCACAATATCAGAGCAGCAGCACAAGCAAAAATAAAACTTAGTTAGTAGTTAGCAAAAGTGACTTAGTCAGCTATTAGCAAAGGAAGATGTTAGAACATCTTCCAAGACATGAGGCTCCCCCTCAAACATTTAGCTTCCCCTCAGTCAGTGGTCAGTTAGTCAGAGGTCAGTAAGTCAGTTTCTCTCCCCCTTTTTAGAGATAATATGCCAAATAAAACATGTATTCAAGAGAATAGTAGTAATAGAATATGCCAAGTAAGTACAGACCATAGAATCCAAGAGTCAAGCACATACAATTTCCAAAAAGGAACAAAGGTGTCAAAGAAAAATAAATAGAAAATGGTCTAATTGTCTTCAGGACCAGTAGACTTGGCAGAGTTATAACTTCCTTCATCATCAGAATTTCCTCCTTCAGTGCTCACTCTATCATCAAAATTGTTGTCCTTCTACAGCTCTATGATCATGTTTTCAAAAATTAGATTTCTTGTTGAGCTAACTCTTATCACATCATCAATTTCTTTGTAGGCTTCCATTAATTCAGTAATCATGACATCCTTGGTTGAATTCTTGATTTCAGAAGATGCAGATGTCAAAACAATGTCTGGGACATGTTTTCCTGAAAACAACTTAAAGTGAAGGGTCAAGCGGACTCCCTCTTGCAGACTACATCATTTCCACTCAGAATTCCAGGATGTTGATTAAGAATAATTCCATAAATCAGAGATGAAAAGGCAACAGACATTTTGATATCACATGTTCCTACATGCTTAATAGTCTGATAAAAAATGTAAGCACCATAATTAAATAATTTCTTATTTCCAACAGCATAGATAAACTTTCCTAAGCCAATAGTGATGGTTGAGTATGATTGGTAGGAACCCAGTTAGCAGCTCCAATTCTATGCAAGATAACATATTTCACACTTAGCTTGCTAACAGGATGTTTATTCTTCATGGGACACTCACTCACTTGGTTTGCGTTGATGGCTTTGCACACTTGATTATCAGTTACTTCCAAATCACAATAGTCATCTTCAGACCTATCCAGAAATCTATTGATGACAGCAGGAGAAAATTCCACACATCTACCTCTAACAAACACCTTCCTATACTCATTACTTTTATGATCAACACAATCAATAGGAATATTAACAATAAATTCCTTAACAAGAGTCTCATAACATTTTGCAAACCTGGTGACAGTCTTCATGAATCCAGCAGAAGAAATCAGCTCCATAATCTCTTTGCACTCTAGTGCACCAGCTCCCAACTCTCTTTCAAGAGCAATTCTTCTTTGAAATACATATTTCCACTTTTCAGAATTTTTTAAAAGAATGAAAGGAGATGTTGTCAAGAGGAGAATCAGGCACCCTAACAGAAAGCTTCTTGCTTGCATATTTCTTCACAGGAGAGATGTCCTGGACAGCTTCCTCGAAATCATAATTAGAGTTAGCTCCTTCTAGTAATACAACTTTCTTCTTACTTCTGGATCTCTTCACAGGTGAGATGTTTTGAACAGTATCATCATCATTTGTGGAGCTATCAGGTCTAGCTTTTCTTTTGTCAGAGGGAGGAACCACGTTACTTCAGGGCTTTGGGGGACCATACATAGTCTTCTTCTTTATGCTCTTGGAAGGGGGTGTGACATGCACAGTTTTTCTTTTTTAGTCTTGAGCCTTTTAGCAAATCCAGGCACCACATTAGAAATGAGCTCATTGTCAAAAAGCTCATCAACATTAACCACATTCTCATATTTTTTATTCTCTACAGCTTTGGATCCAGCAGCATCTTCCTTAGCAGGAGAGTCGTTCTCAGCAGATGATGTCTCAATATCTTTCTCAACATTTTCTTCCACTTCTTCTAGAATAGAAGTAGCAAGCTTGCCAAGTTCACTTTCAGTAGCATCTTTCTTAAAGGTGGATGATTCAGTAGAATTTTTAGGATCATTTCCTTTGTCATCCGGAGCAGGCAGTCGGGCAAGAGGGGTTGAAATTCTAGGCATAGCAAAACCTTTATTTAACACCCTATCTACCAGCCTTTTGATACTTCTATCAACATTAGAAATGTCTTTTTCTGTCCTACCATCAGTAGCAGTATAAGCATTACCTTTTGAAGTTTTAAACTCGTATTTGGATTTCTTTGTAGAAGACGATCTGGGTTTCTTGACCTTCTTCTCAAGAGGTGGAATTGTTGTTAGAGGAGTAACGTGAAGTACTCTATCAAGAGAGAGCTCCTCAGGATGGTTGAAATATTTTGAGGAACACGATGCATGATGTTGAGACATCTTTGAAGATTTTTTAGCAAAGAGATGAAGAATGACAAGGGTTATTTTTCCGTAAAGGAAAATTAAGAGGTTGTGAAAGTAGAAAAAGGTAATTTCGTAGTGTGTGGGTGAGTATTTGAGAAATTCTTAAAATGATTGCTTACAAAATTTGACTTGTTGGAAACATAAATAATATAATATTACTTTAATGATATTCCCACACGCCCTTAATTGCTACAAACCCTCATATATGCAGATCCCTAGTTTTTCTCTTAAGTTCTCAAACTGGTTTGCATACAAAGACTTTGTGAAAATGTCAGCCTATTGTAATTCAGTAGCTACATGTTCTAAGGCGACAATCTTTTCTTCGATAAGCTCTCTTATGAAGTGATGACGAATATCAATGTGTTTTCTCCTGCTATATTGAATAGGATTTTTTGATATATTTATGGCACTTAGATTGTCACAGAATAATGTCATGACATCTTGTTTGACATTATATTCTGTTAACATTTATTTCATCCAAACCAACTGAGCACAACTGCTTCCTGCATCAATATACTCAGCCTCAGCAGTGGACAGAGACGCACAATTTTGCTTCTTACTGAACCATGATATGAGATTATTTCCCAGAAAGAAACATCCTCCTGGTGTACTTTTTCTATCATCAGTATTTCCTGCCCAATCAGCATCACAATAACCAATTAAGACAAAGCTAGATCCATGAGAATATAGTATACCATAGTCACTTGTCCCATTCACATATTTAAGAATTCTCTTCACATGGTTGGCGTGGCTAACTTTAGGATCAGTTTGATATCTAGCACACACCCCTACAGCAAAGGCAATGTTAGGTCTGCTAGTTGTGAGGTATAGAAGACATCCTATCATACTTCTGTAAAGACTTTGATCCATCCTTACTCCTTTTTCATCTTTAGACAACTTTAGATGTGTGGGAGCAGGTGTTCTTTTGTGACTGGAATTTTCCATATCAAATTTCTTTACTATATTCTTCGCATACTTGCTCTGAGATAAGAATATGGAATCTTCCATTTGTTTAACTTGCAGACCGAGAAAGTAGGTTAATTCACCAACAAGACTCATCTAAAATTATGACTACATTTTCCTGACAAAATGTTGAACCATCTCATTTGACATCCCACCAAACATAATATCATCAACATAAAATTTGTGCAATCATGATCTTCCCTTCTTCTTCCTTGACAAAAAGAGTTTTGTCTATGCCACATTTCCTATATCCATTCTCACCAAGAAATTTTGTTAATCTCTCATACCAAGCTCTTGGAGCCTACTTTAATCCATACAGAGCTTTCTTCAGTTTGTACACATGGTTAGGAAGGCTTGGATCAACAAATCCTTTAGGTTGTTCTACATAGACTTCCTCATTCAGATTTCCATTTAAGAAGGCACTCTTTACATCCATTTGAAATAATTTAAACTTCATAATACAAGCAACTTCCAAGAGTAGTCTAATTGATTCAAGTCTGGCCACAAGAGCAAAGGTTGCATCAAAATCAACTCCTTCAATTTGAGTGTATCCTTGTGACAAACCATTGCACAAGACTGTTTTAAATGCTGCTTGTTTGTTGCATTTGTCCATGAACCATTTCACTTCTACACTCATTTAGAACCTTTTGAAAGGGTGCAATACATGTATATAATTCAAATATTTCTGAAGTAGAAACACACAAAGAAAAATAACAACAATTAGAACATACAATTCAACATTTTGTTTCTCATTTTCAAACAAGTGCATGGATTAATATTTTGATCTTGCATGGAATTTTTGCTCTTACATTTTCAAATACATCATTAGAAAAGTTTCATCATATGCATTAAGCACTTGTGTAATATATTCATTGAATTGTTGTCTTGAAAGAGAAGAGATCAATACAAAATTGAAATTGATAATCAACTTTCATATCTACTTCAAGAATTTGTTTATAATCATTTGTCTAAATTGATTGTGGTATAACCTTGCTGTCCAGGATTGTTGGAAGCAAGAGAGTATTAAGGGAGGTTTGTTCTCTTTTTACTTTGTATTGGTTACCTTGTTTTCAGGATTGTTGGAAACAAGTGTGTACATTGAAGAGGATTGTTTTTCATGTACTTGGTTGGATCTTAAAGGATATTTAAAGCCTTTGATCTCCCTATAGGTTAGATAGTAAGCATCACATTTGGATGTGGATAGGTTATACAATAATTCTAACTATAGTGAAATCTATTACATATTGGTAAGGGGACTGGAGTACTCTCGAAGTGTGAGGGAAACCATTATAAATCTCGTGTGTTCTTTATTTTCTATATTTATCGCTTTCATATTCATACACAAACAATAAAATAAGAACATCATCACATAAAGGAATAAAAATATGCAATCTACTTTATTCAGAAAATTCTCGAAAATCCAACAAGGTTTACATTGAAGAAAGTGATACAAGTTCTTCATCCGATTTGGAAAATGGCGAGAATGCAAATCTTACTTACTTTTATGGCATTACATTATTCTGATGGTGAAGAGGAAGAAAAGGTTAGAAATTTTTATCCTAAGAAAATAGTTGCTAAAAATAAAAATTATGTTACAAGCAACTTTCTTCCTACTTGTTTATATTATGGTATTATTAGTCACACACAGTATAAATCTAGTGAACATTATGTGTGGGTCAAGAAAGGAACTAACCATGAAGGACCCAAATCACTTTGGGTATCTAGAAAAACTTAACTTGTTTTGTAGATTTGCTTGAAGACCACTGCAAAATCTTGATATCTTAATAAGTGGCTGATCCAAGCATATGATGGGAGTAATAAGCAAATTTTCAAATCTAATAGGTCAAGGGAAGTGTCACATATGAAGACAACATCAAATGAAAGATTCTTGGAAAGAATAAGATAAGCACTAACTTTCATATCCAATGAAGAAGTATTTCATAATGAAGGGATTAAGACAAAATCTTCTAAAGGATAAGTCAACTAATATCATTATGTTCTTCTATTTTGATTATGATGTTATTTTGTTTCTTTTTCTCTTCATTTTTGCTAATGGCAAAGGGGGATAAGATATATGTGTATGCTTTGTCTCTATCTCTTGCAGAAATTGTCAACATACTCTATTGATCAAGGAGAAACATTGATCAAGGGGGAGTTATCATTAATAGGGGGCATATTAAATTTTCAAGCGTTTTAAATCGTTTCACATAACAAGTGTTAGTCATCATTAAAAATGGAGGATGTAGAGTCATGCTTCAACAAGTTTATATTTTGATGATTACAAACATCATGATCAAGGAAAAAGGCATTATCAAAAAGAAGAAGAAAAGTATCTACTCAAAATGGACTTTTGGCCTGCATGCTAAGTTACTCCTAAAGAAGACTTTGGTATTTGATCTTCATTATGGTACAAAACTCCAATTCAATATAGTATGTTACTATAGTGCTCAAAATATGTCGAACATTATCCATACATGTTTCATGGCTTTTAATATAATTAGCATTGCATTTCCAAGTCATTAAAAAGGTTATTTAATTTTTTCATATATTGGTAACTCGTTACAGGTTTCTGGTAATCCGTTACAGGCTTTAGCATTTCAAATTTTTAATGTTACCTGCACTGGGTAACCGGTTACTGCATTCTGGTAACTGGTTACCACTGAAATGAATTTGAAAAACAAGGTTGTTTTGAATTATGTTTGTTTTTTGCATTTATCCATGAACCATTGCACTTCTACGCTCATTTAGAACCTTTTGAATGGGTGAAATACATGTATATAACTCAAATATTTCTGAAGTAGAAACACACAAAAAAATAACAACAATTACAACATATAATTCAACATTTTGTTTCTCATTTTCAAACAAGTGCATAGATTAATATTTTGATCTTGCATGAAACTTTTACTCTTACATTTTCAAATACATCATTAGAAAAGTTTCATCATGTGCATTGATCAGTTGTGTAATATATTCATTGAAATGTTATCTTGAAAGAGAAGAGATCAATACTTTGTATTGACATTGATTATCAACTTTTATATCTACTTCAAGAATTTGTTTCTAATCATTTTTCCAACGTGATTGTGGTATAACCTTGTTGTCCAGGATTGTTGGAAGCAAGAGAATATTAAGGGAGGATTGTTCTCTTTTTACTTTGTATTGGTTACGTTGTTTTCAGGATTGTTGGAAACAAGTGTGTACATTGAAGAGGATTGTTCTTCATGTACTTGGTTGAATATTAAAGGATAGTTAAAGCCTTTGATCTCCCTATAGGTTAGATAGTAAGCATCACATTTAGATGTGGATAGGCTGTACAATAATTCTAACTAAAGTGAAATCTCTTACATGTTGTTAAGGGGACTGGAGTAATCTCGAAGTGTGAGGGGAACCGGTATAAATCTCTTGTGTTCTTTATTTTCTGCATTTACAACTTTCATATTCATACATAAACAAGCAAATAAGAACATCATCACATAAAAGAATAAAAATCTACATCTTCTACCTTGTTAAGAGCCCTTAACTTATGATGAATAATAAAAGGAAATTTTTGTAGAAAACTCTCCCACCGATCATGCATCTTGTTTACCACCTTCTGACTATGAAGAAACTTCAAAGGTTGATAGTAATTGAATAGAATAAACTCCTTATGAATCAAATAATGTTCCCACTAGCGTAGAGCTCTAAAGACTTCATAGAATTCCTGATCATAAGTACTCCATTTCTGGAGAGCATCACTTAATTATTTGCTAAAAAAGGCCACTGGTTTCTTCTCCTGAGATGACACATCTCTTATTCCAACTCCACTAGCCTCACAATCAACTTGGAACACTTTTCGAAAATTGGGAAGTGATAATATCAGTCCAGTATATAACTTATTCTTAATCACTACAAAACACTACTCTTTCTTAAACCCTCAATTGAATATCCATTTATTATAACATTTAGTAATAGGTGCAGTGATAGTACTAAAATCTTCGATAATCCTCCTATAGAAGGTGGCCAGACAATAAAAACTATGAATCTCCATCACAAGTTTGGGTTTACACCACTCCCTTATAGCACTCACCTTATCTTCATCAATCTGAATCCCTTCTACACCAATACCAAAGCCTTGGAAAAGTAACTTGTTTGTCTTGAATGTACATTTTTTCATATTAATGTACAATTGTTTCTCCTGTAATACTTGCAACACTTGCCTAACATACTGCAGATGCTCTGTCTTGGTTGTACTATAAATCAGAATATCATCAAAATAAACCACTACGAAAGTAGTAGTAAACAGGCACAAAACCTGATTCATCAACCGCATGAAGTTGCTAGGGGTATTTTAAAAATCATAAGATGTCACCAACCACTCATACAGTCCATATTTTCTCTTGAAAGTTTTCTTCCATTCATCTCCAGATCTGATTCTGATATGATGATATCCACTATGAAAATTTATCTTTGAGAACAACTTAGAACCGGGCAACTTGTCAATAATGTCTTCCAAACGAGGAATTGAGAATCGATACTTGACAGTTATCTTATTGATAGTGCGACTATCAACACTGATTCACCATTGACTTTCTTTCTTGGGAACTAAAATGACTGGTACATGGACTCATGCTCTCACGAATAAATCCATTCTTCAACTAATCTTTAATCTTCTCCCTTAAAATCTAATTCTCATTTGGGCTCATATGAAAGTGAGGAAGCTTTGGTAAGCTAGACCCAAGGATGAAGTCAATCTAATGTTAAATATCTCGCATGTGAGGAAAATCGTTTGGTAATTTCTATGCAGTCACTCCTTGAAATACTTAAGGATCTCTAACACTTCTTTTGGAATCATCGTTTCCTCATTTACATCATTCATCAACCTTTTTATCACCACTAGACATAAACATTCAGTTTCTTTTACAACCTCATCAAGCTCCTTTTGACTCCACGTCATCACTAAGAGACTAGAATTTTTTTCCTCCAGGATTCTTATCAAAGTGAAAAATAGGAGCCTTAGCAAATTTATGTGTGCCCCATGTAAACATCATCATCTTATCTTGTCATAGATAAGTGATATCATTATCAAATTTCCAAGGTCTACCAAAATACCTCTTCTCTATAATTTTTTTGATTGAGATAGGAACTCTGCATGCTAGTGTTACTCGAACTTGGGAGGCCTTGCTTACCCAAATGTGGGTGTATGGCTTCTCATGGAGTTTTATGGACACCTTCAAATAATCTATCAATTTTTGTGACACTGGATTATCCATGTTGTCATTATCCATTATCATATTGCACACTTTGTTCTTGATAGAACAATGTGTTTTGAACAAATTCTTGTGCTGCCCTTCATCTTTGGATGCTAGTAAAATTCTCTGCAACATAAAATTTACCCTCTTATCATATTTTTCCTCCACAAACTCAACCTCGACATATTCATTGTTCTCAACTATAAGATATTCTATTTCCTCATCTTTCTCCCTTTCTTCCACAACAACAATGATTCTCCTTATTGGATAAACATTTGATTAATGACATCTTCTGTTACAACGATAAAAGTGTATCCAATGGGTTTAGAATATTAATTATTCTTTCTCTAGATTGGTGTTTTACCCTACTATGCTCCACTAGATTTGTTAGCCCCCTTATTCCCAAGGTTAGAATCCCGAGGTGTTGCACTCTTTTCCTTGTCACCCATTGATTCAAAATTATTCTAGGTTGAGTACCTTCTAAATGACAAGAAATTTTGAGGGTATTTCTCCATCAATTCTCCTTTCAAATCTAAATTGGATGCCTAACAGTCCATATTGTCTATAAGCCCATATTCTCCTTTAAGGATCCCTTTAAGCCATTGATGTATCGATCCACTTTCTGACTGTCTAATTCACCTATTTCATTGTGCTCAAAAAACGCAGGAACTCAATTGTGTATTTAATCATAGTTCTCTTGCCCTGAACACACTTGATGTACATCTTATAAAGAATTAATTCATAATCCTCCAATAATAACGGCTCCAACATCATTTGTTTCATTCTTCACCAAGTTCTAATTGTCCCCTACCTTTTCCTTTACCTTTGAACAACAAATTTATCCCACCAGACATCATCGATATTTTAAAGCCTGGTCACCACCATCTTAACTTGCTTGTTCTCAAAGACGCCCATAACATCAAAGAACCTCTCGATGTTGATCTGCCAATCCCGAAACTCCCTCACTCCCATCATTCCATATAATAATGAAATATTAAACTTGGTTGTTCTATCGACTCCCACGATCAACCTGTTCCTCATTGGGTTATTTTTCTTATTCATAACTCGAATCTTCAACATGATTGTTTCCACCCAGTGGAACCCTAATGAATTCTTCTCTCCTGTCTCTTTGTTAATTCTCATTGTTGTTGGTGTTGTTCACCTGACTTGCTAAGGTCACCATCTATTCATTCAAAGCAGTTAGAGTCATGGAAAAAGTCGTGGAAATTCCCTCAAGATCTGCTTTGGTCACCGGTTGATCCTCCATGGATGTCAAGCTACGTAAATAACATGAGAATACTCACTCTGATGCCAACTGATGCAATCGGAAACACGAAAGGAATAACAAGCGCTAACCTTAGAACAAAACACAAGTTTACAAGAGACATACTTGTTAAATTAACTAGGAATCCACCAGAAAGTAGGAAACTCTGAATTTTATTATAATAAAAGATAATCCTTACAGTCATACAAATGGTCTTTAAATATAAAAAAACAAAGAAACCTTAATGGGACTTTAAATACAAAGTAGAATAAAATAAAATAAAATGTGAAAATAATAAAATATTAAATTTGTGTCTGAAAGCAACTCTATTGGCTTTTAAAACCCATAGGTCACGACAAAGTGGTGAGTTGAACTCTTGAGCCGATTACTTATCCAGAAAGGTATAATAATAGTTATTTTGACATCATACGCCAAACTTGCACAATTCCTGCATAATCTTTTCGATGCACGACTTCCTTTTTCAATATGTGCAATCAGCCTTCCTACGTCAATATATATATATATATATATATATATATATATATATATATATATATATATATATATATATATATATATATATATATATATATATATATATATATATATAACTACCATTTTTTCTTCAATAGTATCATATATGTACTAACGATCTGAGTTTTATGATCTTTCACAAGGTGATCGATTTTACTTAAAATCTTGTCCATGGCTACAATGGATGTGAAAACCCTCACGACTTTGTCAATTGGAAAAGTCTTATATTTATATTGAGGTGTATGAGTGTTATATATAAACTACTTGTTGTACCCCAATTTTTGCCCCTAAGATTCCTTTATCATACCATGTTGATTCAATCACAACAAGATCACATTAGGGTTTTTGGTTCTTCTCCCTATTTTTAGCCTCGCTCTTTTGAGGAGTTACCAAGCACCTTGACTTGTTTTCTTTTGTGATCATTAATATTTTGCTTTTGTTTTTCTCTCTAATTAATAAAATTCAATGTTAGTTTGTCTTACTTGTTAATAATGTAGGTAAAGGCAATGAGGTTTAGCAAGTTTCTTCATGGGTTCATGAGTTTATTTCCATTCCCTAGTCAATAGCTTGAGAAATTCAAAATTCACTATTAGAGTGATTTTGGAAGAAATGGCATGACAAAGCTTATTTTGGTTCAACATATCTCAAAGTTATCAAAATTGATTCAAAAATACAAAGGGTTAAGGGAAGAAGTTGTCATGATTGGACAAGGTCTTGTTCCTATTGGTCATAAGAGCATATTTCTATTTAATTTCAAGATATGGAAGTGGTTTTGGTGGCTATGAGTCCTCATCATCATCCTCAACAACTTCTAATCGCAAAGTAAGAATATTGACATAAGAAGTTTGTTCAAACTTGTCAAAGTTCCTCAAAGCATTCTCTTGATCTAGAGGCAAGGGTTTTGAACTTCAAAGGAGCATATATTGCTCATCTTTTGGTATTTTTGAGTGATTCCAAAGACATATTTCTCTTCAAAGAGTTACCAACAAATCACTTCAAAAGTTCCAAGGAGTTCTCATGTGGAAGGAGATTGGTGAAGAAGAAAGATTACAAGTCATCCAAATGAATCCCCAATTTTCCATATGTGACTTCAAATTGTCATAACTTGGTCAATTTTTATCACCTTTAGCCCATTACTTTTCCACGATGATCGTAAGGATGTGTACTTCATGCCTTCTTTTATGTGAAAAGTAAGAAAATGGATGGAAGTTGCCTTAAGAATGCAAAAGATTATAGGTCATTTCATGATTTTTGGCCAACTTCAACAAGTCATAACTTGCTCAATTTTTGGAGATTTTGAGTGATTCAAATTGAAAAATGTCATTCCAGAGATCTACTTCATTCCATCTTTTTTGGTCAAGAGAAAATTATAAATGGAATTCCATGTTTGGATACAAAAGATTATAGGTCATT
This sequence comes from Vicia faba, assembly GCA_948472305.1. Classification (NCBI taxonomy): domain Eukaryota; kingdom Viridiplantae; phylum Streptophyta; class Magnoliopsida; order Fabales; family Fabaceae; genus Vicia; species Vicia faba. The sequence goes on from OX451735.1 coordinate 151,028,083, forward strand.
TTTAAAGAAGAATTTGAAATATTTCTAAGTATGGAAAGTCAACTCTTTTTCTTCAACTTTGACTCCATGTAACTTTCAGCTCAAGCATCAATTTGATTCCATTCTTTTTCCCATGCAAAGCTTGTAACCTCATATTTCCAAAGCATCAAGAATTATGCCATAAGACCCCTTGAGTTAGAAATGCCATGGATTTGAATTTGGTAGTTTGAGACTGAATTTTTCACACAGTCAGGATTTTGAAATCTTTGTTTTGGCTTCTGATCACAAGTTTTCCACGCGTTTTTGTTTCTAATCATGATTAGCAACTTTCCAGAAGTGATTAGCATCATGAAACGCATGTTTTGGCTGAGTTTTGATCAAGTTTGAGTCACACTTTCTTCATGATGCAGACCCACACGAATTCCCTCCAAAATGCATCATTCACTCTTCCTTTTGATCCCTTTTGCTCCCCTATAAATAGAGGGTCATCCCCCATCCATTTTCCCAAGCTTAGATAGCCAGAATCACCCTGCCAAACTTGTTTCACAACCCAAAATTCAACAACTTCGAAATCCATTCTCAAGCCTTTTTCAATCCATTTTTCCCCTCAATTCACCTTCCTTGATCTTGCCTGAAGCTAACCATATAATTACATTCAAGAATCGTGCCCTATACTGTTCCATAGAAGTCCAATTTCAGAGCTCTGCAACTCAACTTTAATAGGTAGATTCCTTCATCAATTCTTCAAAACTCTGATATCATTGTGTTGCTCTCGTTGCCCTGGTTCTAGTCGCAACACTTACATTTCACTGGAAATACGTTTTGACCATGAATTTTCAAATCCCTTTTCAAAACTTTCCTTCCAAATTGCTTGAGCTACAATTTATATAAATTTGGCGCGAGGGTGTGGTTGTTTTTGTCTTAAAGAGACGAAGCGATTGGCATAGGTCTGAGCTTCTGATTTTACACTTTGAGAGACCTGTAAATCACGTTGGCTGGAGGTTGAAGATGACCTACGTGTCATCTTCCAACCAATGATGGCACGCCACTTGTTATTTTCAAAAAGCTGATTTATATTTGATTTTGTACATTATTCACTAATGACCATGATATGCACAGCGCGCCAGATCTCTTGGATTTGATTACTAACGCGTTTTGACTCTCATCCAATGGTCCACATATCTTACTTTTATTTTCTTTTTCTGATTTTTATATTTTAATTGTTTTAAATTTCAAAAAAATTATAGAAAATTCATTTTTCGTCCAAAAAATCTGAAAATATTATGAAAAATATTTTTGATTATTCTCTTTCTGATTTTTATTTTTTCACAATTTAATTTTGTGTTTTGGTATTTTTTATAAATTTTACACTTATTTGATTTGTTTAAAATGTTTAAAAATACTTTTATACATTTTTAAATTCTGAAAAAATTATGGAATGATCCAATGATATTGTGACAAATATTGGTGACCTTATTTTATTTTTGTTTCTGACTTTACTATTTTTTTAATATTTATGTTTATTTTACCCATTTATTTTAATTTTAAAAATAGTTTCTGACTTTTAAAAATTACCAAAATTTTTATAAAAATATTTGGACCCATTTCTGATTTTTCTATGACCTTATTTTTTATTTCTTGATTAAGTTGAACATAATTGATATTTTCCTCATTTTTTTCCATTTTTTAAAACATTTTTAAACCTTTTAATGTATATATTAAGTATGATATTATTTTGTGATTATTTTCTGGCTGTCTTGAGTTGATTTTTTTATCATGGTTTTATTAACATCATTGGATCTTAGGTGTTGAGTTCATCTCCACCAAAATGGATGAATGATTTTAATAATAGTCTGATTAAATGTTTAATTCAAAAGTGGTTTATTCATCTTTTTTCCATAATCTTCTTCATCTCATCCCCTTCTCATTGCACTAAATGTTGTTGGGGCATGATCTCTATATCATGTCTCAAAACAAATGGTGCATAGATTGCTATTGACCAGCCTCAAAATAGGTGCGACTTCTATATAAGTCCACTTACGATTGCTTAACATAGCGCTAAATTTTGTGCCGATTCGAATAAATGATCATTCGTGGCCCAAACTTATGATTGCAAGCCCAAGTATGCTAATTTGATCTCTTTGATCCAATAACATTGAGATTCATTGTGTGGAGGCTTTGGTTCTACCAATCCTCTAATGGAGCTAAAACACCTTTGGTCAACGCGGATCACTTAAACATTGTTGATCATTAAATGGTACTTATGAGAATTCCAAATGGATGATATACTTGACAAAAAGCAAATGCAACTTGTTGTGTGGAGGATTTGGCTCTACCAATCCTCTAATGAGTTCCAAATGCAAGTTTCAGGATGGTCATCCAACTAACCACTAATTATTGACTTGTTTATCTTATGCTTTTATTCTTTTTTATGCTTTATGTACTATTTATTTTTAGCATTTTCATTTCATGCCATTTTCATCTTTGCTCATTTGAGCATTTATTTTCTTGTCATTTTTACTTTGCTCACTTGAGCTTTTCTTTTCTTTTCCTAAGATACTTAATAATCAACATAAATCCTAAAAACTCTTAATGGTACTTGGACTATTTGGTTACTATCCTTGGCATTATGTAGCAGGGGACTACTTCTTGGACTTAGGATTAGAAACCATGGCCTATCTTGGAGACTTTGTGATTCTATCTAATTATTTTGTCTGGAGTTCTTGAGGTTTACCTCAAGACATTGGGTTGCTTGTTTGTTTTTGTGTGCAGGTTTTTGTGATTACATTCTTTTATTTATAGTCTGGAATTCAATTGTATACAACCGTTACTCTGCCTAATTTTTGTGAAGACTTAATACACTTGAAGAGGTCTAGTATCTTTGCTTGCTTGGTTTCAATCCAAAGAATGGGAATTCTATCTTGGCTCATAATTTCAAGCTTTGGCTTCTTGTTAGTTAAATGTATCTTATCCTTAGCTTTTACCTTATGCTTTAGGATAGCCTCTTCTTCTCCTCCCATCTTCTTAAATTTCAAAAATCTTCTCCCTCCTTTTTAAACTCTTCTTGTTTTGAAACTTAAACAACTTTCATAATAAACTTGGACTTAGGTCCATGCATTTTCAAAATCTTTTCATAAATAAACCCCAATCAATTTAATAATACTTTGACATTTTTGTGAGAAGACTATAAGTCAATCAATCTCATTTCAAACCATTTTTCCACTTTGGTTTTTATCTTTAAAATTTTCTCAAAAGGTTATACTCTTGTCAATCCTTGTAGTGATGCAAAAAACTATACTTCTACAATACATAGTGAAGTGAGATATTTTCCACTTAGGTGTTGAGTGAGGCATTGTTGATTTTAAAATCCAAGCCATATCATCCACTTTGAGATGATGCAAATTCTCCTTTCTCATGATTGTGGGTAGTAAGTATGTTTTCTACACGGACAATGACGATGATGTCTTATCTCTTAAAATCAACCAACAAACTTGTGTTTCAAAATTTTTTTAAAAAGAGGAACTACGTGTACCCTGATCCCCTATTGCATGAAAGGTGGTACGTAGGCACTAAAGGTTCACAACCGCGGAGGGTGCAAAAATCATAAAAATATATTTCTTTTCCCACCTCCACCATCCATTTTATATACAACACATTTTTTTATATAGTCAAAATATACAGATTTTACAAAGAGGTTCCTGCGGAGTACCGTAGATGTTTAGGTTGCTAATACCTTCCCTTTGCATAACCAACCCCCTTACCTTGAATCTTTCCCTTTTTTTGTGTTATTCGCTCTTTTCCCATTCCTTTGGAAACAATAAAGCGCAGTGGCGATTTTTATTTTTGATTTGTGTAAGTCTAGTCAATCCAATGGCTTAGTCTTGAACATTTCTACTGCTACAGAAAAATGGTGACTTCACTGGGGATAGATTGACCTCTTGCTGGTCCATTCCTAAGTGGGTTGAGCCTATCTTTGTTTATTATCTGTATATGCGCTATTGTTGTCTATGTGTTATATTTTGTATATATGTTTGTTTAGATTTTCCTGGTTTTCAGGGTGCTTGGTGGTTACTCATAAGTCCTATACCCGGACTTGGGCAAACTTTAAGATAGGACGGGAGGTATAGTCATGTTAACTTTGAGGGAGTAATCCAAAAAAAGGAGGCATGAGATCCCACACTCAGTGGAGGCCCCTTTGACTGTAGTTTCATTTAACGAGTAATCGGGAAGACGTACTACTTTTGACCTGGGAGCCTGTTGAAACTGAGGACCATAGAATACCAAACCCATCTTGGCCTTTTAGGTGTAGTACGGAAGCTATGACGGAGTAATCCGGAAATAGTTGTCACGCGATACTACGCTCGGACGAGTCTTTCTTGAGAATATTACTAATTACCGAGTTAATCGGGAAGTTGGTAATATCCAAAGGAAGTATGTAGACTCTAGGAACCTCTAGAACCTTGATCTGAAGGTGATAACTCTTAGACCAACACCTTACGGGTAGTACCTTCGACCTCATGCTCGTGACGTTGAACCTATGAACCCTATATGTGTGATCTTGTGTGTGATTGTTGCATCATGCATCCATGCACTCATAAGTATCTTTTGAAGAAAACAATATTTTAAGGGATTTAAAGGTTGACTATTTGTGAATATCTCAGGTACTTTTAACCATGGATTCTGGAAAGAGAAAGACCGAGAAATACAGTTTCAAGGATCCTGATATAGATGAGTTGATCAGTCTAATTCTAGAGATCGAGTGTTCTGTAGACTTTCAGAAGAAGTATGGATTCATTATTCTTCTCATGAAGCTGAAAATGAAGGAGGGTATTCTCTCGACCTTGGTCCAGTTCTATGATTCGGTGTATCACTGCTTTACTTTTCCCGATTATCAGTTGATGCCTACACTGGAGGAGTATTACTATCTATTGGATTTACCCGTTACCGATCGTGTTCCTTTTACTGGTTTGGAGGGTGATCTAAAACCACATGAGATTGCTGCTTTGATTCATCTGGGGAAGTCTGAGGTGGAAGCCCATATGACTACTAAAGGAGGGATTAGAGGATTGCCAGCTCAATTTTTATTGGAGAAAGCTCGTTACTTTGCCAGAATGAAGAGTACGGTTGCTTTTGAGGCCATCTTTTCTTTACTTGCTTATGGATTATTCTTATTTCCTAATGTGGACAAGTTTGTCGTCATTAACGCTATCAGGATTTTCATGATCGGAAACCCGGTTCCTACACTGTTGGGTGATACTTATTACTTTGTTCATCTTTGGAGTTCTTATCATGGGGGAATGATTATCTGTTGCACGCCTTTGTTGTATCGGTGGTTCATCTCTCATATTCCTCAGTCTGATGCTTTTTGGGATGTCAAGAAGGAACCCCGTTGGGCTCCTAAGATCATGGAACTTACTCACTCGGATATTGATTGGTATCATCAAGCTTATCAGGATATAGAGATTATTGATAGTTGTGGTAGTTTCACCAATGTGCCTCTTTTTGGTACAAAGGGAGAAATTAACCATAACCTTGTTCTTGCACGATGACAACTTGGTTATCCGATGAGGGATAAACCGAATAGTATTAATTTGAGTAGTTTCTTTCTGAAGGAAGGAGAAGACCATAGGGAAGCTAGGGAGCAGATTGTGAAGGCCTGGAGTCACATTCATAAGAAGAGTAGGAAGGATTTGGGACCTAGGGGTGTTGTTTCTTTGGAGCCATATCTTCAGTGGGTCCGATCGAGAGCCATTCAGTTGAAGATGTCGTATACTCGGGAGACACCCATGCCTGATTTGTTTGTGAAGACCACTCCTCCCTTATTAGACGATCTAGAAGAGTTGCAACTCGCTTTGGTTAGGATGCAATAGGAAAGGGATGCTTGGAAGAACAAGTTCCAGATTTTAGAGAGTTCCTATAGAGAAGACTTGAAGGAGAAAGACGATTTAATAGAGATCCTTGAGAGTCAAACAGGTGCTGATTACTCACTTCCTGATCCAGATAATTGGAAAGAGGATGCCATCAGACATGTGGAATAAAACCAGAGGTTGAGGGCTCAGATTTCCAGGCTCACAGGGAAGCGTCAGCATACAGATTGATCTCTATCAGTTCTTTTTCTCAGGATTTTTAGATTGTATTTTCATCTTGTACTTGGGATCATTGAAACTTGTAATCAATTTTGAAGTTATTATAATAAAAAATTTCAGTATTTCAAATGCGTTATTATTTTTATGTTTATAATATACCTATAAACGTTAAATCCCTTGAAATATTAAATGATAAAGTAAAAATAATCATATGAATTTCATATCATGCATCATATTGCATATATTTCTTGCATTTATTATGCATATCCAGGTGCCTTACCCAGATTTTTACTTCATTCAGCAAGCTGACTCATCAGTACAACACTCGAGCTAATTTCAAAAAGAAGATGGACAACTTAGAACAGGAGAATCGCGAGCTACACGAAGAAGTTTATGCTTTGAAGGCCAGCATAGCCAATCTGACTGCTCTGATGGAAGCTCTAGTGGCTGCTCAAGATCAGCCACCGAGTGTTCAACCTCAACCAATAAGGGAAACTACTGAAGCTTTGATTGTTCCTGTATCTTTTACTCCGACTGTTTTTTAGAATCGCATGCCTCGAGGTTATCCATGGGGAATTCCAGAGAATTTTGCACCTGAAGGTTTCAATCTTGGTCCTCAAGATACTTCAGTGGTTCAGGCTATTGTTACTTCGGCACCTCCTGTGGTGCATGTTGTTCCTGCTGCACCTCCTTTGGTAAACATGGTTCCGTTTGTTAACGATGATGTGTGTCGTCCTTTCCCTCCACCAAGTGAAGACTTGGGTCTTTATGACAGAATGGATGAATTTCAAGAGCAGTTTGATAAAATGCAAAGAGAGATGAAGGCTCTTAGGGGAAAAGAGCTATTTGGGCATAATGTGAATGAGTTGTGTTTGGTCCCGAATGTTAAAGTACCTGCTAAGTTCAAGGTCCCGGAGTTTGTGAAGTACAAGGGAAACACTTGCCCTCGTTCTCACTTGGTAATGTACGTGAGGAGAATTTCTACCCACACCGATGATCAGTGTCTGTTGATTCACTTTTTCTAGGATAGTCTGACCGGTGCAGCGTTGAAGTGGTACATGAGTTTAGACAGCGCCAAGATCCATACTTTTAATGATTTGGGAGAAGAATTCATCAAACAATACAAATACAATGTGGACATGGCGCCCGACCGTGACCAGCTTAGGGCCATGGTTCAGAAAGACAGGGAATCATTTAAAGAGTATGCGTAGAGATGGCGCGAAGTGGCTGCCCAAGTGATTCTTCCCATGGAAGAGAAGGAAATGACTAAAAAAATTCTGAAAATGCTGGGCGCTTTCTACTACGAAAGAATGGTAGCAAGTTCCCCAAGTGATTTTACAGAGATGGTAGGAATGGATGTCCTCCTAGAGGAGGCAGTAAGAGAAGGCCGATTGACGAAGGGTGAAGGATCCGGAGGTGTGAAGAAGCCATCTTATGGGTTTACTAAGAAGAAAGAGGGGGATACAAATGTTGTTATACAAGAGAGGAGGGTAAACACTCCTAGAAGGAATTATCAACGTCACCAGCAAGTCGCCTCAGTTACTCCTGTAATCAGTGCCGCTCCGACTACCGTTGCTTATCAAAGACCGTCCCAGCAGGGGAACCAAGGGAATAATCAAAGAAGGGAGAACTATGACCCTATTCCTATAAGCTATGCAGAGCTACTACTGCCATTTATTCAGAAGAAGTTGGTCCAGACACGACCACCTCCCGTCGTACCATCACCATTGCCTTGGTATTAAAAAGTAGACCAGACGTGTGCCTTTCATTAGGGAGCACCAGGGCATAGTATTGAGAATTGTTATCCTTTGAGGACTGAAGTTCAAAGTTGGTGAAGTCTGGAATTTTATCTTTCAAAGACATGGGACCTAATGTGAAAGATAATCCTCTACCCAAGCACGAGGGGGTGAATGCTGTGAATATCGTGGTCGGCTATCCAGGCGACTTCCGGATTTTTGACATTAATCTGGTTAGAGGATATTTGGCGAAGATGCACGCAGACCTCTGTGAATTCAGCTACTATACGCATGACTACGCCGGTTGTGTTATTTGCAGTACAGACATACAGGGTTGCGAGAAGATAAAGCTGATTTACAGGAGATGATGGATGAGGGTTTAATCCATATAATCAGGCCTTGGGCAGAATATGAAGAGGAAGTGAATATGGTTTTTGGATGTCCTGGTGAATTCAGAATTTTTGATATGGAGTATTTGAATGAGGATCTCGTGCAGTTGCATGCTACCTTCTGTCGTACTGCTGGTCAGGTGGAACACCAATATGGATCTTGCATAGTTTGCTGCCGAGACCCCTGAGGATGTTCTATTGTGAGGGAGGGTGTTCATCTGCTGTTAGACAATGGAACTATCAAGATCACAGGTCAGAGAGATGATTATCATGAGATTGATATGGTTGAAGTTTGTTTAATGGAAGATGAGTCAGAGGAAGAGTATGCCTCCGCGGATGAGTATTTCTCTTCAGATGAAGATTTGTTTCCCAGAAATGACTTTTTGATGCCTGGTTGTGTTGAGGAAGGGGTAAACGTCATTGTACCTTGTTTTGGTGCACTCGCTCATCTTGAAGTGGAGTACCATAGCAAACCATCTGTTACCCCATTGGTAATTAGTCTGCCAGGTCCTATTCCCTATAAATCAGATAAGGTTGTGCCTTACAAATACAAAGCTACAATCTTAGAAGATGGGGTGGAAGTTCCCATCCAGCCAATGCCTGATGTTGGAAATATAGCTAAAAATAGCAGGGTGACCCGTAGCGGTCGTGTGTTTGCACCAGTTGTACGAAGAGATTTTGTTGTTGGGAAGAAAATTGTTGAGAATGATGAGCCTAAGAAGGCTACAGGAGAGACTAGCAGGGCCACATTAGAGAAAGAAGTGGATGATATTTTGAAGATGATTAAGATGAGCGACTATAGAATTGTAGATCAGTTACTGCAGACTCCTTCAAAGATATCTATCCTAATTGATGAACTCCTCTGCCCATAGAAAATCAATGATGAGAGTACTAGACAAAGCTTTTGTGGAGAGTGACAAGTCATTAGATCAGTTCAGCAACGTAATTGGAAACATTGCGTCATGTAACAACTTGAGTTTCTACGATGATGAGTTACCAGATGAAGGGAGGAATCACAACCTGGCCCTCCACATATCTATGAACTGCAAGAATGAATCGCTATCCAATGTGCTAATTGATAATGGATCCGCGTTGAACGTTATACCGAGGAGTACTCTCATGAAGTTAAAGTATCAAGGAGCACCTATGCACCCGAGTGGCATCATTGTGAAGGCTTTTGATGGGTCAAGGAAATCTGTCATCGGTGAAGTGGACTTGCCCATCCATATAGGACCATATTTGTTCTTAATAACCTTCCAGGTCATGGACATTATTCCTGTATATAGCTGTTTGCTAGGACGGCCATGGATACACGAAGCAGGGGCTGTCACTTCAGCTCTGCATCAAAAGCTAAAATTTGTGCGTGAAGGGGAGGTAGTGATCATAAATGGGGAGCAGGCATTGTTGATATCCCATCTATCCTCTTTCAGTATTGTAGAAGCAGATGAGGCTGCTGTTGGAACCCAGTTCCAAGCCTTATCCATTGACAACATAAGGAGGAATGAGAATTTTGTGGTTTCCCCGAAGGACGCGCTTTAGGTTGTGTGTAATGGTCATAATGCAGTTTGGGGATGACTTGTGGATCCACCCGTGAACAAAAACAGAGCTGGTTTGGGTTTCTCTTCGAGGAAAGGAAAAGACGAAAGTTTGAAGTCAAAGTCTACTATGAAAAATTATCAAGATGTTTTTCGCAGCGAAGGCTACCTCCATCCAATTGGTTATGGAATTAATGTTGTTGAAGAGAATGAAGTAGAGCAGGAAGTACCGAATTATGTAACGCATGGAGTCTGAGTTCAGAACTGGGTCACCATTGATGTTCCTTCTTGCATACATGTTTCAAAGTAATTTGTTTTGTTAATCTATTTCTTTCTTTAGAAAAGCTTTCACTCTGTCGAAGGTGGAATTATTAATGTTGTAGGGCTTATCTGTTTGCTATGACTTTTAAGATCATTAATAAAAGTTGTCTTTGCTTCCAAAAATATGTCTTTATTTTCTTCTTTTTCTTGGGAAATGGTAATAAAAAACCCTTTCAAAATAAATAATAACTAAAAATTAATCTGCATGATCACTTGTTATATGTGTCAGTTTCTAAAAGAAATCATAAATCATATGTGCAGATTAATTAAAAAACCCGTTGAATACAATGACCCTGCACCCTCTCCCAACTTTGCATGTCCTGTGTTTGGGGCTGAAGAAGAAGATTATGATGAGATTCTGGAAGAGGTCTCACGGTTGCTTGAGCACGAGGAAAGTACGATTCAGCCATATAAGGAGCCTTTGGAAGTGATTAATTTGGGTTCAAAAGAATATCCGAAGAAAGTCAAGATTGGAGCATCATTGCATCCTGATCTAAAGAGCGGGTTGATTGAGCTGTTGAAAGAATATGTGGATATTTTTTCTTGGTCTTATCAAGATATTCCTGGTCTAGATACAGACATTGTCGAGAATCGTTTTCCGTTGAAGCCAGAGTGTCCGCCAGTTAAATAAAAGTTGAGAAGAACCCACCCAGATATCGCAGTAAAGATCAAAGAGGAGGTCCTAAAGCAAATTAATGTTGGTTTTCTTGTGACGTCAGTGTATCCTCAATGGATTTCCAATATTGTCCCAATACTGAAAAATGAGAGAAAAGTCTGCATGTGCGTAGATTATAGAGATATAAATAAAGCTAGTCCAAAAGATGATTTTCCATTGCCTCACATCGACATGTTAGTAGACATAACAACAAAATTCAAAGTATTCTCGTTCATGGACGGATTTTCCGGGTATAATCAAATAAGAATGGATGCAGAGGACATGGAAAAACAACGTTTATCACACCTTGGGGAACATTCTGTTAGAGTGATGCCCTTCGGGTTGAAGAACGCCGGTGCAACGTACCAGAGGACTATGAAAACCATATTCCATGATCTGATGCACAAAGAAATTGAAGTATATGTTGATGATATGATTTCCAAATCCCAAACGGAAGAAGGGAATATAGAAAATTTGTTGAAGTTGTTTCAACGCTTTAGGAAATATCATCTCTGCTTGAATCCAAATAAATGCACCTTCGGTGTTAGGTCGGGGAAATTGTTGGGTTTTATTGTTAGCCAGAAAGGAATTGAAGTTGACCCTGATAAAGTCAAAGCAATTCAAGAAATGCCAGCACCAAAGCTGAAAAGCAAATCAGGGGTTTCCTCGGGCGTTTGAATTATATTTCCAAATTTATTTCCCACATGACGGCAACATGCGAACCGATATTTAAGTTGATAAAGAAAGATCAAGGTTGTGTGTGGATAGATGAATGCCAAAGGGCATTTGAGAGTATTAAAGAATATCTTCTTGAACCTCCTATCTTGCTCCCTCCCATAGAAGGAAGACCGTTGATTATGTATCTAACAGTGTTAGATAAATACATGGGTTGTATTTTGGGACAACTGGATGAAATAGGGAAGAAGAAGTTCGCTATTTATTATCTCAGCAAAAAGTTCACTGATTGTGAGTCGCGGTATTCCACACTAGAAAAGACATATTGTGCTTTGGCCTGGGAGGCAAAGCGTTTGCAGCAGTATATGTTAAGTCATACCACTCGGTTGATCTCCAAAATGGATCCAATCAAGTATATTTTTGAAAATCCTGCTCTTACTTGGAGAATTGCCCGCTGGAAGATGTTGTTATCTGAATATGATATCGAGTACCGCGCTCAAAAGGCTATTAAAAGTAGTGTATTGGCAGATTACCTTGCTCACCAGACGATGGAAGATCATCAGTCTGCAGAATATGAATTCCCAGATGAGGATGTGATGTTCCTGAAAGTGAAAGATTGTGATGAACCATTTCCTGAGGAGGGCCCTGACCCTGAATTTCATTGGAATATGGTATTTGATGGAGCGGTGAATGCTTACAGTAAAGGAATTGGTGTTGTGATTGTCACTCCTCATGGATTGCACATTCCTTTTACCGCAAGGTTACCATTTGATTGCACTAATAATATGGCGGAATATGAGGCTTGCATCATGGGTCTTGAGGAAGCTATTGATCTCAGAATCAAGATTCTAGATGTGTATGGTGATTCTGCTTTGGTGATAAATCAGATTAAAGGAGAATGGGACACTCGTCACCCTGTCATGATCCCTTACAAAGATTATGCTAGAAGATTATTACCCTTCTTCAATAAAGTTGAATTCCATCACATTCCTAGAGATGAAAATCAAATGGCGGATGCTCTGGTAACTCTGGCTTCCATGTACCAAGTGAATACTCAGAATGATATACCCTGAATTACAGTTCGACAATTAGAGTGGCCCGCTCATGTGTTTACGACAGAAGAGGTAGCAGATGAAAGACCTTGGTATTATGATATCAAGCATTTTCTTCAGACTCAGGAATACCCGATTGGTGCGTCGAGGAAAGATAGGAAGATACTGAGAAGATTGGCAGGCAGTTTCTTCCTCAGTGAAAATGTGTTATACAAGAGAAATTATGACATGGTCTTGCTCAGATGTGTGGATAGACATGAAGCATACATGTTGATGCATGAGATTCATGAAGGTTCATTTGGAACTCATGCTAATGGACATTCGATGGCTAAAAAGATGCTAAGGGCAGGTTATTATTGGTTGACAATGGAATCTAACTGTTACAAATTTGCAAAGAAGTGCCATAAATTCCAAGTTTATGCGGATAAGGTTCATGTGCCTCCGACACTTCTCAATGTGATTTCCTCCCCATGGCCTTTCTCGATATGGGTATTGACATGATCAGGATGATAGAACCCAAAGCTTCAAATGGGCACCATTTTATCTTGGTAGCAATTGACTACTTTACCAAATGGGTAGAGGCTGCTTCATATGCCAAAGTTACCAAATAGTTGGTGGTGCGTTTCATCAAAAATAATCTTATATGCCGGTATGGTGTACCGAGCAGAATCATCACTGACAATGGATCGAATTTGAACAACAAGATGATGACAGAACTGTGCGAAGAATTCAAGATTGTCCATCACAATTCATCTCCATACAAGCCAAAGATGAATGTGGCTGTTGAAGCTGCTAATAAGAATATCAAGAGAATTATCCAGAAAATGGTTGTCTCTTATAAGGATTGGCATGAAATGCTCCCTTTTGCTCTGCATGGATATCGAACATCTGTCCGTACTTCAACAGGAGCAACCCCATAACAGGTTTGACCAATTGAATTTGATTGAAGAGAAGAGAATGGCAGCTTTATGTCATGGGCAGTTATATCAGAAAAGAATGAAGAAAGCATTTGATAAAAAGGTCAAACCTCGTGAACTCAGAGAAGGCAACCTCGTGCTCAGGAAGATCATGTCTTTCAACACTGATTCTAGGGGCAAGTGGACTCCCAATTTTGAAGGCCCGTATGTTGTCAAGAAAGCTTTCTCTGGTGGTGCATTAATTCTTGAAACTATGGATGGCGAGGAGTTCCCACGTCCCATGAATGCTGACGCAGTCAAGAAATACTCCGCCTAAAGAAATAAAAGAACAGCTCGCTAAGTTGAAAACCCGAAAGGGTGGCTTAGGAAAAAAGGAGCGTCTCGGTAGGCCGAAAACCCGAAAGGGCGGTCTAAGCAAAAATTAGAGACATAAACAGAATAAAGTTCCCGCTAAGTTGAAAACCCGTAAGGGAAGCTTAGGAAAAAGTTAGGGATTTTCTTGGCAAGTAACTACGTTAGACAAGACTTGATCGATGAAGCAACAATCTTCTCGGATCCTCACCATACTTCAATAAAAGCCGCAGCTCAGGATTTCAAAAGTTGTTAGGGAGGATAGTGGTCATTGTATCTCAATGTATCTTTTCCATTATGTATTACCATTTCCCAAACATTTTAATCATCTGTGGAGTCTCGTCATTCACAGATTACCATTCTATTAATTAAATTTGAGCTTTTTCCCAATTCTTTGTGTTCTTATTTTATTTATCTTATAAAGACTCCATTTATTACTGATAATAACTCTTAAAGCAAAAAGATTAAAAAGCAAAATTGACTTTTCAAAAAAAAAAGAGATCTTTACAATTCAATTTACTTTGGGATTTGTGATGAAACAATGACAACAAAAATGGTGATCCCAATAATGAACAAACTTCGGTTGTTTTAAGAAGATTTACTTCCTTCATGAAGGTTTTCTCAGGTCATTTTGCTGGTATGTGCGCAGTCTTTGTGTGTTTCTCAAATAGTTAAAGACGATACCAGTAGGTGCAAGGTACAATATTGGGTTTGTGATCCCATTATCCCCAGTCAGGTCTTGGTTCACTTTTGATTTTGGGTTTCCATGGTTAGAAGCCTCCGTCCCAAATTCCCCAGCGAAGTCTTCCCTCATATGATGAAAGGTTTTATTCCCTTGGTATCCTGAGATGTCGCTCTTTCTACAGTATTGGCATTATTGTTGGTATTTAGTTCCCAGGCAACTAGTCCAGGGCTATATCTTTTCTCACTACACCAAAAAAGACTTACGAAAGCACTTTTTTTGGCCTTTAAAAGCGCTTAAAAGTGCTTTCTAAGGTGGCGCTGCTATAGGTTTTAGCAGCGCTTTTTGTTTAATGAAAAGCGCTTTCGTAGGTCTACCTAATACAACACTTTTTTTTAAAAAGCGCTCTCTTAAGTAGGCTTTTGGCAACGCTTTTTTATGAAGAAGCGCTTTCATAGGTCTACCTAAGGCAGCGCTTTTTTCTGGAAAAGCGCTCTCATAAGATTTCTTTTAGCAGCGCTTTTTTCTGGAAAAGCGCTATCTTAGGTAGGCTTTTAGCAACGCTTTTTTCTAGAACAATCAACAAACACTGGTGGGATCTAAAACAAATAGAATCAATGTTTTTTACAAATGAATCTCAGAATGTATAGAAAATAAATCAAATCTTACAGAACAAATAAAATAAAATCAATACATTATAGAATCAAATCAATTACAAACGATTTCAACCCCTAATTTTCCTAATCACTCTAAATCTAAGCTCTAATCAAACTTGTAACGATGTTTTGCAAAATCTGAAACCCTAAGCCCTATAAATAGCTAAAGAAGAATACAGAAAAGGGGGGAAGATCTGAAGACGGAGCAGAAAAGAAGAAAAAACTTAGAGGAATACGGAGCCTTGCTGTTGAAAAGGAGAAAATATGATTTAGGGTTTCAATATCTGAAACCATAAATCGCGACGCCGTCAACCTCCCTTAAACGCATCTCTGAGCCGCCATTACATCACCTTCGAAGGCCATCACCTCCCTTGACCTGCAAATCGAAAAGAAAGAAGAAGATAAGAACCAGAAACATAACATATCAGAACAATCGCGATCAGAGGTAAACGAAACTTAGCTTTTTGATTTCTGCATTTTGCTGTTATTATTTAGGGATGGTTAAGTTTTGATTTTATAGTCGGGGGAAGGATCGAGTTTGAGCGCCGCTGCGGGGTTGGTTTTAGGGTTTTATGTTAGATGATAAAGGAAGAAGGTGGAGTAGAGCGAGAGAGAGAGAGAGAGAGAGAGAGAGAAGAGAGAGAGAGAGAGAGAGAGAGAGAGAGAGAGAGAGAGAGAGAGAGAGAGAACGATAATGGTTAATGAACGAATGAACAAAAATGAAAATATAAAATGTATAAAAGTGATATATCATCCCTACGATTTTATGTGAGAATAGAAAAGTTATACGAATTGTGTTTTGATATTTATTATAAAACTACCTACGAAAGCGCTTTTAAAAGCGCTTTCTAAAGGTCATCTATAACAGCGCTTTTACATCAAAAAGGGCTTTGGTAGCATATCCTATAGCAGCGCTTTTAAAAGCGCTTTCTAAAGGCCAGCTTTAGCAACGCTTTGGAAAAGCGCTTTCTAAGGCTTACCTTTAGCAGCGCTTTTGAAAAGAGCTTTCTTAAGGTACCCTCTGAAAGGCCAGCTTTAGCAGCGCTTCACAAAAAGCGCTTTCTAAGGGTGACCTTTAGAAGCGCTTTTGAAAAGCGCTTTCTTAAGGCACCCTTTGAAAGCGCTTTTTTAAGCGAATTTTTTTTAAAACCTACAGCAGCGCTTTTTTTCAAAAGCGCTTTCTTTTATGTGCTGCTAAAACTTATTTTTGGCGTAGTGTATGAGAAGTGTTGAAATGATTATCAACCTTTGGGTTTTCACCCACCAAGTGCTGGGTGTAATTTAAAATCCCCGTGGGTTTGACCTCTTTCTATAATGTTGACTTCTTGATTCCCAGGGAGGCTATCCCAAGGCATCTTTTGTTAGATTAAGTTTTCATGATGTAAAGTTTCAATTTTCATTTTTTTCTCCAGGGCGGTAGGCTTGAATTCCTCAGTGAGGTTTGGTTGTTTCAGCGTCAGTCTACTTTATTTGAGGCTGGTCTTGCAATCTCCAGTAGGCATGTTGCTTTTGGAAAACTGGTTCTTCCGATGAAGCCGGAAGAAGGATGTTATATCCCGGTATCTGTTTGATTTGGCTACCTCCAGATTATGTATCTCCTCAGTGAAGTTAAGGCAGGCAATAGGTTTGGTTTCTGCAATTGGTTTTTACCTTTCATGGAATGATCTTTCTGGTTGATGTTTAGCCCGATGTTGTTAGTACCTGAGGCAGTTTTGTTTGTTTGTACTTATTGTGTATCCTTTTTACCAGCATATGCATGATAGCACTCATACATTTATACATACATCATGCATGGCTAAAAATCATCGTTCATTGACATTGTATTCTGACCTTCCTGTAGCGCTCTTTGCTTAGTTGATTTGGTTTTCCCTCTTGAGTTTTATTTCTCAAAGGATGTCTCTTCATTGGCCGTCTTGCTCCAGTTTATTTCTGATTCGGATATGTGGTTGCATGACAATATTATTTACTATGGATTTTTGAAAACTTTGAGTTTTGGTTTGTGCATTTTTTTTGTACGGGAATACTTTATCTCCTCAGCAGGAATATCGTGACATTTCCCCGGGAAGTCATATTTCTATCCCCAGAAGTTCATTTCTCTTTTCAATTCCCCATGACAACAAGTAACAAGTCTCTTTATTTGAGACAACTTATGTTTGATCTTTTCCAAGAAGATTTCCTTGGTTAAAGAAGAAGTGGAGACCTGTTCTAGGTGAAACACCAGAATTTTAGGGATAACTTGATATATTTTCTATTTCTACCTTCAGTGAACATTGGTAGGACATCGGCAGTGAACTTTGATGTTTATAATCTTTTTGCTATCTTCAGTGAACGTTGATAGTTCATCGTCAGTGAACGGCAGTGGTATGATATATTTTCTCTTTCTACCTTCAATGAACGTTGGTAGGACATCGGCAGTGAACGTCGGTGTTTATTATCTTTTTGCTATCTTCAGTTAATGTTGATAGTTCATCGTCAATGAATGGCGGTGGTATGATATATTTTCTCTTTCTACCTTCAGTGAACGTTGGTAGGACATCGGCAGTGAACGTTGGTGTTTGTTATCTTTTTGCTATCTTCATTGAACGTTGATAGTTCATCGTTAGTGAATGGCGGTGGTATGATATATTTTCTATTTCTACCTTCAGTGAACATTGGTAGGACATCGGCACTGATGATGAACTATCAACGTTCACTGAAGATAGCAAAACGATAATAAACACCGACGTGTGAACGACGGTGGTATGATACATTTTCTCTTTCTACCTTCAGTGAACGTTGGTAGGACATCGGTAGTGAACGTCAGTGTTTATTATATTTTTTATATCTTCAGTGAATGTTGATAGTTCATCATCAGTGAACGATGGTGGTATGATATATTTTCTCTTTCTACCTTTAGTGAATGTTGGTAGGACATTGATAGTGAACGTCGGTGTTTATTATATTTTTGCTATCTTCAGTGAACTTTGATAGTTCATTATCAGTGAACGGCGGTGGTATGATATATTTTCTCTTTCTACCTTCAATGAACGTTGGTAGGACATCGGCAGTGAACGTCGGTGTTTATTATCTTTTTGCTATCTTCAGTGAACGTTGATAGTTCATCGTCAGTGAACGGCGATGATATGATATGCATTCTCTTTCTACCTTCAGTGAACGTTGGTAGGACATCGGAAGTGAACATCGATGCTTGTTATCTTCCTCTCTGATTCAGTTCTTTAGGTTCACCTGTGATTTATTTTCCTAGTGGGGTTGCTCCTTTGTTTCTTCATTTTTGTTGCATCCCCAGTGATACTTTGCGTCTCTTTGGTAATGTTCATATGCATTCATATGCATAAGCATTTGCATGACATCTTAGGGCCAAAAATAGGGTTTGTTTTATATTTAAGTATCTTCGATCACGTCGACACGAAGATTTTTAACCTTCGTATCTCCGAATAGAAGAAACTTAAATAAGGGCAGTTGTTGTACCCCAATTTTTGCCCCTAAGATTCCTTCATCATACCATGTTGATTCAATCACAACAAGATCACATTAGGGATTTTTGTTTTTCTACCTATCTTTAGCCTTGCTCTTTTGAGGAGTTACCAAGCACCTTGACTTGTTTTCTTTTGTGATCATGAATATTTTGCTTTGATTTTTCTCTCTAATTAATAAAATGAAATGTTGGTTTGTCTTGCTTGTTAATAATGTAGGTAAAGGCAATGAGGTTTAGCAAGTTGCTTCATGGGTTCATGAGCTTATTTCCCTGACCTAGTCAATAGCTTGAGAAATTCAAACTTCGCTATTGGAGTGATTTTTGAAGAAATGGCATGACAAGGCTTATTTTGATTCAACATATCTCAAAGTTGTCATGATTGGACAAGGTCTTGTTCCTATTGGTCATAAGAGCATATTTCTATCTAATTTCAATATATGGAAGTGGTTTTGGTGGCTATGAGTCCTCATCATTATCCTCAACAACTTCTATTCACAAATGAAGAATATTGGCACAAGAAGTTTGTTCAAACTTGTCAAAGTTCCTCAAAGCATTCTCTTGATCTAGAGGCTAGGGTTTTGAACTTCAAAGGAGCATATCTTGCTCATCTTTTTTTATTTTTGAGTGATTCCAAATACATACTTCTCTTCAAAGAGTTACCAACAAATCACTTCAAAAGTTCCAAGGAGTTCTCATGTGGAAGGAACTTGGTGAAGAAGAAAGATTACAAGTCATCTAGATGAATCCCCAATTTTCCATATGTGACTTCAAATGGTCATAACTTGGTCAATTTTTATCACCTTGATCCCATTCTTTTTCCATGATGATATTAAGGATGTGTACTTCATGCCTTATTTTATGTGCAAAGTAAGAAAATGGATGCAAGTTTCCTTAAGAATGCAAAAGATTATATGTCATTTCATAATTTTTGGCCAACTTCAAAAAGTCATAACTTGCTCAATTTTTGGATATTTTGAGTGATTCAAATTGAAAAATTTCATTCAAGAGATCTACTTCATTCTATCTTTTTTGGTCAAGAGCAAATTCTAAATGGAAGGCCATGTTTGGATACAAAATATTATAGGTTATTTTTAAAGAAGAATTTGAAATATTTTTAAGTATGGAAAGTCAACTCTTTTTCTTCAACTTTGACTCCATGTAACTTTCAGCTCAAGCATCCATTTGATTCCATTCTTTTTCCATTGCAAAGCTTGTAACCTCATATTTTCAAAGCATCAAGAATTATGCCATAAGACCCCTTGAGTTGGAAATATCATGGATTTGAATTTGGTAGTTTGAGACTGAATTTTTCACAAAGTCAGGATTTTGAAATCTTTGTTTTGGCTTCTAATCACAAGTTTTCCACGCTTTTTTGTTTCTAATCATGATTAGCAACTTTCCAAAAGTGATTAGCATCATGAAACGCATGTTTTGGCTGAGTTTTGATCAAGTTTGAGTCACACTTTCTTCATGATGCAGACCCACACGAATTTCCTCTAAAACGCATCATTCACTCTTCCTTTTGATCCCTTTTGCTTTCCTATAAATAGAGGGTCATCCCCCATCCATTTTCCCAAGCTTAGATAGCCAGAATCACCCTGCCAAACTTGTTTCACAACCCAGAATTCAACAACTTCAAAATCCATTCTCAAGCCTTTTTCCCTCAATTCACCTTCCTTGATCTTTCCTGAAGCTAACTATATAATTACATTCAAGAATCGTGCCCTATACTGTTCCATAGAAGTCCAATTTCAGAGCTCTGCAACTCAACTTCAATAGGTAGATTCCTTCATCAATTCTTCAAAACTCTGATATCATTGTGTTGCTCTCATTGCCCTGGTTCTAGTTGCAACACTTACATTTCACTGGAAATACGTTTTGACCATGAATTTTCAAATCCCTTTTCAAAATTTTCCTTCCAAATTGCTTGAGCTACAATTTATATAAATTTGGCGCGAGGGTGTGGTTGTTTTCGTCTTAAAGAGACGAAGCGATTGGCATAGGTCTGAGCTTCTGATTTTACACTTTGAGAGACCTGTAAATCACGTTGGTTGGAGGTTGAAGATGACCTACGTGTCATCTTCCAACCAAAGATGGCACGCCGCTTGTTATTTTCAAAAATCTGATTTATATTTGATTTTGTACATTATTCACTAATGACCATGATATGCACAGCGCGCCAGATCTCTTGGATTTGATTACTAACGCGTTTTGACTCTCATCCAATGGTCCACATATCTTACTTTTATTTTCTTTTTTTTATTTTTATATTTTAATTGTTTTAAATTTCAAAAAAATCATAGAAAATTCATTTTTCGTCCAAAAAATCTGAAAAAGTTATGAAAAATATTTTTGATTATTCTCTTTCTGATTTTTATTTTTTCACAATTTAATTTTGTGTTTTGGTATTTTTTATAAATTTTACACTTAT
The DNA here is from genome assembly GCA_948472305.1 of Vicia faba. Classification (NCBI taxonomy): domain Eukaryota; kingdom Viridiplantae; phylum Streptophyta; class Magnoliopsida; order Fabales; family Fabaceae; genus Vicia; species Vicia faba. Next base: position 151,049,023 of record OX451735.1, read on the forward strand.
TTGATTTGTTTAAAATGTTTAAAAATACTTTTATACATTTTTAAATTCTGAAAAAATTATGGAATGATCCAATGATATTGTGACAAATATTGGTGACCTTATTTTTTTTCTTCTGACTTTACTATTTTTTTAATATTTTTGTTTATTTTACCCATTTATTTTAATTTTAAAAATAGTTTCTGACTTTTAAAAATTACCAAAAATTTTATAAAAATATTTGGACCCATTTCTGATTTTTCTATGACCTTATTTTTTATTTCTTGATTAAGTTTAACATAATTGATATTTTCCTCATTATTTTCCATTTTTTAAACATTTTTAAACCTTTTAATTTATATATTAATTATGATATTATTTTGTGATTATTTTCTGGCTATCTTGAGTTGATTTTTTGATCATGACTTTATTAACATCATTGGATCTTAGGTGTTGAGTTCAACTCCACCAAAATGGATGAATAATTTTAATAATAGTCTGATTAAATTTTTAATTCAAAAGTGGTTTATTCATCTTTTTACCCTAATCCTCTTCATCTCATCCCCTTCTCATTGCACTAAATGTTGTTGGAGCATGATCTCTATATCATGTCTCAAAACAAATGGTGCATAGATTGCTATTGATCGGCCTCAAAATAGGTGCGACTTCTATATAAGTCCACTTACGATTGCTTAACATAGCGCTAAATTTTGTCCCGATTCGAATAAATGTTCATTCGTGGCCCAAACTTATGATTGCAAGCCCAAGTATGTTAATTTGATCCAATAACCTTGAGATTCATTGTGTGAAGGCTTTGGTTCTACCAATCCTCTAATGGATCTGCAACACCTTTGATCAACGCGGATCACTTAAACATCGTTGATCATTATATGGTACTTATGAGAATTCCAAATGGATGATATACTTGACAAAAAGCAAATGCAACTTGTTGTGTGGAGGTTTTGCTTCTACCAATCTTCTAATGAGTTTCAAATGCAAGTTTCAAGATGGTCATCAAACTAACCACTAATTATTGACTTGTTTATATTATGCTTTTATTCTTTTTTATGCTTTATGTACTATTTATTTTTAGCATTTTCATTTCATGCCATTTTCATCTTTGCTCATTTGAGAATTTATTTTCTTGTCATTTTTACTTTGCTCACTTGAGCTTTTCTTTTCTTTTCTTAAGATACTTAATAATCAACATAAACCCTAAAAAACTCTTAATGGTACTTGAATTATTTGGTTACTATCCTTGGCATTATGGAGCAGAGGACTATTTCTTGGACTTAGGATTAGAAACCTTGGCCTATCTTGGAGACTTTGTGATCTTATCTAATTATTTTGTCTAGAGTTCTTGAGGTTTACCTCAAGACATTGGGTTGCTTGTTTTTTTTTTTGTGCAGGTTTTTATGATTAAATTCTTTGTTTGTAATCTGGAATTCACCCGTATACAGCCGTTACTCTGTCTAATTTTTGTGAAAACTTAATACACTTGAAGAGGTCTAGTATCTTTACTTGCTTGGTTTCAATCTAAAGAATGGGAATTCTATCTTGGCTCATAATGTCAAGATTTGGCTTCTTGTTGGTTAGATGCATCTTATCCTTAGCTTTTACCTTATGCTTTAGGATAGCCTCTTCTTCTCCTCTCATCTTCTTAAATTTCAAAAATCTTCTCCCTCCTTTTTAAAATCTTCTTGTTTTGAAACTTAAACAACTTTCATAATAAACTTGGACTTAGGTCCATGCATTTTCAAAATCTTTTCATAAATAAACCCCATTCAATTTAATAATACTTTGACATTTTTGTGAGAAGACTAAAAGTCAATCAATCTCATTTCAAACCATTTTGCCACTTTGGTTTTTATCTTTAAACTTTTCTCAAAAGGTTAGACTCTTGCCAATCCTTGTAGTGATGCAAACAACTATACTTCTACAATATATAGTGAAGTGAGATATTTTCCACTTAGGTGTTGAGTGAGGCATTGTTGATTTTAAAATCCAAGCCATATCCTCTACTTTGAGATGATACAAATTCTCCTTTCTCATGATTGTGGGTAGTAAGTATGTTTTCCACACGGACAATGACGATGATGTCTTATCTCTTAAAATCAACCAACACACTTGTGTTTCAATTTTTTTTTTAAAAAGACGAACTACATGTACCCTGATCCCCTATTGCACGAAAGGTGGTACGTAGACACTAAAGGTTCGCAACCGCGGCGGGTGTAAAAATCATAAAAATATATTTCTTTTCCCACCTCCACCATTCATTTTATATACAACACTTTTTTTATATAGCCAAAAATACAGATTTTACAAAGAGGTTCCTGCGGAGTACCGTAGATGTTTAGGGTGCTAATACCTTCCTTTGGCATAACCAACCCCCTTACCTTGAATCTTTCCCTTTTTTTGGGTTATTCGCTCTTTTCCCATTCCTTTAGAAACAATAAAGCGCGGCGGCGATTTTTATTTTTGATTTGTGTAAGTCTAGTCAATCCAATGGCTTAATCTTGAACATTTCTACCACTATACTACCCTAGGTTTCAATTCTCAGAAAATATTTTGGCCAACCTGAAACAGTTGACCCATGTCAAGGCTAAGGGGCAGGTTGTGGGCCTGACACTTCATTTGAGCGCCAATATTCCGATTGATCTCAATTCAGTATCATTGTGACTACAAGATATTGTCTGCTTTGTGTGTTAAAATCCTCACAATTTTGTCCTTTAGAAAGATATCTCATTAAATTAAAGTGCATGAGTGTCATATATAAATTACTCTTAACTTCCATTCTCACACAATTTTGGACTATTTTTATCTGATTTGATATATAAATTACATTTTAGTGTATTCTTTTGATACATTTATTTTGTCTGTAAAAATTGAAACAGAAAACACCGAAAGTAAACAACACTAATTAGCTATATAGGTATTTTTTGTTTGAGCTAGGATTTGAGCATATAGTTTCAAGTGATGACAATGAAGGAATCATTTGAATCATGTACAATATATAAATAAAGAAGAATTGTGATGTGAAAAGGACCAAAGATCATGCGTGGATATATATATTATATATATAATATGAATAAAGATTATTGGACTATATGCATTGTACAAACAAGGTACAGTACTTTAAAATTACGGCGCGGCACATGCTTATGAGTCATGACATAAGGAAACTCTCATTTTATCATGCACTTTTTTAATTATGCAAAACTATTTAGAAGAAAACAATACTATAAGTAGGGGCACTAGTTTCTTAACATCATATTCATGCCAACATCGTAAAGAGTAGAGGAGAAAAACTAAGTGTAAAAGTGGATCCAAGAAGGCATGGAAAGTTGCCACTATCTTCACAAACATCAGAGACTAAAGAGAAAGAGGAGTATCCATTAGTAGATACTAATGAGTTTGATGCTATTTATGCATCTAATTCTAATTGGTGTTCAAACACTGATTTCTCTACTATGGTTTCTGGTCTCTCTCAAGTCAATGGAAGTTCTAATAACAATAATCCACACATGGCACAACCAACTTCAAGTACTATTATCAATAAAGAATCTCAACCTCATGTAGATCAAGGTTTGTTTCTTGTCTCAATCTTAATTCATATACTTGTTCATTTCAAACAAGTTTTTTTTTGTCTTACTATAAATCAAAATATGATGATCTTATGCAGCCATAACCATTGATCTACATGATCATATAGTAATAATTAATATAGGGTAAACTATATTATTTGTTGCAAATATATTTAAATTATGATATATCTTTCATCTATTTTATTTGGGAAAAGTAAAGCCTTCTCTCTTGAAAATATTATTCCTTTAGAGTTCAAATTACTTAGAAAAGAGATCATAAGGAGTATTTTCCTTTAGACTTTTATGTGTGTTTATAAATCAAAATATAACATTATTTGATAATTAAAATATTTAGACATCTTTTTGAAAAGACCTTTGAATAGAAAGTATTAATTCTTTTAGGATTAGGTTTTAGAGACTCTTCTCCATCTTCAAAAGAATGATGGCTACGTGGATTAGATTGATCGCTGACAAGATAAGAGGATTTTTTGGAATTTTGGTGGGAGGAGACCGATCTTCACTCATGAAGAATCTATGGTAGATGATATTTTCTCGGTCTTATGGAAGTTTCAGTTTAGTGAGGAAAATAGTAGGTGGATTTGGAGACATAATAAAGATGATTTGTTCTCAGTGGCGACTGTCTATAAAATTCTGATTAGTATTTGCCATTTTCCAAAATATTATTTATATAGACAGAATTTGAAGTCTTTCCGTTATTTGGAATAATTTTTTAAAGTGGTGGTCTTTTCTTGGCAACTTCTACAAGATAAATTTTTTAGAAAATGGGTTTAAATTAGCCTCTCATTTGTTCATTACCTGCAACCTGGCTTCTACTGTTTGATATAAGATATTTAGTTGGTTAGGGATTCAGTTGCCCCTTTATAAGGAGATGAGATTTCTTTTTGCATTTTTTTCTTTCTTTAGGTAGTAGGGATAAATCTAGGAGAGATTTTTTGTAACGGCATAAACTATATGTTTGAGGTGTAATACTAAGTTATTTTTTTCCTCGTCAACAAACGTGAAAGAAATTGAGAATAAGAGTATTTTTTTGTTTGGACTTAATTTATTAACAAGTCAACATTTAACTCATCTTACTTCTTCGATTAACTTCAGAATTTTATAATGTATCTTAATCAATAGCGAATCAAAAGTTCTAACTTATTTAGAATGATCAATGGTCTTCGGTTTAGCTAGTGTTTTATGATATATTGATGGTGAATAATAAAAGACTAAATGGAGTATAACTTTTTTCACTAAAGTTTGTTAAAAATATTTCATATCATTTTTTCCTTGTTTTTCTTGTTTTGTATGTGAATGTAGTTGAAGAAGTAAAAAAGAAACCTCACTTTAGAGGAGTGCGACAAAGACCATGGGGAAAATGGGCAGCAGAAATACGTGACCCAATAAAAGCAGCTAGAGTTTGGCTAGGAACATTTGATACAGCTGAAGATGCAGCTCTTGCATATGACAAAGCAGCACTCAAATTCAAAGGCACAAAAGCTAAACTCAATTTCCCCGAAAGAGTTGTTCAATGCAGCAACAACAATAATTCTAGTAGTGCAATTCAGCAAAGTGGTTATTCTGTTGATAATCAACAAGTTTTTCCAAATTTGTTTCAATATGCTCAGATTCTCTCTAGTGATGCCGAGTTTCCTTATTATGCATCTCATCTTTTCAATCAAGATCAACAACATGGAGATGATGTTCATCGTCCACCTGGCCAGTAGAATCTATGCAGTATCGGTGGTTGTTCGATCTAGATCAATGGTTTATGTCAATTTTGGCCTAGAAACTTGAGTTATGGATTTATGTCTTGTAAAAGAGGTTATTGAATCTCCAAAATAGTTTCAAATTTAAACTTATAAGTGTTTTGTTTTGATCATTCAGGTCTCTACTTGATGTGAGAGTATATTTTACACACAAGTGTGTGTATTGCAATTGTTATATTTTTCACCTTGTCAAACGTGCATTAAGGTTAAAGTGGGACCACTTTCTATTGATAGTTATGTATGAGAAACAACTCTAACTTGTTTGAATTTACTTTTGTAACTCAAAATAAATTTATATTCTTAATATATGATATTAAGGTATTTGGGTGGAGTCTAACTCAATATTATAAAAATTATACCTTCACATTTCGTATAATTAGGATAGTGTGTGGATATTAACTTTACATGGTCTATGTTGTGATTGATTCTGATATTGTTAGGAACTAAAAACATGTAAGTGAAAGTATAAGAAAATTGTTAGGAAGAATTTTTTTTTATATGTTGAAAGAAACAATTTGGCTTATATATAGCCTTATATAGATGAGAAATTGAAATAAAAACTACCCATACTTTCAATCCACTGCTAGTATTTCCTAATAATATAGTAGACTAACTTAAAGGAAATAACTACGCTTCAAAAATAGGAAAATCATAAACTGGCTAACAAATCATCCCTTAAACTGAATTATGCAAACAATTTATATCACTCTCTGAACAAACTCCTAGAGATCTGAGTAGCTTCAGGAAAACATCCATCTTGAGTGGTTTCGTCATAATATCTTCCAATTGTTCTTGTTTGTTACAGTGTATCAGCTTAACAGTTTCAGCCTTTGTCAGATCTCGAAGGAAATGAAAATGAACATCAATATGCTTACAACGACCATGCATTATGGGATTCTTCGAAAGCTTAATAGCATAACTACTATCACAATGAATCACAGTGGCTTTGCTTTGATTTTTACACGGTTTTCCCATCACTCTTTACAGTCATATGGATTGACATGCACATGAAGCTTCACCTATAAACTTTGCTTCAGTGGTTGATAGAATCATAATTTGTTGTTTCCTCGGTGACCAAGATACAACACCTGAACTCAACAAGAAAATATAATCTGAAGTACTCTTCCTATCATCCAACTCCCCTGCATAGCCATTGTCAGTGTAAGCGACAAGCTCAATGTTTTCTTCCTTCCTGTACAAGATTCTAAACTCTTAAATATCCCAGCACCCTTTTGACCACTTGTAAATGCAGTTCAACAGGATTCTCCTACCTGCTAATTAGATTCACCATAAACACCATATTTTTAACAAAATATCGGTCTATAGTAGGTCTTATCAACCTTCACACCAGACTCATCTTTTGTGAGTTTAACACCAGTAACAATTGGATTGTGCATTGAATTTCTTCTATCCAGTCTAAACCTTTGCAACATCTCTAATGCATACTTATTTTGCCATAGGAAAATGTCATTTGATCGTTGCATCACTTTAAGACAAAGAAAGTATATCATTTTACCAAGATCTATCATGTCAAATTCATGTTTCATGGAGCTTTTAAATTTTGGAAATATCAGCTCTTCGTTTCTGGTAAATATGAGATCATCAACATACAAACTAATAATTAATAATTTACCTTCTTTTTCCGTCTTTGTAACACCATTTTTCCCGTCGGTAAAATTTAAACAAAAATCAGAGTAAATTAATTTCTAAAATACAACATCCAAATAGGATATCACATGCTTCATACATCATACATGCTCATTAATTAAGATGAGGGTTTTGCCCTATTGGTACCACATGCATAGAGTCAGTATCATGCTCATTGCATTACACTATTATTAGTAATTGATGGTTTGATTATTAAACAAATTTCTAATTCTTTTATGATGGATGTTTGTGTTGTTTGTTGCATATAATTATATTGATGTGTTTCACAGTATGATAAACGATAAAAAGGTGTGAGATAAAGAGGTGTAAATGATGTGTACTTGAATTGCTATCTGCTCATTATTGTGCTTCATCTTATATTGTTATGATATCTCACCCTTTATGTTTGAATGTTGCCTCTATGTGGGTAACATGCAGATGATCCGAAGTAGCTCGAGGTCGAGGCCAGCTGAAGAGTTCTTTCAATTTTGCGTAGATTGTGTCGGTGTATGCTCTGATACGTAACACTTAGGGGTTTCACATTTGTTTTATTTCGTTGGGAGTTAACTTTGCACTACTCTATTGTTTGAGTTTAATTTATGACTATGCTGAATTTCGAAGGATGATAATTATCACTCCGATTGGAGAATTGAGATAATTTTTATTGATGTTTTTCTGCTGCGAATAAATGAAAGGAAGTTTAAGACTTTTTGAACATATGAGTTGTGTTGTGTATCTTAATTAAGGAGCATGTCTGATGTATGAAGTATGTGACATCCTATTTTGATGTTGTATTTTATAAATTAATTTACTCTGCCAAAACATGACGTGGGAGTTGGAATGAAGGATGCGGGAGTTGAGTACAGAGTGATAGTATCGTGTGAATTTTCGAGGACGGAAATATTCTAAGTGGAAGAGAGTTGTAACACTCCGATTTAATTAGAATTGTTTTTAATTAAATAATTAGAGGATGCGGTGTATTCTTATAAATTAGTCGGAGTTATTCTATTTAATAATTGAATGACGTGATGTATTTATATGAGTTGATGAATTTATATGATGTGTTTATATGTGTTTTAATGGAATTATTAGAAGATTAGAAGTAGTGAGAATTGTAGAAGTAAAAGTGTGGAGTCATGGGGTGAATGGAGAATATTAGTATCATTGTTGTTATTATTATTATTATTATTATTATTATTATTATTATTATTATTATTATTATTATTATTACTATTGCTATTATATGAGATAAATAGTAACTATAATATTAATAATTAAATAATTAAATTAATTTAGTAATAGGAAGAGGGGTATGATGGGGATATCTATATTAGGGGTCTAAAAGTGCAAAGAGGTTTTGGTTATTCTGATTCATCGTAGAAAACAAAAGAGAAGCGTAGAAGTGAGAAGAGGAGAAGGACACTAGGAAGCTAGGGCAACAAGATTCGTCGTTGGAATCAAGAAGCGACCAAAAATCTAAGGTAAGGGGGGATTCTAACACTATAATGAGTTGCCTAATGATGGGGTATGGTAGAATTTAGGTTTCCTTGTTGTATGTTTGAATTTTCTCTCTAATTGGTGTTTTTGGGGTTTTCTCCCATTGAAGAATTTCGATGCATTTTGGATGATTGATTGTGAATTTGTTGATGTGTTTTAGTTAAAAACGATAGACATGTGTTGGTAAATAATTAGCATGTTTTTGAAACATTATTTTGGTGGGAAAATTGAGAGTTTAGGCTTTGAAGCATGAAAATTTCGTATTTGAAAAGTTGCAGATTTTTTATTGTCATCGCAGGGTAACGGGTTACCGAGTTATGGTAACTAGTTACCATATGAAAATTTGGAAAACAGAGGCTATTGTAATATGCAATAATCAGTTACCGTAAGTGGGTAAGTGGTTACCTCGAGAAAATTTGAAAATACAGAGTTACTGACTTTACAGTAACCGGTTACCACCAGAGGGTAACCGGTTACCACTGTATTGAAAAGAATTTTGGAAAAATTGAAATCTCCAAAACTTTTGTCTCGGATAGTCATTTGACGCGCCGTTTGGACCGTTGAAAAGAAAAAATCATTTTCTATTTTCTAAAAATAAATTATAACTCAGTGGCTAATTATTTCACTGACATTGATACTAATCTGTGTGTATTCCTGAGTAATATGCCATAAACTATGTTGTGAATGATTAACTTGATGTTGTACGAATATTTTAATTGTGTGACATGATATGAGTGATGATGATGATGATGGCATGTATTGGCGTAGTATTGATACGTACAAGTAATCAATGTAAAATTGTGTTATTGCATATCAGTGTCGCATGCATTCATTAAAGATGACATGTATTGGCGAAAGATGGCATGTATTGGCGAAAGAAGGCCTTTATTAGCGAAAGATGGTATGTATTGGCGTTGCTACCCAAGTTGGCATTATTAAGATGAGGCTTTTGCCCTATTGGTACCACATGCATAGAGTTAGTATCATCCCCATCGCATTACAATGTTATTAGTAATTGATGGTTTGATTATTAAACGAATTTCTAATTCCGTTATGATGGATGTTTATGTTGTTTGTTGCACATAATTATATTGATGTGTTTCGCAGTATGATGAACGATAAAAAGGTGTGAGATAAAGAGGTTTAAATGATATGTAATTGAATTTTTATCTCCTCATTATTTTGCTCCCTCTTATATTGTTATGACATCTCACCCATTCTATTTGAATGTTTTCTCTACGTGGGTAACATGCAGATGATCTGAAGTAGCTCATGGTCGAGGTCAGCTGAAGAGTTCCTTTAGTTTTGTGTAGATTGTGTTGGTGTCTTATCTAATACGTAACACTTTGGGGTTCACATTTATTTTATTTCATTGGGAGTGAACTTTGTACTACTCTATTGTTTGACTTTAATTTATGACTATGTTGGATTTTGAAGGATGATAATTATGACTCTGGTTGGAGAATTTAGATGATTTTTATTGATGTTTTTCTGCTGCGAATAAATGAAAGAAAGTTTAAGACTTTTTGAATATATGAGTTGTGTTGCGTATCTTAATTAAGGAGCATGTATGATGTATGAAGCATGTGACATCCTATTTTGATGTTGTATTTTAGAAATTAATTTACTCTGATTTTTATATAGTTTATCAACGAGGAAATAGGGTGTTACAATTTACTTTATGATGCCAAAACGTGACATGGGATGTGGAATGAAGGATGCGGGAGTTGAGTACAGAGTGATAGTATCGGGTGAACTTTCGAGGACGAAAATATTATAAGTGGGAGAGAGTTGTAACATTCCCGGTTTAATTAGAATTGTTTTTAATTAAATAATTAGAGGATGTGGTGTATTCTTATGAATTAGTTGGAGTTATTCTATTTAATAATTGGATGACGTGATGTATTTATATGATTTGATGAATTTATATGATGTGTTTATATGTGTTTTGATGGAATTATTGGAAGATTAGAAGTAGTGAGAATTGTAGAAGTAAAAGTATGGAGACATGGGGGTAAATAGAGAATATTAGTATCATTGTTGTTATTATTATTATATTTACTATTGCTATTATATGAGATAAATAGTAACTATAATATTAATAATTAAATAATTAAATTAATCTAGTAATAAGAAGAGGGGTATGATGGGTATATCTATATTAGGGGTTTAAAAGTGAGAAGAGATTTTGGTTATTCTGATCGATTGTAGAAAACGGAAGAGAAGCATAAAAGTGAGAAGAAGAGAAGGGAACTAGGAAGCTACGGCAAGAAGATTCACCGTAGGAATCAAGAAGCGACCAAAAATCTAAGGTAAGGGGGGATTCTAACAATATAATGGATTGCCTAATGATGGGGTATGGTAGAATTTAGGTTTCGTCATTGTATGTTTGGACTTTCTCTCTAATGGGTGTTTTTGGGGCTTTCTCCCATTAATGAATTTTGATGCATTTTGGTAAATTGATTGTGAATTTGTTGATGTGTTTTGGTTAGAAACGATAGACAGGTGTTGGTGAATAATTAGCGTGTTTTTAAAACATTATTTTGGTGGAAAATTGAGAGTTTAGGCTTTGAAGCATGAAAAATTCGTATTTGAAAAGTTACAGATATTTTACTGTCATCGCGGGGTAACGAGTTACCCAGTTATGGTAACTAGTTACCACATAAAAATTTAGAAAACAGAGGCTACTGTATTATGCAGTAACTGGCTACCGTAAGCGGGTAACCGGTTACCTCAAGAAAATTTGACAATACAGAGTTACTGACTTTACAGTAACTGGTTACCACTAGAGGGTAACCGGTTACCACTGTATTGGACAGAATTTTGAAAAAATTGAAAACTCCATAATTTTTGCCTTGGGTCTTCGTTGGACCGTAGAAAAGAAAAAATCATTTTCTATTTGCTTAAAATAAATTATAACTCGGTAGCTAATTATTTCACCGACATCGATACTAATCTGTGTGTATTCCTGAGTAATATTCCATAAATTATGTTGTGAATGATTAAGATGATGTGGTACGAATATTTTAATTGTGTGACATGATATGAGTGATGATGATGATGGCCTGTATTGGCGTAGCATTGATAAGTAAAAGTAATCAATGTAAAATTATGTTGTTGCATATCAATGTCGCATGCATTCATTAAAGATGACATGTATTGGCGAAAGATGGCATGTATTCGCGAAAGGTGGCCTGTATTGGCGAAAGATGGTCTGTATCGGTGTTGTTACCCAAGTTGGAATTATTAAGATGAGGGTTTTTCCTTATTGGTACCACATGCATAGAGTAAGTATCATCCTTATTGCATTACACTATTATTAGTAATTGATGGTTTGATTATTAAACAAATTTCTAATTCCATTATGATGGATATTTATGTTGTTTATTGCACTTAATTATATTGATGTGTTTCATAATATGATGAAGGATAAAGAGGTGTAAATGATGTGTACTTGGATTGATATTTGCTCATTATTGTGCTTTCTCTTATATTGTTATGATATCTCACCCTTTCTGTTTAAATATTGTCTCTACGTGGGTAACATGTAGATGATCCTAAGTAGCTCGAGGTCGAAGTCAGCTGAATAGTACCTTCAGTTTTGCGTAGATTGTGTCGGTGTTTGCTCTAATAAGTAACACTTGGGGGTTTCACGTTTGTTTTATTTCGTTGGGAGTGAACTTTGCACTACTCCATTGTTTGAGTTTAATTTATGACTATGCTAAATTTTGAAGGATGATAATTATGACTCTGGTTGGAGAATTGATATGATTTTTATTGATGTTTTTCCGCTGCGAATAAATGAAAGGAAGTTTAAGACTTTTTTAACATATGAACTGTGTTGCGTATCTTAATTAATGATCATGTATGATGTATGATGCATGTGACATCATCTTTTGATGTTGTATTTTAGAAATTAAATTACTCTGATTTTTATATAATTTACCAACAGGGAAATATGGTGTTACAATTTACTTTATGATGCCAAAACGTGACGTGGGGGTTGGAATGAAGGATGTGGGAGTTGAGTACGAAGTGATAGTATCAGGTGAGTTTTCGAGAACGAAAATATTCTAAGTGGGGGAGAGTTGTTACACCCTGATTTAATTAGAATTTTTTTTAATTAAATAATTAGAGGATGCAGTGTATTTTTATGAATTGGTTGGAGTTATTTTATTTAATAATTAGATGCCGTGGTGTATTTATGAGTTGATGAATTTTATGATGTGTTTATATGTATTTTGATGGAATTATTGGAAGATTAGAAGTAGTGAGAATTGTAGAAGTAAAAGTGTAGAGACACGGGGTGAATGGAGAATATAAGTATCATTGTTGTTATTATCATTATATTTATTATTGCTATTATATTAGATAAATAGTAACTATAATATTAATAATTAAATAATTAGGTTAATCTAGTAACAAGAAGAGAGGTATGATGGGGATGTCTATATTATGGGTCTAAAAGTGATAATAGGTTTTGGTTATTCTGATCGGTCCTAGAAAACAGAAGAGAAACGTAGAAGTGAGAAGAGGAGAAGGACACTAGGAAGCTAGGGCAAGAAGATTCATCGTAGGAATAAAGAAGCGACCAAAACTCTAAGGTAAGGGGGGATTTTAACACTATAATGGTTTGACTAATGATGGGGTATGGTAGAATATAGGTTTCGTTGTTGTATGTTTATATTTTCTCTATAATTTGTGTTTTTGGGGTTTTCTCCCATTGATGAATTTTGATGCATTTCGGATGATTGATTGTGATTTTGTTGATGTGTTATGGTTAGAAACGATGGACAAGTGTTAGTGAATAATTAGCATTTTTTTTAAAACATTATTTTGGTGAAAAATTAAGAGTTTAGGGTTTAAAGCATGAAAATTTTGTATTTTAAAAGTTGCAGATTTTTTACTGTCATCGCAGGGTAACGGGTTACCCAGTTATGGTAACTATTTAACACATAAAAGTTTGGAAAACATAGGCTACTGTAATGTGCAGTAATCGGTTACCGTAAGTGGGTAACCGGTTACCTTGAGAAAATTTGAAAATACAGAGTTATTGACTTTATAGTAACCGGTTACCACTAGAGGGTAACCGGTTACCAATGTATTAAACAAAATTTTAGAAAAATTGAAATCTCCATAACTTTTGCCTCGGGTGTTCGTTTAATGCCCGCAGTTGAAAAGCAAAAATCATTTTCTATTTTCTAAAACCAAATCATAACACAGTAGCTAATTATTTCAGCGACATCGATACTAACCTGTGTGTATTCCTGAGTGTGATACAGTGAGAGAACTGACTTGAGGTTTTGCGTTTGTGCTCGCAAATGTCGCGGTTAGCAAGAGTCGCCACCGACTTTTATTTTATCCAAAAGGAAAGGTAAAAAAGCACAGGAAAGACCTTTGAGATGTTTTCTTGAGTTCGAGGGTAGATTATGAAAAGGGAAGGTGCTAGCACCCTTTTCATCCATGGTTTTCCATGGGCTCTTAGTTACTTGTTTAGATCACTTGATTTGCTTTGAAATTGTTTGAAATGGTGCTTTGTGTGGTTTTGAAAGTATTTTGAAAAGAGGCCATTCGTTTAGGCAATCTTTGTAATGATTCTCGTTCGTAAGAATGTATACAAAGATGTTTGTCTTTTGAAAAATGTTTCAATGTTTTGAAAGATGTTTGGAAATGTTTTTGAAATGTGTGTGTGTCTGAAAATAGCAAGGATTGTTTTGAAATGGAGCAAGTAACTAGAAGCTATCTACCTACTCAAATGTCTTTCTTGTGCATTTTTATTCCTTTGACATTGTTGACTTACCATTGATTTAGTAAACAACCCTATCTTTGGATGTTAAACGGGACGGGCGTGGGTCAACGTATGACCATGATAGCAATGTTGCCAAGTATCTTAGCATTTTTTGAGGGACCAAGATCATTTTGTTTTAGGCAACCTTTGTATAGCGTCATCGAGGGACTATGATCTTATTTTTGTTTTGTTTTGCCAAGATACTTCGCATGCGTAACATGGCCATTTTAATTTAGGCAACCAAGTGGGTGAAACCCTAAGGGTGCTTGTGTGTAATGTGTGTCATTTTACATGCATTTGTCTTGTCTTGTGTTAGGTCTTTTCTATTTGTTGGTTTTTGGTCTTGTCATACAAACCCTAGTTTACTAAACATGGTATAAATGTGATAAATTGCGTAAATGTAAACTAAGCTATTACAACAATTATTATAGGAGGGGGGATACAAGTTTTTGAATGGGGATATTGCACAAAATAAACCCTAAAAATACTATTACAACCCAATTGAATATTGTGCGAATTAAATAAATGTACAAATACTTAAAATGCAATGCAAATGTATTTATGTAAAAATGTTTTGGTATTTTGTTTTTGTATGAGAAAATAAATTAAATAACCCTAGAAAATAAGGAAAAATAATATTATTATTTTTGAAAGGGGGAAACCCTAATTTTTTGATTAAAGAGAATATATGTTCTATTTTAATATTTTGTCTATTTTTTGTACAAGAAAATAATAAATAATATTATATGTCAATATTAAAAATTAAAATATGTATTGAAAATAATTATTTATGACAATAAATAATATAATAAAAATGTATAATATTTTTAAATGTATTTACAATTTTATTTAAGAAAATAAGTTCTATAAACTATTTTTTATGTGAAAAAATAATAAAAAAATATAATAAAAATTGCAAAAATTTATTTAATTATTTTTTAAGATTTTTTAATGCTCAGAAAAAATAATCAAAAGCCATAAATGTAAAAATATGAGAAAATATGAAAAATATAACAAAATAAGTCAGGGGGTGCAAATAGTGGTCAAGGGGGTGTGAAAATCAAAAACAGAAGGCCCAAGGCGCAAAAAGCCCAGAACAGTCATCCTTGTCCTCCGGCCAAGCTTCTTGCGCACGCGTTTTCGTTCAACCTGTAACTCTCAGATGCTTGCACAAAAACAAAAACTTAAAACATGAAACTTGTGGCATTTAATCTCACGATTCCAACCATATAAAATTTGCAACCTAACTCTCAAAGATCAGAGAGAATTTTAATGGCTCCAATTTGTGACCTAACTTTTTCAGCAACTTCAAGATTTAAATTCTCACAAAACAGTTAATATAAATGACAAGTATGCATATGTACAGCTTCACCATGTTATGGACTACATTTTTTCTTCACAAATCGTGGCTTGAGGATGCCTAAATACAGAGATAGAGTTTGAGAAAAATACCTCCTTCAGCTAGATTTGGATATGACAATGTGGGGACTTTGAGGGAGGCCTGAGGATCGTGTGAGCTTCCTTGAACTTCCTTCAAACTATTCCAATGCCTAGTTTGCTTTGTGGGTGGCCAGAACTCTCTGCACAAGTCAAGTTGCAAGCTCCAAGTTTGAAAATGGAAATGGATGAAACAGGGCTCACAGATGCGGGATAAGGGCTTGGATAGCTTTGATATGATGTGGATAAGATGTTTCAAGTTCCAAGCCACAAAATGCACGAGCAAAAAATGAGTTTGCTATGGTTTTGCAGAAACTGGATGTTTGGGCAGAAAAATGAAGTTTTGGAGTTTTTGAGTATTTCAGATGTCAAGCATTCGTGTTTAGCCTTGCAATGAGTTTGTATATTTGTATAGAATGATACAAAGTCCACTCCTTATCAGCTGTACAAGTTCTGACCTCTTTTGCAACTTTTCTCGCATTTGAAGAAAAGTGAAGTGACCAATGCAAACATGCTTGTACTGGCTGGCTTGTGAGCTACAAAGAGTTGGTATACATTGCTTGTGACCTGTAGAAATTATTTACATCAAAGGGACAGGTCCAAGGCTCAAGATGGACAAAGTTGCAAAAGTTACACTTTATGAAAATGGCAATGTGAGCTTTATGCCTAAAATGGAATTACAACTTGTACAATGCTTCAAAAGTGAAAATAAAATCTTTAACCTCTGAGTTTGCATTTAATTATGGAGTGTAGAATGAGTTTAGGACCTGTAATGCAAGGTACAAGCATCATGGATCTGATTTGCAACTTGATACTTTGTGAAAATGGCATGAACAAAAGTGATAAAATGCCAACTTCTTCTCTTCGATTCTCCCTAACCAAATATGATCTTGGAGAGTTCTTGGACATTTTGGAAATCTTGCAATGTACTCTATAGTCCATCTTTGAAATGTATTTTGAGATACCTCTTGGAACTAGGTGAAAAATGTCCATGAAGTTGGATCAAAAACCTGCCTAAATTAGGGCAAAATTTCACTAAGTTATTTAGTTCATGGACCTATGTTCACAAATTCATAACTTGAGATCCAAGCATATTTTGGGAAACGTTTGTGAAGAAAAGTTGTAGATTTCATGGAGGACTACAACTTTCATGTTGGAAGTTTTCTTTGAATCAAATTGCATCATAGTGAAAAAGTGGTGGAAATTGGGGAAAAATAAGAAAATTTCCATACTTAGAAAAATTCTAAGTTATGAAATTTTTCAAATTCAAAACCCTAATTTTCAAAATTGGTTTTCTTGGTGAAAAGGTTTCATGTTTTGGCATATCTTGAGGAATTATGACCCTTGACACTTGATTTTGACCAAAAAGTCAAAGTTTGACTTTTCAGTGTACAATTGACTTTTGATCAGTTGACTGCAAAATTCATCTGTCAATCCAATGAACTTGAGATCTTTTGAACCATGTAATTAGGTCAAGATGATGCCATTGGATCCTTGAGATCATGTTTGAACCCAATTGGTCATTGGCTAGGTTAAAAATCAGAAATTACCCTTTCTTAGTCAAAACCCTAATTTTGACCATTTTGCCTTTTTGATGATTTGATCAAATTTCTTGAGGAGTTATGATCCAAACTTGATCAAATGATACATATGAGTCTAAAATGTTGATGTGGATCAAAAATTGTGAAATTTGACTGTAAATTGGCCATGTTTGACTTTTTCCCCAATACAGCCGATTTTTAGGTTAACTGTCCAATTGACTTGTCAAAAATGTGATCAAGGTTTGAAACTTAACATGAGAAATCTTAGGGGTCAAAGATGGTGTATGAAAGTCACATGAAGCATTGATGGTCCAAAAATCCTTGTGCAAACTCAAACCCTAATTTTGGGTTATCAGTGCAAGGTGATGTGTCTTGAGCTGACCAAACCCTAATCTTGTCTTGAGTCCAAGAAGTCTTGTGAGAAAAATCTTGATAAATGAGAGAGCAAATTTTGGGGTACAACAGCTTCCCCTGTTCAATCTTCTTGAACCTGAAGAGTTAGATTGGCGAGTTTTGTCGTTCGTGACTCGAAGGTAAAAGATGATTGGACACTAGAGTGCCCATAAATTTGCACTCGTCAAAGTGTAGTTGAGGGAATGGGCTTAAAGATGCCATTTGGAGAGATGATAGAATCTTGTTGGAGATGGGCTTGTAGATGCCATCCAAGAATGTTTGTTGAGTTGTAAGTTGTAAGTTAAAAGAATGAGTATTCAGAATGGTGTCCGCGTCTAGAACGTATCTGAACTGTATCTGGAGACTGAATCTGTATGAGCAAAGGAACAACAGTCGTGTCTGGAGCGTATCCGAGCTTGAATCTGAATATGGACCAGAATGGCATCCGTGAGTGGAGCGTATCTGAACTTGAAATCTGAATGAGTATCAGGATGGCATCCATATCTGAAGCGTATCTGAAATGTATCTGAATGAGAAATAGAATGGATTCCGTGTCTGGAGTGTATCTAATCTGTATCTTATAGTTGAAATCTGAATAAGTATCAGGATGGCATCCGTGTCTGGAGCGTATCTGAACTTGAAATCTGAATGAGTATCAGAATAGCATCCTCGTCTGGAGTGTATACGTACTATATCATGATTGTATACTGTTAATGGTAGCTTGTTAATCTTATCCTGAAAAGGGTAAAATGTTAGCTGAAACACAAAGTTATGTTGCATGAAATGTATAATGCAATATATGTGTTTTATGATATATGTACGTAATGTATGCGCATGTAAGCTGATTTGCTGTATTGCTGAGGAAAATAAATCCTTGACGGTTGCTGGGGATTTAAAAATCCTTGATTGCTGCTGAGGATATGAAATCCTTGGCGACTTCATTGGGGATATAGGGATTCTTCATGTCTTGAAGTTGGAATATTTGACAAAAGTTCTGTTGTGAGCAATGCTGTATACTGCTTGAGTAACCTGCTTGGGGAATCCGGAGAATTTTGATGACTTCTACTGGGGACTACACAATGGGAATCCTTATTCTGCTTGGGAATAAAGAAAACTCCGATGACTTCTGCAGGGAATTAATAAAGAGAATCTTCATTCTGTTGGAGAGCAATGAAAACTCTGTGGGGAAGAAATCTATACTGCTGGGGAGTAGGTTCAGGAGTTTGGGTTGTCTTCCATTCTACTGGGGAATTATCCTAGGTTTGGGAGAAACAAAAGTTAACTGTTATCTGGTTGATTTCCAGGCTTCAAGACAACTTGCTGGGGAATTTGGAGATACTGAATGGTTTCCGCTGGGGATTAATAGTTTGAAGTTTTGGCTCCGTTGGGGATCTTAGTGACATACTGTAAGGATTGCTCATGGAATAGCCTAAAGACGTTTTCTTAATCTTCCAACCTGTCAGCAATTATTCTTTTTCATCCTGTTTATTTGTAAACAGTAATTATGTTCAAATGTATATGTTCATTAATGAATCATTGGACGTTTTTGCACATAAAAACACAAGTGTAAAAGAAAAAGGCAAATAGTTTTATGTACTTTGAAAGAGATATCTTTGTATTTACTTTGAATAAGTGTTTTGTACAAAGGAGACAGACATCCTAGTAAGAGGATGGCGTCATAAGAATAAGAAAATTTATACAAAGA
This sequence comes from Vicia faba, assembly GCA_948472305.1. Classification (NCBI taxonomy): domain Eukaryota; kingdom Viridiplantae; phylum Streptophyta; class Magnoliopsida; order Fabales; family Fabaceae; genus Vicia; species Vicia faba. The sequence goes on from OX451735.1 coordinate 151,068,360, forward strand.
AAGATGGCTATGTGTAAAAAATCCCATGGGGTTCCCATTCTGCTATATCTTTCGTATCTCTGAATATCTTGTCCATTTGTTGCTTTGTCCGGAGATGATTGAATTGATCAGAAGCTCCAGGTTTGTCAGTGAAGAGATTGTCCTTAAAGTGATCCGACGAGACATAGTCATACGCTTTAATTCCCTAACTTTTGCCTGAACCGCCCTTTTGGGTTTTCAATTCACCGGAAAACCCTTTTTTGCCCAAGTCGCCCTTTCGGGTTTTCAACTTGCCGGGTGTACAACTTTTTTTATTTTATCCGTAATTTTTGCCCGAACCTTTTTGGTTCGCCGGGATGCCCTTGTTTTGCCTAGGTGTGTCAACCTAGCATGTCTCTTATGTGTAGTATCTTTTGACTATGTCTGCGTTCGCAGGGTGTGGCAGGTCGTCACCGTCCATGGTGGTTAAGATCATTGCCCCACCAGAAAATATGTTCTTGATTACAAATGGTTCTTCGTAAGTAGGAGTCCATTTGCCCCTGGGATCACTTTGTGGCAAGATGATGTGCTTGATCACTAGATCTCCAACTTGATATACTTGGCGTCTGACTTTCTTGTTGAAAGCCTTAATCATCTGTTTTTGATACGTCTGACCATGGCAAACAGCAGTAAGCCTCTTTTCGTCAATTAAGTTTAATTCATCAAGTCGGGTTTGAATCCAATCATCTTCACTCAAACCTACATCCTTCATGATTCTCAAAGAGGGGATCTGAACCTCGATAGGTAGAACAACCTCCATGCCATAAACTAAGAAATAGGGTGTTGCCCCAGTTGATGTGTGAGCCGTGGTACGGTACCCGTGGAGAGCAAACGGTAGCATTTTATGCCAGTCCTTGTAGGTGACTGTCATTTTTTGTATGATCTTTTTGATGTTTTTGTTAGCAGCTTCAACTGCACCATTCATCTTTGGCCGATAGGGGGATGAATTGTGGTGTTGAATCTTGAACTGCTCGCACAAGGCGGTGATCATAGTATTGTTAAGGTTCGTACCGTTATCAGTGATGATCCTTTCGGGGATACCGTACCGACAAATAAGATTCTGCTTGATGAAGCGGGCAACAACATTCTTAGTAACGGATGCGAAGGATGCTGCTTCGACCCACTTTGTGAAGTAGTCAATGGCCATCAGAATGAAGCGGTGTCCATTGGAGGTTGTAGGCTTGATCTCCCCAATCATGTCGATTCCCCACATAGCGAAGGGCCAAGGAGCTACTAAGACATTTAGAGGAACCGGAGGCACGTGCACCTTATATGCATAGATTTGACATTTATGACAAGTCTGGGAGTGTTGATAGCAGTCTGCTTCCATGGTAGACCAGTAATAGCCTGTTCGTAGAATCTTCTTTGCCATCGTATGCCCGCTAGAGTGAGTGTCGAAGGTACCTTCATGCAATTCAGCCATAATCCTTTCAGCCTCAGCCTTGTCCACACAACGGAGCAGAATAGAATCATGATTGCGTTTGTACAGGATGCCATTACTTAGGAAGAACTTAGCCGAGAATCTCCTTAAGAACTTTTTGTCGTTGACTGAAGCTCCTTATGGATATTCCTGAGCCTCGAGATACCTTTTGACTTCATGAAACCACGGCTGGCCCACTACTTCTTCGGTATTAATCTCGTGACAGTGTGAAGGTTCGTCCATCCGTTCAATGGTGATCTGGGGAGCCTCGTTATCCCAATTAAGTTTAAACATGGATGACATTGTAGCTAGAGCATCTGCTAGCTTATTTTCTTCTCGCGGGAAATGCTCAAAGGTAATATGCTCGAAATGTGGTAACAATGTCAAAACATGTTATTTGTAAAGGATGAGGTTTGGATGCTTAGTGTCCCATTCTTCTTTGATCTGACTGATGACCAAAGCTGAATCCCCAAACACAATCAAATATTTGATTCCCAAGTCTATGGCAGCCTTGAGTCCAAAGATGCATGCTTCGTACTCTACCATGTTGTTCGTACAGTTGAAGCAAAGTATGGCGGTGAAGGGAGTATGGCATCCCTCTGGAGATATAAGTACAACACCGATACCATTACCAAGTGCATTGGAGGCCCCATCAAAGTACAGGGTCCATCGGGATCCTTGTTCAGGTCCGTCATATGGCCTGAATTCTTCAACATTGTCCAATGTCATGATGTCTTCGTCAGGGAAGTCAAACTTCATGGATTGATAATCTTCTATAGCTTGATGGGCCAGATGATCAGCTAGCACACTGCCCTTTATAGCTTTTTGGGTCGTGTACTGGATGTCATATTCTGTTAAGATCATCTGCCATCTGGCTATTCTTCCGGACAGAGCAGGCTTCTCAAAGATGTACTTTATCGGATCCATCTTAGATATCAGCAAAGTGGTATGGATCAACATATACTGTCTCAGCCGGCGAGCAGCCCATACCAGAGCGCAACAATTTTTCTCGAGCAGTGAATATCTAGTTTCACAGTCAGTAAACGTTTTGCTCAGGTAATAAATGGCATGCTCTTTTTGGCCAGACTCGTCATGCTGCCCCAGTACGCACCCCATTGAGTTATCTAAGACAATCAGATACATGATTAGCAGTCTTCCCTCGACTGGTGGCATTAGGATAGGAGCCTCTAGTAAATACTCCTTGATTTTATCGAAAGAAATCTGACAGTCATCATTCTATCTAACTATCTGATATTTCTTCAACAGCTTGAAGATTGGTTCACAAGTAGATGCTAGGTGAGAAATGAACCTAGCAATGTAGTTTAGGCGTCCCAAAAAACCTCTGACCTCCTTCTCAGTGCGAGGAGCAGGCATTTCTTGTATCGCTTTGACTTTGGAAGGATCAACCTCGATGCCATTATTGCTGACAATGAAACCTAAGAGCTTACCGGACCGGACTCCGAATGTGCACTTGTTTGGGTTCAATCTTAGCTTGTACTCCTTCAACCTGACAAACAGCTTTTGCAAGTGATCAAGGTGTTCTTCTTCAGTTTGTGATCGGGCTATCATGTCATCTACGTAGACCTCTATCTCATGATGTATCATATCATGAAACAAAGCTACCATAGCGCGCTGATAAGTTGCCCCGACATTCTTCAGTCTGAATGGCATCACTTTATAGCAGAACGTACCCCACTGTGTGACAAATGTAGTTTTCTCCATGTCCTCAGGTGCCATTTTGATCTGGTTATAGCCTGAGAATCCGTCCATGAAAGAAAATACTTTGTGCTGGGCTGTATTGTCAACCAGGATGTCGATGTATGGAAGTGGAAAATCATCTTTAGGGCTGGCCCTGTTTAAATCTCTATAATCCACACACATTCTCACTTTTCCGTCCTTTTTAGGCACGGGAACAATGTTAGCAACCCATTGTGGATAGGAAGTAACAGCCAGAAACCCAGCATTGAACTGTTTCATAACTTCTGCTTTGATCTTCTCTGACATGTCAGGTCTCATGCGACGGACTTTTTGTTTCACTGGTGGACAGTCTTCTCTTATGGGTAGACTATGTACCACAATGTCTGTATCGAGTCCCGGCATGTCTTCATATGACCAGGCAAAGATCTCAACATAATCATGCAATAGCTGAATTAGGTGCTCCTTGACACTCGGCTCTAGATTGACACCCACTCTAATTTCCTTTCTGTCTTCCTCGGTTCCCAAGTTAATTGTATCCCACAACTCCTCATGAGGCTGAATTGCTCTTTCCTCTTGCTGTAGTAATCTGGCCAATTCCCCTGGCACCTCACAATCTTCCTCACCTTCGTATTCGGCTTGGTAGATCAGATCTTCAAAGTCACTGAAGGCTATAGCAGTATCGTTACCCATGGGATCCGGAATGGAAGGGTACCTGTATTTGTGAGTGTGGATGTGTGTAAGGGTATAGCCATCTTAAAACAATAAAATGTAAAGGAAAGACAATGAGCATAAAAGGATTATATATGAAAAAGCGTCCATGATTCATTGAATGACATATGAAAATGAAATAAAAACCCTTACAAATGGACCGATGTGCCTCGTGTAAGACACAAGGTTGAAAATGTACGAATTGTTTGTGAATTATTACAGTCCGACAAAAATGTAAAAGATAAATTACTGCGATATGAAAGTTATCAGGATGAAGTCTTTGGCTTTCCAGTTGCGTAGTTCTCCGCTGATAGTAGGAAATATCCAATCTTCCAAGCTTCCATCTTCTTCACTGTCCTCTAGTGCATTAACCCCTTGGTGGCTGATCTTCACAGGTGGCCCTCCGGCACGGGCGCAGCGCATAGCCTTCTGAGTAGTCAAAGTAAACCCCAAGCCGAACTTGTCTGATTTGTAAGGAATGTCTGGAAGTTGCCCCCAGATGGTGCATCCCCCTTCTTCCACTACTGCCTTTGCATATTTTAGAGAAGACATCTGAGGTGGAGGTCTTGTGATCTGAGGAATCGAGGATACCGCCTTGGTTGCCGCTATTTCAGGAGAGACTTCTTCAAAATGTTGGAAAGGGGTCTCTATGAACTCGCCATCTAACTCCACATAACGGAAGGAATTCAGATGACTAATCATATACTCCTCCTCCCCGTGGACAGTTATGATCTTCCCTTGGACGGGGTACTTTAGAATCTGATGCAAAGTGGAGGTGACCGCACCGGCATTGTGAATCCAGGGGCGTCCCAATAGACATGAATAAGAAGGACGGATGTCCATCACATAGAATGTCGAGTTGAAGACCTGAGTTCCCACCTTGATCGGGATGTCCACCTCTCCATGGACCATCCTCTTCGAACCATCAAAAGCTCTCATCACTATATTTCTGGGTTTTAGAGTCAGCCCCTCGCAATCCAATCTGTCAAGGGCTTTTTTCAGCAAGACGTTCAGAGATGATCCAGTATCAACCAAAACATGAGCTAGGGTTGTTCCTCTGCACTCCACTGAGACATGTAATGGATCGTTGTGTTTTCTCCCTTTGGGTGTCAAGTCAGCATCGGAGAAGCCCAGGCCATTATCAGCGGTCAAACTGGCTACACAGTCCTGGAACTGGTCAACAGACGTCTCTTGTGGCACGTGAGCTATCTTCTGAAATTTTACCAAAGCTTTGGCATGTGCTTCAGAGAACAACAGCAGGGCTAGCATAGAGATCTTGGAAGGGGTCTGCCCCAATTGTTCAACCACATCATAATCACTCTTCTTTATGATCCTCAGGATTTCTTCCATCTCCTTCTTGGATGTTTCAGGAATAGCTAGTGATTGAGCCTTCGTTAGGACAGGCTTCTCTTGAACATTCTTTCCTTTGTTTTCAGAAGTGGAAGTAGGGATAGGAATTGTATTGTCTTTGTCGGTAGGTACGCTTGCAGGTACAATCACTGGTACAGATGTAATCTTCGGAACGACCACGGGTCCAAAGACTGCTGTTAGAGGAGAAATCTCTGGAAAGAAAATTCTCCCACTACGGGCGATCTTGCTTGTTCCGGAAATGTTACTGATGTCGGAATTATCCTCTTCGGAGCTCTCTTCTTCGGCAGTCAATTCAATCTGTTTAATACCATGGTAGTAGATTTCTCCACCATAGTTCCATGGCACTGTTTTATATGAATTGTATGGGGTCGGCCTGGGCATTGTAATCTTGAGCGGAGCAGTCTTTGGAGCAGATGTAATCCTAACGGGTCTTTTAGGGACCCTGGAAGGATTGGCGTAGATGGTTATTATTGAAACTTATTTCACTGGAACGGGTGAAACAGGAGCTTTCTCAAACAAAATTTCTTGGTTATCCATCAGTTGTTGGATACCTTTCTTCAATAGAGGGCAGTCAAATGATGAGGTCAGGCAAACATGGCAGTATTTTTCACAACCTGGAAAGATTCCAGCTTTTAACAAATTCAACTTGATGGTCAGGAGTGGAGTTAACGGTTCATCCACGGTAGCAACAAACAGATCTTCTTCAATAGTGTTGGCATTATGACCATGCCTCGGCATCAGAGCGGAAATAACATTCGGTTTCTCAGGCGCTTCAAACTCAACTTCCTTCGTGTCTATCAGATATTGAATCTTATTCTTCAGAGCCCAACAGTTGTCGGTGTCGTGCCCTGGACTTTCAGAATGGTACGCGTATTTGGCGTTCAGATGGTAATGTGGAGATGCAGTATTAGGATTTTTAGGGGCCTCTTTTAGCATAGCCAGATTCAACTTCAGAAGATGTGGTAGAACTTGGGCTGGAGTCATGTTAATCTTGGTGAATTTCCTAACTAGCCTTTCCACCATTTGCTGGTTATTCCTCGGCTAGTTATTTCTCGGCTGGTCTGATGCAGGCTTTTGAATCATAACGGCCCCCACCGTTGGTCGGCGTTCAGTTCTTCCCTGATTCCTCTATGAATAGACAGCAGACACTTCCTTCTTTCCAGTGAAGGTCTTTTTCACAGTTGTTGAGGCAAACGCGTCTTTCTAAATTTTCCCACTTCTTATACCGGCTTCCACCCTCTCACCAGTTAAAATCAATTCGGTAAACCCTGCAAAGGAGCTCCCAATCAGATGATTAAAGAAAGGACCTGATAGAGTTCCCAAGAACATATCCACTAACTCCCTTTCAGATAAAGGTGGTTGCACCCTTCCGGCTAGATCCCTCCACTTTTGGGTGTAGTCTTTGAAGCCCTCATTTGATACCATAGACATGCTCTATAGTTGAGTACGGGTTGGTGCCAAGTCGGCGTTGTATTGATATTGTTTATAGAAGGCTGCTGCCAAGTTTTCCCAATTGTGGACATCATCCCTCTCCAACTGGTAGAACCAATCAAGTTGCGTTCCTGATAAACTGTCCTGGAAAAAGTGGACCCACAAGTCTTTGTCAGCAGAGTGTGGTTGAATCTTCCTGACATATGATCTGAGGTGTATTTTGGGACAAGACACCCCATTATACTTGGCAAATAGTGGCACTTTAAACTTTGGAGGGATTACAATTCCTGACACCAGCCCTAACTCCTCAAAATCCAGACCCGGTACCCTCTGTATCTCCATAGCAGTTAGACGCTCTTCCAGGTGTTTGTACTTGTCATCAGCCGAAGGGTATTGTTGTTCAGAGTAGTCCTCTTCTTCTGCTTCAGAATCTGATGGTACTACCGTTTCTTTTCCTTTTCTTTCCCCTTCATCAGATTTTGTTGGAAAATCTAAGGTCCTTCTGGCTTGTCCTTGAAACCTTCTGCCCATGATAACCACACCAGATGGCTTCTTCTCTTTCTTCTTTTTCTCTTTCTTCTTTTTCTCTTTCTCTAGCAGAGTCTTTAGCTCCTCCTGCCCCTTGGCTAAGGTCAAGAGTAACTGTTGAAATTGTGAATTTTGAGCTTGTAAGTCTTTGACCGTTTGTTCAAGACCCATCTTGCTGAAATAAACAGTAGAAGGATGAGGAAACTTGTTACAAAGACCTGTTTATGCTTATGATGAATGATATGTATTCATGCAATGCTTTCAAGGATTCAGAAATTCAAATTTGTTTTAAACAAAAAATAAACACATGTCATATTAATAGGATAGAATTTGAATACATCAATGCCCCTTGGGTAAAATAATACAAAACTCTAAGGTATAAAGACGTTGCGCATCCTCTTTGGTGCAATGTAGGTGTTGAGAGTCTGCTCTTCGTGAAGTAACCGAGTGAGTTCCAAAACCCTCTTCTCGCTTGCGTAGAATTGGGCTTCGAAAGTATCACGCTCTCCCTTAAGCTGTATCCAACTCCTTTGTAGGTCTTCTAGTGATGTCGGCGTGTCAGGATGTAGGATGGTGTATGGAACCTCTCCTTCCTTAATAGGCTCTATAATCACTTGTAGAATGGAGGGATAAGGCATCATAAGACTTTGGGCGCGGGTTCGTACCCACTTGAGGTAAGGCTCAAGAGGGATGGAATTCTTGTGTCCCAATGTCTTACTATCTACCTTGTTTGGCATCCTCCAAGCTCGGATGAACCTTTGGTGAAGACTTTGATCGTCGTTGTCGTAGTCAAAAACCAAGCCTTGAATCAGCATGTCATGTGGGCCATCCCTTCGGGCATAACCAAACTGTCTTAGAGCCAAGCACGGGTTGTAGGTGATGCCTCCCCTAATGCCAAGTAGAGGGACATTAGGGAATTCCCCATAACGGTCGACGATGATAACATTCTCTTTGGATCGAGAACACCAATGAATATCTGAATGTGTAAGTGTCATCAACCTTTGTGACCACCTCAAACCTTGCTCATTCTTCAAGACTGATTGGGGAAGATGAGAAATAAGCCATCTTGCCAATAGAGGAGTGCCACACATGAGAACACCTCTTTTCCTCATTGTACGAGTGTGAAAAGAGTGTAAGATATCCCCAAGTAATGTAGGCACCGGGTTGCGAGACATGAAGATTTTGACAGCACTTACATCTATGAGTTGGTCAGGATTAGGGAACAAGACCACCCCATAGATGAGAAGAGCTACAATCTCCTCAAACGCTTGCAAGTCTAGGGAATTCCAACAGCTTTGGGCCTTCTCAAACAGAAACTTTGACAAGAAGCCTTTGACACCACTTCTAGTTTCCCAATTTGTTGTGACATCGGATGAGTGCAAGTGCATGGCTTGAGCAATCTCTTCTGGCTTTGGATATCTTTCCGTACCGTTGAAGGGTAGTTGATTGAGAATGGGAATCCTCAATAGTTGAGAGAATTCTTCCAAAGTGGGCACAAGTTGATAGTCAGGAAATGCGAAGAAATGATGCAAAGGGTCAAAGAACTGGAAGAGAACTTTCAGCATATCCTCCTCTGTGTTGGAAGTGACCAAGTTGAGTAGACGACCATGCCTCTCGGTGAATGGAGAGTTCTCAGGAATCCTTGAAGCTATCCCCTTGAGTTGTGGAGGAATTGTTACAAGGTTGACTTGGATAGTTTTCCTGCGAAGTGAATCCATAACCTACAAAACAAGAACAAAGATGAATTTCCAAAATCCTTGAAATGGTTAGTGGATGTATATGATGCTCATGATGTCCATGATGTTATGCACAAGTATATATGTATAAGAAAATCACACAAGTTCCTAGTTTAGGCTTACATGGGGTTTCATAGGTAAGTACCCTCTTTAGTTGGCTCAATCTGTCCTAGAAATAGTAATCGGGTTCTAAGGAGCTCAATATCACTAGATTGTTTCCTTGTTCATTGTTTCAATTCAAGCCTCTTTACTGGAGACAGAAATATTCCAAGGAACTAACCCTCAATAAGTGTAGTATCGAGTATCTACCAACTTCGGACTGCACCAAAGTCGGTCATCTCACTATATCCTAAAAGGCCAAGTTGGTCAAGTAAAGGTTCTAGAAGTTCGTTAGTGCTTCATGACATCACTCAATGGCCCCATATTCTCTTTAATTGACTCAAAGTCTACCGGTGCCTACAAATATGTCGCACTAACATAGCTATTGCTTAGACCATGTCGGTATACTCCGCACAGTTTCCACAACGTATTGCTATTTACCTATAATGTTTCCCAAATCCGGGTGAAGGATTCAAACCCAAACAATAGAACCAAAATGTAAAGCAAACAAGTCAAACAATGTAAGAAAATAAAAGTGATTTAAACCCTAAGGTAACCCCACTTTTATAATAGTCCCCAGTAGAGTCGCCAGTTCTGTAATATGGTGGGAGAACTGACTTGAGGTTTTGCGTTTGTGTTTGCAAATGTCGCGGTTAGCAAGAGTCGCCACCGACTTTTATTTTATCCAAAAGGAAAGGTAAAAAAGCACAGGAAAGACCTTTGAGATGTTTTCTTGAGTTCGGGGGGTAGATTATGAAAAGGGAAGGTGCTAGCACCCTTTTCATCCATGGTTTTCCATGGGCTCTTAGTTACTTGTTTAGATCACTTGCTTTTCTTTTAAATTGTTTGAAATGGTGTTTTGTGTGGTTTTGAAAGTATTTTGAAAAGAGGCCATTCATTTAGGCAATCTTTGTAATGATTCTCGTTCGTAAGAATGTATACAAAGATGTTTGTCTTTTGAAAAATGTTTCATTGTTTTGAAAGATGTTTGGAAATGTTTTTGAAATATGTGTGTGTTTGAAAATAACAAGGATTGTTTTGAAATGGAGCAATTAACTAGAAGCTATCTACCTACTCAAATGTCTTTCTTGTGCATTTTTATTCCTTTGACATTGTTGACTTACCATTGATTTAGTAAACAACCCTATCTTTGGATGTTAAACGGGACGGGTGTGGGTCATCGTATGACCATGATAGCAATGTTGCCAAGTATCTTAGTATTTTTTGAGGGACCAAGATCATTTTGTTTTAGGAAACCTTTGTATAGCGTCATCAAGGGACTATGATCTTATTTTTGTTTTGTTTTGCCAAGATACTTCGCATGCGTAACATGGCCATTTTAATTTAGGCAACCAAGTGGGTGAAACCCTAAGGGTGCTTGTGTGCAATGTGTGTCATTTTACATGCATTTGTCTTGTCTTGTGTTAGGTCTTTTCTATTTGTTGGTTTTTGGTCTTGTCATACAAACCCTAGTTTACTAAACATGGTATAAATGTGATAAATTGCGTAAATGTAAACTAAGCTATTACAACAATTATTATGGGAGGGGGGATATAAGTTTTTGAATGAGGATATTGTACAAAATAAACCCTAAAAATACTATTACAACCTAATTGAATATTGTGCGAATTAAATAAATGTACAAATACTTAAAATGCAATGCAAATGTATTTATGTAAAAATGTTTTGGTATTTTGTTTTTGTATGAGAAAATAAATTAAATAACCCTAGAAAATAAGGAAAAATAATATTATTATTTTTGAAAGGGGGAAACCCTAATTTTTTGATTAAAGAGAATATATGTTCTATTTTAATATTTTGTCTATTTTTTGTACAAGAAAATAATAAATAATATTATATTTCAATATTAAAAATTAAAATTTGTAATGAAAATAATTATTTATGACTATAAATAATATAATAAAAATGTATAATATTTTTAAATGTATTTACAATTTTATTTAAGAAAATAAGTTCTATAAACTATTTTTTATGTGAAAAAATAATAAAAAAATATAATAAAAATTGCAAAAAATTAATTAGTTATTTTTTAAGATTTTTTAATGCTCATAAAAAATAATCAAAAGCCATAAATGTAAAAATATGAGAAAATATGAATAATATAACAAAATAAGTCAGGGGGTCCAAATAGTGGTCAAGGGGGTGTGAAAATCAAAAACAGAAGACCCAAGGCGCCAAAGGCCCAGAACAGTCATCCCTGTCCTCCAGCCAAGCTTCCTGCGCGTGCATTTTCGTTCAACCTGTAACTCTCAGATGCTTGCACAAAAACAAAAACTTAAAACATGAAACTTGTGGCATTTAATCTCACGATTCCAACCATATAAAATTTGCAACCTAACTCTCAAAGATCAGAGAGAATTTTAATGGCCCCAATTTGTGACCTAACTTTTTCAGCAACTTCAAGATTCAAATTCTCACAGCACGGTTAATATAAATGACAAGTATGCATATGTACAGCTTCACCATGTTATGGACTACATTTTTTCTTCACAAATCGTGGCTTGAGGATGCCTAAATACAGAGATAGAGTTTGAGAAAAATACTTCCTTCAGCTGGATTTGGATATGACAATGTGGGGACTTTGAGGGAGGCCTGAGGATCGTGTGAGCTTCCTTGAACTTCCTTCAAACTATTCCAATGCCTAGTTTGCTTTGTGGATGGCCAGAACTCTCTGCACAAGTCAAGTTGCAAGCTCCAAGTTTGAAAATGGAAATGGCTGAAATAGGGCTCACAGATGCAGGGTAAGGGCTTGGATAGCTTTGATATGATATGGATAAGATGTTTCAAGTGCCAAGCCACAAAACGCACGAGCAAAAAATGAGTTTGTTATGGTTTTGCAGAAACTGGATGTTTGGGCAGAAAAATGAAGTTTTGGAGTTTTTGAGTATTTCAGATGTCAAGCATTCGTGTTTAGCCTTGCAATGAGTTTGTATATTTGTATAGAATGATACAAAGTCCACTCCTTATCAGCTGTACAAGTTCTGACCTCTTTTGCAACTTTTCTTGCATTTGAAGAAAAGTGAAGTGACCAATGCTAACATGCTTGTACTGGTTGGCTTGTGAGCTGCAGAGAGTTGCTATACATTGCTTGTGACCTGTAGAAATTGTTTACATCAAAGGGACGGGTCCAAGGCTCAAGATGGACAAAGTGGTGGAAAGTTTTCTTTAAATCAAATTGCATCATGGTGAAAAAGTGGTGGAAAGTTGGGAAAAAATAAGAAAATTTCCATACTTAGAAAAATTCTAAGTTATGAAAATTTTCAAATTCAAAACCCTAATTTTCAAAATTGGTTTTCTTGGTGAACAAGTTTCATGTTTTGGAATATCTTGATGAATTATGACCCTTGGCACTTGATTTTGACCAAAAAGTCAAAGTTTGACTTTTCAGTGTACAGTTGACTTTTGATCAGTTGACTGCAAAATTCATTTGTCAATCCAATGAACTTGAGATCTTTTGAACCATGTAATTAGGTCAAGATGATGCCATTAGATCCTTGAGATCATGTTTGAACCCAATTGGTCATTGGCTAGGTTAAAAATCAGAAATTGCCCTTTCTCAGTCAAAACCCTAATTTTGACCATTTTGCCGTTTTGATGATTTGATCAAATTTCTTGAGGAGTTGTGATCCAAACTTGATCAAATGATACATATGAGTCTAAAATGTTGTTTTGGATCAAAAATTGTGAAGTTTGACTGTAAATTGTCCATGTTTGACTTTTTCCCCAATATAGTTGATTTTTAGGTTAATTGTCCAATTGACTGGTCAAAAATGTGATTCAAGGTTTGAAACTTAACATGAGCAATCTTAGGGGTCCAAGATGGTGTATGAAAGTCACATGAAGCATTGGCGTTCCAAAAATCCTTGTGCAAACTCAAACCCTAATTTTGGGTTATCAGTGCAAGGGCATGTGTATTGAGCTGACCAAACCCAAATCTTATGTTGAGTCCAAGAAGTCTTGTGAGAAAAATCTTGATAAATGAGAGGGCAAATTTTGGGCTACAACACTGAGTAATATGCCATAAATTATGTTGTGAATAATTAAGATGATGTTGTACGAATATTTTAATTGTGTGACATGATATGAGTGATGATGATGATGATGACCTTTATTGGCGTATCATTGTTAAATAAAAGTAATCAATGTAAAATTGTTTTGTCCATATCAGTGTCGCATGCATACATTAAAGAGGGCATGTATTGGTGAAAGATGGCATGTATCGGCGAAATATGGTTTGTATTGTCGTTGTTACCCAAGTTCACATTATTAAGTTGAGGGTTTTTCCTATTGGTACCACATGCATAGAGTCAATATCATCCTCATTGCATTACACTATTATTAGCAATTGATGGTTTGATTATTAAACGAATTTCTAATTCCATTATGATGGATGTTTGTGTTGTTTATTGCATTTAATTATACTGATGTGTTTTGTAGTATGATGAACGATAAAAAGGTGTAAGATAAAGGGTGTAAATGATGTGTACTTGAATTGCTATCTACTCATTATTGTGCTTCCTCTTATATTGTTATGATATCTTACCCTTTCTGTTAAAATATTGCCTCTACATGGATAACATGCAGATGATCCGAAGTAGCTCGAGGTCGAGGTCAGCTGAAGAGTTCCTTCAGTTTTGTGTAGATTGTGTCAGTAATTGCTCTAATACGTAACACTTAGGGGTTTCACGTTTAATTTGTTTCGTTGGGAGTGAACTTTTCACTACTCCATTGTTTGAGTTTAATTTATGACTATGCTGAATTTTGAAGGATGATAATTATGACTCCGGTTGGAGAATTAAGATGATTTTTATTGATGTTTTTCTGCTGCGAATAAATGAAAGGAAGTTTAATACTTTTTGAACATATGAACTATGTTGCGTATCTTAATTAATGAGCGTGTATGATGTATGAAGCATGTGATATCCTACTTTGATGTTGTTTTTTAGAAAATAATTTACTCTGATTTTTATATAATTTAACAACAGGGAAATAGGGTGTTACAATTTACTTTATGATGCCAAAACATGACGTGGGAGTTGGAATGAAGGATGCGGGAGTTGAGTACAAAGTGATAGTATCGGGTGAATTTTCGAGGACGAAAATATTCTAAGTGTGGGAGAGTTGTAACACCCTGATTTAATTAGAATTGTTTTTAATTAAATAATTAGAGGATGCGGTGTATTCTTATGAATTGGTTGGAGTTATTTTATTTAAAAATTAGATGATGTGATGTATTTATATGAGTTGATGAATTTTATGATGTGTTTATATGTGTTTTGATGGAATTATTGGAAGATTAGAAGTAGTGATAATTGTAGAAGTAAAAGTGTAGAGACATGGGGGTGAATGGAGAATATTAGTATCATTGTTGTCATTATTATTATTTACTATTGCTATTATATGATATAAATAGTAATTATAATATTAATAATTAAATAATTAGATTAATCTAGTAATAAGAAGAGGGGTATGATGGGGATATTTATATTAGGGGTCTAAAAGTGAGAAGAGGTTTTGGTTATTCTGATCAATCGTAGAAAACAGAAGAGAAGCGTAGAAGTGAGAAAAGGAGAAGGGCACTAGGAACCTAGGGAAAGAAGATTCACTGTGGGAATCAAGAAACCACCAAAAATCTAAGGTAAGTGGGGATTTTAACACTATAATGGGTTGCCTAATGATGGGGTATGGTAGAATTTAGGTTCCATTGTTGTATGTTTAGATGTTTCTCTCTAATTGGTGTTTTGGGGGTTTTCTCCCATTGATGAATTTTGATGCATTTTGGATGATTGATTGTGAATTTGTTGATGTGTTTTGGTTAGAAACGATAGACAGGTCTTGGTGAATAATTAACATGTTTTTAAAACATTATTTTGGTGGGAAAATTGAGAGTTTAGGCTTTGAAGCATGAGAAATTTGTATTTTAAAAGTTGTAGATTTTTTACTGTCATCACAGGGTAACGGGTTACCGAGTTATGGTAACTAGTTACCACATAAAAATTTGGAAAACAGAGGCTACTGTAATATACAATAAATGGTTATCGTAAGTGGGTAACGGGTTACGTCAAGAAAATTTGAAAATACAAAGTTACTGACTTTACAGTAACCGATTAGCACTAGAGGGTAACTGGTTACCACTGTATTGGGCAGAATTTTGGAAAAATTGAAATCTCCATAACTTTTGCTTCGGGTGTTCGTTTGACGTGCCGTTTGGACCGTTGAAAAGAAAAAACCATTTTCTATTTTCTAAAAATAAATTATAACTTAGTAGTTAATTATTTCACCGACATCGATATTAATCTGTGTGTATTCCTGAGTAATATTCCATAAATTATGTTGTGAATAATTAAGATTATGTTGTACGAATATTTTAATTGTGTGACATGATATGAGTGATGATGATGATGGCCTGTATTGGCGTGGCATTGATAAGTAAAAGTAATCAATGTAAAATTGTTTTGTTGCATATCAGTGTCACATGCATTTATTAAAGGTGGCATGTATTGGCGAAAGATGGCATGTATTGGTGAAAGATGACCTGTATTGGCGAAAGATGGTTTGTATTGGCGTTATTACCCAAGTTGCCATTATTAAGATGAGGGTTTTCCCTATTGGTAGCACATGCATAGAGTCAGTATCTTCCTCATTGCATTACACTATTATTAGTAATTGATGGTTTGATTATTAAACGAATTTTTAATTCCATTATAATAGATGATTGTGTTGTTTATTGCACTTAATTATATTGATGTGTTTCGTAGTATGATGAAAGATAAAAAAAAGTGTGAGATAAAGAGGTGTAAATGATGTGTAATTTAATTGTTATCTGCTCATTATTGTGCTTCCTCTTATATTGTTATGATATCTCACCCTTTCTGTTTGAATGTTGCCTCTACGTGGATAACATGCAGATGATCCGAAGTAGCTCGAGGTTGAGGTCAGCTGAAGAGTTCCTTCAGTTTTGCATAGATTATGTCGGTGTTTGCTCTAATACGTAACACTTGGGGGTTTCACGTTTGTTTTATTTTGTTGGGAGTGTACTTTGCACTACTCCATTGTTTGAGTTTAATTTATGACTATGCTGAATTTTGAAGGATGATAATTATGATTCTGGTTGGAGATTTGAGATGAATTTTATTGATGTTTTTCCGCTGCGAATAAATGAAAGGAAGTTTAAGACTTTTTGAACATATAAATTATGTTACGTATCTTAATTAATGAGCATGTATGATGTATGAAGCATGTGACATTCTATTTTAATGTTGTATTTTAGAAATTAATTTAATCTGATTTTTATATAATTTACCAACAAGGAAATAGGGTGTTACAATTTACTTTATGATGCCAAAACGTGACGTGGGAGTTGGAATGAAGGATGCGGGAGTTGAGTACGGAGTGATAGTATCGGGTGAGTTTTCGAGGACGAAAATATTATAAGTAGGGGAGAGTTGTAACACCCTGATTTAATTAGAATTGTTTTTAATTATATAATTAGAGGATGCAGTGTATTCTTATGAATTAGTTGGAGTTATTTTTTTTAATAATTAGATGACGTGATGTATTTATATGAGTTGATGAATTTTATGGTGTGTTTATATGTGTTTTGATGGAATTATTGGAAGATTAGAAGTAGTGAGAATTGTAGAAGTAAAAGTGTAGAGACATGGGGGTGAATGGAGAATATTAGTATCATTGTTGTTATTATTATTATATTTACTATTTCTATTATATGAGATAAATAGTAAGTATAATATTAATAATTAGATTAATCTAGTAATAAGAAGAGGGGTATGATGGGAATATCTATATTAGGAGTCTAAATGAGAGAAGATGTTTTGGTTATTCTGATCGATCGTAGAAAATAAAAGAGAAGCGTAGAAGTGAGAAGAGGAGAAGGGCACTAGGAAGCTAGGGCAAGAAGATTCACCGTAGGAATCAAGAACCGATCAAAAATCTAAGGTAAGGGGGGATTCTAACACTATAATGGTTTGCCTAATGATGGGGTGTGATAGAATTTAGTTTTCGTTGTTGTATGTTTGGATTTTCTCTCTAATTGTTGTTTTTGGGGTTTTCTCCCATTGATGAATTTTGATGCATTATGGATGATTGATTGTGAATTTGTTGATCTGTTTTGGTTAGAATTGATAGACAGGTGTTGGTGAATAATTAGCATATTTTTAAAACATTATTTTGGTGGAAAATTGAGAGTTTAGGCTTTGAAGCATGAAAAATTCATATTTGAAAAGTTGCATATTTTTTACTGTCATCGTAGGGTAATGGGTTACCCAGTTATGGTAATTGGTTACCACATAAAAATTGGAAAACAGAGGCTACTGTAATATGCAGTATCAGGTTACCGTAAGTGGATAATCGGTTACCTCGAGAAATTTTTAAAAATACAGAGTTATTGGCTTTACAGTAACCGATTACCACTAGAGGGTAACCGGTTACCACTGTATTGGACAAAATTTTGGAAAAAATTGAAATCTCCATAATTTTTGCCTTGGGTGTTTGTTTGACGCGCCGTTTGGACTTTGGAAAGCAAAAATCATTTTCTATTTTCTATAAATAAATTATAACCCAGTAGCTAATTATTTCACCGACATTGATACTAATCCGTGTGTATTCCTGAGTAATATGCCATAAATTCTATTGTGAATGATTAAGATGACGTTGTACGAATATTTTAATTGTGTGACATGATATGCATGATGATGATGGTGGTGACCTGTATTGGCGTAGCATTGATAAGTAAAAGTAATCAATGTAAAATTGTGTTGTTTTATATCAGGGTCGCATGCATTCATTAAAGATGACCTGTATTGGCGAAAAATGACATGTATTGGCGAAAGATGATCTGGCGAAAGATGATCTGGCGAAAGATGACCTGTATTGGCAAAAGATGGTATGTATTGGCGTTGTTGCCCAAGTTTGCATTATTAAGATGAGGGTTTTTCCCTATTGGTATCACATGCATGGAGTCAGTATCTTCCTCGTTGCGTTACATTGTTAATAGTAATTGATGGTTTGATTATTAAACGAATTTCTAATTCCATTATGATGGATGTTTGTGTTGTTTATTGCACATAATTATATTGATGTGTTTTATAGTATGATAAACGATAAAAAGGTGTGAGATAAAGAGGTGTAAATGATGTGTACTTGAATTGCTATCTGCTCATTATTGTGCTTCCTCTTATATTGTTATGATATCTTACTCTTTTTGTTTGAATATTGTCTCTATGTGGATAACGTGTAGATGATCCGAAGTAGCTCGAGGTCGAGGTCAGCTGAAGAGTTCCTTCAGTTTTGCGTAGATTGAGTCTGTATCTGCTCTGATATGTAACACTTTGGGGTTTCACCTTTGTTTTATTTTGTTGCGAGTGAACTTTGCATTACTCTATTGTTTGAGTTTAATTTTTGACTATGTTGAATTTTAAAGGATGATAATTATGACTCTGGTTGGAGAATTGAGATGAATTTTATTGATGTTTTTCCGTTGCGAACAAATGAAAGGAAGTTTAAGACTTTTGAATATATGAACTGTGTAGCGTATCTTAATTACCGAGCATGTATGATGTATGAAGCACGCGACATCCTATTTTGACGTTGTATTTTAGAAATTAATTTACTCTGATTTTTATATAATTTACCAACAGGGAAATAAGGTGTTACAGTCTTCACGAACAAGGTATGCTCGTAGCCACACTTCTCAAAACCTTCCTTCAAAAAAAATTCTTATATACGACTGTACCAAGCACGCGGTCCTTACTTAAGCCCATAAAGAGCCTTTTTCACTTTATAGACTTTATGCTCCTTGCCTTTATGCACATAACCACAAGGCTGGTCCATATACACTATTTCATTCAACTCTCCATGCAAAAATGTCGACTTTACATCAATTTGATAAATTTCCCTTCCTTTTTAAGCTAAGAGTGCTACCACCAAACAAATTGTCTCCATTCAAGCCACCAATGCAAATACTTCTGGATAGTCTACCCCATACTCTTGTGCATGCCCCTTTACTACTAGCCTTGCTTTGTACTTGTCTATTTCTCTATTCTCTTTGAATTTTGTCTTGCACACCCACTTCACTCCTACTTTCTTTGCTCCTTTAGGTAATTCCATCAATTCCCATGTGCCACTTCTTTTAATTTTCTCTATCTCCACATCCATGGATTTTCTTTATTTTTCAATTTAAACAGCATCATTAAAGTGAGTAGGATCACCATCACCAACTGCAAACATGGCTAAATTAACACCAACATTTCCTTCAGAAAGTTCTTCTCCACTTTCATAGTCTTCCATCCAAAGTGGTGGCCTTCTACACCTTAGTTGATTGAGATTAGAAGTATTATCTTCTGCAGTAGGACCATATGAGACATCTTCTTCTTCTTCTTTTGTATCAGTAATATTATCAAATTCATGTCCGACTTTATTTTATTCGTGCATATTCTTATCACCCCAATCTAAGTCACATGAGATGACTTCTTTATACTTCTTATCCCAATCCCAAACATGGTCTTATTTAAAAACAACATACATGCTTGTTATGATCTTTTGTGAAATCGAATCATAAAACGTGTATGCTTTTGATACTTCACTGACCTCGAACAAAACACAACGCAAACTTTTATATCTAGCTTAGTTCTTTTAGCATCAGGTACATGTATTGGATTAATTAAATAATTAATCTATTATGGATTAACAATAATCAATTATTATAAATTATTATTAATATAAATTATGGTCTATCGTTATTAAGAACTTATTAATGAATTATTTAATTGGGATATTGTCTCTGAATGGACCGTGATGGGTTGGACTATTTAGTTAAGTTCAATGAGAGGTCACTTCCCTGAGTCGTTTAAGTATTTAAGCATTGTCCCATTAAACGATTAACATATCGTAAAAATCCTAAACGACAATGAGGGTAGTAATCCTCTCATATTCACTCTCTTCATTGGCAATCTCTATAATCCTAAAAGGTACATCAGGAATCTATAGAATACTCAAAGGTACGTCGTTCATATTATTCTTGATTATTCTATAATAATATAATATACTATAATTTGTGTCTATTTGATTCAATTATAGATAATGGTCATAATTTTATTTTATATAATCATCATACTCTTTTAAATGAAGGTTATTTTGTTTATGAAATTTTTTTAAAAAATCATATTTGTTATAAGGAGATTTTGTATTATAAATTGTAAGTGAAACTTAACAATCTCCGTAATTCTAAATGCAGAATATGTGATTAACTATGAAATTCAAATTTAGATAAAAATCTTTTGTTGATAAATATTGAGTTTCATATTGTTATTATGTAACCACTTGTGTTAATAAATCTGCTATATTCATGTGCAAAATAAATGGTTACGTTTTTTGAAATATTGATAGTAGTTATACCCTATCGGTATATTATTATTAATATAACTTGTGTTGTTCAATGTAATTAAGATTTATGATTATGTAAAATATTGTTAGAGTACTTTATCATTATTAGAATTTTGTGATGTAATATTAATATATTGTTATATTTCTTATTTATAATTATTGAAGTTATTATTTGAGAAATAAGAAATTATTTTTTAAAGACATGTAATAATTTATGAATTTCAATTCTCTTTCTATTATGTAAGTGATGGACATACCATATCGGTATGATGTTACTTGACATGATAATTGTGTGATAGATAAAATAGTTTAATATATATTTAAAATATTTTATAAATTCTTGAATTAATAATTCAACTATTATTATCTATCAAGTGGGGGAGTTTAACATGTCAATTATATTAGAAATGAGAAACAAATATTATTTATTTAATATAATATTATTTTATGGAGACTTATATTGAGGATATTATAGTCTTATGTTAGTAATCAAAGTTTATGACTATTTGTATTATATCCTCAATAATAGTTAAAATTAAATTTCATATTTTTCTGTTGCGTATAACATAATATATTTCTCAAATGTGTGTGATTATAATTGTATCATTTAAGATTTGAGTGAGTTACTAAGATGTTGTATAAAATCCTATATTTAAAATTATAGAGATTTGATCTAACTCAAATGATGGTGAACCTCTTTGATATGACCATCGTACTCTTTCATGTGAAATAATATCAATAATGATATATTCTATTTATGTGTAAAATATGTGGTTGAGTTTGTAAAACTCTATTGATGATATATTATACAACCACTTCTCTATATTGTTTTATAATAAAAATGTAATTAGTATCACATTGTATAATCAAAGTATATAATACTAGTGGACTTTGAAAAATCTTTATACATGTTGGATCAGTGGGAGTGCGTGTGTACAAAATTATATAATCTGAAACAATTTAAATTATTATTCTCATATTGTTATATATTCTTATGTGCACTATAAAATATGACATATTCTAAGAAGACTTCAGAATATACTTTAAGATGTCTCATTATATTATACTGAGATAAATATTATTCTCTTAATCTCAGAAAACATCATTTGATGTTTAGGTCGATATTGAAAAGACACAATAATTCTTTGGCATGCAATAATATTATGTTATTCTATCTTCAATAGTCCACTTTTGTCAGTTCATAATATGAAAGTACAAGTAAATATCAATACTCATATTGAGCATGATATTGTGTTATGAAGGTACTTATGATTAAATGTAATTACTCTAGTAATGGAGTAATGCCTATATTTAATTACTATTTTTAGATCTATGTGGATATTCTAAGACCTTAATTTAAAACTCATTAGTATAATCACCACCCAAAGACTTATACACATGAAGAAGTCTTGTGATATTTTGGGTTAGTGGGAGTTTATTAATAACATTTTCATATGCTTGAGCCATTGTTTAATAACATATTTTTCTCATATGAAATATGTTTCTATAAATTCATCATTTTAATATAAAATGTATTTCTTTGGCTTGTATGATCCGATTTCCCTATCGAATTCCTTTTTACAATGTTGAAGTTTACTTCTGTTTTATGAACACGTGTTTTGACCATAATTAAAATTCTAGTATTAAAATTTATATATGTTTAATAATTTATTATTGTCATCCAAGTGAGAGAATATTGGATTAATTAAATAATTAATCCATTATGGATTAACAATAATCAATTATTATAAATTATTATTAAATTTAAATTATGGTCTATTGTTATTAAGCACTTATTGATGAATTATTTAATTGGACTATTGTCTTTGAATGGACCATGATGGGTTGAACCATTTAGTTAAGCCCAATAAGAGGTTCATGCCCTTAGCCATTTAAGTATTTAAGCGTTGCCCCATTAAACAATTAACATATTGTAAAAACCCTAAACGACAATGAAGGTAGTAATCCTCTCATATTGACTCTCTCCGCCGGCAATCTCTATAATCCTAAAAGGTACATCATAAATCTAAATAATACTCAAAGGTACGATGTTCATATTATTCTTGATTGTTCTATAATAATATAATATGCTATAATTTATATTTATTCGATTCAGTTATATCTATCAATATGAACATGAGAAAGACATCCAAAAACTCTAAAATAGTTAACTGAAGGCTTGATCCCGCTCTAAGCTTATTCTAGTGTCTTATTTCTCACTACTAACATTGGACTCTGATTCAAGACATGCAAAAACCAATTTACAGCTTCAGGCCAGAAGATTTTGGGCATTCTCTTCTTTGAGAGCATGCCCCGAACCATACTCATAATGGTTCTATTCTTTCTTCGTGCAACCCTGTTCTGTTGCAGCTTATATGGAGCTATTAGTTTCCTTTGTATACCATTTTCACAACAAAAGTTGGTGAGATGTTAGTTTCCTTTGTATACCATTTTCACAACAAAAGTTGGTGAATTCGTGTGATGTAAACTCTCTCCCACGGTCAGTGCGCAAGTCTCTGATAAATGAATTTACTTCCTGTTCAACATGAATCTTAAAATTTTTGAAAACTGAAAATGCTTATGATTTTTCTGTTAAGAAATAAATACATGTTTTTCTACTTAAATCATTAATAAAAGTGATCGGATACCTCTTTTTGATGTTAGAGATAGGTTTGATTAGTCCACAAATATCAACATGTATTAGTTGCAGAATTTGTGTAGCCCTAGTTGTTTTTTGGGAATGAATCTCTTGGTTGCTCCCTACCAAACAGTCCTTGCACAGTATGTTTGGTGACTTCAATTTTGGTAAGCCATTTACCATACTTTTTTTGTTGAAGCATATTTAAATCATTAAAACTGAAGTGTCTATATATGCAGTTCCAAAGATGCATTATATCTTCTGTGATTGTGTGAAAGCGAGTGGATTTTGCAGGTTGAGGTATGAAATGAAACATGAACATTCGATTTGAAAATATTCCAGTTTCCATTATCAAACCACTATCAGGGTGGAAAAATTTGTAATTTCCATGTTGAAATAAAATACTAATCCCCTCTCTTGCAATTTCCCAATGCTTAGAAAGTTATTCCTTAATTATGGCACAAGAAAGACTCCAATAACAATATGTGTTACATCGTTCAAGTTTAACCTTATGTTACTTGTTCTTGTTACAGCCATGGTGGAATTGTTTTCCAACTTGACAAAATCTTTGTAACTCTCGTCAAGATTTGAAAAATATTCCTTTTTCCCACATATGTGATTACTACATCCATAGTTAACAAACCAAACAGATTTCTCATTGACTTTGTTCATATCTGTGTAGGCCATCAATAACATTTCTTATTGAGTCTCTACATAGTTGGTCTCATCCTTTGGTTCAAACATTCCCATTTAAACTGCCCGAGTTGATGACAATTATAACACTCTATTATGGATTTGTCAAATCTTTGTCTACCTCTTTCTCATCCTCGTCGTCCAAAACCTCCACAGCCTTAACCCCTTTCGAAATATTAAGCATATTGATTATCTTTATATCCATGAGTAATCTTCAAAGCATTTTCTTCTTCAACATGAGAACTCATGCGTTGTTCCTGAATAAGTAGGTTGCTTTGCAATTCATCAATAGTCAAAGAGTTTATATACTTAGATTCCTCAATGGAATACGCAATATAATTGAACTTCAGAATCATGGATCTCAAAAATTTCAACTATTGCAATATCTCCCTTATTTTCACCATTAGCTTTCATCTTGTTTGCTATGGTAAGTGTTCGAGCAAAATAACCATTCACAGATTCTCCTTCCTTCATATGGAGAGTTTCAAACTCTTTTCTTATAGCTTGCAACTATGCACACTTGACTCATGTTGAACCTTCATACTTCTGCTTCAAAAAGTCCCATATGTCCTTTGTTGTATATTTGTTAAGAATAGTCTCCAGAACTTAACGATCTAATGCTTGAAATATATAGTTCTTAGCCTTTAAGTCTTTTAATTTATTATCATCAATGTTCTTTCTTTGTGCATCTGTTGGAATTACTCTTTTTGCTGCTGCAGGAACCCCAATTTCAACCAGACCCCAATACTCCTTTGTGTAGCTACATATTCCTAGGGGGAGTTGGTTGCATTTCCTTATCATTTGCAAGGGGAGCATCCTCGATACAGTTATTTTGTTGTTTGTCTTATCGCTTTCGTTTAATATCTTTTATTGAGTCTCCCTCATAAATTGCACACTATGAATCAAATTTGAAATCGATTCATAAGTATTTTTAGCATATGCATAAATCTCTGGTTATATCCAAACTTGATCATGAGGTTCTTAGTCATTTGCATGAGTTGGTGAAATAAGAACATCGTGTATTTTTGATTTGACGAAAGTGATATGTAAAATTTAAAAGGCTTTTGAAAACTTAAAAAAATTGAGATTTTACATGTTTGATTCGAATCATATGGATTAAACATACTTTCTGATTTGAATAAAAGGGGACAGAAACTTTCCAAGAATTTTTTTGACTATTTGATTAGAATAAAATTTTCAACATGATTCGAATCACACTCCTCTTTTGATCTTCTGTTTAGTTTGATTCAAATCAAACTTTGTACATGATTCGAATCACACACTTTATCTGCATTTTTATGCATTTTCTGTTTGCTTTGATTCAAATCAAAATTTGGGCATGATTTGAATCGCGGGGGGTACATGATTTGAATCAAACTTTGTTCTTGATTCGAATCAACTAAAAAATGGGTCAAAAATCTGATTTTCTTTTATTCCACTTCACTTGCTCACTTGACTCAAAACTGAACTTTCTTTGATTCGAACCTAACTAACTTTTCTCAGTCTTTTTGTGCTTAATCTCAAGCACATATAAAATATTTTGTCAACACTTTTTCATGTAAGATTTTTTCTAATCATTTGTGAGAATTCGTGTGGAATTTCATAATTATTTTGTGAACTTCTGTGGAAAATCAACTACCTCTTTTGAAACTCTTGCATTAGAAATTCTTTAACCTCCAACCCGAATTTCAATTTCATATCTTAATCATGAGTGATTAATAATTGTTTAAGTGAGACGATGTCTTGAAACTAATAATTTTTCAACATTGGATGAAAGATTTTCAAGTTTTTGCAAGATTGGGGTTGTTGTCATTAGTACTGACAAATTCTAGTACAAAGAAGGTGGTTCTTCTATCTAGATTATCTTGGTAGTGAGTGTGTGGAAGGTTACAGAACATAGTAAAGTTCTTCTCAAATTTTTAGACAATTCGCCGTTCAAAGAATCGTCTAGTGATGCTGAGTTTCTTTATTATCCGTCTCATCTTTTCAATCAAGATCAACAACGAGGAGATGGTCTTCATCACCCACCTGACCAGTAGAATCTATACGGCCCGAAGATTGTGTTTTTACGTAGTCGGGATATTAGTGGTTATTCGATCTAGATCAATGGTCTATATGTCAATTTTGCTCTAGAAACTAAGTTCTGGATTTATGTCTTTTAAAAGGGGTTATTGAATCTCCAAAATAGTTTCAAGTTTTAGCTTATAATAATTATTGTTTTGATCATTTAGATGTCTACTCAATGGAGAGTAAACATTGTACTTTACACATGCAAGTGTGCGTATTGCAATTTAGCTGGATTTTTCACGTTGTCCAACGTGCATTATGGGTCCGATTTCTATTAATAATTATGCATGAAAAACAACTCTCAACTTGTTTGGATTTAATTTTTGTAAAAGTGAAAATATATTTAAATTCTTAATAATAGAGTGACACGGAAAAAAAAAACTAAAAAATTAATTTAAATTTAAAAATATAATTAAGAGATCAAAATAAATATTTTATTTAAAAAATTTTAAATTTTATTTGTTATCAATACAAGATTGTGATTTGCTAGTAAACTTGATCACAATACAAGATTTTGTAATTTGCTAATAAACTTTATCAGGTTAAATATTATTGAATTTGATGTCTGAATATTAATGATAGATGGCTCATAGTCCAATCGCTTGACTATTATAATATATTAGTATGTGTTTGGGAATTCATAAAATCACAGTTTAAGAGGTACTCCACCGTGAAAATATTGAAGTTAGAAAAGAGAGAGTTTAAAAAAAAAACGTTTTTTTCTTCTACTCCTACCGCTAAAACAAACATACGCTTAGAGTTAGAATTTAGTTTAATTTATCATTATACAACCAACTTGTAAAATAAAGGATATCATTTTATTTATACTCAAATCTCTTATCACCGTGGCACTTTGAAATTTTTTCAATACTTAAAATTGATTTGGATCAATTTAAAAGTTTTTTTAATTAAAATTGATCCTATCCTAGAAATAAGTCTTGCGTTGTTTTTATCTCTAATATAATATTTATGTATAAAGATATTGGTTGAAAATTTTATTTAATGTATATTATATAATCAAAATCATATATAAATAATAAGTATATAATATCATGTGTAAAGCAGCAGTGGGCTTCTCTTTTCCAAACTGAATGTTTCTGGCAAGAAGCTCTTTCTCACATCTATCCATTCATCAATCCTTCTCAAACATGGCCTGGAACTATTTCTCCATCCTTAGCCAAGAGGTATGTAATAATACATTTTTTTGTCTTAACCCTCTGCTACTCATTGTGACAGAGACTCTCTGGTAATCTGAAATTTGATCGATAAATAAAATGATATTGTGTTTTATCTGATTTTAGGAGATTCATGGCAGTACATATAAGTCAACAGATATTAGGTTGTGATAATGATATACAAGTTGATGATATTATTGGACATTCAATCGAAGACTTTAAATCATTCAGAGATAAAGTTTAATACCTGATTGATTCAAGGGTTATTATGTTCACACCAGATAAGAATGAGAATCTGTTGTCCGGGTGATTGACAAGACTTCAGAAAATCTCCATAATCAAGAAGTCCAAACGGGGTTAAATCTCCTTAATAATGGCGATCATTTGATTCTTTACTGCATTTTCATCTGTAATTTTGCTTGTGTGTTTAAACATTGTTTACATGTATGAACTTGTTTGTTTTTTAATATTAATTTTAATGCAACGAATATGTTTGTTTTGAAGTAATCCACCCGTTTACACTCATCCATTCATTTTTACTTATGAAATATTTTTCTTGCATTATGATACCAACTATACTAGTCTTTTGCTTAGGCAGAGATTTGAGGGAAGATGATGATAACCGTAAAATACAAAAATCTCTGATTGTACGCTTTTGAATAAAAATATGTTGATGATGTACATGCATTGTTTCAAATTCTTAAACACCGGAAATATAAGGGAGTGAAACCCTCGTCAACCCCTTTGAGCCTTCAAGTATGAGTTTCTTTTCTATTCATAAAAAACCCTCATCTTTAGCCCAAGGGTAGGGTAGTGTTCAATTAATATGATCGAGCACTCAAAGTTCAAGAATAATGTGCATTTAAAGATCAACCATCATGGTTATCCCTCACGCATCAGGAGGTCAAAAGATGACAATACCACAATGGTTATCCCTCATCAACTGAGAAATGAGGCAGTTATAACTCTTCAACAAGTCAAAACAGCTCAGGGTCACACGATTTGTTCAAAAAATGAAAAAAGGAATTAAAAAGAAAAGAAAGAACACCCGTTATGTCAAAAAATTGAAAATAAGTGACTTAGGAAAAAATTATGGCATCCCGCTTGTTGTACGCCAAAATTTGCCCTCATTTTTTAATGTCTTTCTCACAAGGATTCTCAAGGTTCAAGCTTGCACAAGTACATCGGGATTTTCCAGTACCAAGATTAAAAGGAAACTGTCAAAAAGGGAGAAAACAAATAAAAATAATATTTTGACAAAATTTGGAGAAAAACAAGTGTTCTTCGATTCATCTCCTTCGATTGGCCTTTTGGCCTTATTCGATGCAAGTTTGGCTTGCATCCTTCGACTGGACGTGGGCCTCTGGCACGTTGGTTTGGATTCACAAGGCACAAACCAACCTTTTCCCCTCGATTTGCACTTTTGGCCTCCTATATGCCTCTTTTGAATCTGGACATTTTGGCCTCCTACATGCACCTTTCATTTGGGCATGTGGTTCCATGATGAGAATCTGTTAAAGACATGATCATGTCAAAGTAAAAAGACTTGAGCACTCCAAAGAGTAAAGGCCGATTATTTCAGAGAATAGTGATACAAGGGGCATGTTGCCTAGAAATGCTTTTCAGCATAAGAAAGTTTATTTCACAGTTTGATCACCCAAGAAAGGGTAGAGTTTGAAGTCTCTTTTGAGCAAAATATGTGTCGAGTGCATTCAATATAGGGTTGTTACGTTAAGTTTCAACCAATTTCTCAAAAAAAAAACTGAAGAAGCTGAAACAGGTTATACTGTAGACTCTGTGGAGAAGGGGCATTACCACCTTCAGATAATTATAAATATTATTTCCCCAGCTTTGTTCACCCTCAAGAAGAGTAGAGTTTAAATATTCGGCCAATTCAGCGCAACCATGTCGGGATTCGATCCCTCAAAGTTCAATAAATCTGGGGCAGTTATGTCGAGATTTCGACAAATTTCTCTAAGAATCCATTAACTAGAGCAGAATCATTTCAGAATTTGAAGATAATGGGGAAGACATCTCAAGTTATTATGATAGAAGGATACCAGTAAATTGGTGTGATTTAGACCATGCATGGAGCAAATTGGTGTGATTTATTTTGTAGTAACTGACTTTCACTCATAACAAACAGCATACCAACAAGAGAACAAAGAACTGTTGAGGTTGTTACCATTATGAAGTTCTTAGTGGTTTGTGTTTCCCAGCAAAGGATATAAAGAATGTTTCCTCAAACATAATCCTTTTCCCCCAGTGTAGTTTGCACCTTTGCTCAAACAACAGTTTGTCTGTTAAAAGGTTTCCCTTCAAAAATCTCCTCCCTAGAGAAATACATTTTGGTGGATTATGTACAACTGTTTATCTCCCTAGTGTAGTCTGCATCTGTTGTACCCCAAAATTTTCCCTCCCATTTCCTCAACATTTTCTCATCACAAGACCCTTGGAGCTCAAGATCAAGTTAGGGTTTGCTCTGCTCAAGACTCCTCCTTGCACTGCTGACCCAAATTAGGGTTTGAGTTTGCACAAAGATGTTTTGACCTAAAGTGCCTAAGATTACTTTCATGCTTCATGTTGGACTCCCAAGTTTATCCATACCAAGTTTCAAGTCTTGATTCCAAACTTTGCCCAGTCAATTGGACAGTTGACCTAGAAATCAGTTGTATTGGGGAAAAAGTCAACTGTGGTCAATTGACAGTCAAACCTCATGATTTTTTTACCCACATCAACATATTGAACTCATGCAAACCATTTGGTCAAGTTTGGATCACAATTCCACAAGAATTTTGATCAGATCACCAAAAGGGCAAAATTGTCATTTTTAGGGTTTTGACTGCACAAAGGCAATTTTTGACTGTTTGACCTAATCAATGGCAAACCAAGCTCATATATGGACTCAAGGATCCCATGTAATTGTCTTGACATCTTCAACAAGTTCAAAAGATCCCCAAATGCACAAGATTGACAGATGAATTTTCCAGTCAACCAAGCCAAATTGATTGTATACTGAAAAGTCAAACTTTGACTTTTTGGTCAAAATCAAGTGTCAAGATTCATTTCTCATCAAAACATGCCAAATCATGAAACTTTTTCATCAAGAAATCAAAAATCACAAATTAGGGTTTGAAATGAAGAATTTTCATAACTGAATTTTTCTAAGTTATGAAAAACCCTAATTTTTTCCTAAATTTGTCCCACTTTCTCATCAAGATGCATGTGGATTCAAGCAAAAGTCAAAACATGAAAGTTGTAGTCCATTGCAAAATCTACAACTTTGATTCACAAAGTTTCCTCAAAAGAAGCTTGTAGCTCAAGTTACAATTTTTGGATTAAGGGTGCAAAACCATTCTTAACTTAGAGAAATTTTGACCTATTTTAGGCAAGATTTTTGCCTAACTTCATGGCCACTTTTCACATGCTTCCACTTGGAATTTAAATTTGCATTACAAAGATGGATTGTATTACACATTCCAAGCTTTCCAAAATGTCCAAGAACTCATCAAACAACCTTATGGTTAGAGAGAATCGAATTTGGCAATATGGGAAAAACTCACTTTGTTCATGGCCAATTTACATGTTCATAACTTGTGCAATTTTTCAAATCAGCATGCATAAGCTAGTTACAGGCCTCTAATCCCATTTGCACTCAATAATTAAATGCCAATCCATTGTGTGTTAGCATTATTTTGTGCATTTGGACATTACATGAAGAATTAAGCCTTAATTGGAAAAAGCACTTTATCCATTTTTGTAAAGCATGGCTTTATGTCAAGTTTGTGAATCAAGAAGTACAAAGTCATATCTTTGGATACAGGATTCTTGGACATAACACACTGATCAAGAGAGATTGAGGCAGCATACTTGAGGGGCCTGCATAAGCCTAAAGATAAACTTGCATTTTCTTGCTTAAATTAGAAGTAACTTGCCATAACTAGAACCAACTCTCATTTCAGCCAGAAAAAGCTTAAGCAAAGTTGTTGTACACCTTCAAAACATCAAACCTAAGCTAGAGCACAAGCCAAATACCTTCCAAGCATCATCAAACCTCAAAACACCCTCCCACTGCAGAAAACAGGGTGACCTCTGCAGTTGGACTTCCATAAGCCAATCCATTCGTGCATTCTTGCTAAATCCAGTCCATACACATTCCATATCACATATGCAAGCTATCCAAAGCCTTGGACACGACCTGTAACACCTCTAACCAACTTCACCATTTTCACATTTTCTGTTTTGCAGGTGGATTTCTATAGTTTGATTCAGTTGGTTTCAAAGCAAGTTAAAGGTTGGAATAGCATCCCTGAACTTCAAGCAAGCTATACCAATCCTCACCTTGCCTTGAAAGGACCTCCATTGTCAGACACGATCCAAGCTGAACAGGTAAGTTCGTGGACTTCTATCTCTCAATATAGGAAGAGTTAGCTATAAGTTTGTGAATGAAAAATGTTCTACTCATGCCCCTGAAGCTATACATATCTTCATTTTTCATTTATATTGCATATGCTGAGAGTATTTTGAATCTGAATATTGACAAAAACTTAGGTTAAGAATTAGGGATGGAGAAATTCTCTCTCATTTCTGAGAGTTAAGTTGAGTTTTTTATATGTATGGAATCGTGGCTTGATGCTTAACATCTTTCATGTTGTAAGTTTGTGCTAAAAGTCCAGGAATCAGGAGATAGCAAGGATCACGTGTTGCTCTGTTTTGTTGTTCAGAGGTTGAAGACAACCTTTTCATGGGCTGGGCCTGAGTTGTGTTACTTTTCACACCTTTGCATTCCACATGTACCCCCTGGCCCATTTTGAGTTATCTTTGATATTTTTGATTTTTTCCTTCTGATTTTATTTTGATATTTTTGTCTAAATATAAATAAACCTTATAAATATTTTTTCACATTTTTTTGCATTTTTTTTTTACATTTATTTTGTTTCATTTAGTTTGTATATAAATAAACATAAATATATTATCATTTAAAATAACTAAAAAATAATATAAACATACTTTATTTTTTATTTTTATTTTTATGTTATCTCTTGAAAACATTTTATAATAAAAATATACTTTTTATATATATTAAATATTTTATTATTTGTACATATGATATATAGTTAATAAATAATGTAAATACATGTATATTTATGAATATATTTAGAGAAATACAAATAATTAATGCATTTTATTTTTATTAAAATTTTGACCTCAAAAATACTTTTTTTTACAATATACCTTCTTTTATTTATTTTTGTAAATAATTAATAAATATTACATAACAAATACCTTTTATTTATAAAATTAGGGTTTTGACCTAAATGCATAAAAATTCCAAAATTAATTAATTTTATTTTTGTTTATTTAACACATAAAAAATACTTTTTTCATACATATACAAAACATTTTTTGCATCTTGCATATTTATTATATTTTTATTTAATTGTTGTATATTAAATAATTTGTATAATTCAATTTGGATGTAATAGTTTAGGTTTAATTTCTTGCTAAAATATCCCCATTTGAACATTTGTAACCCCCCATCCCATATATTGTGTTGTAATAACTTAAGACCTTTTATTTCTCGCATTTAAAAGCTTTCTAATTATACCATGATAGAATTAGGGTTTTGTATGCAAAATTAACTAAAAATAGTTTGACCTAAATTCAAGATAAACAAGCATGAAAAATGGACAACACTAATCACACTTGCACCCCTAGGGTACTCCACTTGTTGCCTTCAAATAATGGGCCATATTGCATGTCAGGTATCTTTGGCAAAAACAAAACAATCAAATGATCATAGTCCCTCGATGACGCTTTCAAAAGTTGCCTAAAAAATGATCAAGTCCCTTAAAGGAAAAATTTCCCAAAGATACTTGGCACCATTGCAATCATGGTCTAAACGATGACCCACGCCCGTCCCGTTAACATCCTAACACAAGATTGTCCACCAAATACAATGGTGGAACAATATTGTTAAAAGGGTTAAAAACATAAGGGAAATCTTTGAGAAATTTAGGAGTAGACAAGCTCTTAGTTACTTGAATCAAACTTGCAAAAACACTTGCCTATTTTCAAAACCACACCTCACAAACACATTTTCAAAATAACTTTCAAAAACATTGAAAACTTTTCAAAAGACATACAGCTTTGTATACATTCAAACATGGATCATTACAAAGGTTGCCACCACATTGGCCTCTTTTCAAGACATTTTCAAAACCCACACACAAAGCACCATTTCAAACAATTGAAAATCAAGGCAAGTTGATCTAAGCAAGTAACTAAGATCCCATGGATAACATGGATAGAAAGGGTGCTAATACCTTCCCTTTCTATAATCTACTCCCCGAACCCAAGAAAACATCTCAAAGGTTTTTGCTGTGCTTTTTAACCTTTCCTTAGGATAAAATAAAAAGTCGGTGGCGACTCTTGCTCAACCGAAACATTTGCGAAAACAAGCGCAAAACCCTAGTCAGTTCTCCCACTGTATCACAGAACTGGCGACTCTGCTGGGGAGTTTTAGAAGTGGAGTAACCTTAGGGCTTAGATCACCCTCTTGCATGACTAATTGTTTGCTTTGATTTCTTTATATCTTGGTTCTCTTGTTTGGGCTTGAAATCCTACACCCGGATTTGGGGAAACATTCATAGATAGCAATACGTTGTGGAAACTGTGCGGGGTATACCGACATGGTTGAAGCAATAGCTATATTAGTGCGACATATTTGTTAGTACCGGTAACCCTTGAGTTCAATCAAGGAGAGTACGGGGCCGCTGAGTGATGTCACTAAGCACTAATGACCTAGAACCTTACTTGACCATCTTGGCCTTTTATTAGAGGTAGTGAGATGACCGGATTTGGTGCAGTCCGAAGTTGGTAGATACTCGATACTACACTCATTGAGGGTTATTTTCTTGGAATATTTTGGTCGCTAGTTAAGTGGCTAAACCAAAACAATGAACAATGAAAACAATCCCGTGATATTGAGCTCCTTAGATCCCGGTTACTATTTATAGGACAGGTTTTCTAAGCCAACTACACTTAAGAGGGTACTTACCTATGAAACCTCATGCAAGCCTAAAACTAGGGTTTGGTGTGATTTGCTTGTACATATGTTTTGTGCATACATCATAAACATCATAAAACATCATATGCATGTACTAACCATTTCAAGGGTTTAGATCTTCATCTTTGTTCTTGTTTTGTAGGTCATGGAAATTCCTCGCAGGAAAACCATCCAAGTCAACCTTGTGAGAATCCCTCCTCAACTCAAGGAGCTCACATCAAGGATTCCGGAAAGCTCTCCCTTCAGTGAAAGACATGGTAGACTACTCAGCTTAGTCAACACCAACATTGAAGAGGACATGATGAAGGTGCTGTTTCAGTTCTTTGACCCCCTTCACCACTGTTTCACATTCCCCGACTACCAGTTGGTGCCCACTTTGGAGGAATTTTCTCAACTCCTGAGAATTCCTATCCTTAATCAACTACCCTACAACGGTACGGAAAAGGAACCAAAGCCTGAAGATGTTGCTCAAGCCCTACACTTGAAACCATCTGACATCAAGGGGCATTGGGAAACTAGAAGCGGTGTCAAAGGCTTCTTAGCAAAATTCTTGTTTGAGAAGGCACAAGAGCGTTGGAATTCATTGGACCTACAAGCCTTTGAAGAAATTGTGGCCCTCCTTATCTATGGGTTGGTCTTGTTCCAAAATCCTGACCAGCTTGTGGATGTCAACGCCGTCAAAATCTTCTTATCCAGAAATCCAATACCAACATTGCTTGGGGACATTCTTTACTCATTTTACACTCGAACAATGAGAAAGATGGGTGTTCTCATGTGCTGTACTCCTCTCCTGGCAAGGTGGTTTATTTCGCACCTTCCACAATCTGTCTTAAAGAATGACCAAGGCCTAAGGTGGTCACAACGGTTGATGACCCTTACTCACTCTGATGTACATTGGTGTTCTCGGTCCAGAGAAAATGTCATCATCGTCGATCGTTGTGGAGAGTTCCCTAATGTTCCATTACTTGGCATTAGAGGAGGCATTACCTACAACCCTTGTCTAGCCTTAAGACAATTTGGATATGCACGGAGGGATGGCCCTCACGACATGTTGATTCCTGACCTAGTTTTTGACTTCGACAATGATGCGCAAGGACTTCGCCAAAGATTCATCAGAGCTTGGAGGATGCCTAACAAGGTTGATAGCAAGACACTGGGGCACAAGAACTCCATCCCTCTTGAGACTTATCTCAAGTGGGTACGAACTCGAGCCCAGAGTCTAATGATGCCTTATCCTCATGTTCTCCCTGTGATTAAAGACCCCGTTAAGGAAGGAGAGGTTCCCTACACCATCCTATATCCTGACATGCCTACATCGTGGGAGGAGATGCAGAAGAGTTGGATCCAACTCAAGGAGGAACGGAACACTTTTGAAGCCTGCTTCTATGCCAGTGAGAAGAAGGTTTTGGAGCTTACCCGCCGACTCCATGAGGAAGATACCATCAACACCTACATCGCACCAAAGAGGATGCGCAACGTCTTTTTACCTTGAGAAGTTTTTGTAATATTTGGCCCATTGGGCATTTATGTACTAACAAAATTCTTCTTATTAATATGACGTGCGTTCTTTTTGTTTGCAACAATTTTGAACTTTCTAAATCCTTGAATGCATTGCATACATAAGCATACCATTCATCATGTGCATAAGCAGGTCTCCACACCAGGTTTCCTTATCTTTCTGCTGTTTATTTCAGTAAGATGGATCTCGAACAGACGGTCAAGGACTTGCAGTCTCAAAACGCACAATTTCAACAACTCCTGATGACCTTGGCTAAGGGTCAGGAGGATCTGAAGACCCTGCTTGGGAACAAAGACCAAGTGAAAAAGAAGAAGAAGAGAGTCGGGGTGGCTACCTTGGGGAGAAGGTTTGAAGGTGAAGCCAGAAGGGTTCTTGAATTTCCTTCCGCATCCGAAGAAGAAAACAGTAAAGGAAAAGGGGTTGCGGTACCTTCCGAATCCGAAGCTGAAGAAGAAGAGGTTGAAGAAGACGAAGACTACTCAGAACAACAATACCCGCCGACTGATGACAAGTACAAGAGTTTGGAGGACAGGTTAGCAGCTATGGAGCTGCAGAGAGTTCTAGGCTTAGATTTCGAAGATTTGGGATTAATTGCTGGAATTGTGATCCCCCCGAAGTTCAAAGTGCCTATTTTTGCAAGATATGACGGGCTGTCCTGCCCAAAAATGCACCTAAGGTCATATGTCCGAAGAATCCAACCTCACACATCTGACAGAAACCTTTGGGTACATTTCTTTCAAGATAGCCTGTCTGGCACTCAGTTAGACTGGTTCTATAAGCTGGAAAGGTCGGAGATACGTAGTTGGGAGGATCTGGCAGCTGCTTTTTATCGTCAATATCAGAATAATTCTGACCTGGCACCAACCCGTACTCAGCTACAGAGTATGGGAATGGCCTCAGGTGAAGGATTTAAGGAATACGCCCAGAAGTGGCGCGATCTGGCTGGAAGGGTGCAGCCGCCTCTCTCTGATAGAGAACTTGTTGATATGTTCCTTGGGACCCTATCTGGTCCATTCTTTAATCATCTGATCGATAGCTCTTCCTCGGGGTTTACTGAATTAATTCTGACTGGCGAGCGGGTAGAAGCCGGTATCAAGAATGGGAAGATTCAGAAGGATGCCTCTGCATCTACAATTGCTAAGAAACCATTTCCAGCAAAGAAAGAAACAGCTGTTGTGTATTCTCAAAGGGGAGCAGGAAGAAGTGAGCGCAGGCCGACTGTGGGGGCCGTAATGATCCAAAATCCACCAAATGATCAGCCTCGCAATAACCCGTCCGGACCTAAACAGCAATGGGGAGAACGGCCACCACGGCAGTTCACCCGCATTAATATGACGCCCGCGCAAGTTCTTCCACACTTGTTAAAGCTGAATCTCACAAATATCAAGGAAGCGCCGAAAAATGTGAATACGACCTCACCAACTTACAATGCCAATGCCAAGTGCGCCTACCATTCCGATAGTGTCGGACATGACACAAATAATTATTGGGCACTGAAAAATAAAATTCAAGACTTGATAGATGCAAAAGAGGTGGAGTTCGAGGCTCCAGAGAAACCAAACGTGATATCTGCTCCGATGCCGAAGCACGGTCAAAATGTCCATGCTATTGAGGAAGATTTGTATGTTTCTGATGTCAATGACCTGATAACTCCGCTGTTAACCATCAAGTTAAATCTGTTAAAGGCCAGGATTTTCCCGGGATGAAAAGAAGATTGTTACTGTTGTTACTCAATGCCAATTGACTGCCCGTTACTGAAGAAAGGCATCCAAGGCCTAATGGACAGTCAACAAATTCTGTTTGAAAAAGTTTCTGCTATTCCAACCCCTACTGAAGATGTTTCAATTATCACCATTCACACCAATCTTTCCAAGGCCGTCAAAAAGCCTGTTAAGATTACATCTGCTACAAAGTCTGTTCCTCTAAAGATAACTATTCCAGGGCCTGTCCCCTACATTTCTGAAAAGTCAATACCATGGAATTACGGTGGAAAAATATACTACCATGGTATTAAGCAAGTCGAAGTAACCGAAGGAAGCTCTGATGAAGAAGACGCCAACATTGGGAACATTGCCGGCACAAGCAAGATCACCCGAAGTGGGAGAATATTTTCTCCAGAGATTGGCCCCCCAAAGGCAATCTTTGGACCCTCATCTGTCGCCGAAGTTATTCCTGCACCAATAAAACTTTCCGCTAGAACACCATTGATTGAAGATGCTACTGTTCCTGTTGTTGTCCCTCCAACTTCTGCTGATAAGGGTAAAGGGATCCAAGATGAGCTCGTCAGGACGAGGGCTCAACCTTTGGTCATCCCGGAAACCTCTAAGAAAGAGATGGAGGAGATCCTGAAGATAATTAAAAAGAGTGATTATGACGTGGTAGAGCAACTAGGGCAAACCCCCTCGAAAATCTCCATGCTAGCATTGCTACTTTGTTCAGAGGCGCACGCCAAAGCATTGATAAAATTCCTGAAGACAACCCATGTACTCTGCCGACCAATTCCAAAACTGTGTAGCCAGTCTTACAGCAGACAACGGTTTAGGTTTCTCTGATGCTGACCTAACCTCAAAAGGAAGAAAACACAACGACGCATTACATGTGTCAGTAGAGTGCCAAGGGACTACTCTGGCCCATGTTCTAGTCGACACTGGTTCTTCTCTGAACGTACTGCCTAAGAAGGCCCTCGACCGTTTAGACTGTGAAGGCTTGGAGTTAAAGCCAAGCAATATCATTGTAAGGGAATTTGACGGGTCAAAGAGAATGGTACATGGGGAGGTAGACATTCCCATTAAGGTTGGCACAGAGGTTTTCCCCTCAACTTTCTATGTGATGGACATCCGTCCGTCATACTCTTGCTTATTGGGGAGACCATGGATACACAATGCTGGGGCAGTCACCTCTTCCCTACATCAAATGCTGAAGTACCCTATCAAGGGAAAGATCGTAACCGTCCACGGTGAAGAGGAGTATATGATCAGCCACCTGAACTCTTTCCGATATGTAGAGGTAGAAGGTGAATTCATTGAGACGCCATTCCAGCACTTCGAGGAAGTCTCTCCTGAGGTGGAAGTAGCAAAAGTGGTAGCTGAGGTACCAAAGCAGATGGCCAGGATGGCATCTCTAAAAGACGCGAAGGCTGCAATGAAGGAATGGAAGAGCTCAACATGGGGGCAGTTGCCGAACATTCCTCACAAAACAGATAAATTTGGTTTAGGATTCACTGTTGCGGGGCAGAAAGCTATGCGCCGTTCAAAGGTCGAAAGAGCACCCATCAAGATCTCTCCTTATGGGATTAATGCTTTGGAAGTCGAAGACGAAGAGGGTAACATTGAAGATTGGATCTACCCAACCATCGAAGGGGGACTACGCAACTGGGAGGCTAAGGACTTTGTCCCCATTACTTTTATTAATCAGTAATTATCTATCAAACATTTCCTATGGTCTGTAATAATTTCTTTTGAGCAATCCGTACACTACTTTTTCACCTCATGCCTTGCCCGGGGCATGTAGGTCCATTTGTAAGGGTTTGATTATCTTCATATCCATATGCCATGTTTAATGATTCATTGGACGTTTTTCATTGATAAACTGCTGTGTTCATTTTCGTTCCCTTTTTGCATTTTTCTTGTTTAAGGATGGCTATCCCTTACACACACCCACACTCACAAATGCAGGTACCCATCCACTCTGGATTCTATGGGTAACTATTCTGCTATGTCCTTCAATAACTCTGAATATCTGGTCAATCAGGCTGAGTATGAAGATGACGAAGGTTGTGAAGTACCAGGGGAACTAGCCAGGCTTCTACAACAAGAGGAAAGGGCCATCTTGCCTCACGAAGAGTCGTTGGAAACTATCAATTTAGGAACAGAGGAAGACCGAAAGGAAGTGCAAGTGGGTGCCAATCTGGAACCAAGTGTCAAGAAGCGCCCGATACAGCTGTTAAATGAGTACGTTGAAATCTTTGCCTGGTCTTACAAAGACATGTCGGGTTTAGACACAGACATCGTGGTTCACCGTCTCCCTACAAGAGAGGATTGTCCACCGATAAAGCAAAAAGTCTGCCGAATGAGGCCCGACATGTCTGAGAAGATTAAAGCAGAAGTGATGAAACAATTCAACGCTGGCTTTCTGGCTGTTACATCCTATCCACAATGGGTTGCTAACATCGTTCCAGTTCCTAAAAAAGATGGCAAGGTCAGGATGTGTGTAGACTACCGGGATTTGAATAGGGCCAGCCCCAAAGATGACTTTTCGCTACCGCACATTGATATTCTGATTGACAACACAGCTCAGCACAAAGTGTTTTCCTTCATGGATGGATTCTCGGGCTACAACCAGATTAAAATGGCCCCCGAGGACATGGAGAAAACAACCTTTGTTACACAATGGGGTACCTTCTGTTACAAGGTGATGCCGTTCGGACTGAAGAACGCAGGGGCAACTTATCAACGCGCCATGGTAGCTTTATTTCATGATATGATACATCATGAGATCGAAGTTTACGTAGACGATATGATAGCTCGGTCACAAACAGAGGAGGAACACCTTGAACACCTGGAAAAGCTGTTTTCCAGGTTGAAAGAGTACAAACTCAGGCTGAATCCAAGTAAGTGTACTTTTGGAGTTAGGTCTGGTAAGCTTCTAGGGTTTATTGTCAGCAACAAAGGCATTGAGGTCGATCCAGCAAAAGTAAAAGCAATACAAAAGATGTCTGCTCCCCGTACTGAAAAGGAGGTTAGAGGGTTCTTGGGGCGCTTGAACTATATTGCCAGATTCATCTCTCATCTGACTTCTACCTGTGAGCCGATTTTCAAATTATTAAAGAAAGATCAGGTAGTCGAATGGAACGACGATTGCCAAGCTGCTTTTGATAAGATCAAGGAGTATTTGCTAGAACCTCCTATTCTGATGCCTCCCGTCGAAGGAAGACCATTGATCATGTATCTAACCGTCTTGGATAACTCAATGGGGTGTGTTTTGGGCCAGCATGACGAG
The DNA here is from genome assembly GCA_948472305.1 of Vicia faba. Classification (NCBI taxonomy): domain Eukaryota; kingdom Viridiplantae; phylum Streptophyta; class Magnoliopsida; order Fabales; family Fabaceae; genus Vicia; species Vicia faba. The sequence continues at coordinate 151,108,949 of OX451735.1, forward strand.
TCTGGTCGAAAAGAGCATGATATTTATTACCTTAGCAAAAAGTTTACCAACTGTGAGACTCGCTACTCACTGCTCGAGAAAACTTGCTGCGCTTTGGTATGGGCTGCTCGCCGACTAAGGCAGTATATGCTGACTCATACCACCTTGTTGATTTCCAAAATGGATCCTATCAAGTATATCTTCGAGAAGCCGGCTTTATCCGGAAGAATAGCTAGATGAAAAATGATCCTAACTGAGTATGAAATCCATTACACCACCCAAAAAGCTATAAAAGGGAGTGTACTAGCTGACCATCTAGCTCACCAAGCTATCGAAGATTATCAAACCATGAGATTTGACTTCCCAGACGAGGACATTATAAATTTGGACAGCATTGAAGGTAACGGACCGTATGACGGACCCGAAAAGGGATCCCGATGGACCCTGTACTTTGATGGTGCTTCAAATGCACTTGGAAACGGTATCGGTGCGGTACTCATTTCCCCAGACGGTTGTCACACTCCTTTCACGGCTCGACTCTGCTTCAGCTGCACAAACAACATGGCGGAATATGAAGCTTGCATCTTTGGTCTCAAGGCTGCTATAGACTTGGGGATCAAATCTTTGATCGTATTTGGGGACTCGGCTTTGGTTATCAGTCAAATCAAAGGAGAGTGGGATACCAAACATCCTAATCTTATCCCATACAAAGAACATGTCTTGACGTTGTTGCCTCATTTCGAGCAAGTTACCTTTGAGCATTTTCCACGAGAAGAAAATCAGCTAGCAGATGCTCTGGCAACAATGTCTTCTATGTTTAAACCCAACTGGGATAACGAGGCTCCCCAAATCACCATCGAGCGAATGGATGAACCTGCGCATTGTCACGAGATTAATACCGAAGAAGTAGTGGAACAACCCTGGTTTCACGAAATCAAAAGGTATCTCCAGACTAGAGAATATCCCGAAGGAGCTTCCGTAAATGATAAGAAGTTCCTAAGGAAATTTGCTGCCAAGTTCTTCCTGAGTAATGGCATCCTCTATAAGCGCAACCATGATTGTGTTTTACTCCGATGTGTTGACAAAGCTGAAGTGGAGTTAATCATGACAGAGATGCACAGCGGTACATTTGGCACCCATTTGAGCGGGCATACTATGGCTAAAAAGATCCTAAGGGCAGGCTATTACTGGTCTACCATGGAAGCAGATTGCCATCAGCACTCCCGTACTTGCCACAAGTGTCAAGTCTACGCTGACAAGATTCATATTCCTCAGGTTCCTCTCAACGTGCTGACAGCCCCTTGGCCATTCGCAATGTGGGGAATTGACGTGATTGGAGAGATCAAGCCCACGGCTTCCAACGGACATCGCTTCATCCTAGTTGCCATTGACTACTTCACCAAATGGGTCGAAGCAGCTTCTTTCGCCTCTGTCACGAAAAATGTGGTTGCCCGCTTCATCAAGAAAAACCTCATATGTCGGTATGGTGTTCCAGACAGGATCATCACGGACAACGGTACAAATCTGAATAATACTATGATCACCGCATTGTGCGAACAGTTCAAGATTTATCATCACAATTCATCTCCCTATCGGCCGAAGATGAACGGTGTTGTTGAAGCGGCGAACAAAAACATTAAGAAGATCATTCAGAAAATGACAGTCACTTACAAGGACTGGCATGAGATGTTACCGTTTGCTCTGCATGGATACCGTACGACGGCACGTACTTCAACCGGGGCAACCCCATTTTCTTTGGTATATGGCATGGAAGTTGTCCTGCCCATGGAAGTTCAAATTCCTTCTTTAAGGATTATGAAGGATTCTGGTTTGAGTGAAGATGATTGGATTCAGACCCGACTTGATCAACTCAATTTGATCGACGAGAAGCGACTCGCTGCTGTGTGCCATGGTCAAACGTATCAAAAACGGATGATCAAAGCCTTCAACAAGAAAGTCAGACGTCAAGTATATCAAGTCGGAGATCTCGTAATCAAGCGGATTATCCTGCCGCAAAGTGATCCCAGGGGCAAATGGACTCCTACATACGAAGGACCATTTGTGATCAAGAGCATATTTTCTGGTGGTGCAATGATTCTGACCACCATGGATGGCGACGATTTGCCGCACCATGCGAACGCCGACATAGTCAAAAGATACTACGCATAAAATGACCCGACAAGTCGAAAACCCGAAAGGGCGACTTGGGCAAAAATGGGCATCCCGGTGAACCGAAAACCCGAAAGGGCGGTTCAGGCAAAATTAGAGATAAAACAAAAAAATCTGTACACCCGGCAAGTCGAAAACCCGAAAGGGCGGCTTGGGCAAAAAGGGGTTTCCCGGTGGATCAAAAACCCGAAAGGGCGGTTCAGGCAAAAGTTAGGGAATTAAAGCATATGACTATGTCTCGTCGGATCACTTTAAGGACAATCTCTTCACCTACCAGCTCCAAGTTTCTGATCAATCCAATTATCGGCGGATGAAGCATTGAATGGGCAGATACTCAGAGTTGCGAAGGCTATAGCAGAATGGAATCGCCATGGAATTGTGTCACATAGCCATCTTTTCTTTTGTATAAATTTTTCAATATTTGCGACGGCATCCTCTTACTAGGATGACTGTTTCCTTTGTACAAATATACTCATTGAAAGTTAATACAAATGCTTTTCCAAATACAGAAATTTGCGTTATTTTCCTTTCCCTTTTTCTTTTGCACTTATGTTTTATTTGAGAAACGTCCAATGTTTTGTTAAATAGGCATATGCATTTGAACATAATCATTTCCTTATGAATCAAGAAAGATGGTTATTAATAGGCTGAAGGTGCAGATAGATATCTTGATGCCCTTTCAGAAGGAATCCTCAGCAGAGTTACTCCAAATTCCCCAGCTAGAGGGCCTTCCAGGACTCGATTCCCCTCAGAGTTAAGTTTCAGAATCCCCAGTGGAGCCTTAAAAATCTGAAAATCCAATCCCCGGCGGAGCTAAGATTCCAGCCATCAAACCCCAGCTGAACCAGGCTAGTGAAACTTCTCCCCACCGAGATACCTACCACCAAACTGAAAATTCTCAATCATACCTCTCCAGCATGAGTCTATCAGATTCTAAACTTCCCCAGTAGAGGTCCCCAGGGATTCTCATCCCCGCAAGTCACCAAGGAATGCCATTTCTCCAGCAGTGGCCCTAAGATCCCTCAACGATTGAAGATCTTGTATTCCCCAAGCAGAACGAAGGTTCATTCTCAATGCCTCGCAGGATAATCAGATGTTCTCCAGAGAAGATCTCCACAAGACGAGAATCCCCAGAAGATTGGAATACAACCCAAAGCTCCTAATTCTCTAGCAGTAGGCAACAAGGATGTTTCATCCTCAGCAGTCAAAGATTCACTTCCCCGGCGGCAGTCAAGATCCTTTATCTTCAGGATTCATCTATCCTCAGCAAGACAGCTCATCAGCTTACATGCGCATTCATTACATTCATATATCATAAACATTGATATAACATATATATTGCATCATACATATCATGCAACATAACTTTGTGTTTTAGCTAACATTTCATCCTTTTCAGGATAAGATTAAAAGGCTATCATTAACAGTTATTCAGATACAGTACAGATACACCCCAGACACGGCGGTCATTCTATTACTCATTCAGAATTTCAAGTCAGATACAGTACAGATACACCCCAGACACAGCGGTCATTCTACTACTCATTCAGACTACAACAATCAGATACAGACTAAATACGCTCCAGACACGACAGCCATTCTATCTCTCATTCAGATTCACTTATCCACCTCAAGGTTCAATGCATTCCAAGCACGGATACCATTCTGACCTTTACAACAGCAGTTTGATTCTCCCCAGTGCATTCGCCACGGAAGTCATTCTGTCATTTATTTAGATCCCAGCTACAGTTTCAGATACACTTCAGACACGAAAGTCATTCTATTACTCATACGGATCTCAATCCCAGTTACAGTTTCAGAAACACTCCAGACACAGAAGTTATTCTGCTACTCATACAAATCTCAACTTCAGATACAGTCCAGATATGCTCCAGACACGGTTTCCATTCTGTCACTCATTCAGAATTTGTCCCCAGCACGCAGTTGCTCCATACAGATATTTCTCTGTTACCCAGATACAATACAGATACACTCCAAACACGACAGTCATTCTGATATTCGTTCTACACTTAAAACACAGTTACAGCTCAGATACGTCCCAGACACTGAGCACATTCTTCTGCTCATGCAAACTCAGTCCTTAGATGCAGTTCAAATACATTCCAGACACGGATACCATTTTGATCCTCATTCTTCTGACCCGTCACACTACAGTTCAACAAACATTCTAGATGGCATCTTTAAGCCCATTTCCGACAAATTTCTGTCACCCTTCAGATGGCATCTTTAAGCCCATCTCCAAATGGCAGCTCTAAGCCCATTCCCATATCCATTGTTCTGATGAGTGCAAATTTAAGGGCACTCTAGTGTCCAATCTCCTTTTACCTTCGAGACGCGAAAGGCAAACCTGCCAATCTAACTCTTCCGGTGCAAGAAGATTGAACAGGGGAAACTGTTGTACCCCAAAATTTGCCCTCCCATTTCCTCAACATTTTCTCATCACAAGACCCTTGGAGCTCAAGATCAAGTTAGGGTTTGCTCTGCTCAAGACTCCTCCTTGCACTGCTGACCCAAATTAGGGTTTGAGTTTGCACAAAGATGTTTTAACCTAAAGTTCCTAAGATGACTTTCATGCTTCATGTTGGACTCCCAAGTTTATCCATACCAAGTTTCAAGTCTTGATTCCAAACTTTGCCCAGTCAATTGGACAGTTGACCTAGAAATCAACTGTATTGGGGAAAAGTCAACTGTGGTCAATTGACAGTCAAACCTCATGATTTTTGACCCACATCAACATATTGAACTCATGCAAACCATTTGGTCAAGTTTGGATCACAATTCCACAAGAATTTTGATCAGATCACCAAAAGGGCAAAATTGTCATTTTTAGGGTTTTAACTGCACAAAGGCATTTTTGACTGTTTGACCTAACCAATGGCAAACCAAGCTCATATATGGACTCAAGGATCCCATGGAATTGTCTTGACATGTTCAACAAGTTCAAAAGATCCCCAAATGCACAAGATTGACAGATGAATTTTCCAATCAACCAAGCCAAATTGACTATATACTGAAAAGTCAAACTTTGACTTTTTGGTCAAAATCAAGTGTCAAGATTCATTTTTCATCAAAACATGCCAAATCATGAAACTTGTTCATCAAGAAATCAAAAATCACAAATTAGGGTTTGAAATGAAGAATTTTCATAACTTAGAATTTTTCTAAGTTATGAAAAACCCTAATTTTCTCCTAACTTTGTCCCACTTTCTCATCAAGATGCATGTGGATTCAAGCAAAAGTCAAAACATGAAAGTTGTAGTCCATTGCAAAATATACAACTTTTATTCACAAAGTTTCCTCAAAAGAAGCTTGTAGCTCAAGTTACAAGTTTTGGATTAAGGGTGCAAAACCATTCTTAACTTAGAAATTTTGACCTATTTTAGGCAGGATTTTTGCCTAACTTCATGGCCACTTTTCACATGCTTCCACTTGGAATTTCAATTTGCATTACAAAGATGGATTTTAGTACACATTACAAGATTTCCAAAATGTCCAAGAACTCATCAAACAACCTTATGGTTAGAGAGAATCGAATTTGGCAATATGGGAAAAACTCACTTTGTTCATGGCCAATTTACATGTTCATAACTTGTGCAATTTTTCAAATCAGCATGCATAAGCTAGTTACAGGCCTCTAATCCCATTTGCACTCAATAATTAAATGCCAATCTATTGTGTGTTAGCATTATTTTGTGCATTTGGACATTACATGAAGAATTAAGCCTTAATTGGAAAAAGCACTTTATCCATTTTTGTAAAGCATGGCTTTATGTCAAGTTTGTGAATCAAGAAGTACAAAGCCATATCTTTGGACACAGGATTCTTGGATATAACACACTGATCAAGAGAGATTGAGGCAGCATACTTGAGGGGCCTGCATAAGCCTAAAGAAAAACTTGCATTTTCTTGCTTAAGTTAGAAGTAACTTTCCATAACTAGAACCAACTCTCATTTCAGCCAGAAAAAGCTTAAGCAAAGTTGTTGTACACCTTCCAAACATCAAACCTAAGCTAGAGCACGAGCCAAATACCTTCCAAACATCATCAAACCTCAAAACACCCTCCCACTGCAGAAAACAGGGTGACCTCTGCAGTTGGACTTCCATAAGCCAATCCATTCGTGCATTCTTCCTAAATCCAGTTCATACACATTCCATATCACATATGCAAGCTATCCCAAGCCTTGGACACGACCTGTAACACCTCTAACCAACTTCACCATTTTCACATTTTCTGTTTTGTAGGTGGATTGCTATAGTTTGATTCAGTTGGTTTCAAAGCAAGTTAAAGGTTGGAATAACATCCCTGAACTTCAAGCAAGCTATACCAATCCTCACCTTGCCTTGAAAGGACCTCCATTGTCAGACACGATCCAAGCTGAACAGGTAAGTTCATGGACTTCTATCTCTCAATATAGGAAGAGTTAGCTATAAGTTTGTGAATGAAAAATGTTCTACTCATGCCCCTGAAGCTATACATATCTTCATTTTTCATTTATATTGCATATGCTGAGAGTATTTTGAATCTGAATATTGACAAAAACTTAGGTTAAGATTTAGGGATGGAGAAATTCTCTCTCATTTCTGAGAGTTAAGTTGAGTTTTTTATATGTATGGAATCGTGGCTTGATGCTTAACATCTTTCATGTTGTAAGTTTGTGCTAAAAGTCCAGGAATAAGGAGATAGCAAGGATCACGTGTTGCTCTGTTTTTTTGTTCAGAGGTTGAAGACAACCTTTTCATGGGCTGGGCCTGAGTTGTGTTACTTTTCACACCTTTGCATTCCACATGTACCCCCCTGGCCCATTTTGAGTTATCTTTGATATTTTTGATTTTTTTCCTTCTGATTTTATTTTGATATTTTTGTCTAAATATAAATAAACCTTAAAAATATTTTTTCACATTTTTTTGCATTTTTTTTATATTTAGTTTGTATATAAATAAACATAAATATATTATCATTTAAAATAACTAAAAAATAATATAAACATACTTTATTTTTTATTTTTATTTTTATGTTATCTCTTGAAAACATTTTATAATAAAAATATACTTTTTTATATATATTAAATATTTTATTATTTGTACATATGATATATAGTTAATAAATAATGTAAATACATGTATATTTATGAATATATTTAGAGAAATACAAAGAATTAATGCATTTTATTTTTATTAATATTTTGACCTCAAAAATACTTTTTTTTTACAATATACCTTCTTTTATTTATTTTTGTACATAATTAATAAATATTACATAACAAATACCTTTTATTTATAAAATTAGGGTTTTGACCTAAATGCATAAAAATCCCAAAATTAATTAATTTTATTTTTGTTTATTTAACACATAAAAAAAATACTTTTTTCATACATATACAAAACATTTTTTGCATCTTGCATATTTATTATATTTTTATTTAATTGTTGTATATTAAATAATTTGTATAATTCAATTTGGATGTAATAGTTTAGGTTTAATTTCTTGCTAAAATATCCCCATTTGAACATTTGTACCCCCCATCCCATATATTGTGTTGTAATAACTTAGGACCTTTTATTTCTCGCATTTAAAAGCTTTCTAATTATACCATGATAGAATTAGGGTTTTGTATGCAAAATTAACCAAAAATAGTTTGACCTAAATTCAAGATAAACAAGCATGAAAAATGGACAACACTAATCACACTTGCACCCCTAGGGTACTCCACTTGTTGCCTTCAAATAATGGGCCATATTGCATGTCAGGTATCTTTGGCAAAAACAAAACAATCAAATGATCATAGTCCCTCGATGACGCTTTCAAAAGTTGCCTAAAAAATGATCAAGTCCCTTAAAGGAAAAATTGCCCAAAGATACTTGGCACCATTGCAATCATGGTCTAAACGATGACCCACGCCCGTCCCGTTAACATCCTAACACAAGATTGTCCACCAAATACAATGGTGGAACAATATTGTTAAAAGGGTTAAAAACATAAGGGAAATCTTTGAGAAATTTAGGAGTAGACAAGCTCTTAGTTACTTGAATCGAACTTGCAAAAACACTTGCCTATTTTCAAAACCACACCTCACAAACACATTTTCAAAATAACTTTCAAAAACATTGAAAACTTTTCAAAAGACATACACCTTTGTATACATTCAAACATGGATCATTACAAAGGTTGCCACCACATTGGCCTCTTTTCAAGACATTTTCAAAACCCACACACAAAGCACCATTTCAAACAATTGAAAATCAAGGCAAGTTGATCTAAGCAAGTAACTAAGAGCCCATGGATAACCATGGATAGAAAGGGTGCTAATATCTTCCCTTTCTATAATCTACTCCCCGAACCCAAGAAAACATCTCAAAGGTTTTTGCTGTGCTTTTTAACCTTTCCTTAGGATAAAATAAAAAGTCGGTGGCGACTCTTGATCAACCGAAACATTTGCGAAAACAAACGCAAAACCCTAGTCAGTTCTCCCACCGTATCACAACATCTTTTAAGGGTTCTTGTAAGAATTCTTTTACTTTCCATTAGGAAGTTCTTAGTTTGTCTCCTTGAAGCAGTCTGCTTTCACCCAGTGGAGTGTGCGTAAGTCTGTTTTTCCCCGGTGAAGTCTATACATCTGGGTTTCCTTTCTGAGTTTCTTTCGGGAGTTTTCCTCTTCCCGACATGTTTACATTTTTGGTGCATACCTTACAAGGTTTGCTTCACCAGTGTAGTTTATACTGGTGAAAGTTCTGTTAACAATTCTCTTATCCCCAGCGGCAGAAGATGTTATATCATCTCTAGTGGAAGCATTAAAAACCTTATACGATTAAATTGAATATGAAAAATAAGTATATTATTGAAATACGAAATCAAAGTCGTTTACATATTCAAATCAGGGACACTCCCCTAGCATTGGGGGGGGGGGGGGGGGGGGGGGGGGGGTTAGCTACTCATAGTATTCAAAGAAAACAAAAGATAAATTGTAAACATTACAAGTATTGGGGAGAAATTTGATCTTCAATCGCTTCCATTCATGAAAATCTCCTTCCACTGAAACCCTTGTCTTTTCCAATCTTTTCTCGTGTAATTCGTTGCTTTCCAAAAAGTACCCTAATTCCTCTTAAAAACTCATCTATATAGCAAACATTCACTCAGATCGGTTGGAAATACCCAAAGCGCTCACTCACCTCAACCTATGGATAAAATATTAAAAAATTAAGAAATCAGCGTCACATGTTGACATGGGCCGTGTCAGCCAACACGAGTGCCAATGTTGCTCTTCTATCATTTAAAATTCTAATTTTTTGTCCCAGGGCATCTTGATAAGGGCAATGTCAGGCTGGCACGAGCAGTGTCAGCTGACATGGATGCCCGTGTCAGACCTCTATTTTATGTTTTGTAAATGTTGTCTGCCTGGCACGACCAGTGTAAGCTGACACGGGCGGTCGTGTCAGACCTTTTGGAGTGTTTAGAAAACTTTTCCGAATTCTTGCGATTTTTCCTGGTTTTCGCTCCGATTCTTCTTGAATTCTTACCTGAACCTAAAAACATCAAAGAGACACAACCAAAGCTTAAAATGCGGAAAAAAGGAAAATAAAGCGCTTAAAAATGACAAAATTAACTAGAATTAACGGTAAACAAAGGTGTAAAAACCACTAACCAATAAGTATTAGTCAAATGTGCGACCAAGGTCTCAAAGTCAAATTTACTGCGTCTGAATGTCTGGTAACTAATGAGAAGAATGAAGTTATAATGAATGGGGTCAGATTAAAAGATAATTGTTACTTGTGGAATCCTCAATAAACAAATTGCTCCTCCACATGCTTGATGCCAAAGGAAGCTGAAGTGAAGTTACTGCATAAAAAACTTAACCAGTTACTCCTAAAAGATATGAAGAATTTCCAATCAAAGGAAGAAACCATAGGTTCTCCAAAGTTGAAGAAGGAGGAAGGAAAAATTTGTGGTAAATATGACGTAAGGAAGAAAACCAAGGTGTCACGCCCAAAGTTGCATCATCAAGTTATTTCCAAGACGTCAAAAACTCTTTATATGGCGCTAATGGAACCTAAGCAGGTCGACATCTTTAGTAAGAAAAATTATGGTTGTGTAATTGCTGATGATTTTTCAAAATCTGCTTGGATGAGCATTATCAAAGAAAAATTGAATGGTAAGGAATTATAGCAATTACTAATGGGGAGGAATGCGACAAATTCTCTATCTTTCCTCTAGGTTGTTATGGTTATGACTGTCAAAGGGTGGAACAAAAATTCTCTGCAAAGGGATGTCCTGAAGAAAAGTTTAATGATGGGAAAGGTCAGTGATAACACTCCTAAAACTTGTGACAAACTCAAGGAGTACAGAAGGCTATTTGATAGAGGCAAAAGGTGGAATTTCACCTGAATATGATCAAGGTTGTCTTATTTACAATACTATAGTATTTCTCTGCTACTACTATGATGGTAGCATGTGTGTGTGAATGATATCCTACCAAATGTTATGACATCTTTCCTAATGTGGAAACTTGGGAAGCTCATATTGATGTGTTGTCATGGTGTTTCTTGTGTCATCGGTTTTCCTCTTGAGGGGGAGAATTAATTTTCCAAAGCAAGGGAGAAAGGTTGATCATTATGGTGGAAAAGACATCTGCTATATGAAATGCTTTGGTCATTCATATGTGTTGGATGCCTGAATTTTTGTTCAAGGAGCTAGAGTACCTAGATACAGTGTGTCTTTATGTTCAACAAGCATGTTGAAGGATATGAATGGCTCTAATCATATGAATATGATTGATTGAATCATGTATTCGATTCATCCTCCTCTACAAGTTAGTCTCAATGGATGTGTTGGTTGATGAATGAGAATGTCTCACATGATGTCTTGACATCTTTGTATGTTTTACTACTTCTGGCTGAAAGGAGTAAGCTCAGTGTCTAGTGGAAGGAATTTTGTTTATGCTTCAGAACATGTGTGTCTATAGCTAGTTACTGGACATCTCTGTGAAACATCATTTATTGTTGGATGAATGAGTATTTAGAAAGTAGACAATGTTTGACTAGATGTCAGGACATTGTTCAGAACGCGTTTCTTTTTTAGATTAATAAGGAAGTATTTTGGACGGTGTAATCAAGTGCATGTCAAAGAGGAATTGTGTCATGTGCACGCACATTTATTGGAACTATCATTTCTTGGAGGACCGGTCTAGAGTCAATAAAGGTCTTCAAAATTGACTTGGACGGTGGAAATTTTTTTGGGTGCAGTTATCTTCCTCATACAATGCTCTCACTGACCAAGAACATTGTTACATTTGAGAGTCGTTGATTCCTAAGTAACAGCTCAGGTATTTAAAGAAATCATATATTTATTTCTATAATCTTGTGTTCTTGGTTGACCTCAAAGTAGTTCTTATGGTTTTTGTTTGGGTCTGGATGCGTATAGTTTGGGTATGGTTTTGTGATGGATATGTTTGTCATTTTTTGGCTAAAAAGGGGGAGAAAGGTTTTGTTTCTATACTTCTTGGAGGTCTAGATTATGTTCTTGATTATGCTGAAAGGATGTTATATAGGGGATTTGAGTCTGATCCTTGTTTATGGTTTATTTTTGTCTTGTGATCTGAATTATAAACACAATTGTGTCCTGTGTTGTGAGTTATCAAGAATTGGAGTCTGCTCCCTTGAGTCATCATCTGGATTGTTCAAGTTGGTGTTAGGTTGCTTTTGTCACCTGATCTTCTAACTTTGGTTATTCAAGTTAGAATTCTTCTTGGTTTCTTGAGGCTCTTCCGAGATTCTGTGTCAAGAATTGGTTCTAAGTTTGAGGGGGAGTAACTTGGTTATTCTTGAAGATGTAATTTATCTTCTTTCTTGTGCACACCAAATTAATTGAGGACTTTAGTCCTTCATCTTGGGTTTACTGTGTAGTAATGAAAGTGTTGTTCTCTAAAGGGGTTCTTAGCAGGTTTCATGGGTTTAGTAGGCTTTGAAGGGGAGTTCTTGTTCTGTACTGGACTGCTGTGAAGATTTATCAGACATGATATCCTAACATGTTGAGAATTTGGTATTCTCTTGTATATTATGTTGAGTAGCTTCCACTAGTTGTTGCTCTGATATTTTTTATACTGACTTCTACTATTGTTGTGCCTCTTATTGTTTGTGTGTTTGAGTTTCTTCTCAAATTAGAGTTGTATTGTTGTTTATGTGTGTAAGATGTACTAAGTTGTTTTAGCCAAAATAAGCCAAAGGGAGAGATTGTTAATTCTCTGTTTTGTTGGCATTATGTTTGGTAAAATTAACTTAACATAGACATGTTGAAATAAGATGTTTTATCAACTGGATAAACATGTTGAATGTGATGTCCTATGCAGTTTCTTTCGACATCGTGATTTTGTACCACTGGACTGTTGGATATTTTAGTTTGTTACAGGTGTAGAATATTGTATAAATATTATGTTATCCTATGAGGCGCACATGATAAAGGTTAAAAAGATTCAAGCTGATATAGAGGAGAATTGTTAGTTTCTAATTATGGAGATAATTTAGGAAACTAATGATTGATGTCTTATCTTTGAGGAGATAATATTGCAGCACCTCTGTCATATCCAGCTGCATATATGAAGCCCAAATCCAGTTCATTGAAGATTATAAATAGAAGGTTTCAACCCCAGTACAAGTGTGGAACTTATTGTATATTTTTATTAGGGTTTGCGTGTTAATTGTGAGCCTCTAGATTATCATCTTGGTAAAAGAGTAAGACTTTTTTTTAAGTTGTAAGTTCTGTCAGTCATTCCAAAACTTTTAAGAAGTGAATGATTGTGTGTCTTTGAAGTGCGACTTCTTTTATTTTATAAGTGTTTAGAATTGTTCAGTCACTATTCTGTGATTGGAAGGGATTTGAGAAGGGTCTCATACCTAGGTGAGTCTTAGGTAGAAAGTTAAGCAAGGGTAGTGATTAAGTGAGAAGTTGTAAACGGGGGAGCTTAGCTTCAAATTGATACTATCTAATTGATTTCATTCCTTGATTGGTATCCCCTGGAGTAGGTGTTGTTGTACACCGAACTGGGTTAACAATCATGTGTGTTCTTTACTTTTTTTCACTTTGTTTATCGCTTATCTTGTCATCGTGTGTTTGTTCAGAGAAAGGTGTATCGACATCTCTTAGAACATCTGAGATCTGAATACTAGAATTTCAGAGAGGCTTTAAAAATAGTTTTTAGTGTGTGCGTGCATGTGTGTGATTTAGCCATACTACTTCCAAAAACTTCCTTTGTATTTACAATACACTGATCACTCAAATAGACATGACCAAGTAAGCTTTCACACTTACTCTCTTTCAAACTTTAAATCTTTCAAGTTCCTTTGTCAGATATGCCAATCATATAAGAAGTTCACTTGAATCTTCTATGAGACAAGGCTTTAGATGTCTTTAAGTTAATCACCATTATCAGAGAGTCATAAATATATCACTAGTGGTCATAAAGCATAATTCTTTAGTTTTCTTAGGAAGAATATCTTGATCATCCTCCTTGTTCATCTTTGACCACTTGAGCTAACTTTAACAATCGAGTGTTGTTATCATCAAAACCAAGTCATTATCAATTCTAAGCATTTACTTCTTGAGTCTTGGTGTCCATGAGACTTATCATATTGGATCACTTTTTGATCATACCTGAAAGCACATGTTTCACAGTTGTCCTGGTTTAAATATGGAGTAATTTTCCAGAAGGTGGTTGAATAGACAATTAAAATTCCCTTCTTTTCGTTTTAAAACCAGATTAAGTGAGTGAAAAAAACATGGTAAAAACTTTGTTTTAAAAGTTTTAAGCTATTTGAAGAAGATTGTTGTAATACACACACCTCAATTATTTGAAATGAAGATATTGCCAATGCAATAGAAAGTTTCAAACAAAATGTTATATGCACTTGAAAATTAATCAAATTTGAGTAATTATAATTTCAATTCTACACAATAATCAATAATGTGATTATTTAGAAACTCAATTCTAATGAAACCTAATCTTATACAAGTTAAGACTATGAATGGAATAAACCTATGAAGCGTGCAGTTCTAGATTAAACGATAAATATAACATTTAATTCAAGCATGTAAGAAATCTAAACGGTAGAGGGAGAGAGAGAGAGAAAGAGAGAGTGTACTAGTAATTAGACCGGTTTAATGATATCATCCTCACATGCACCTAATCCATTCTTTGATGGTGAACCATCAAAGTTTTGTTCTTCCACTATATTTGTTGATTTAGGTTTGAACTACCACAACTAAATTGAAATAAAAATAAACTATAATAATCTAATTTATATTCTTCTTATTTCTTAATTGATCTTATTTGTAGTGAGGACCTCGGCCATTGGTGATCTTCACTCGATCACCATCTTCAACCTTTGGCAAACATCATATTTGAATTCTCATTAATCTTAACTCAATCCTAATCTTCAAACCTTGAGTTCTTTCCTTCAACCTTGACAACTTGTTGATGTTCCCTTGATCCCAAATTTCAATCCTTGAATACTTCTTCTTCAATAGGTTGACTGGCGCACGGAGAAAAATTATGCACCTGTGGAGAAAAGATTCTTTGTCTTTTTCTTTAATGAAATTCACTTCTTGAATTTCCTCAAGATCAAAACACCTTCAATGAAATATACACACACTCCAAAATCCACAATTAAAATACTAATGGCTTATCACATTCCCTTAGCACACACACAAAGAACATGATAAGTCTCCATGTAAATTATGAAGATGAAGATTTTAGAGAAATGAGGTTGTAGTTTCAATGCTTTTCTCACAAAAAAATGATTTGATCTTCTCTCTTAATGACATTTTTCTCACCAAGTTATGAATTTATAAAATGAAAACACTTTTTATAAGTGCATGAGAAGATGCACAAAATTTGAGTAAAATAGCCTTAAATGAACCAGATTAAAGTTTGTAATGAATCAATTCCAATTTCAGAATTTTTATTTAAATGATCAAGATTAAAAGTCAGTGAAATATATTCCTTAGAATCAAATCCTTCCAACAGGTGAATTGAATCCTACAAATAGAGGAAAAACATGAATCGTTAAAATATTAATTGATTAGATTCCTATGTGAATTGATTCCATCAAACAGAATGAAAATAAGAGTTTGGAATAATAAAATTTAATTGATTCCAAGTGATTGAGAATCATAAACGAGATATAATAGAGAATCATAGAGCATAACCATAGAAAACCAATTACTAAGAAAATACTTAGATACCGAATGTTAAGCCAATTAAAGCGTAACACAACAAAAATCTTAGATGAACTATAGAATATTCTGAAGCTAAATAGAAATTTACATGTCAAATTCTTGAAATATGAAGCCAATTAAACATGAAAACGAGTAAATAAGCAAGATTGCATTTAAAGAGAGATTAAATGTGAAAAAGAACATTAAACATGCACCAAATAAAATATAGAAGAAGATAAGAGAATATATGACAAACTTTACAAACATATAAATTGGTCAGATGTAAAACAAAGATAGATAAAGGTATTGGAAAGATCATACCGAAGAGATTGGTTAGAGAGAAAACTTACTACACAAGATACAATTATTAAAACAGAGAATGATGCCACAAATGAAAAAAATTAGATCATTTCTCATTCAAAGAAAGAGGGATCGAGGATCCACAGTTTTCTTTGAATCATATGGAACGGCTCCCCTGATAACGACTTTGTAAAAATATCACCAAGTTGATTACTGTCCACGTATTAAAAAAGTTGATTACCTTTTTCCAAATGATCTCAAAAAAAAACAATGCCTAATCTCTATATGTTTAGTGCACGAGTGTAACACAAGGTTTTTTGTTAAGCTCATAGCGTTAGTGTTGCCACAATTGATAACAATGCAACCTAGTTTTAAATCATAATCCAATACTTGTTGTTTTATCCAAAGGAATTGTGAATAATAATTATTGGCGGCTACATAATCTTCATCGGTGGTAGAAATTGCAACATTGTGTTGCTTCTTACTATGCCATGCAATCAGACAATTTCCAAAAATATGACATGTTCCACTAGTATTTTTCCTATCTGATTTGCACCCTGTGAAATTAGAATCAGAGAAGTCTATCAAACTACATTCACTTCCCTTAGGGAACCAAACACCATAATTTGCAATATCATATAGATACCTTAAGATATGTTTGATGATCTTAAAATGTGATTCTCTATGGGAAAACTTGAAACCTAACGCACATGCAAACACTAAACATAATATCATGTCTACTTGTGGTTAAATAGATCAAGGATCCAATTGTACCTCAACATTTAGTTATTTCAAACTCCTTTCTGGATTCATCTTTGTCAATCAGCAAAATATGATGTCAATGGTGTAGATATTGATTTTGCATTCTTAATGTCATACTTCCTTAACATGGTAAGCATTAAATTTTTCAAGATTATCTTTTCATTTATCCAAAACATAACATTTACATCCAAAAATATGTAAGTGAGCAATATTAGGCTTTCTACCTTTATAAAGTTCATAATGGGTTTTCTTTAGTATAGGTATAATCAATACATGATTACTCACATAGCAAGCCGTACTTACAGCATCAGTCCAAAAATATTTAGGCAAATTTTATTCATTCAATATTATTCTTGCTAATTATTTTAAAGACCTATTTTTTCTTTCTACAACACCATTTTGTTATGGAATTCTAGGTGCTAAAATAATATGTGAAATACCATTGAAATCAAAAAAATCTTTAGAAAAAAATAATTTTGAAAATCTCCATCATGATCACTTTGAATTGAAGAAATTTTCAAAGATTTTTTATTTTGAACAAGTTTTTCATACTTCTTGAAAGCATTAAAAGAATCCTTTTTATGTACTAAAAATGAATTCCAAGTATATCTAGAAAAATCATTAACAATCACTAGAGTATAATAACTTCAACTAAAATTTTTAGCTCTTGAAGGACCAAATAAATCCATATGAATCAATTAACACTACTACAAAACGCGTAAACAACAACACCATGGTCACACGGTTCTTCCCTACACCTTGGTGACATCTCTAAACTAAGGCGCTCCCATATTATTTTTATTTTTTGATTTAAAATTAATTGTATATAACAACGGTTGATGAGCACACCATAGTGAAATCGTCAACCTTTCATGGGTTCAATCCTCAGCGCTATCATATAAATTATTCCATTAATATTAAGGCACGCCTTTTCTTTTTTATTTATTTTTAAATAAAAAACTTAAAGGATTCTGACTACGGTTGGTATGTTCCTCCGTTCTGATATAGTTTGTTTTTTATTTAAAAAATTTAATTGTAAATTAAACTCTGAAGCTTCTTTATGACATTTCACTATGAAAGTAATATATCATAAAAATTTCTGGTTTTGACCGTGGTGGTATCTTTATAATATTATACACTCCTAGTTAGCTTGTCTCGTCAGTATCCTTTTTTCCATTGAAAAAGGAAACTAGATGAAATAATATATGATTTAAACCCTAAACCCTAACGTTCAATAGTGTGAAACAATACACGATTTCAACCAAAACACCATCGTTCACCCTAGCTTGTCTCTTCAGTATCCATTCTTCACTGTGTATTTGTCATTTTCGTCATCATCGTCAAGGTTTATAAGACCATCACGATCGTGATATCGAGAAATAAGAGTACACCAACCAAGTTATCACCATCGAGAAGGAAGACAACAATAACACCGTTGTTTTCGTAAGAAAGGAAGACAACACCAACATCAACTTCATATACTTAGTCATCACATTTAGGATACATAAATATTTACCCCATGCATCTAAAGTAAACTTCATTTTCCATATATAGATACTAATCATATATTTTTTCACTATGTTAATAACAATTTAAAAGTGAAGTAGGAATACGAAATAAGGCAAAGAACATGTACCCCCATAGATTGTCTCGTGGGGGTTATAGGAAACTTGAGAAAAGAATCATGCTTGAAAAATAACCACAAACAGGAGATTATCGCATCCCATCCCCACCATCAAGACATGAGAAATGGAAGAGGGCTTGATTTAGACCAAATGGAGAGTACACCTTTGAGGCGACAAGAGTAGTTACCGAGAAAACTGTAAGTATGATTTGTTTTGTTTATGTTATTTTTTATTTAAATGCGTTGGTAACAATATATGTAAGTTGCTCATGTTGTGTAGGATAAATTGGTTAAGGCAACTCGTGAAGACGCATATGTTCTAGAAGCACAACATTACATATTAGTAGAAGCAATTGAAATAGATGAGCATGGTGAACATGTCCGTGGTGTGGGAGAAGGTGTCGGCTTGAGGTTATTCTTTGGGTCTAAAAAAAGTACCGAAAGCTCGGAATTTGATGCACAAAAACAAAAGATTGAGAATGTTGAGAAGCAATTAGAAGAACAAAGGAGGATGTTAGTGGAGGAGAGGGAAAAAGGGAGAAAGATATGGAAAAGTTTCAAGAGTTATTTTCGGTATGTGCTTTACTTGAGATTTTAGTGTGTTATCGGAAATGTATGATATATATTATGCTTATTTTTGTTCTAACTGAATCTTATGATGTAGAGATTAAGTGAAAATCTCGAACAACGTACAAATGAAGATCAATGTTATGTTGATGGTGATGATGATCATGATCATGATCAAACTCCAAGTAGAAGTGTTGTATATAGTGCTTCTATAAAGGAAGTAATTGTTCAGCCCCTCCTCCCCCCCCCCCCCCCTCCAGCTAACCGCAATAAGTTATTGGACCCTAACTCAAATGAAATCACCATGTTATACTTGAACGTTGTGGTGATAAATGATGCGCAACCTCTCCCGTTAGAACATTTTCCATATTCGGTGGATATAAGTGGTTGGATGTAGGGATATTGTAAGTTTGGTGCACGTAAGTATATAGTTGAATATACTTGTCATTATAGAACATTATAATTTTTTTGCATTTCCTCAATTAATTTATTCATTTTATTTAACCATTTAGTTACATTCACCGTGTTTGTATAGAGTTAAATAAATCGATTATTTATAGAATCTTGGATCCTCTTTTTATTTGATGGACGTATAATCAATCGAGACATTCAAGATTACTTGAAAAATGGTTAAATGATGGAGGAAAAGAATGTTACTTCACACCACTTCTCTGTTTGTACGCATTTTTGTAATTGATGTTTATGTATTCTATATTTAGTTTTATTTTAGAAAATACTAATAATATATATGCTCATGTCTGTTCAGTGGTCATTGTCAATTGATCATAATATCATTTAAGACGAATACGATAACTGTATTGTGTTCCTTGCATGATCCACTATACAAGAAAATGAAAGAGATTATTAATTCGTAAGTGTATGTTTAATTTTTACCTTTGATATTGTAAGTAGTTTAGCATATAATATGTTTAATTCATATTCAATGTACAGTGTTGTGGAGCAAGTGGACATGATGAATAATGTCAGAAGAAAGCCCTCATGGATCTCTCATAAAGTAAGTGGGCTGATTACCTGTTTCTTTCATTTACATTCATATGTGGTTAGATTCGTGTGTGGTTACAGTCATGTGTTGTTACATTCATTTGTAGACGAGGAAACAACTCGAGAAATACGAGTGTGGGTATTATGTCAGAAACACATGTTAAACATTGTCTTTGCCAACATTGTTGATTCATGGGATAAGGTATATATATCATAATATGTTTACATATATTAATATATAAATTTACATATATTTTAAACACTTTTTTACTCTTTCTTATGTAGATGTTTAACAACGTAACTCCATTTCCCGTTGAGGACTTTGTCGATCTTCGTAAATGTTGGGCGTATATCTACAATGTGCTTAAGGGTCCTGCTATTTGATTTAATGAGATGTGCTAATGACTTATTTTATGTATATTATGATGTGAATATTACTTTTGACTTAAACATATTGTGTTTGATGTAAATATTAATTTTAGCTTTGGATGCACAATGTTACCTGTTTTTTATGCTCTTTATGCATGGTTAACAAAAATAAGGGTTGTTGTAAATTCTTTGATATGGTTATAATAGTTACAGAATAAAAAATGGGAAGAATTTGAGAAGCAGAGAATTGCATATTTAAAACAGAGAAAGTTTTGACAGTGGTTATAAAACCTAATCGTGATTGTATATTGAACGGTGACAAAATAATATAAATTTCAAAATATTAATGTTGAGAATCGAATATGAGACCTTTTGTTCTATCACAACATTTGAGTTAACGAACGGTTCTAATATGGCGAGCACTTTCTAGAATACAACAACGGTCCTATGACCGTGATTGTAAGTACCATATATACAACCACACGTTACATAACAACGCCTGGTCCCGTGTGGTTATATATATTTCCCAACCATTATTAAATGTCTTTTCCGTAGTAGTATGAAGTGGTCTTGAAGTTGAATAAGTTTTTTTCCGTTTAAGAGATACTTTGGTTTGTTTACTTTTTTGACACGTATCACATAATTTGTCTTTAATAAACTTAATCTTAGGAAAACCAATAACAAGTTCATGTTTAATTAATTTATTTAAATGATCCATATGTATGTGAGTAATTATTTTATGCATAGCCAAGCATCATCATCATTATTAACTACAAAACGTTTAATTTTTAAAGACATGTCATTTAAAGATATCATAAAAATATTGTCTATCCTTTTTCCAAAAAAAGTTTAGTTTCATGTGTTATCTTATCTTCTATTATGCATGATTATTTATTAAAATTAATGTTAAGTCTCTTATCCCATAATTGAATTATACTAAGTAATTTATGCTTTAAGCATTCAACATATAACACATCATCAATAGTGGTAAATGGTGGCGTACCTGCTTTTTCTATTCCAAGTATTTTCACTTTATTATTGTCACCATAGGTGACAAACTCTTTAGAATTTGGATCAAGGTTGTGAATTTTGATTTGTCTCCCGTCATATGTGAAATTCTAGCACACATAAAATGAATGTCAAGACAGATGTCTCCACATACAAGCGCGATGTCACGACAAATGTTATGACATCTACTGATAGACAAAAATTTTACCAAAATAAAGACTATGCAGAATTTAAAAACCGAAGATAAAAGAACACAAATAATTGTTAAGCCAGTTTGGTGAAACTCACCTACTCTGGGGGCTACTAAGTCAGGAAGAAAATCTACTATCAGTAGTATTAATTCTAAGCCTAAACAATTCCAGTTTACAACTTATCACTTAATCACTATCCAATGCAACTTCTACCTGGGAACCTCCTAGATATGAGAACCCCTATCACTCCCAATTACCACAGTGATGTCAAATAACAATCCCAATCCCAGGGAATATCTTAAGAGACCAAAAAGGAAGAATACTCATCTACAACAAAAAATACTTAGTTTTCTTAAAAGCTTCACTAAAAACAATACTAAACTCTTTGCTTAAAAGATTAAAGGAGAACAATAACTTGATAAAAAAGTAACAATCAGTTAACTCAAATGCATCAAAAGATACATGAGGACGTACAAAAATTAGAAACTCCCTTGAAGAACCCTCAAACCCTAAAACTTAGAAAAGTAGGCTTCCCATTATTTTTTACAAAGTTCTTAAAGAATTTAGGTCTAGGTAACTTCTTTAAAACACTCCTTAGTAATCCATGGGACTTGAATCTTTGCCCAGATATTTCTTGTTACAAACATTGAGGGCTGCACCAGTTTGTGCAGAAAGATCTCCTTAAATCTTTGAACAAAACACAAGGTTTCCTAAATTGTCTCAAAGCTCAATTTTGGAAACCTATGTACAGCTGGAGATAAATCAAATATTCCAAATTGAAAAATCTTGACTTGAGAAAAATTAGTGGGATAAAACCAAAAGGAATCTGACAAAATCAGTTTAAATCTCTCAATAAAAAAATACAGCCCGTACTGATGTTCTGATACAGGATGTTACAACATCTGTCAGAACACCTGCCTTCAAATGAACCTGGCCAACATGTTAGAACGCCTTCTATGACATCATGTTGCAAACCATGTTTTAGAAAAATTATTCCAATCATAAAATTATGTGTTGTACCCCAAAATTTTCCCTCCCTTTTCTTCAAGACATATCCCACAAAATATCTCAAATGCTCAAGGATGCTCACGAGTTGATCAAACAAGCTCACCTCTTAAGCACTGAGCCACAAATTAGGGTTTTGGTTTTCACAAATAAATTTGGACTTATAATACCTAAAGTGACTTTCATTGTTCATTATAGGTCTTCAAGAATGCTCATACAAAGTTTCAAGTCTTGCACCACAAATTTGCTCAGTCAATTGCTCAGATGACTGAAAATCAACTGTATTGGCTAAAAAGTCAATTATGGTCAACATACAGTCAAACTTCAATATTTTTGACCAACATCAACATTTTGAAGTCATGTTCATAATTTGATAAAGGGTTGATCATAATTCCTCAAGGAAATTATTCAAATCATCAAATGGGTAAAATTGTCAAAATTAAGGTTTTGATTGAGAATAGCTGATCATTGACTTTTGACCTAGTACATGACCTAATGGCTTGAAGCATGATATTAAGGACTCAAACAAAATATATTTACCTAATTTCATGGCTTAAATCATCTCAAATATCAAGTGATTGATAGTTGAAATTTGGATCAATTGATGAAAAGTCAGTTGATGAAAAGTCAACGGATACACAAAAGTCAAACTTTGACTTTTTGGTCAACATTGAATTTCAAAGATCAAAATCCATCAAGACATTCAAAAATATCAAAATTGATCATTAATAATCAAGAAAATCAATAAAGTCAACAAAAAAGAAAAATTCTAAGTGTTTTTTACCTTGATAATTTCACTACTTTATGACAATTTTTCACCAAGATGCAAGATGATTCAAGGAAAACTTTCAACATGAAAGTTGTAGATATTGATGAATTCTACAACTTTTTCCTTGAGGTTTGATGCCCAAAAAATTCTTAGATTTGAAGATATACGCTCATGAAGTCATGACATTTTTATAAAAAACACTTAGTGTAAATTTTAGCAAGTTTGGTCAGATTTTTGTCCCAACTTCTTGGAAAATTTTCAACAAGTTCCAAGTTGATTTAGCAAAAGTGGTCAACCTGAAGGTTGTAGACAATGTTTCAAGCTTTCCAAAATTTCCCATAACTTGAAGAGATCATGCTTTAGCTAACATATTCGAATAGATAAATTTGAGCATTCATTCTTGAATTACAAGGCATTTTCATGAAGAACACATGATCCAATCTCAAACCTATGTTGCATAATATTGCTTTGCAGGCTTCTAACTTGAAAATCTATCCATAATCAGATGTTCACACAAGTGATTGAGCTATGATCCAAGTGCTTGATCCATTGTTCAAGTGATCATTCCATTAATGGAACAAAGTTCACACTTGCATTTGGAAAAGTGACTTTAATGACAAAGTCCACTCTCCTTGAGATTTGCAATTGTTTCTTATAAACATACACAACGTCAAAGCTAAGAAGCAACCATCTAAAACCTGTTAACCCCCCTACAAGCCCTTTTACTTTGCATTGGAACAATGTATGTCAAGTTTGCTTCAAAATCAAGTCACATAACCATAACATGTGAACTTGGATTTCTGATTACTTGAGCCTCCAAAACCTTTCCTCTATAAATAGAAAGGCTATTTGCAAGCCTTAACACGAGTAAAAAAGCCCTGAAACACTCTCATAGTCTCTGAAATTAGATTTTGCATCCAAAGCTATATTATTTTCCATTTCTGACTTTGAACTCCAAACTCATAATCCACTCGATTTTAATCAATAAAATATCATGTATACACCATATAAAAGTGATCCAAACACTTAAGCCCCTTCTGTAACCCCTCCATTACCATCCACCATTTTAAAAACTTAGCTCTACAACTTGACTTCTCCAGAGGAATCCAGCCACTCTCAATCCAAAGTAATCATTGCATTAGCTTCCTAGGAGTTCAGTGAAGCTATCCAGATCATCACAACACTTCCAGGAGTGCTCAAACTCCAAACACGATTTCTAGTTTTGAGTTAAGTTTTCTCCACTTTGGACTCCTTATATAAGCATCATTAATGGTTACTTCGTGAATGAAAAATGTAGATATCATTACCCTGAAGCTAACCATGCCCTTAGTTTTCATTTATGTTAACTGTGCATGGAGAATTTTGAAGTTGAACTTTTAGAAAAATTAGGTTTAAATTTGGTACCAACAAAAATTCATGTTCATCTTTGATTTATAGCCTAAGTTATTTATATTGTGATCGGTGGATCTGGAACTGACTGTTTAACGCTGGTTCGCGAAATGTCGCGGAAGCAAGAGTCGCCACCGTCTTTTATTTTCTCCAATATGGAAAGGACAAAAGCACAGAAAAATTCCTTATGAGGTTGTTTCTCGGTTCGGGAGGTAGATTTATAGAAAGGGAAGGTGTTACCACCCTTTCTATCCATGGTTATCCATGGGCTCTTAGATACTTGCTCATTTGTGTTTTTAAAATGTTTGTTTGCTTTTCAAAGTGTGAGTGGGTTTGGAAAAGTTTCTTTGAAAGTTTCAGATCGACTCTTGTATCGGTCCTCAAGAGTGTTTGAAAAGTTGTTTTTTGAAAGCTTTTTGAAAAGTGTCGGTGTGAAAAGAAGTTTTTGATTTGTTTTGAATTAGAGAAAGTATCTACGAGTCATCTACCTACCCTAAGGAATTAGGCTGTGTAAATGTCCTTAAAGTAGTGCCATCCTACCATTGAGAGGTAGGTAGCACCACTGTTGGAGGTGTTCGGGTCAATTCGTTTGTAGGGACGGTGTGGCCACCAGAGCAACAGTAGGACACCTTAGAAGCTACCCTTATGCCATTGATCTTTTTATTCCGAGGCAACTATTCCGAGGCAACCGTTTCGAGGCAACTTGTTTCGAGGCAACTAGATCAATGGACATAAGGACTCACTAAGACGTCCTATACTCGACGACCACGTTTCGAGGGGCAAGGCAACAGTGAGGCGTACCCTAAGAGTGGTGTGTGAATTGTGTGTCATTTTCAGTTATGTTTTATCTTGATCATGCATTGGGTGAGCTACGTTTTTATTTTATTTGGGCCATTCATTCTTTCATGTGATTAGCAGTTAAAAGGTGCGGAAATTAAAATGCGGAAAATAAAAGTCCTACGCTATTACAAGGCGCGGGTCCATACATCGCCAAATTAACAAAGACCCGATTTTGAATAAAAGTGAGGAAAGTAAATGTCCTAATTACTATTACAAGGCTTTGGGAAATTACATAACATTTACAAGAAACATAAGAACAAGCGCGCGAAAAGAAATTAGAATCGAATACGCGAGGGCGTTGGACCCTTGAAAGAAATTAAATTGAAATTGAAGGTTAATTAATTATTAAATAAAGAAAAGAAATGATTTTTTTATGTTTTTTTGTATTTAATGGAAATAAAGAGAATTAATTGAAATTAGAAATTAAATAAAACCCTAATTCTAAGTTTGTTTTTAATTATTAAAAAAATGTTTAAGTTTTGACTTAATTTACACTAATTATTTAATTACAAGTATTTACAAAGTAAATTAATAATTAATAGTAATAATAAGGAGAAAAAATTATTTATTAAGAAAAGAGAATAAAAATGCTAAAAAACCTAATTTCTACATTTTTTAGTTATTTAAGAAAAAAAATTAAAATTTTAACCTAAATTAACCTAAATTGATTATTAAATTTATTTACAAAAAATATTAATGCATTAAATATTAAATAAACATTTTTTTATTTTCTTGATTTCTGATTTTTTTGGTTTTATGAAAATTATTTTGGTGAATTAATTAAAACAATAAAACAAATTAAAAAGAATAAAAAGGGAAAAAATAATAAAAGAAAAAGAATAAAAAGATTGAGCAAACCCTGGGGGTGTCTGGACCCAAAGAGAGGTCTTTGAAGCAATCAGGCCCACTGCAATCCAGGCCTTTGTTGACTTTTTGTGATTGTGTATGGAGTATTTGACTAGCGCGCATGATGGACCTCACATCCTGACCCTTGGATTGATCTCCTGGGACATTTGGTAAGCACAAGCGTTGGGTGTATGATGGACCACTGAAGGGCACACTGCATAGGAACATGTTAGAGAAAAAATTATGAAATATACAAGGGGACCTGGGAATCGAACCCAGGTCCCAATACCTGCATGCCAACTCAACGACCAACTGAGCCAACGCGCGTATTTGATATTAATATGGAACGTGAATAACATATGTGAAAAAGCGCTGGTGGCCTGAAGCAAAACAAAAAAACGCGCTAAATTCAAACTTGTCCAATCTGGCTGAGACACGTCCACCTTCTTCTTCGTTTACCTGAAAATACAAGATAGATAGCGGGGGTTTTAAACCCCCACTAAATAGCATCTGCAAATAATAGCGAATAGGGCCATGATGATCATAAATTGAGCGCGAGGTATGGATTCAATTCGTCAGAATGTCACGATTTTAGTGGTACTAGTTTCATTGTCCAATTTTTCCAGATGTGTAAACCCCTCTTTTGGAGCTTCAGAAACCCTAGAAAGCTTTCATGGAAACTTTGAATACAGGCACGGTTAGTTCAATTACAGGGCACCAATAGCTTCAGCATATTCATATTAATGTAAACCAATCATTAAAACACATTAATCATGCATGAAAAGTGAAACACGAATATGAGAATTTTGATGAAAAGTCAAACTTTATTCTACCAATTCCTTGAGTATGGAGGCGTGGTTTTGATTGGGATCCCTTCCTGGTAGTGTCAGCAAGCTTTTGGAATAGCTTTGAGGCCTTGAAACACCTTGTATCTATGAAAACAGTTTTTGATATTTTGTGAAAAAAGTGCAACCTTGTTCTATCCGTTTCTGCGCAGCTTGCTTGTCCAATGTATTAGGTTTTCAATGTGCATATGTATGTGAGTGAATTAGGTCAAGAAAACTGGCCCATAATCCATGCATTGATGTTTTTGATATTTGATTTTCAAGCATCTTTTTCCAAATCTTTTTCATGCCAATCATTGCCAATTGTGGAAGATTTTGTCCCTTGATGTGGTACACGAAATATTTAGGTCTTAATGGGAGAATATGTTGCACAAAAAGATTTGGAAAACATGTTTTAGTATTTTTCTCATAATTAATTTCAATTAAATGAATTAATAAGATTAAAAATTCAATTAATTAATTAAAAATAAGAAAATAACTCCCTTTAAAGTCAATGGGTCGTGCATGGCCTTTGGGTGATGATTCATGGAAGAAATTGAGGCCCATTAGCAATTTTGAGGCATTTGAAGCAAAGTTGACTTTTCAAAATTCCCAAAAATTTCCCAACTTTCACAAGGCATATCTTGCTCAATTTTTAAGCTTTGATCATGTTCTTGGACATTTTGGAAAGGTCTTGAAGTCCTCTAACCAATGACTTTGGTCCCATGTAATTTTGATTTACCAATCTCAAGTTATGGTCTTTGACTTAAAGTGCCTTTTTGTTGACTTTTGAAAATGACCTATAATGTTGAGATTGATAACTTTTTGTGAGAGCATTTCTTGGACTTGAAGTGTGAAGATGAGTTGTAGGAAATGTCATTCTCTTCAAAATGAGCTTTTGATGGAATTTTTCTAATGAACCATGTGGAAGTTATGCCATGGTCAATTTGTAGTTGACTTTTCCAACTGTCCAAAAATAGAAACTTTTGCATCTTGAGACTTTTTGAGCCATGCCTTGAGAATCATGATCAAGAATTGATCAAATGATGTTTGTGGCTTCAAAATAAGATGTTGACCAAAATTTTTGACTTTTGACTGTCAAATGACCATTTTACCCCTACAGTTGACTGTAGAGCAATTAGGGTTTTTGACTGTGCAATTTTGTGCTGTAAGTCTTGAAACTTGGCATATAAATGCTTCACAATGTTTATAGGCATGTGGGACTTGATTGGGCCCTTGGAAGCTTCAATTTCTTTTCCAGAACCAAAACCCTAATTTTTGACTGTTAGGAGGCCATTGGACTGTGCAACCCTTGGGAGATTTTGAAGCATGCTCTTAGCAAACCTTGAAGAATATGGGAGGGCAAATTTTGGGGTACAACAGTTGCCCCTGTTCAATCTTCTTAGACCTGAGGGTGTAAATTGGCTGACGTGCCTTTCGTAATCCGAAGGTGGAAGATGATTGAACATTAGAGTGCCCAGAAATTTGCGCTCACATGTTAGCAATGTGAATGGGCTTATAGATGCCATTTGGAGATTGATAGATAGGAAGATGGGCTTACAGATGCCATGTTGAGAGGTGATGGATAGGTGGATGGGCTTATAGATGCCATCTGGGTGTCGATCGCATAAGAGTTTCCTTAGCGAGAGCTTGCGTACCTGAAAAAGAAAGATAATTACCTGGCCCGTTACAGGAGTTGATCTTCTAACTTTTTATGTAGATGTGCCCTGGCTGGTTACAGGAATCGGATCTTTAAACTCTTCAGACGTGCCCTGGCGAGATACAGGAATCGAGTCTGGAGAAAATAGTCGTCAACAGATACACCCTGGCCAGATACAGGAATCAAATCCTTAAACTCTTCAGACGCACCCTGGCAAGATACAGGAATCGGGTCTGGTAATGCTAGTCGTCAACAGATACACCCTGGCAAGATACAGGAATCGGATCCTCAAACTCTTCAGATGCACCCTGGCAAGATACAGGAATCGTGTCTGGTAATGCTAGTCATCAACAGATACACCCTAGCAAGATACAGGAATCAGATCTTCTAACTCTCCAAACACACCCTGGCAAGATACAGGAATCGGGTCTGGTAATGTTAGTCGTTAACAGATACACCCTGGCAAGATACAGGAATCGGATCCTCAAACTCTTCAGACGCACCCTGGCAAGATACAGGAATCGGGTCTGGTAATGCTAGTCGTCAACAGATACACCCTGGCAAGATACAGGAATCAGATCCTCAAACTCTTCAGACGCACCCTGGCAAGATACAGGAATCAGGTCTGGTAATGCTAGTCGTCAACAGATACACCCTGGCAAGATACAGGCATCAGATCCTCGAACTCTTCAGACGCACCCTGGCAAGATACAGGAATCGGGTCTGATAATGCTAGTCGTCAACAGATACACCCTGGCAAGATACAGGAATCAAATCCTCAAACTCTTCAGACGCACCCTGGAAAGATACAGGAATCGGGTCTGGTAATGCTAGTCTTCAACGGATACACCCTGGCAGGATACATGCATCGGATCCTCGAACTCTTCAGACGCACCCTAGCAAGATACAGGAATCGGGTCTGGTAATGCTAGTCTTCAACGGATACACCCTGGCAGGATACAGGCATCGGATCCTCGAACTCTTCAGACACACCCTGGCAGGATACAGGAATCGGGTCTGGTAATGCTAGTCGTCAACAGATACACCCTGGCAAGATACAGGAATCGGATCCTCGAACTCTTCAGACACACCCTGGCAGGATACAGGAATCGGGTCTGGTAATGCTAGTCGTCAACAGATACACCCTGGCAAGATACAGGAATCGGATCCTCGAACTCTTCAGATGCACCCTGGCCAGATACAGGAATTGGGTCTGGAATCGATCGTCAACAGATACACCCTGGCGAGATACAGGAATCGGATCTTTAGTTGCGACCGTTGATGGTAATCATCTTGGTATTAACCTTTGTCCTGAAAAGACAAAACGTTAGTTGTATGCGATGTCATTATGCATGACATGCGTGATGCGATTATATGTTCATGATGCGTATATGCATGCTATAATGTATGGAAATGCGATGTTTATGAATGTATGTCTTCGTCTTAGGACAATAAATCCTTGACGGATGCCGGGAAGTTAAATCCTGGGCTGACGTAGAGCTTTTGTTTCCACCGGGGAGTGATGGTTGCAAGAATATCGGTAGGAGAAGATAACTCCGTTGGGGAATAAACTTGGAGATTGGATTACTCTGCGGGGAGAAAATTACTCTAGCGAACTTGCTGGGGAACAATACTCTGTGGGAAGAGAGGTACTCTGTTGAGATGTTGATGGTAACTTCGCTGGGGATACCATTGTTATGTTATGTTGAAGGAATTAATAGACTCCGCTGGGGATAAGAAGACTTTGTCGAGGACGGTTTTTCCGTGGCTTTTGGCTGAGGATAACCCAGTTATATCCTGGTAGGGAAATAACCTTTGAATAAAGCCGGGAGACGCATTCGTGTTTTGCAGGGGGGAAGCTTCCAGAATCTACTGGGGATAAGCTTCCTGCTGGGGAGATGATTCAAACTTTCCTGGGGAAATTTTTGGATTGGACTCTCCTGGGGAAACAAATTTGATATGTACTGGGGAAGTGGCTCCACTGAATGTCTGGTATACCGCCGGGGAACAATCTTAGGTCAAGACTGCCGGGGATGCTTGTTAATAATATTTGTATACTGCGCTGGGGGATATTGAGATCTGCTGGAGGATACCCAACTTCCTTAAGGCTGATGGTATAGCTGCTTGGGGAGAGTGCATTGACTTGCTGGCTCACTCTCTGGGGAGTTAAGATATCTTGGTTATGTTCTTCAGCTGAACTTACCTTGGTACCTTGGTGGACAGAGCAATTAGATCGTTTAGACCACTCATTCTTGCCCCTGTTTCTAATGTTACCTGTAATTAATCCTTCGTTTCGTATGCAAATATTTATGAGTTAGCAATTATTGTCAAATGCATATATCACAAATTGAACCTTGGACATTCTTCGCAAAACAAAACAGAAAAAGGAAAAACAATTGGCAATTGATATGAAAAGTGAATTTATATTGATTTTTGAATTTCTTGTAAATAGGCGTTTTATGTACAAGAGGTTGATGTCCTAGTAAGAGAACGCCGCCGAACAAAAGAGTTTATACAATTTGTACAAAGGGAAAACAAAACAGCTGTGTGAAAAGAATAATCCCACTGGGTTCCAACTCTGCTATCGCCTTTATATATTCGAGCGTCTCATCACTTGATGACCTAGCTGAAGATGAAGCTGACTGATCGACGCCGTTTGAACTTGATGTTGATACCGGATTCTGGATGCAAAGTGATCCAATGAGACATAGTATTACGCTTTATCCCTAACTTTTTCCTGGACGGCCCTTTCGGGTTTTTAGTCCACCGGGATACCCATTTTTGCCCAAGCCGCCTTTTCAGGTTTTCGACTTGCCGGGTGTACAGATATTTTTCATTTCATCCCTCATTTTGCCCGAACCCTTTTGGTTCGCTGGGAAGCCCTGATTTTTGCCTAGGTATGTCAACCTAGCGGGTCTTTTATCATGCGTAGTATCTTTTTACTATGTCTGCATTGGCGGGGTGAGGAAGGTCGTCACCATCCATGGTGGTTAGGATCATGGCTCCTCCTGAGAACACATGTTTAACCACAAATGGCCCTTCGTACGTAGGGGTCCATTTGCCCCTGGGATCACTCTGAGGAAGGATGATACACTTGATTACCAGATCCCCAACTTGATATTCTTGCGGTCTGACTTTCTTGTTAAATGCCCTGATCATCCGTTTTTGGTACGTCTGACCATGACAAATAGCAGCAAGTCTCTTTTCGTCGATTAAGTTTAGCTGATCAAGTCGTGTCTGGATCCAATCATCTTCGCTCAGATCTGCATCTTTCATTATCCGGAGAGAGGGTATCTGCACTTCGATCGGTAAGACTGCCTCCATACCGTAGACCAAGGAGAAGGGAGTTGCCCCGGTTGACGTCCTTGCTGAGGTACGGTACCCATGTAGAGCAAACGGTAACATCTCGTGCCAATCTTTATAGGTCACTGTCATCTTCTGCACAATTTTCTTGATATTCTTATTCGCTGCTTCTACAG
The DNA here is from genome assembly GCA_948472305.1 of Vicia faba. NCBI lineage: Eukaryota > Viridiplantae > Streptophyta > Magnoliopsida > Fabales > Fabaceae > Vicia > Vicia faba. The sequence goes on from OX451735.1 coordinate 151,140,958, forward strand.
CCCCATTCATCTTCGACCGGTAGGGGGAAGAGTTGTGGTGTTGTATCTTAAATTGCTCGCAGAGCTCAGTGATCATCTTGTTGTTGAGATTGGTACCGTTGTCTGTAATGATTCTTTCAGGTATACCGTACCGATAGATCAGGTTATGCCGAATGAACCGTGCCACAACGTTCTTGGTTACTGTAGCATAAGAAGCTGCTTAAACCCACTTCGTAAAGTAATCAATCGCTACAAGGATAAAGCGATGCCCGTTGGATGTTGTAGGTTTAATCTCGCCGATCATATCTATGCCCCACATTGCAAAAGGCCAAGGTGCTGTTAGGACATTCAGAGGAACTGGAGGAGCGTGCACCTTATCTGCGTGAATCTGGCATTTATGACATGTCCGAGATTGTTGGTAACAGTCGGCTTCCATTGTGGACCAGAAATACCCTGCCAGAAGGATTTTCTTTGCCATGGTATGTCCACTGGAGTGTGTTCCGAAGGTACCTTCGTGTAGCTCTGCCATGATCCTTTCTGCTTCAATCTTATCCACACAGCGCAGTAAAGTCGAATCATGGTTTCGCTTGTATAGAATACCGTTGCTGAGGAAGAACTTCGCTGCGAACCTTCTCAGAAACTTCTTGTCGTTGACAGACGCACCTTCAGGGTATTCTTGGGCTTCCAAGTACCTTTTCACCTCATGGTACCAAGGTTTCTCAATCACTACCTCAGCCTCAAGGCCGCAACAATATGTCGGTTCGTCCAGTTTCCAGATAATGACCCGGGGAGCCTCATTGTCCCACTTGACTTTGAACATAGAAGACATCGTAGCCAACGCGTCCGCCAACTGATTCTCCTCTCTTGGAAAGTGCTCAAAAGTTATCTCTGTGAAATGGGGGATCAATGTCAACACACATTCTCTGTAAGGAATAAGATTCGGATGTTTCGTATCCCACTCGCCTTTGATCTGATTGATCACGAGAGAGGAATCTCCGAAGACACTCAGAAACTTGATCCTTAAGTCAATCGCAGCTTGAAGACCCATGATGCATGCCTCATACTCCTCCATGTTGTTGGTGCAGTTGAAACATAGTCGGGCAGTGAGTGGAGTATGAGTGCCTTGAGGGGATATGATTACAGCGCCGATACCATTACCCAAAGCATTGGAGGCTCCATCAAAGTGCATAGACCATCGGGATCCTTCCTCAGGTCCTTCATCCGATCCAGGTACTTCACAATCAGTCACAATCATGATGCTCTCGTCCAGAAACTCAAAGTTCATTGACTGATAGTCATCTACTGCCTGATGTGCCAAGTGGTCTGCCAATACACTTCCTTTGATAGCTTTCTGAGTCGTGTACTGGATGTCGTATTCCGTCAAGATCATTTGCCATCTTGCTATTCTCCCAGACAGAACAGGCTTTTCAAATATGTACTCTATAGGATCCATCTTTGAAATCCAACAAGGTAGTGTGAGTCAGCATATACTGTCTCAGCCGGCGAGCAGCCCATACCAAAGCGCAGCAAGTTTTCTCGAGCAGTGAGTATCGGGTCTCACAGTCGGTAAACTTTTTGCTAAGGTAATAAATGGCATGCTCTTTTCGGCCAGACTCGTCATGCTGCCCCAGCACACACCCCATTGAGTTGTCAAGTACTGTTAGGTACAGTATCAGAGGTCTCCCTTCAACTGGTGGCATAAGGATGGGTGGTTTTTGGAGATACTCTTTGATTCTGTCAAAAGTGGCCTGACATTCATCGTTCCAACGTACTACCTGATCTTTCTTCAGCAGCTTGAAGATTGGCTCACAGGTAGCAGTTAGTTGTGAGATGAATCGAGCAATGTAATTCAGGCGTCCTAAAAAGCCTCTGACCTCTTTCTCTGTCTTAGGAACTGGCATCTCTTGAATGGCTTTAACCTTGGCAGGGTCCACTTGAATACCCTTATCACTTACAACGAAGCCTAGCAACTTTCCAGACCTTACCCCGAAGGTGCACTTGTTCGGGTTCAACCTCAGCTTGTACAGTTTCAAACGGTCGAACAGCTTCTGTAGATGGTCAAGGTGTTCCTCCTTAGTTTGGGACCTTGCAATCATATCGTCAACATACACTTCAATCTCATGATGGATCATGTCATGAAATAAAGCAACCATGGTACGTTGGTAGGTTGCCCCAACATTTTTCAGTCCAAAAGGCATGACCTTGTAGCAGAAGGTGCCCCACTAAGTAACAAAGGTAGTCTTTTCCATGTCTTCAGGAGCCATCTTGATCTGATTATACCCTGAAAAACCATCCATGAAAGAGAACACCTTATGCTGAGCAGTATTGTCAACCAGAACATCAATGTGAGGCAAAGGGAAGTCATCTTTGGGGCTGGCCCTGTTCAGATCCCTGTAGTCAACACACATTCTGACTTTACCATCTTTCTTTAGTACCGGCACCACATTAGCAACCCACTGAGGGTAAGAAGTCACTGCAAGAAACCCGACATCGAATTGCTTCATAACCTCAGCTTTGATCTTCTCAGACATCTCTGGACGCATACGGCGGACCTTTTGCTTAACCAGAGGGCAGTCTTCCTTGGTAGGAAAATGATGGACCACAATGTCGGCATCCAACCCAGGCATGTCTTCGTAGGACCAGGCTAAGATCTCCAAATAATCATGTAACATCTGAGTCAACCGTTGTTTTACGCTGAACTCCAGATTGGCCCCAATCTTGACTTCCTTCCTATCTGTCCCAGTACCCAGATTTATCGTTTCCACTGGCTCTTCATGTGGTTGAATTGCCCTCTCTTCCTGGAGTAACAGTCTTGCAAGCTCACTAGGCACTTCGCAACCATCTTCACCTTCGTCTTCGGCTAAGTTGATCGGATTTTCGAAGTCATAACTGGCAATAGCAGAGTCGTTACCAGTGAGATCCAGAGTGGATTGAAACCTGTGTAGGTGAGTGTGTGTAAATACAATTGTTTTGCAATATAAAGAAAGAGAGAAAGAAAGAAAGGGAGCACAAGATTTGAAATACGAAAAAACGTCCAGGATCTTTATTCATGATATATGTAAATGACAGTTATAAGCCCTCACAAATGAAACCAACGGTGCCCCGGGTAAGACACCGGGCCATAAAGTTTCAATTCATTGTTTATTACAAATAACAAAAACAAAGGAATTCATTACTGCGTAACAAAAGTAACAGGTGTATGATCCTTCGTGGTCCAATTGTTCAATCCACCGTCAGTCGTCGGGTAGATCCAGCTATCGAACTCTGATTCTTCCACTTCGTCTTCATCCCTAATGGCATTCACTCCTGGATTGGTAATGAGCACAGGAGGTCTTCCGGTCCTAGCTTTGCGCACAACCCTCTGAGCCTCTGCAGTAAAACCCAATCCAAACTTGTCAGTTTTAGGAGTGAAATCAGGGAGCCTGCCCCAGTTAGCACATTCACCTTTCTCGATTACGGCCTGGGCGTCCTTCAAAGAAGCCATCTTCAAAGGAAAGCCCTCTTCAACCACTGTTTCTGCTGCTACCAATGTTGGAGGTACCTCTTCAAAATGCTGAAAGGGGGTTTCAATAAACTCCCCGTCCATCTCGATATACCGGAAGGAATTCAAATGACTAACCATGTATTCTTCTTCCCCCTGCATAGTGACAATCTTCCCTCTGACGGGGTACTTGAGCTTCTGGTGTAGGGTAGAGGTCACTGCCCCAACTTTGTGAATCCAAGGTCGACCCAGTAAAAAGGAATAAGATGGACGAATATCCATCACATAGAAAGTTGAGTCGAATACTTGAGAACCCACACGAATAGGAATGTCTACTTCTCTATGAACCATCCTCTTCGATCCGTCAAAGGCTCGGACAATGATGTTGCTAGGATTCAACTCCAGGCCCTCACAATCCAACCGGTCTAAGGCCTTCTTGGGCAACACATTCAGGGAAGAACCGGTGTCCACCAACACGTGAGCAAGAGTAGTGCCCCTTCATTCAATGGAGACATGCAGGGCATCATTTTGGTTCTTTCCCTTGGCGGTGAGATCAGCATCCGAGAAACCCAAACCATTATCAGCTGTCAAATTGGCTACGCAATCAGTAAACTGGTCTGCAGATGTCTCCTGTGGCACATGGGCCGTCTTTAGAAATGAAATTAGGGCCTTAGCATGGGCCTCTGAGCACAGCAGCAACGGGAGCATAGAGATCTTGGAGGGGGTATGCCCCAGCTGTTCAACAACATTAAAATCACTCTTCTTGATTATTTTAAGAATTTCCTCCATCTCTTGCTGGGAGGCTTCAACATTCACAGATTTTGGTGCCTCCATCCGGGCAGGCTCGTCTTCAATCCCTTTGCCCCGAGCATTAGATGACTTGGCAGCAGGGGAAGCAATTGGATCAGAAGTAGCAACAGGCGCACTTGCAGGCGTTATTATAAGAGGTCGTCGGATAACTGGTGGAGCAATGTCAGGCGAGAAGAGCCTGCCACTGCGGGTTACTTTGGCTGGACCGGTAATATTGCTGATGCTGGTACCGGTATTGAACTCTTGCTTTATTTCAAGTACATATACATCTGCCCCATAGTGCCATGGGACAGCCTTATCAGATTCATAGGGGAGGGGCCCCGGAACAGTAATAACAATGGGCACAACAGTCATGATTTTAACTGGCTTCCTCGGGGGAGCCTTGATTGGATTGTTGAAAATTGTAACGACGGATACTTCTTCCATAGGAACAAAAGGAACAGCGGTCTTCTTGAACATAATCTCTTTGCTGTCCATCAGGCTTTGGATACCTGATTTCAGCAATGGACAACCAGTAGGGGTAACAGCACACAAAAGGCAACCCTTGCTGCAACCCGGAAATAAACCGGCCAGCAGTAGGTTCCTCTTAACAGTCATCAGAGGGGTAGCTACATCATTCACAGAAACGGCATACAAGTCTTCATCAATGGCATTTACTCCATGCTGGGGCATAGGAGCAGTCACCACATTTGGCCTCTCAGGCGCCTCAAATTGTATCTCCTTTGCATCAATAAGGTCCTGCACCTTATTCCTCAGGGCCCAGCAATCATCAGTAGAATGCCCCGGGCTATCAGAGTGATAAGCACAGCGGGCGTTTGGATTATACTTGGGGGATGCAGTATTCACAACCTTCGGAGCCTCTCTGACAGTCACCAAGTTAGTTGATAGCAATTGTGGCAAGATTTGTGACAAGGTCATACTCAGCCGAGTAAATTCTCTTCTAGGCCTTTCAGCCCTGGGTTGATTAGTTTGCCGAGGAGCGGCAGCAGGCTTTGCAATCACTACTGCATTGACAGATCGGCGGCGCTCTGGTTTATCTTGCCTCCTAGGCCCATACACAGCACTGGCCTCCTTCTTAAAAGGCTTCTTCTCAACACTTGAAGACGCATCTTTCTGAATCTTTCCTGACTTCATACCAGCCTCTATCCTTTCCCCAGTCAGAATAAGGTCAGTAAACCCTGCAGATGAATTACCGATGAGATGATTAAAGAACGGCCCGGATAGGGTCCCCAAGAACATGTCTACCAATTCATGGTCAGTTAACGGAGGCTGCACCCTGCCAGCCAGGTCCCTCCACTTCTGCGCATACTCTTTAAAACCTTCGCCTGATCCTAGCGACATACCCTGGAGTTGGGTACGTGTAGGAGCAAGGTCGGCATTATATTGATACTGCTTGTAAAAAGCAGTAGCCAACTCCTCCCAGTTACGAATCTTGGTTCCATCCAGCTGATAGAACCATTCGAGATGAGTCCCTGAAAGACTCTCCTGGAAGAAGTGGATCCACAAGTTCTTGTCCACTGTATACGGCTGAATCTTCCGCACATAAGATCTGAGGTGTAGCTTAGGGCAGGATGCCCCGTCATACTTGGTGAAATATGGTGCTTTAAACTTGTGAGGAATGATCACACTAGAAGATAAACCCAAGTCTCCGAAATCCAAACCAGGCACTTGTTGAATTTCCATGGCGTTCAGACGGTCTTCCAACTGCTTGTATCTGTCTTCAGCCGGAGGATACTGTTCCTCATTAAAATCAGTCTCGTTGTCAGAGACCACCGGACTTGGAGCCCTTCCCCCCTGGGGACTGTCTTTGCTTACAGAAGAACCAGCTTCCTCATTCTGCAGTGTGTTACCAAACCTCCGGCCCGAGTTGAATAGAACAATTCTCTTCTTCTTCTTCTCCTTCTTCAGGAGCAAAGCCTTCAGCTCTTCTTGACCTTGAGCCAAACCCATGATCAGCTCCTGAAATTGTGCGTTCTGCGCCTGAAGGGCCTTGATAGACAGCTCGGTAGATGATTCAGGGTTCATGATGCTGAAATAAACAGCGAAGAATAGTAAGCAACCTGAAAAGAAGAGTACCTGCTATGCACATGATGAATGATATGTGTTTATGCAATGCATTCAAGGGTTCGAAAATTCAAATTTGTTGTAGACAAAAAGGAACATACGTTATCATTAAGGAAATAACTGTTTGGTACATCACAGCCTCATGGGCACACATTACAAAGCAAATCAATCCCAAAAGACACTACGCATCCTCTTCGGAGCAATGTAGGTGTTGAGATTCCTTTCCTCGTGCAGTAGGCGGGTGAGCTCCAAGATCTTCTTTTCACTAGCATGTAGACTGGTCTCAAGAGAATTTCGTTCTTCCTTAAGCTGGATCCAGCTCTTCTGCATCTCTTCCCAGGACGTGGGCATGTCAGGATGTTGAATGGTGTAGGACACCTCTCCTTCTAAGACTGGCTCTTTGATCACAGGGAGAACATGAGGGTAAGGCATTACTAACTTCTGGGAGCGGGCTCGTACCCACTTGAGATAAGGTTCCAACGGGATGGAATTCCTGTGCCCCAGGGTCTTGCTGTCTATCCTACTTGGCATCCTCCAAGCTCTAATAAATCTCTGGCGAAGTCCTTGCGCATCATTGTTGAAGTCAAAAACTATGTCAGGAATTAACATGTCATGGGGGCCGTCCCTCCGAGCATAACCAAATTGTCTCCAAGCCAAACACGGTTTGTAAGTAATACCTCCTCTGATTCCAAGTAAAGGAACATTAGGGTACTCCCCGCAACGATCAATGATAGTGACATCCTCTCTGGACCGAGAGCACCAATGTATATCTGCATGTGTAAGAGTCATCAATCGTTGTGACCATCTCAAACCCCGCTCGTTCTTCAAAACTGATTGTGGAAGGTGCGAAATAAACCACCTTCCCAGGAGAGGAGTGCAGCACATAAGAACACCTCTTTTTCTCATGGTTCGAGTGTGACATGAGTGAAGGATGTCCCCAAGCAACGTAGGTATAGGATTCCTGGACATGAAGATCTGGACAGCACTGATATCTATAAGCTGATCTGGATTAGGGAACAATACCAAACCATAGACAAGGAGGGCCACAACTTCTTCAAAAGCTTGTAGGTCAAGGGAGTTCCAACATTCTTGGGCCTTCTCAAACAGAAACCTGGCTAAGAACCCTTTGATACCACTTCTAACTTCCCAATGTCCCTTGAGGTTAGATGATTGTAGGTGTAGTGCTTTAGCAATCTCTTCAAGTTTGGGTTCCTTTTCCGTACCGTTGTAGGGTAGTTGATCAAGGATAGGGATCTTCAGAAGCCGGGAGAACTCTTCTAATGTAGGCACCAGTTAATAATCCAGGAAAGTGAAACAGTGATGCAGAGGGTCAAAGAACTGGAACAGGACCTTTATCATATCTTCCTCAATGTTGGTGTTGACCAAGCTGATGAGTCTTCCATGTCTTTCACTGAATGAAGAGCTCTCAGGAATCCTGGATATAAGCTCCTTAAGCTGAGGAGGGATCCTTACAAGGCTGATCTGAATTGTCTTTCTGCGAACAGTTTCCATGTCCTACAAAACAAGAACAAAGATGAAGATTCGAACCCCTGAAATGGTTAGCCAATGCATATGATGCTGTATGATGTCATGATGCTATGATTAAACACACCACAAATATTTACAAAGGCAAACATGATAAGGCATACAAGTCACACAAGACAAGCCCTTAGGGTTTAGGCCATCATGGAGTTTGGGGTACCGCCCTCTTGAAGTTGGTGGGCTCAACCTGTCCTATCAAAAGTAACCGGGTTCTAAGGGTCCCAATATCACTGGATTGCTTTCATTGTTCATCGTTTCGATTTATCCATTGAACTGGCGACCGAAATATTCCAAGAAAACAACCCTCAATTGAGTGTAGTATCGAGTATCAACCAACCTCGGACTGCACCAAAGTCAGTTATCTCACTACCCTAAAGAGGCCAAGATGGTTCAATTAAGGTTCCTAAGGTCAGTTGATGCTTCACGACACCACGCGGAGGCCCCGTACTCTCCTTGACTGAACTCAAGGGTTACCAGTACACACCAAAGTGCCACATCAACGTAGCAGACTGATTCAACCATGTCGGTATACCCCACACAGTTCCCTCACAGCCTTGTTGCTACTTTCTAAGAAGGTATCCCCAGATCCGGGTTAGGATCTATAGAACTCCCAAGACAGTCCCACAATTTAAAGCAAACAAGTCAAAGCAATTGAAAACACAAGTGATCTTAGTCCTAAGGTACACCTCACTTTATAAGATAAGTGTCCCCAGCAGAGTCGCCAGTTCTGTGATCGGTGGATCTGGAACTGACTGTTTAACGCTGGTTCGCGAAATGTCGCGGAAGCAAGAGTCGCCACCGTCTTTTATTTTCTCCAATATGGAAAGGACAAAAGCACAGAAAAATTCCTTATGAGGTTGTTTCTCGGTTCGGGAGGTAGATTTATAGAAAGGGAAGGTGTTAGCACCCTTTCTATCCATGGTTATCCATGGGCTCTTAGATACTTGCTCATTTGTGTTTTCAAAATGTTTGTTTGCTTTTCAAAGTGTGAGTGGGTTTGAAAAAGTTTCTTTGAAAGTTTCAGATCGACTCTTGTATCGATCCTCAAGAGTGTTTGAAAAGTTGTTTTTTGAAAGCTTTTTGAAAAGTGTCGGTGTGAAAAGAAGTTTTTGATTTGTTTTGAATTATAGCAAGTATCTACGAGCCATCTACCTACCCTAAGGAATTAGGCTGTGTAAATGTCCTTAAAGTAATGCCATCCTACCATTGAGAGGTAGGTAGCACCACCGTTGGAGGTGTTCGGGTCAATTCGTTTGTAGGGACGGTGTGGCCACCAGAGCAACAGTAGGACACCTTAGAAGCTACCCTTATGCCATTGATCTTTTTATTCCGAGGCAACTATTCCGAGGCAACCGTTTCGAGGCAACTTGTTTCGAGGCAACTAGATCAATGGACATGAGGACTCACTAAGACGTCCTATACTCGACGACCACGTTTCGAGGGGCAAGGCAACAGTGAGGCGTACCCTAAGAGTGGTGTGTGAATTGTGTGTCATTTTCAGTTATGTTTTATCTTGATCATGCATTGGGTGAGCTACGTTTTGATTTTATTTGGGCCATTCATTCTTTCATGTGATTAGCAGTTAAAAGGTGCGGAAATTAAAATGCGGAAAATAAAAGTCCTACGCTATTACAAGGCGCGGGTCTATACATCGCCAAATTAACAAAGACCCGATTTTGAATAAAAGTGCGGAAAGTAAATGTCCTAATTACTATTACAAGGCTTTGGGAAATTACATAACATTTACAAGAAACATAAGAACAAGCGCGCGAAAAGAAATTAGAATCGAATACGCGAGGGCGTTGGACCCTTGAAAGAAATTAAATTGAAATTGAAGGTTAATTAATTATTAAATAAAGAAAAGAAATGATTTTTTTATGTTTTTTTGTATTTAATGGAAATAAAGAGAATTAATTGAAATTAGAAATTAAATAAAACCCTAATTCTAAGTTTGTTTTTAATTATTAAAAAAATGTTTAAGTTTTGACTTAATTTACACTAATTATTTAATTACAAGTATTTACAAAGTAAATTAATAATTAATAGTAATAATAAGGAGAAAAAATTATTTATTAAGAAAAGAGAATAAAAATGCTAAAAAACCTAATTTCTACATTTTTTAGTTATTTAAGAAAAAAAATTAAAATTTTAACCTAAATTAACCTAAATTGATTATTAAATTTATTTACAAAAAATATTAATGCATTAAATATTAAATAAATATTTTTTTATTTTCTTGATTTCTGATTTTTTTGGTTTTATGAAAATTATTTTGGTGAATTCATTAAAACAATAAAACAAATTAAAAAGAATAAAAAGGGAAAAAATAATAAAAGAAAAAGAATAAAAAGATTGAGCAAACCTTGGGGGTGTCTGGACCCAAAGAGAGGTCTTTGAAGCAATCAGGCCCACTGCAATCCAGGCCTTTGTTGACTTTTTGTGATTGTGTATGGAGTATTTGACTAGCGCGCATGATGGACCTCACATCCTGACCCTTGGATTGATCTCCTGGGACATTTGGCAAGCACAAGCGTTGGGTGTATGATGGACCACTGAAGGGCACACTGCATAGGAACATGTTAGAGAAAAAATTATGCAATATACAAGGGGACCTGGGAATCGAACCCATGTCCCAATACTTGCATGCCAATGCAACGACCAACTGAACCAACGCGCGTATTTGATATTAATATAGAACGTGAATAACATATGTGAAAAAGCGCTGGTGGCCTGAAGCAAAACAAAAAAACGCGCTAAATTCAAACTTGTCCAATCTGGCTGAGACACGTCCACCTTCTTCTTCGTTTACCTGAAAATACAAGATAGATAGCGGGGGTTTTAAACCCCCACTAAATAGCATCTGCAAATAATAGCGAATAGGGCCATGATGATCATAAATTGAGCGTGAGGTATGGATTCAATTCGTCAGAATGTCACGATTTTAGTGGTACTAGTTTCATTGTCCAATTTTTCCAGATGTGTAAACCCCTCTTTTGGAGCTTCAGAAACCCTAGAAAGCTTTCATGGCAACTTTAAATACAGGCACGGTTAGTTCAATTAGAGGGCACCAATAGCTTCAGCATATTCATATTAATGTAAACCAATCATTAAAACACAGTAATCATGCATGAAAAGTGAAACACGAATATGAGAATTTTGATGAAAAGTCAAACTTTATTCTACCAATTCCTTGAGTATGGAGGCGTGGTTTTGATTGGGATCCCTTCCTGGTAGTGTCAGCAAGCTTTTGGAATAGCTTTGAGGCCTTGAAACACCTTGTATCTATGAAAACAATTTTTGATATTTTGTGAAAAAAGTGCAACCTTGTTCTATCCGTTTCTGCGCAGCTTGCTTGTCCAATGTATTAGGTTTTCAATGTGCATATGTATGTGAGTGAATTAGGTCAAGAAAACTGGCCCATAATCCATGCATTGATGTTTTTGATATTTGATTTTCAAGCATCTTTTTCCAAATCTTTTTCATTCCAATCATTGCCAATTGTGGAAGATTTTGTCCCTTGATGTGGTACACGAAATATTTAGGTCTTAATGGGAGAATATGCTGCACAAAAAGATTTGGAAAACATGTTTTAGTATTTTTCTCATAATTAATTTCAATTAAATGAATTAATAAGATTAAAAATTCAATTAATTAATTAAAAATAAGAAAATAACTCCCTTTAAAGTCAATGGGTCGTGCATGGCCTTTGGGTGATGATTCATGGAAGAAATTGAGGCCCATTAGCAATTTTGAGGCATTTGAAGCAAAGTTGACTTTTCAAAATTCCCAAAAATTTCCCAACTTCCACAAGGCATATCTTGCTCAATGTTTAAGCTTTGATCATGTTCTTGGACATTTTGGAAAGGTCTTGAAGTCCTCTAACCAATGCATTTGGTCCCATGTCATTTTTATTTACCAATCTCAAGTTATGGTCTTTTACTTAAAGTGCCTTTTTGTTGACTTTTGAAAATGACCTATAATGTTGAGATTGATAACTTTTTGTGAGAGCATTTCTTGGACTTGAAGTGTGAAGATTAGTTGTAGGAAATGTCATTCTCTTCAAAATGAGCTTTGGATGGAATTTTTCTGATGAACCATGTGGAAGTTATGCCCTGGTCAATTTGCAGTTGACTTTTCCAACTGTCCAAAAATAGAAACTTTTGCATCTTGAGACTTTTTGAGCCATGCCTTGAGAATCATGATCAATAATTGATCAAATGATGTTTGTGGCTTCAAAATAAGATGTTGACCAAAAATTTTGACTTTTGACTGTCAAATGACCATTTTACCCCTACAGTTGACTGTAGAGCAATTAGGGTTTTTGATTGTGCAATTTTGTGCTGTGAGTCTTGAAACTTGGCATATGAATGTTTGACAATGTTTATAGACATGTGGGACTTGATTGGGCCCTTGGAAGCTTCAATTTCTTTGCCAGAACCAAAACCCTAATTTTTGACTGTTAGGAGGCCATTGGACTGTGCAACCCTTGGGAGATTTTAAAGCATGCTCTTAGCAAACCTTGAAGAATATGGGAGGGCAAATTTTGGGGTACAACATATATGATTGAATTTGTGGTGAAAATGGAGCAACTTTCATGTTTACATTTTTGAAAATGGTTGAGAAATGAGCAAGTTTGGAAATTCAAAAATAGTGTTGGAGATGCTTGCGCGAGGAAGAAGATGAAGTTATAATCAGGAATGGGTTTATTTTAAATTTATTGCAACTTGTTCTACCACCGGATGTAACATCCACCCAGTGGTAGAGCACACCCGCATAAGTCATTCCTATTCCTTGTCCTAGATTCGATCCAGGCGTGAGGCATTTTTATTTTATAACATTTCCTCTATATATTCAATATAAGACATCCATATGCATGCACCATGCGCCTCTCATCCACACCATCTGATCATTAGACAATCAGATCAAGCGTCCCAGAATAAATGTACATGATACACCTCCAAAAAGCCAGCCACATGAAATCCCAAAACAGGCGATGAACTCTTTAACTTGGGCCTCATTTTTTTTTCTTTCTCACCCCCCCTTTACTAAAACAACACATGCCCATTTTTCTTTTTTACTTTCATTTCTGATGTCAAACAAATTTATATTTGGGCCTTTTTGCTAATTTTTAACACCCTTTTTACTTTTTAACACACATGCCCAATATTTTTTACATTCTTCATATTTTCTTATTTTTATTTCCTTATTTATTTTCATTTAACCAAAAAATACAAAAATATATTTTATTAAATAAATTAAATTAAAAATATTTTAATTTAAACATTTTATTTCATTTTTTAATTAAATTATATTTTATTACTCTTTTTACATTATAAAAACATTTTCTTTCCAAATTAACATTAACATTCAAATTATTTTCTAAACAAAATATTAGACTTAGGTTTTTATTATCTTCTTAATTTCAATTAAAATAGATTTTTAGGTTTTGTTAAATAATTAATTAATTTCTCTTGTAATTAAAACTAATTAGTTTGATTAGGTTAATTATAAAACCTTTGTCCATCAAAAACCACAAAAAACAATTTTCTTCTTCATCTTTACATTTTGTGAATTTTATTATTATTCATGTTCATTGGTTTGTAATAGATGATTAAGGTTTATTGATTTCTTCCCCTCATTCATAAAATTTTTACCACATTCCCAAATCATTGTAATAGCGTAGGACATTTAAATTCCGCAATTTATCGATTTCCTTACTATTGCTAGTAATTAGGGTTTGCATGACAAGATTAAAATCAAAACATTAGACAACCCTAATTTCAAGATAAATATTTGAATCAAACACACTTTGCACATATGCACCTCTAGGGTAACCCACATTTGTTGCCTCAGATATAAACAGTCATGTCCCTTGAATGTGGGATGTTTTAGCAAAGACCCTCAATTAAAAGATCATAGTCCCTCGATGACCCTTCGATGTTGCCTTCGGTAAACGATCTTAGTCCCTTGAAACAATTGCTAAAGCATCTTACTAATTACCTTCTATGGCTGTACGATGACCCACGCCCGTTCCTCACATTCAATGATATGGCTCCTTACCAACCAATGGTAAAATAGCACTATCCAAAGGAGGAGGAAAAGAACAAAGACTCTTTGAGTAGGTAGATTGCTCGTAATTACTTGCTCAAAAACTAAAACTCTTTCTAAACCTCACACTTTCAAAAACTAACATCTTTTCAAACACTCTCTTTCCAAACAAGTATTTTCAAAACAAACATTTTGTATATATTCTCAACGATACGAGAATCATTACAAAATTTCCGCACTAAGGAATTTTTCAAAATATTTCCAAAACAAACATTTTGTATACACTCTCAATGATACGAGAATTATTACAAAATCACCATTTTCAAAAACACTTCAAAACATTTTCCAACTTACACAAAACACAAAGCATTTCAATGTAAGCTAGCAATTAAGAGCCCGTAGATAACTACGGATGAAAAGGTTGCTAACACCTTCCCTTTTCATAACCTATCCCCCGAACTCTAGAAAATTATCAAAAGGTCTTTCTTGTTATTTTCACCCTTTTCTTTATTGGATAAAAGAAAATTCGGTGGCGACTCTTGTTATCCGCAACACTTGCGATCAAACACAAAACACCCAAGTCAATTCTCCAACCGTATTATGGAGCTAGCAACTCTGCCGGGGAGAACTAAAAGTGGGGTTACCTTAAGAGTTAGAACACATTTAAAATTATTTACTTGCTTGATTTGTATGCTTTACATTTCTGGGTTTTGCTTATGTTTATTTCTTGTATAGATCCTATACCTGGATCTGGGGCATTTTAGGTAATTAGATATAGATCGTGGGGACTATGCGGCGTAATACTGACATGGTTGAAGCGAGGCTACGTTAGTGTGACACATTTGTTGGTACCAATGTCCCTTGAGTCTATTCAAGGATAATACGGGGCCGTTATGTGGTGTCATAAAGCACTAACTGACTGTAGAAACTTAGTTGAACAACTTCTCCATTAGAAAGTAGTGAGATAGCTGGCTTTGGTGCAAGACTAAGGTTGGTTGATACTCGATACTACACTCATTGAGATTGGACTTTCAAGATATTTTGGCCGCAGTTTGGATGCTTGAGCTAAAACAATGCCCGATGAAGAAAGATCAGTTATATTGATGCTCCTAGAACCCGATTACTTCTTTTAGGACAGGTTGAGCCAACTAAAACTTCAAGAGGATATTTACCTATAAACTCCATGCAAGCCTAAACCTAAGACCTTGTGTGCTTTATTCGTGTATGATTATTTTATCAAGCATAACATCATGACATCATGTCATAGCATTTTCAATAACCATTTGAAGGACCTAGGGATTTATCTTTGTTCTGATTTGTAGGATATGGGTTCTGCTCACAGAAATACCATTCGAATCAACTTCGTAAGGGTGCCTCCTCAACTCAAAAAGTTAGAGCATTAAGGGTTCCTGAAAATTCTCAGTTTACCAAAAGATATGGTCGACTTATCAATCTGGTTACCTCAAGCTTTAAAGAAGACATGATGAGGGTGCTCTTTCAGTTCTTTGACCATGTACATCATTGTTTCACCTTTTCTAATTATCAATTGGTGCCCACAATGGAATAATTATCTCAACTACTATGAGTATATGTTCTTGATCAAATACCCTTCACTGGTTTAGAGGAAGCTCCAAGACCTAAAGTTATTTCCACGGCCTTACATTTGAAGAGTTCTGACATTGTAGCTAATTGGGAGACAAGAAATGGGGTCAAAGGTTTTTTTGGCTAAATTCCCAATGGATAAGGCTCGTTGTTTTCAGATGCCATGAAATTTCAAGATTTTAAGGAGATCTTGGCTCTTCTAATCTATGGGTTGGTGCTTTTTCCTAACCCTGACCAACTCATAGATGTGAATGCTGTCAAAATTCTCCTTACTCGTAACCCTGTGCCTATATTGCTTGGAGACGTTTTACACTATCTTCATACTCACATTATGACGAAGCGGGGGACTCTTATGTGTTGCTTGCCTTTGCTGTCTAGGTGGTTTATTTCGCACCTTCCCTGATCAGTATTGAAGAATGAGTAAGGTTTGAGGTGGTCGCAAAGGATAATATCGCTTTCTCATAGATATATCTATTGGTTTTCTCGATCTCAAGAGGGCATTACTATCATTGATCATTGTGAGGAGTTCCCTAATGTTCCACTCTTGGGCATTAGGGGAGGTATTACTTATAACCCTTCTCTAGATCTACGATAATTTGGCTATGCTCGAAGAGATGGTCCCCACGACGCACTCATTCAAGGTATTGTATCTGACTATGAGAACGATGTTCAAGGTTATCATCAAAGGTTTGTACATGCTTAGGGCATGGTAAGCAAGGTTAATAGCAAGACTTTGGGGCATAAGAATTCCACCCCTCTCGAGCCTTATCTCAAATGGGTACAAGCTCGTGCTCAAAGTCTCATGATGCCATATCCAGCCATCCTACCAGTGATTATGGAGTCCATTACCGAATGGGATATTCCTTATACCATTCTCCATCTTGACATACCTACCGACCTCAAAGAATTGCAGAAGTCGTGGATTCAACTCAAGGGAGAAAGAGACACCTTCGAAGCTCGATTCTATGCAAGCGAGAAGAAAGTGTTGGAGTCACAAAGTAACTTCACGAGGAGCAAAGCCTGAATGCCTACATCGACATAAAGAGGAAGCGTCCGTGGGAGACTTGAGTCTTAGGTCTTAGGAGTTTTCATTTTGTCGTCTCTTTGAGACCCTTTTGTTTTTTCCGTTGTAAGCCCAGGGGGGAAATTGTAACTTTTGAACCTATTAATGCAATTGTTGTTTCTGTTTCCTTTTTGGCTAGAAAATTTAAATCTCTAAAGGTCCTTGAAAACATTGCATCCACATAGCGTGCATCATATCATAAGCAGGTTTTCCGATACAAGTTTGCTCATCCTTTTACTGTTTGTTTCAGTGTAAGATGGCTCTATAGCAAACTGTTAAAGATCTGTAGACTCAACACGCACAGTTTCAAGAAAGAAGACTAAGAAGTGGCTGTTATTCTCAACATGAGAAGAAGGTTCAAAGGTCCCGCCCGATTGGCTCAAATAGAATAGGCTTCTTCTGAAGAAGAAGACAATCAAGAAGAGGATGTTATAATAACCATGGTTGGGGGGTGGAAATAACCATATTTCGGAGGATGAAGACTACTCCAATGAGCAGTACCCACCAGTGGATAACAAATACAAATAACTGGAAGACCGACTTAAGGTTGTGGAGATACAAACAGTGCATGGTTTGGACTTTGGAGACTTGGGTTTGGTCTCTGGGGTGGTCATTCCCCACACATTCAAGGTCCCTGTCTTCGCCAAATATGATGGAGTCTTCTGTCCAAAACTCCATTTAAGGTCATATGTTCGTAACATTCAACCACACACCACCGATACGAAGTTATGGATTCATTTCTTCCAAGAGAGCTTATCTGAGACACAGTTTGAGTGGTTCTATCAACTAGAGGGAACTAATATCCACACATGGGAGGATCTGGCTGCTACCTTCTACAGAGAATACCAATACAATACTGACCTTGCACCAACTCGCCTGCAATTACAAAGTATGACTATGGGCTCAAGTGAAGGCTTTAAGGAGTATGCTCAAAAATGGAGGGACCTGGCTGGAAGGGTGTGACCCCCTTTGATTGACCGAGAATTAGTGGACATGTTCATGGACACTCTGTCGGGACCATTCTTTTATTTGTTGATTAGGAGTTCTTCGTTAGGGTTTACTGAGTTGATTTTGACTGGTGAACAAGTTGAAAGCGGAATCAAAAGTGGAAAAATCCCAATGGCCTCAACCTCTAATGCTATAAAGAATCCATTTGTTGATAAGAAGGAAACTAATGTTGTTTAAGGACAAAGGAGCCGTATAAAAAATGATCGTCATCAATCGATATGAGCAATATTGATTTCTAACCCAACCCCTGTTCAACAACCACAACGATAAAAATAATCAGAAAAGTCCGGATGCCCCGAGAAGTCAGTTCACTAGGATCAACATGCCATTGTCTTAAGCTTTACAACATCTGTTGAAAGTAGATTTGGTAACACTACGGGATCCTCCTCAAAATCCCAACACATCATCTCTGAAGTATAACCCAAATGCAAGGTGTGCATACCACTCCAATAGTCCTGGGCACGACACCAATGATTATTGGGCCCTAAAAAGAAAAATTCAAGATTTGATTGACAACAAAGTCATTGAGTTTGACCCTCCACAGAACCCTAATGTGATTACCGCATCCATGCCCAGTCATGGTAAAAGTGTTAATGTTGTTGACGATGTTTCCTATGTCTCCTTCATCAGTGATTTGACTACTCCCTTGATGACCATTAAGAAGAATCTGTTAAGAGTCAGTTTATTTCCGGGATTCCTTGAGAATTGTTACCATTGTGCTTTCCAAACTAATGGTTGTATGTGGCTGAAGAAAGGTATTCAATGCTTGATTGATAGCCATGAAATTTTGTTCGAGAAAAATTATGTCCATGAAGAGTTTTCCTGAAAGTATACCTCAAGAATTGCGACTTGAAGACGTTTCCATAATCACCATTTCCAATACTCCTATAAGGATCACCTCTAAAGGCCGTATAAGGATTCCTGCTGAGCCAAGAGTGGCTCCCCTGATCATTACTACACCAGGGCCAGTCCCCTATTCCTCTAACAAAGTTTTACTCTGGAACTATGGGGCAGAGGTTTATTATCATGGTGTTAAGCAAGATCCATGGATTACTGAAAATGAATATCCTGAAATTACAAACATTTTCGAAACTAGTAAGGTCACTAGGACAGGAAGGATATTCTCTCTGGAGATCTCTCCTCCAACAACTACTACAACACTTATTCATATTCATGCTGCTGGGTCAACTACTAACGCCTGAGGTAAAGAGAAAGCAACTAAACTTGCCTGGACGGAGGCACCCTCAAAAGATGTTACAATTGAAGATCCTTATAAACAAGAGATGGAATATTTTGAAGATCATCCGAAAAAGTGACTACAAAATAGTTGAACAACTGTGGCAGACACCCTTAAAAATATTCATGATGTCCTTGTTGTAAGTTTAAGATTGCGCCTAAGAGGGGGGGTGAATTAGGTGGTGGTCGATTTTTGATTTATTTTACACTTTCTGGTTTTGTTTTAGTGCTATGGAAAACGGTAAAGTGCAGAAAGTAAAGAGACACGGAGATTTATTCGGGTTCCTTCCACACCCCGGAAGTACGTCCAGTCCCCTTGCAAACACGCAAGAGATTTCACTATTTTGTTAGAACTTTTACAAGACTCTTCCTAGTCTTATCAACTAAAGACACTAACAAATACCAAGAACACCCTCTTGGATTTCCAATAAGTCTCTTGAGAACAATCCTCTCAAAAGATACCTCTTGTTTCCAATAATGGACAACAAGGTACAAAAGTATTCCAATACTTAATTCCAACAATCCTGGAAATAAGTTACACTTAGTATAATTCTATGAAATATGATTTCTTGAAAGATGTTGATCACATAGAGTGACTTCAATGAAGTTTCTTCTTTCTTCTCTTGTAAGCAATTCAAACTGTAACACAATGATTAGAAAATGCTCAAAGATTTCTGTTCTTATATGTGTGAAAGTGCAGAAAATATTTGTTCTTAAAAAATAAGAAATATGAAGTTTGAATATTTTACAAAGTTCAGAATTATTGCATGAGAGAAGAGTTGTTTTATAATTTGAAAGATTTAGTATTTAAAGAAATCTAGATACCTTTCCAAATGGATACCACTTTTCTGTTTGTAAAACTTGAGAAGATGCAATGTATGACCATGCAACCATTGGAGAAAAGGTGTGAAGGATATCTTGAATCAAGTTCAGATTTTTCAAAAATTACAACGTGTAAATCGATTAGCATTAGATGTAAATTGATTGTACGGGTTTGTAACGTTCTTGTTTTCAAAAAATTTGAAGTGTAAATCGATTTACATGATGTGTTAATCGATTTACTAGTGTTAAAAAATTAACTCAGTTCAGTAATCAATCGATTTACACTCCATGTAAATCGATTGCTGCCAGGGGCAATCAATTTTAAAAAAAACATGTGTAAATCGATTTACATGAT
Source organism: Vicia faba (assembly GCA_948472305.1). Taxonomy (NCBI): domain Eukaryota; kingdom Viridiplantae; phylum Streptophyta; class Magnoliopsida; order Fabales; family Fabaceae; genus Vicia; species Vicia faba. The sequence continues at coordinate 151,160,968 of OX451735.1, forward strand.
GTGTTAATCGATTTACATTAGTGAAAAACTTAGAATTTGCTTTAAACTTTAAGTGAAGTCTTGTGGAAAGTGTGTATATCATTTTTGAGCATTTCTAATCAATTTAGTTCAAATGAGAATTGATATACTTGTTTGCTTGCCATGATCCTTGAAGCTTTGAGTGAATGATGCTTTAAGCTAATTCCACTTCTTTTCCTTCTTGCCATAGTGCTTGTTTGTCTTTCATCAAAACTAAAGTTGAGTTGAGGCTTGAGATTACATTCTCCCCCTTTTTGATGATGACAAACCATCTTTCTTTATGAGTTGTTCTGAATTGGAGCAAAAGGAGTTTTCTCCCCCTAAGATAGATTTCTCCCCCTATGGAGAAAAAGATTTGAAAACTTGCCCTGAAAAGAAAACTGAAACAAACAACCATAAAGTGCTATCACATCCTTCTCCCCCTTTGACATTATCAAAAAGAAGGGAAAGATGTAACATAAGATGATACTTTTAACATTTGAAACATTTTCTAAGCCCATATATATGTACATTAATGTATAGTTAAGGATATAGTGCACCTTATATATCTTGTTCATCTAGGATTCCGAGTTCACGAAGAATTTTGAAGAATGCATCCTTTGCAAGTGGTTTTGTGAAAATGTACGCGAGTTGATTTTGAGTGTCCATAAAAGTAATCTCGACATCTCCTTTGAGTACGTGATCTCTGATGAAATGGTGTCTGATGTTAATGTGTTTTGTCTGGGAATGCATAACTGGATTTTTTGTAATGTTGATCGCGCTTGTGTTATCACATCGAAGTGGAATACATCCAAGGTTTACTCCATAGTCAAGTAACTGTTGTTTTAGCCAAAGAATTTGAGCGCATCCATTTCCAGCCGCAATGTATTCTGCTTCGGTAGTGCTGAGAGCGACGCTTGCTTGCTTTTTGCATGACCATGAAACCAAGGCATTTCCGAGAATGTGACATGTTCCACTTGTACTTTTGCGATCAGTCTTACAACCTGCATAGTCAGCATCAGAATAACCAACTAGATTGCACATACTACTTTTTGGATACCATAATCCGACGTTGGTTGTTCCTTTGAGATATTTTATTATGCGCTTGACTGTTGCAAGGTGAGACTCTTTAGGATTGGCTTGATATCTTGCACATAGGCAAACGTTGAACATGATGTCAGGTCTACTTGCTGTTAAATAGAGAAGAGAGCCAATCATTCCACGATACTTAGTTATGTCAATAGAGTTCCCTGATTCATCTGGATCAAGATAGGTGCCGGATCCCATAGGAATTGCACTTTCTTTGCTGCGTTCCATCTCAAACTTCTTTATAAGGTCTTTGCAATATTTTGATTGGTTTATGAAGATACCGTGTTTGAGTTGCTTAATTTGAAGACCGAGAAAGAAATTCAATCTTCCCATCATATACATCTCAAACTCTCCTTGCATCATAGATGAAAATTCCTTGCACATATTTTGGTTAGTTGAACCGAAAACAATATCATCTACATAGATTTGTACAAGTAAAGTATGATGATTAACATTTTTTATGAAGAGAGTGGTATCAACTTTACCCTTTACAAACCCTTTTTCACATAGGAATGCGCTTAGTCTATCATACCATGCCCTTGGTGCTTGCTTCAGCCCCGGAGATCTTTCTTCAATTTGAAGACATGATTAGGATGTTTGAAGTCTTCAAATCCGGGAGGTTGCTTTACATAGACTTCTTCATTTATGAATCCATTGAGAAATGCACTTTTTACATCCATTTAAAAAAGTTCAAAGTCCAATGAGCATGCATATGCAAGTAATAGTCTTATTGCTTCCAAACGTGCTACCTGAGCAAAAGTTTCTTCAAAATCAATTCCTTCCTCTTGGTTGTATCCTTGAGCAACTAGTCTTGCCTTGTTTCGAGTGATTATACCATTTTCATCCATCTTGTTTTTGAATACCCATTTGGTTCCAATGATACGTTTATTTCCTGGATTAGGAACAAGTTCCCAAACTTCGTTCCGCTCGAATTGGTTTAGCTCCTCTTGCATGGCAAAGATCCATTGATCATCTTCTAGTGCTTGAGCCACTTTGGTAGATTCAACTTGAGATACAAAAGCCATATTTAAGCATGCATCCTTAAGATTTAGCCGTGTAGATACCCCTTTGCTAATATCTCCAATTATGTTGTCAATTGGATGATCATGATGAGTTCTCCATTCTTGAAGAAGACCATCATCATTTCCATTTTGATGTGAAAGTTCATGTGTTTGTTCCGGGTTGACAATTTTTCCACCTTCGCATGAATTCTCATGAGGTAAATCTATAGAATCATCATCATCACAAATAACAACTTCCTCCTTGGAGGTGTTAGATTCATCAAAAGAAACATGCATTGATTCTTCTATAGTTAAAGTTCTTTTATTTTAAATTCTAAAAGCTTTTCTAGAAAGGGAGTAACCAAGAAAAATACCTTCATCCGATTTTTCATCGAACTTACCGAGGTTTTCTTTGTCGTTGTTAAGGACAAAACATTTGCACCCGAAAATGTGAAAGTGAGAGATATTTGGTTTTCTTCCTTTGTAAATCTCATATGGAGTTTTCTTTAGTATAGGTCTTATGATAACGCGATTGCTTACGTAACATGTCGTGCTTACCGCATCCGCCCAAAAATATTTAGGCAAACTTGAGTCACTTAGCATGGTTCTTGCAATTTCTATCAAAGACCTATTTTTCCTTTCAACTACTCCATTTTGTTGTGGAGTTCTTGGTGCTGAAAAATTGTGGAAGATCCCATTTTCTTCACAAAATTCTTCAAACAGACTGTTTTGGAACTCTCCACCATGATCACTTCGGATGGATGTTATCTTTAATGACTTCTCATTTTTAACTTGTTTTGCATATCTCTTGAATGCCTTGAATGCGTCATTTTTGTGCACTAAAAACAAAGTCCAAGAAAAACGGGAAAAATCATCTACAATAACTAAAGCATAAATGTTACCTCTGAAGCTTCTTGTTCTAGATGGACCAAAAAGATCCATGTGCAACAATTGAAGTGGTCTTGTTGTTGAAACCACATTCTTTGGTTTGAAAGTTGATTTGGTTTGTTTTTCCTTTTGGCATGCACTACATAATTTGTCTTTGATGAATTTCATCTTTGGTAGACCAATAACTAAGTCATGCTTAACTAATTTGTTCAAGTGCTCCATGTGTATGTGAGCAATCCTCTTGTGCCATAACCAAGCGTCATTGTTGTTTACCATGAGACATTGTACCTTCATATACAAATCATCTAAAGTAATCATAAAAATATTGTTAGATCTTATACCTTTGAGTTTTACCTCATTGGTTGCCTCATCCATAATTAGGCATTCTTCTTTGTTGAATTTGATTTTGAACCCTTTATCGCAAAGTTGACTTATGCTAAGAAGGTTGTGCTTTAATCCTTCAACATAGAGAAAATCCTCAATTTGAATGGATGGAGGTGTTCCAACTATTCCAACGCCAAGAATCTTTCCTTTGGTGTTGTCTCCATAGGTGACATACCCTTTGGCTTTATGTACTAGATATGAAAATTAGTGTACATCTCCTGTCATATGCTTTGAACATCCACTGTCAAGATACCAAAGGTTTGATGTGGATTTCAAGCATACCTCTTCTTCGTCGTCGGAGTGATGCGATGCCATTAAGGCTAAATTTGCACATTCGTCGCTTTCCGATTCCGATGTACTACTCATATCATTATCTTCCCATGCTATGTAGGCCTTCTTGTGTTTTGAGTCCTTTCCTTTGAATCTGTTTTTCTTTGGGAGATTTGGACAGTTTGGCTTGATATGTCCTTGCTTTCCACATTCATAACATGAGACATCTTGTGTTGATGTGGAGGCTTCTCTTTTCTTGAAGTGCTTTCTCTTATTTGCATGAGATCTGCCCTTGTCATTTCTGCCAAAAAACTTCCCAAGTCTTTTAACAAGAAGCATGAAATTTTCATCTTCTTCCGGATTGTCTTCTTTTACTACTTCCTTTGAATCAATTTTTAAAGCAATGTTTTTGGATTTCTTTTCAAGATTCTCATGTTTTTCAAGTCTACCGAGTTCCATTTCGTATTCTTGAAGTTTTCCAAATAATGTAGTGGAAGTCATTGCGGAGAGACTCTTCTTTTCCAAAATTGCCTTTACCTTTGGTTGCCATTCCCTAGTTAATGATCTAAGGACTTTCAAGTTGAGTTCATCATTTGTCAAGGTTTTACCAAGAGCACTTAAGTGATTTGTTAAGTGGATGAATCTCTTTTGTAGGTCGAGAATGTTTTCTCCGGGCTGCATTCGGAATAACTCGTATTCTTGACTTAAAGTATTCAGCCTTGATCTCTTAACTTCAACGGTTCCTTCATGTGTTTGTACCAAGGTGTCCCATATTTCTTTCTCCGATTTACATGCAGATACAAGAAAGAACTCATCCATGCATAGTGCACCTTGAATTAGATTTACGGCCTTTTTATCATAGAGGACTTTTTTCTTGTCGTCATCATCCCATGCAGTTTTGGGTTTAGCCGTGCCGACACCGTTGATAACTGTTATAGGAATGAATGGACCATTTTCTACGGCATCCCATATTTCTTCTCCTTGTGATTCTAGATGCGCCCTCATGCGTATTTTCCAAAAATCAAAGTATTCGCCACAAAATAGAGGAGGCTTGTTGTTACTACCACCATCTCTAAAAACGGGTTGTTAATTTTCGGAAGCCATTATGGATCTCTAGGAGCAGGTTACCTATAACCTGCTCTGATACCAATTGTAAGTTTAAGATTACGCCTAAGAGGGGGGGGTGAATTAGGTGGTGGTCGATTTTTGATTTATTTTACACTTTCTAGTTTTGTTTTAGTGCTATGGAAAACGGTAAAGTGCAGAAAGTAAAGAGACACGGAGATTTATCCTGGTTCCTTCCACACCCCGGAAGTACGTCCAGTCCCCTTGCAAACACGCAAGTGATTTCACTATTTTGTTAGAACTTTTACAAGACTCTTCCTAGTCTTATCAACTAAAGACACTAACAAATACCAAGAACACCCTCTTGGATTTCCAATAAGTCTCTTGAGAACAATCCTCTAAAAAGATACCTCTTGTTTCCAACAATGGACAACAAGGTACAAAAGTATTCTAATACTTAATTCCAACAATCCTGTAAATAAGTTACACTTAGTATAATTCTATGAAATATGATTTCTTGAAAGATGTTGATCACATAGAGTGACTTCAATGAAGTTTCTTCTTTCTTCTCTTGTAAGCAATTCAAACTGTAACACAATGGTTAGAAAATGCTCAAAGATTTCTGTTCTTATATGTGTGAAAGTGCAGAAAATCTTTGTTCTTAAGAAATAAGAAATATGAAGTTTGAATATTTTACAAAGTTCATAATTATTGAATGAGAGAAGAGTTGTTTTATAATTTGAAAGATTTAGTATTTAAAGCAATCAAGATACCTTTCCAAATGGATACCACTTTTCTATTTGTAAAACTTGAGAAGATGCAATGTATGACCATGCAACCATTGGAGAAAAGGTGTGAAGGATATCTTGAATCAAGTTCAGATTTTTCAAAAATTACAACGTGTAAATCGATTAGCATTAGATGTAAATCGATTGCACGGGTTTGTAACGTTCTTGTTTTCAAAAAATTTGAAGTGTAAATCGATTTACATGATGTGTTAATCGATTTACTAGTGTTAAAAAATTAACTCAGTTCAGTAATCAATCGATTTACACTCCATGTAAATCGATTGCTGCCAGGGGCAATCAGTTTTAAAAAAAACATGTGTAAATCGATTTACATGATGTGTTCATCGATTTACATTAGTGAAAAACTTAGAATTTTCTTTAAACTTTAAGTGAAGTGTTGTGGCAAGTGTGTATATCATTTTTGAGCATTTCTAATAAATGTAGTTCAAATGAGAATTGATATACTTGTTTGCTTGCCATGATCCTTGAAGCTTTGAGTGAACGATGCTTTAAGCTAATTCCACTTCTTTTCCTTCTTGCCATAGTGCTTGTTTGTCTTTCGTCAAAACTAAAGTTGAATTGAGGCTTGAGATTACACTTGTTATTATACTCTGAAGCACATGCCCAAGCTTTGTTGAAATTTATGAAGAATTCCCATGTACCACAAGAGACCACTGCTGATTAATTTGAAAATTGTTTAGAAAGCCTAACTGCTGACAATGGTTTAGGATTTTCTGATGCAGATTTAAATCCGGCAGGAAAGAATCATAAAAGGCCCTCCATATAACTATATAATGCAAAGGCACCACCCTGGCACATGTGTTAGTAGATACTGGAGCCTCCCTAAATGTTTTACCTAAAGGTACTTTGGATAGATTAGATTGTGATGGGCGGGTGCTGAAACCCAGCGATATTATGGTAAAAGCCTTCGATGGTTCGAAAAGAATAGTCCACAGAGAGGTTGATCTTCCGATCAAGGTGGGATCTCAAGTATTAAATTCAACTTTTTATGTAATGGATATCCGCCCGGCCTATTCTTGCTTGCTCGGACGCCTATGGATCCATGGGGAAGATACGGTTACCTCTACATTGCATCAAAAGCTGGAATACCCAATGAAAGGGAAGGTTGTCACAGTCTGTGGAGAGGAAGAATATATGGTTAGTCATTTGAATTCTTTCAAATGTGTTGAAATGGATGGCGATTTAATTGAAACCCCCTGCCAGACATTTGAGGTAATCCCTCCAATGATTAATGTTTCTACTTCTGATACTCCTGAAATCTCTAAGGGCACACCAAGAATGGCCTCTCTAAAGGATGATAGGGTTGTTGCAGAAGATGGAGGTTGCACTATCTGGGGACAACTTCCAGATATCCCCTATAAATCCGACAAATTTGGATTGGTTTTTACTTCAAAGGCTCAAAAAGAGGTTCGACGTGTTCATGCCGCGGGGCCACCTTTCTGTATTAGCAATAATGAAGTCAATGCTCTAGAAGACACTAATGGTAAGAGTGGCTTGAATGACTGGATATTCCCTACTGTTGATGGTGGACTCAACAACTGGATGGCTAAACACTTCATCTCAATCTCCTTCAGCCGGGAGTAATTGCTATTACCTATTTTTATTGCTTTTATAAGTTTGTCTGTATAATTTCTTTAAAACAATGACTTTAAACCATGGGCCTTTCCTGGGGCACAATGGTCCATTTGTAAGGGTTGTCATCTCATATATCATATGCTCATTTAATGAAAACGTTGGACGATTGTCATTCAAATTTTGTGCTCCCTATTTTTCTTTTACTTTACTGCATTTTCAAAATAGCCATGTGACCTTACATACACACACACATTTACAGATCCACATCCACTCTGGATCTCATTGACAAAAATTCTTTTATTGTCGTTTCTGACTTCGAAAATCCAATCTATCAAGCCAAATACAAAGGTGAATAAGATTGTGAGATACTTGGAGAACTCACCAGACTCCTAATACAAGAGGAAAAGGCTATCCAACCGCGCGAAGAACCGGTCAAAGTATTAAACTTGGGTACTGAGGCAGAATAGAAAGAAGTCAAGATTGGCGCCAACCTTGAAGACAGTGTCAAGAGCATATTGGTTCAGATGTTGCACAAATATGTTGAGGTATTTGCCTTGTCATACGAAGACATGTTGGGGCTTGATACTAATATTGTGGTTCATCATCTGCCAATGAAAGAAGATTTTTCTTCAATCAAACAAAAGGTTCGTCGCTTGCGTCCTGATATGTTAGAGAAAATCAAGGATGAGGTAATGAAACAGTTCAATGCAGGTTTCTTGGTAGTGACCTCGTATCCCCAATGGGTTGCAAATGTTGTTCCAGTGCCGAAGAAAGATGGTAAAGTTAGTATGTGTGTAGACTACATGGGTTTAAATAGGGCAAGCCCCAAAGACGACTTCCCACTACCATATATTGATGTCTTGGTTGACAACACTGCTCAGCATAAGGTATTTTCTATCATGGATGGTTTCTATATTTACAACCAAATCAAAATTGCGCCTGAAGACATGGAGAAAACCACTTTTATCATACAGTGGGGAACCTTTTGTTATAAGGTCATGCCTTTTGGGATGAAGAATGCAGGCTCAATTTATCAATAAGCCATGTTGGCTTTATTTCATGACATGATTCATCATGAGTTAGAAGTCTATGTGGATGGTATGATAGCGAGATCACAAACCGAGGAAGAACATCTTGATCACCTGTACAAGTTGTTTGAAAGACTGAAGAAGTACAAGCTGATGTTGAGTCCCAACAAGTACATCTCCGGGGTAAGGTCTGGAAATCTCATAGGCTTCATTGTCACTGGCAAGGGTATTGAGGTTGATCCCGCAAAGGTTAAAGCTATCCAAGAAATTTTATCTCCCCATACTTAGAAGGAGGTCATAGGTTTCTTTGGACGACTCGACTACATTGCTCGATTCATTTCTCACCTGACTGCTACTTGTGAGCCACTCTTCAAGCTGCCGAAGAAAGATCAAGTAGTAAAATGGAATGACGACTATCAAATGGATTTTGACAAGATCAAAGATTATCTTCAAGAACCTCCAATTCTGATACCACCAGTTGAAGGAAGACCTCTGATCATGTACTTAACCGTGTTAGAGAATTCAATGAGGTGTGTGCTAGGGTAACATGATGAGTCTGGTCGAAAAGAGCATGCAATATACTACTTTATAAAAAAAATCTGACTGTGAAATAAGATATTCAATGCTCGAGAAAACTTGTTGCGCTTTGGCATGGGTTGCTTGTCGACTAAGACAGTATATGTTGACTCATACTACTTTATTGATCTCTAAGATAGATTCCATCAAGTACATCTTTGAGAAGCCAACACTCTCCATAAGGATAGCCCGATGGCAAATGATCTTAACTGAATATGATATCCAATACACAACTCAAAAAGAAATCAAAGTGTGTTGGCAGATCATTTTGCGCATCAAGTTGTAGATGACTACCAAGCTATGAACTTTGAATTCTCGGACGAGAATATCATACTGATTACGGATTGTGAAAAGCCTAGACTGTATGAAGGACCTGAGCAAGGATCTCGATGGACTATGGTTTTTAATGGAGCTTCCAACACACTGGGTAACAGAATTGGTGTTGTGATCATTTCCCCCGAAGGTTGCCATACGCCTTTCACTGCCAGACTTTGCTTTGATTATACCAATAACATGGCTGAGTACGAGGCGTGCATCTTAGATCTTAAAGTTGTTATTGACCTAAGAATCAAATTCTTAAGTGTATATGGAGAATAAACTTTAGTAATCAATCAAGTTAAAGGAAAGTGGGATACAAAATATCCAAATCTTATCCCTTACAAAGAACTTGTGCTAACTTTGGTCCCGTACTTTGAAGAGGTTACCTTTGAAAATATCCCGAGGGAAGAAAATCAGTTGGCGGATGCCTTAGCTACCATGTCATATATGTTCAAGTTCAAATGGGACAACGAAGCTCCCAGAATTACTATCGAAAGATTTGACGAACCGGTGCACTACTATGAGATTGACACTGATGGTGTAGAAGAGAAGCCTTGGTTTCATGAAGTGAAAAGACATCTCGAAGCTCAAGAGTATCCTAAAGGGGCGTCAATCAACTACAAGAAATTCCTACAGAGGTTCTCTGCCAAGTTCTTCCTGAGAAATGGGATTTTGTACAGGCGCAACCATGATTCAACCCTGCTTTGTTGTGTGGACAAGAAAGAAGCAGAGAAAATTGTGGAGGATATGCATGAAGGCGTCTTTGGTACTCAATCTAGTGGACACACTATGGATAAGAATATTCTGAGAGCTAGTTACTATTGGTCGACCATGGAAACCAGCTGTCATCACCACTCGAGGACTTGCCATAAGTGCCAGATCTATACCAATAAAGTTCACGTACCTCCAGTTCCTTTGAATTTCATGACTGCTCCTTGGCCATTTGAAATGTGGGGCATTGATATGATCGGAGAAATTAAGCATACTTCCTCTAATGGACATCGCTTCATTCTTGTCGCCATTGACTACTTTACAAAGTGGGTTGAAGCAGCTTTATTTGCCTCAGTTACCAAGAACGTCGTGGCCTAATTTATTAAGCATAACCTCATCTGTAGGTATGGCATCCATGAGAGGATCATCACTAACAATGGTATCAATCTCAACAATTCCATGATCATTGAACTCTACATGCAGTTCAAGATCAAACACCTTAACTCTTCTCCATACAGACCGAAGATGAATGGCGCAGCGAAAGCCGCCAACAGGAACATAAAGAAGATTGTGCAAAAAATGGTGGTGACCTATAAAGACTGGAATGAGATGTTACCCTTTGCTCTTCACAGCTATCGTACTTCGGCGTGAACATCAACTGGGGAAACCTCATTATCTCTAGTCTATGGTATGGAAGTTGTCTTGCCTGTCGAAGTTCAAATCCCTTCTCTGAGGATTATGAAAGAAGCAAACTTAGACGGATACGAGTGTATTCAGACTAGGTTGGATCCGTTGAATTTGATTGACGAAAAGAGGTTGCGGTTGTCTGTCATGGTCAGATGTACCAAAAACTTATGATCATGGCATTTATCAAGAAGATCAAGCATCAAGTATACCAGGCTGATGACTTGGTAATAAAGCGCATCATTCTACAACAAGGCGATCCCAGGGGAAAATGGACTTCCACCTACGAAGGGTCATTTGTTGTCAAGAAAGTATTCTCGGGCGGTGCTATGATGCTAACCACTATGGACGATAAAGATTTCCTGCACCCTGTGAACGCAAACTTAGTCAAAAAATACTACCCATAAGAATGACCCATTAGGTTGACATACCTGGGCAAAATATGGGCATCCCGGTGAACCAAAAGGGTTCGGGAAAAAATTAGGGATATATACAAAAGATTACACACCTAGCAAGTCGAAAACCTAAAAAGGCGGCTTGGGCAAAAAGGGGTATCCTAGTGGTCTGAAAACCTGAAATGGCGGTCCAGGCAAAAATTAGGGATTAAAAGCGTACGACTAAATCCTGTTGGATCACTTACATGCAAGCTTTATTACCAAAATTGAATTTTCAAATGGTTCACTCAACTTCTTCTGATGGCAAGGAACGAGATGTTCGAAGACATGGGGCAATAGTAGAGTTTAGAACCCAATGAGATCACTTACACATGGCTATACATTTTGTTTTCATTTTGTACTCTTTTCATTTTATGACGACTAGGATTTCCGTCTCTTTGTACAAAATCGTCTGTTTATAGGAAAATTATCAATATAAATACATCTTAAAGTTCAAACTTTTGGTTTTTTCTGTTTTGTTTGCAAAAATGTCCAATGACTAAATTAAATGAACATATGCATATGAACATGATTAACTGTTAACAAATATACGCATAAGAACATGAATAAGCATTTACTCAAGATTCTAGGAGTTGGGATAACACTCAAGCTATCCATAAAACTCCACAAAGTTAGTTCCATGAGATTATCCCCACAGAATAATCTTCATAAAATTCATCCCCAATAATGATACATTCCCCACAATTTCCTTACGGAGTTCCAATCAGTACACTTCATGAAAAATCTCTTCCCCAGTTGAGTTTGAAAAGTGTAAAACCCCTGCAGATTTCTTCTCTCTAGCAAAATTCAATTCCCCCAAGAGAGTTTGTATCCTCAGCAGAATATTTCTCCATCAATAGGGTTTATTTCCTCAACAGCCTACAAATTCCCCAACTCGAGTCTATTCCTCAGACTACTATAAATCATTGACAAAAATTCTTCTCCCCGGTAAAGTTGCCACTATCCCCAGAAAATTGCTGTAAAACCTAGAATCAAACCAGATATCAGTTAACTTTATCCTCCACAGACAAGTCGAAAGGTTATTCATCTCTTTTATCCCTGGACAAGGTGTACAAAAATTATCCTCCCCAGACAAGTCAGAAGATTATCCATCTCTTTTATCCCCAGTCAGGGTATATAAGAAATAAACTCCCCAGTAGAGCAATGAATAACCAATTCCTAAACTCTACTCCCCAAACAGAAATCAATATATCTCCTGCAGAGTTTCCTCAAATAAGTAAGCAAGAATACCCAGCGGAAGCAATCTATACAATATTGAAGATACACGTACTCTTCATCCCCAACAATAGTCAGGGATTTATTTTCCCAAACAAACAAAAAATACTGCACGGGCTTACAAACACAATTCAACAACATTACAAATTCATATGTCATAACATATGCATACGAAACGCATATATCATAGTCCCATTTATTTTGAGAACCTCATTACGTAATGCATTTCATGCATCATGACATTGCATACAGCTAACTCTTTACCTTTTCAGGAAGAATCAATCGACAGACCAATATCATCAACAAAATAGATTGTAGGTCATTCCCTGAAATAAGACAGGAAAAATATTTACATGATGGACACTCCCTTCAAACCTATACTGTCTTAGATTAAATCAACCAAATATTTATTCTGATGCTTCTCTCAGTAGACCTTTTCTGGCTCAGATTAAATCGACCAAAGATTTATTCAGATACTTCTCCCAGTTAAATATTTAAAGACCTCTTCTGGCTCAGATTAAATTAACCAAAGATTTATTCTGATACTTCTCTCAGTAGACCTTTTTTGGCTCAGATTAAATCGACCAAAGATTTATTCTAATACTTCTCCCAGTTAAAGATTTAAAGACATTTGTGGCTCAGATTGAATCGACCAAAGATTTATTCTAATGCTTCTCTCAGTAGACCTTTTCTAACTCAGATTAAATCAACCAAAGATTTATTCTGATACTTCTCCCAGCTAAATATTAGAAACTCCCTTGAAGAACCATCAAACCCTAAAACTTAGAAAAGTAGGCTTCCCCTTTTTTTTTACAAAGTTCTTAAAGAATTTAGGTCTAGGTAACTTCTTTAAATATTCCTTAGTAATCCATGGGACTTGAATCTTTGCCCAGATATTTCTTGTTGCAAACGTTGAGGGCTGCACCAATTTGTGAAGACAGATATCCTTAAATCTTTGAACAAAACATAAGGTTTCCTAAATTGTCTCAAAGCTCAATTTTGGCAACCTGTGTACAGCTGGAGATAAATCAAATATTCCAGATTGAAAAATCTTGACCTGCGAAAAATTAGTGGGATAAAATCAAAAGGAATCTCACATAATTAGTTTAAATCTGTCAATAAAAAAATACAACCCGTACTGATGTTCTGATACAGGATGATACAACATCTGTCAGAACATCTGCCTTCAAATAAACCTGGCCAACATGTTAGAATACCTACTATAACATCATGTTGCAAACTATGTTTCAGAAAAATTATGCCAATCATAAAACTATGTGTTGTACCCAAAAAATTGACCTCCCTTTTCTTCAAGACATTTCCCACAAAAGATCTCAAATGCTCAAGGATGCTCAAGAGTTGATCAGACAAGCTCACCTCCTAAGGGTTGAGACCACAAATTAGGGTTTTGGTTTTCACAAAGAAAGTTGGACTTTTAATACCTCAAGTTACTTTCATGGTTCATTATAGGTCTTCAAGAATGCTCATACCAAGTTTCAAGTCTTGCACCACAAATTTGCTCAGTCAATTGCTCAAATGACTGAAAATCAGCTGTATTGGGTAAAAAGTCAACTGTGGTCAACATACAGTCAAACTTCAAGAGTTTTGACCAACATCAACATTTTGAAGTTATATTCATCAATTGATCAAGGGTTGATCATAATTCTTCAAGGAAAGCATTCAAATCATCAAAGGGGCAAAATTGTCAAAATTAGGGTTTTGATTGAGAATGGTTGATCATTGACTTTTGACCTAGTACATGACCTAATGGCTTGAAGCATGATCTTAAGGACTCAAACACAACATATTGACCTAATTTCATTGCTCAAATCATCTCAAAGATCAAGTGATTGATAGTTGAAATTTGGATCAACTGATGAAAAGTCAACTGATACACAAAAGTCAAACTTTGACTTTTTGGTCAACATTGAATTTCAAAGATCAAAATACATAAATACATTCAAAAATATCAAACTTGATCATCAAGAATCAATAAAGTCAAGAAAGTCAACAAAAAAGCCAAAATTTTCAATACTTAGAAAAATTCTAAGTGTTTTTTACCTTGATAATTACACTACTTCATGACAATTTTTCACCAAGATCTAAGATGATTCAAGGAAAACTTTCAACATGATAGTTGTAGATATTGATGAATTCTACAACTTTGTACTTGAGGGTTGATGCCCAAAAAATGCTTAGATTTGAAGATATAGGCTCATGAAGTCATGACATTTTTACGAAAAACACTTAGTGAAACTTTTAGCAAGTTCGGTCATATTATTGTCCCAACTTCTTGGAAATTTTTCACCTAGTTCCAAGTTGATTTAGACAAAGTGGTCCACATGAAGGTTGTAGACAATGTTTCAAGCTTTCAAAAATGTCAAATAACTTGAAGAGGTCATGCTTGAGCTAAGATATTCGAAGAGATGAAGTTGAGCATTCATTCTTGAATTACAAGGCATTTTCATGAAGAACACATGATCAAATCTCAAACCTATGTTGCATAATCTTGCTTTGCAGTCTTCTAACTTGCAAATCTATCCATAATCAGATGTTTACACAACTGATTGAGCTATGATCCAAGTGCTTGAGCTATTGTCTAAGTGATCATTCCATTAATGGAACGAAGTTCACAATTCCATTTTGTAAAAGTGACTTTAATCATAAAGTCCACTCTCCTTGAGCCTTGCAATTGTTTCTTCTGAACATACACAATGTTAAAACCAAGAAGCAACCATCTACAACATGTTAATTACCCTACAAGCCCTTGTACTTTGCATTGGAACAATGTATGTCAAGTTTGCTTCAAAATCAAGTCACATAACCATAACATGTGATCTTGGATTTCTGATTACTTGAGCCTCTAAAACCTTTTATCTATAAATAGAGAGGTTATTTTCAAGCCTTATCACGAGTAAACAAGCCCTGAAACACTCTCATACTCCCTGAAATCAGATTTTGCATCCAAAGCTCCATTGTTTGCCATTTCTGACTTTGAACTCCAAACTCATAATCCACTCACGCGTTTTCCATTTTAATAAATCAAATATCATCTATACACCATATAGAAGTGATCCAAACACTTGAGCCACTTATATAATCCCTTCATCACCATCCACCATTTTCAAAACTCAGCTCTGCAACTTGACTTCTCCAGAGGAATCCAGCCACTCTCAATCCAAAGTAAGCATTGCATTAGCTTTCTAGGAGTCTAGTGAAGCTATCCAGGTCATCACAACACCTTCAAGAGTGCTCAAACTCCAAACGCGATTTCCAGTTTTGAGGTGAGTTTTCTCCACTTTGAACTCCTTATACAAACATCACTAATGGTTACTTTGTGAACGAAAAATGTAGATATCATTGCCCTGAAGCTAACCATGCCCTTAGTTTTCATTTATGTTAACTGTGCATGGAGAATTTTGAAGTTGAACTTTCAGAAAAATTAGGTTGAAATTTGGTACCAACAAATTTTCATATTCATCTTTGATTTATAGCCTAAGTTATTTATATGGTTAAATTCGTGGTGAAAATTGAGCAACTTTCATGTTTACATTTTTTAAATGGTTGAGAAATGAGCAAGTTTGAAAATTCAAAAATGGTGTTGAAGTTGCTGGCGCGTGGAAGAAGATAGAGTTATAATCAGGAATGGGTTTATTTTAAATTTGTTGCAACTTGTTCTACCACCGGATGTAACAACCACCCTAGTGGTAGAGCACGCACGCATAAGTCATTCCTCTGCCTTGTCCTGGGTTCGATCCAGACGTTAGACATTTTTATTTACTAACATTTCCTCTACAGATTCAATACAAGTCAAGCATATGCGCGCATCATGCATCTCTCATCCACACCATATGATCATTAGACAATCTGATCAAGCGTCCCAGAATAATTGTACATGATACACCTCTAAAAAGCCAGCCACATGGAATCCCAAAACAGGCGTTGAACTCCTTAACTTGGACCTCATTCTTTTTTTTGTTTTCGCTTTCTCACCCCCCTTTTACTAAAACAACACTGGCCCATTTTTATTTTTTATTTTCATTTCTGATTTCAAACACATTTATATTTGGGCCTTTTTGCTAATTTTTAACACCCTTTTTACTTTTTAACACATTGGCCCAATATTTTTTTACATTCTTTATAATTTCTTAATTTTATTTCCTTATATATTTTCATTTAACCAAAAAATACAAAAATATATTTTCTTAAATAAATTAAATAAAAAATATTTTAATTTAAACATTTTATTTCATTTTTTAATTAAATTAGATTTTATTACTCTTTTTACATTATAAAAACATTTTCTTTCCAAATTAACATTAACCTTCAAATTATTTTCTAAACAAAATATTAGACTTAGGTTTTTATTATCTTCTTAATTTTAATTAAAATAGATTTTTATGGTTTGTTAAATAATTAATTAATTTCTCTTATAATTAAAACTAAATATTTTGATTAGGTTAATTATAAAACCTTTGTCCATCAAAAACCACAAAAAACAATTTTCTTCTTCATCTTTACATTTTGTGTATTTTATTATTATTCATGTTCATTGGTTTGTAATAGATAATTAAGGTTTACTGCTTTCTTCCCCTCATTCACAAAAATTGTACCCCCATTTCAAAAGTGTTGTAATAGCGTAGGACATTTAAACTCCACAATTTATCGCTTTCCTTATTATTGCTAGTAATTAGGGTTTGCATGAAAAGATTAAAATCAAAATATTAGACAACCCTAATTTCAAGATAAATATTTGAATCAAACATACTTTGCACACATGCACCTCTAGGGTAACCCACACTTGTTGCCTCGAATATAAACTGTCATGTCCCTCAAATGTGGGATGTTTTAGCAAAGACCCTCGATTACAAGATCGTAGTCCCTCAATGACCCTTCGATATCGCCTTCAGTAAACAATCTTAGTCCCTTATGACAATTGCTAAAGCATCTTACAAGTTGCCTTCTATGACTATACATGACACACGCTTGTCCCTCACATCCAACGATATGGCTCCTTACCAACCAATGGTAAAATAACATTATCCAAAGGAGGAGTGAAAGAACAAAGACTCTTTGAGTAGGTAGATTTCTTGTAATTCCTTGCTCACAAACTAAAACTATCCCCACACCTCACACTTTCAGAAACTAACATCTTTTCAAACACTCTCTTTCCAAACAAGTATTTTCAAAACAAACATTTTGTATACATTCTCAACGATACGAGAATCATTACAAAATTGTCGCACTAAGGCGTTTTTCAAGAATTCCAAAACAAACATTTTGTATACACTCTCAACGATACGAGAATCATTATAAAATCACCACTTTCAAAAATATCTTCAAAACATTTTCCAACTTACACAAAACACAAAGCATTTCAATGTGATCTAGCAATTAAGAGCCCGTAGATAACTACGGATGAAAAGGGTGCTAATAAATTCCCTTTTCATAACCTACCCCCTGAACTCAAGAAAATTCTCAAAAGTTATTTCCTGTTCTTTTCACCCTTTCCTTTATTGGATAAAAGAAAAGTCGGTGGCGACTCTTGCTATCCGCAAAACTTATGATCAAACGTAAAACACCAAAGTCAGTTCTCCCACCGTATTACACCATGGTACTAACAATCTCCCCCTTTGGCAAATTTTGGCTAAAACACTCTTAGCACAAAAATCCAGGAGAAAGGAATAAAACCACATAGAAATAACACCACAGTTAAACAAACTACATTATATATAAAAAATATCATAGTTCCAGCAGCTACACACACAGACAGGTACAAAAACACCTCTGCCACAAATAATAAGTTCCCCCCCTCAAGGAAAAAACCCACACCATAAGAAAAATCCAAAAATTTCTCAGCACACACCAGGCAAGATGTTGGAACATATGTTAAGACATCCTCGTCCTACATAACTGACTACATAAGTAGTAGCAGCAAAAGCACACACAAAGGCGGCAACATGAAACATCATGCCCCCCTAAATAGTTGTATCTATGAAGCAACAACAACCAACTACTCTCTCCAAAGTAGTGGCACGCAATCCTATCACAATGTTAATAAACATATCAAGACATGTGATATAACATCAGGACACACACACGCACACACACTAAACACAACACTTTACTCCCCCTTTTTAGCCAAAATCTTGACAAAAAGAAATAGAGTAAATGTAAATAATGGAAACACAAATAGCAGATGGAAACACAAAAAATAGGAGAGAAAATTGCACATAGGAAATCTTATTAAAATAATGGAAGCACAATTATAAACACAACTAAACATGGATGGAAACAAACAGATGGAAACACACATATTCCACAAAAGCAATACGACAGATGGAAACAAATAACCAATAAGCACCAGGTGAAAGCATACATCGCATTGGAACCTCAGGCTCCTCAAAAATGCAGACACCAAAGACTCCCCTAAGCTTTTCAAACTGATTTGCATACAAATATTTGGTGAAAATGTTAGCCAATTGTTTTTCAGTGACTATATGCTCCTGAGTACCCACTTTATCTTCAATAAGAACTCTAATAAAATGATGGTGGATGTCAATGTGCTTAGTCCTTCTATGCTAAATAGGATTTTTTGAAATATTAATAGCACTAAGATTGTCACAATATTAAGTCATGACATCTTGATTGACATTATATTCCTTCAACGTTTGTTTCATTCACATCAGTTGTGAGCAACTACTTCCAGCTGCAATATACTCAGCTTCAACTATAGACAAGGAAACGCATTTCTGTTTCTTACTAAACCAGGAAATCAAGTTAGTTCCTAAAAAGAAATAACCACCTGAAGTACTCTTTCTATCATCAACACTCCTTTCCCAATATGCATCATAGTACCCTACAAGCATGGAATCTGATCCATGTGAGTATAACATTACATAATCACTAGTACCATTGATGTACTTAAAAATACTATTTACTTGATTGATGTGACTTATTTTTGGATCCGCTTGATATCTTACAATAACCCCGACAACAAAGGTGGCATTCAACCTACTAGTTGTAAGGTACAACAAGCCACCAATCACTCTTCTGTATAAGCTTTGATTAACAACAACACCTTTTTCATCTTTTAACAGTTTCAATGAGTAGGAGTAGGTGTACTTTTGTGACTTGTATTTTCCATTCTGAACTTCTTGACTATGTTCTTGGCATACTTAATCTAAGAGATAAAGATAGAAACATCCATCTATTTCACTTGAAGTCCAAGAAAATATGTCAATTCACTGACTAGACTCATCTCAAATTCTGACTGCATTTGTTTGACAAAATGTTGGACCCGTCTAGTTTGACATCTCCCCAAACACTATGTCATAAACATATATTTGATCTATCATGAGTTTTCCATAATTCTCCCTACCAAACAAGGTCTTGTCTATTTCTCATTTCCTGTAGCCATTGGTGACCATAAATTCTTTCAACCTCTCATACCAAGCCCTCGGAGCTTGCTTCAGACCATAGAGAGCTTTCTTTAGTTTAAACACATGATCTGAATAAGTAGGATAAAAAAACCTTGAGTTCAATCTTAAAGACAAAAGAAGAGTTGGAAACCACTTCTCTTGATCTAGTAGTAACCCCTTGATTAGGATTTCCTATAATGAGTTCCTTGGGATGATCTTTCTGAATTCTGATTGAAGGATCCTTATTAACTTGATTGTCACCTGGTTCAACATGAATATCCTCAGTATTGATGTTTCCCGCGTCCACTTCTTTTGACTCATCATTCATCTAGAATGATGTTCCAACATTTTCTTCAACATCATGTACATCATTTATGCTTGAATCATCAACCATAACATTTATAGATTCAATCATGACATGATTTCTGTTGTTGAAAACTCTATAGGCTCTACTATCTGTATAGTATCCAAGAAATATCCCTTCATCACTCTTGGGATCCATCTTTCTGCGAGGTTCACGATCAACTAAGATGTAGTATTTACTGACAAATACATGAAAATATTTGACTGTAGGCTTTTTTCCTTCCACAACTCATATAGGTAGTTGAAGTAATAGTCCTTAGGGTGACTCTATTATGAATATAACAAGAAGTATTCATTACTTCTACCCAAAAATGGTATGAAACTTCTTTGCATGAAGCATAACCCTTACTGATTCTTACAATGTCCTATTTTTTTCTTTCCACATTCCTATTATGCTAAGGAGTGATGGGTGATGAGAATTCATGACTAATACCTTCAAAGGCACAAAATTCAGCAAACTTGTTGTTTTCAAATTCTTTACCATGATCACTTATGATCCTAACAATGTTGCTTTCCTTCTCTCTTTAAAGTTTTTGACACAATTCCTTGAAGATATCAAAGACTTTTAATTTCTCCTTGATAAAATTTATCCAAGTGAATATTGAAAAATCATCAACAACAACATACACATACATTTTTACACCTAGACTTTCAACCTGCATAGGACCCATCAAATCCATAGAAGAAGTTCCAAGGGATTTGAAGTGGTCAGATGTTGAAGCTTTGGATGTGACATCTTGATTTGCTTTCCAATTTCACATTCTCCACATATTTTAATTTCTTCATTTTTTAGATTGGGAATGCCTCAGATTGCTTCTCTAGACAAAATTTTCTTCATACCTCTTAGATTTAGATGACCAATTTTTTGATGCCACATATTGACTTCATCATCTTTTGACAACATACACATGGAAGTATAACTGACTCTTTCGGGTGTCCACAATTAGCAATTATCCTTGGACCTATCTCCTTTCATCAACAATTTACTCTCCTTATTGGTAACCACACATCCAGATTTTGTGAAGTTCACTTTAAGACCTAGATCACATAGCTGGTCAGACCTTTTACAAACATGACTGTATCAATTTTAGGAGATCATTCACAAGCTAGTATTTCAACCTCTTTAATTACTCCTTTGGCACCATCTCCAAAATTAACATAGCTGGTAGTATGGGGTTGAACATCTATCAACATGTTCTCCACACCTGTCATATGCCTAGAGCACCCACTGTCAAAGTACCAGTCTTCACTAGATGAGACTTTAAGAGAAGTATGAGCAGAGAGATTCTTAACAATATCTTTAACTTACCACTTCTTCCTAGTTTTTATCATAGAAGAATTTATACTAGTTTAAGATGAACGTTTGTAATATCCACTAAGCCTATTACAGACATGTTCTATGTGACCATGTCTTCCACAAAGATGACATGTCAACAGTTGTATCTTGACTTTTGCCTGAGCTTCCCGTGGTTTGACAAAATGTTGTGACATTTGATTAGACATCTTGCTTTCATCCTTTATTCTAGTTGGGACAAGTTTTGTCTTAGGAATTTTTCCTTTGTTTTTCAAGGATTGATAGTCAAACCCTATGCTAGTACATCTTCTTCCTTCTTCTACCTTTTGAAGGATTTCATCTAGCACATCAGATCTATTGTTTAACATCCTAACACCTTTGATTAAATTATCAAGTTTTGAAGTGAGCAAGGTTACCTCTGCTTGAAGTTCAGAAATGTCAACTAGATATTCCTCCTTTTCAGTATGAATTTTGGCTATCATCATTCTTTGCTTTACTCTTGTTTGACATACTTCCTCAACCTTTTTGTACATATATTTGTAGGACGCCAATAGTTAAACATAGGAACTTTCTTCTACCATAGAATTGTACCTCCCTGTTAAGGAAGTTACAGATTTGGTAGATTCTTCCTCTGAGGATTCATCAACTTCATAAGTTGTCTTGAGAATTTCCCAAACATCTTTAGAAATTGTGGAGGTATCTATCTTTCTGAGAGAATCCTTGTCTACTCCAAAAAAAAGATCTTTCAAGACTTTGGAATTAGCATAAGAAAACTATAATTCCTCTTTGGACCAGTCCTCCTTTGGCTTCAAAGACTCATTCCCATCTTTGTCCTTCATGACAGGAATGTTCCATCCTTTCATCATAACCTTCCAAGATTTATGCCCATGGCTTTCAAGAAAGCTATCATCTTATCCTTCCAAAAGACATAATTTCCATCATTCAGCAGAGGTGATTTGTTAACATATCCCCCTATCGTTTCCATAGTGCAAGAAAAAAACTCCCTGGAGCTTACCCAATAAGAAGAATAGGGTGCCTGCTCTGATGCCAACTGAAATTTTGGCATACACAAAATGAATGTCAAGACAAATGTCTCAACACACAAGCGCGATGTCATAACAGATGTTATGACATCTGCTGACAGATAGAACCTTTACCAAAATAAAGACTATGCAAAATTTAAAAATAGAAGGTAAAAGAACTCAAAGAATTGTTAACCCAGTTCGGTGCAACTCACCTACTCTGGGGGCTATCAAGCCAGGAAGGAAATTCACTATCAATAGTATTAATTATAAGCCTAAACAATCCTAGTTTACAACTTATCAATTAATCACTACCCATTGCTATGTCTACCTAGGAACCTCCTAGATATGATAAACCCTCTCACTCTCAATCACCGCAATAATATCAAATAACAATCCCAATCCCAGGAAATGTCTCAAGAAACCAAAAAGGAAGAACACTCTTCCACACAAAAAAAAAAACTTAGTTTGCTTAAAAGATTCACTAAGAACAATACTCAACTCTTTGCTTAAATTCTTAGAGGAAAATAATAACTTGATAAACAAGTAACAAACAGTCAACTCAAATACATCAAAAGATACATAAAGATGTATAAAAAATAAAAACTCGCTTGAAGAACCCTCAAACCCTAAGACTAAGAAAATTAGGCTTCCCCTTATTTTTTACAAAGTTCTTAAAGAATATAGGTCTAGGTAATTTCTTTAAATAGTCCTCAGTAATTCATGGGCCTTGAATTTTTGCCCAGATATTTCTTGTTGCAAACATTAAGGACTGCACCAATTTGTGTAGAAAGATATCCTTAAATCTTGGAACAAAACACAAGGTTTCTAAATTGTCTCAAAGCCCAATTTTGGTAACTTGTGTACAGCTGGAGATAAATCAAATGTTCCAGATTGAAAAATCTTGACCTGCGAAAATTAGTGAGATAAAATCAAAAGGAATCTCATATAATTAGTTTAAATTTGTCAAGAAAAAAATACAGCCAATACTGATGTTCTAATACAGAATATTACAACACCTATTAGAACATCTTCCTTCAAATGAACCTGACCAGCATGTTAGAACACCTTCTATAACATCATGCTGCAAACCATATTTTAGTGAAATTATGCCTATCCTAAAACCATGGTACTAACAATATATTTTGAATATCCATTATCAAGGTATCACATGTTGGTTGTGACTTTCAAGTATTCCTATTTATTTTCATTATTAGAGTGATGTGAAGCCACTAATGAGAGATTAATTTGTTCTTCATTTTTAGAATTTTATGATGAACTTAATTCATTGTCTTCTCATGTGATGCATGTTTTCTTTGGTCTTATGTACATATTTCCTTTAAAATTAGTTTTCTTTTAGAGGGATGGATAGTTAGCCTTGATATGCCCTTGTTTTCCATATTTGAAGCATGTGAAGTTTTGATTTGACATTGATGTTTCATTCTCCTTCACATATCTCTTTCCTTGACCATATTTCATAGTCTTGTTTCTTCTTAAGAATTTTCCAAACTTCTTAACTAGTAGAGTCATATTGTCATCTTCTTCTGAATTATCAACTTGTAAATTCACATTTGACTTAGTCTTCTAGGAATTTTTTTTTTTTTGTTTCTTCTCAAGTTCTTCATGTTGTTCCAACTAGCCAAATTCTAACAAATGTATGTCATTGTTGGTTGTCATTTTCTTGTTAGAGATCTAAGAACCCTTAATTTTAAATCATAATTAGTAAAAACTTTGCCAAGAGAAATTAAATAATTCGTCAACTGGGTGAACCTTTTCTATAAATCTATAGTTTTCTCTCCTAGTAACATTCTAAACACTTTGTATTTTTTAGAAAAGGTGTTTAATCTAGACCTTTTAACTTCTTATGTTTCCTCATAAGTTATTTCAAAAGCATCTCACATTTCTTTAGTAGATTTACAATTTGACACTCTAAAGAACTCATTCATTCCATGGCTAAAGATAGAATATTCTTTGTTTTTTTTTCATTATGAACTTTCTTTTAATCATCACCATTCCATTTATTTTTAGTCATAGGATGTGTTGGACATGTATACTCGAGAGGGATGAATTGTAGAGGTTTAAAAAAATATTGATTTAAAAAACATAATTTGAGAAATTAGAATTTAAAAATATTTATAAAATAGTTGACTAAATATGCTGCGGAAATGAAAAGTAAAGAATATAACTAGAAAATAAAAGAAATAAAGGAAGAGAAATAACACAAGCGAATTATACATGATCGACCAAGAAGACCTAATCATGTCCTAAAGAATTATTCTTGAGAGTAACCACTAGTCTTGAGAGCTTTTACAAGGTTATGTTCATTAACCCCCTTATACAAGAAAATGATGTTTTTTGAACAACTTCTTACCAACAAAGAACATGATTTATAGGGGTTAGTCTCCAAACCAAACAGAGCTTTTACAAAGATTGATTTCGAACCAAAACAGAATTTTTAGTTGGCTATCCTCCAAACTTAACTGGTGTTTTACGCAGGCTGGCCACGAACTGAACCGACATTTTTTCGAATTGATCTCGAACCTATTGAGTTTTTACACCAATTGAGATTTTAACCGGCTTGATCTCAAACTGATGGAACTTTTAACCGGGTTAAGCTTAAAAAACGTTTTGGATATTTTCACTGACGGATCTTCACGAATCAAAAGAAAATTTTTTCTTCAATAACGAAACTCACAAAACAAACAAAGACTTCCAAAGACAATCGTGTAATACACACAAAAAAATTTTAAATGGTTTAGCTTACAACTAAAATAATAATTTCCTATAGAAGAATTGTTTACAAAAGAGTCGCTCTTGGTAAATTTATAATTATTTACATGGACGTGGTAATCAATTACATGTCTTTAGTGTTTGAAAATATTCATTTTATTGTCATGTAGTGGATTACATGAATGTGGGTGGTAATCAATTACATGCTCATGATGCTTGAGTAATCAATTACTTGAATGTGAGAATCGATTACTAGCTTCAAATATCTTTGAAAACTCAAATTATAAAGTCTATTTCAATGATTTCTACCTTTTTTTTTCTTAACTTGGAAATAAATCATATTTTAATTAAATGAGTTTTTATGAGCCTTTAAGTGGTACTTGAACTTAAAAATGATCTATCAGATAAAAACAATTTCTTAAAGACTTTAAACATTATGATTTTGCCGTTTGATTTTTATCTTTCATTGTCTTCACCTTTTTCTTCTTTATTAATATTGTTGTCTTCATCAAAATCTATTCAAATTCATAAGAGATATTCTTTACAATATTTGTAGGTATTGTCTTGTGTGTATATAATTTCTCATTTTATATTATTAATTTGAATATTGTGAGTTTGTTTATAGTTTTATTATTTTTCATCTTTAATAAAATTTGATTCGTTGGATGTCTATCCATTTGAATGAATGAATTTTTATTTTTGTTAAAAAATGTTTGCTATTTATAAAAAAAAATGAAGTTTGTACAGTTTTTCACATTTAAATAAAGTAATAGAGGTTAAAAGTAATAAATTTTAACTAAAAACAAATTATTGAACTTTAAATTGCTTTTCTAGTGACAAAACATATTGATTTTAATTTAAAATGAACTAAGCTAGATTGATTGCGTATAAACTATTCAATAAAAGTGAAACTAATAATAAATTTAAATTAATAATTAATCATAAAATTCAAATTTTCAAATATTAATTTAAAGTTACTAATAAATATAAAGTTAATTTTTATTAAGAATAACCTCGAAAAAAATTGATTTTAATTTTTTTAAAATTGTTTATACATAGATCCGTTGTTCAGGTTAGGAAAGATAAAAAAGCAAGACATGGATAGAAGGTCAAAGAGGACAAATAAATATTTAATCGAGTAATACCTCAATTTAAAATCACAATGCCTAAGTCGGGTTGTATGGTCAGAGGCATATGTGGTTGGCCATCAAGAAAGATGAAGAGGCGTCAGCCGGGCTTATCCCGGGATCCAGAGGCTACATAGAGCCCGACCTTGCTGAGGCCGTTATAGAGTGATCGGTCCATTAAGGGTATAATCGCTCATTAATACATGGCGGCGTGCGTTATGATAACAACCACCATTGGCAATGGCGGACGTTTCTTGCCTTAATGGCAACTAAGTTACATATGATGGAGAGTCACAACAGTTTCATGCAGTGATCAATGATGACCAGATACCTCTATATATAGGACTTCCGACTAAGGGGTAAGAAAGACACACCGCTTAGAGCTCACACATACTTGTGTGACCCTCTGAATCCTTTAATATCATAAACAATTTACTCTCACTTGCTTGAGGTTCTCCCCGATATCCTTCAACTAGCGGGAAGTCACATATTTAGTGTTTAGCAATAACATTTGGCGCCCACCGTGGGGCCTGGTAAAACTTTCCCAGGCCGCATTATCCAAACACCTTTGAGCAATGTCTTCTGATGAGGATCCCCTCCAGGCATGGCGCGGTTATTAGCCATGATCGTGGATCTTCGCCGTCAGAATGATACGCTGAAGAACAATGTCTAATCCTACAGATGAAGAGCCAGGATGATGGCGACCAAGGGCTTGATATTTTGGAGCCTCGGTCATTATCCCAGGTTATTTTGGATGATCAGATTCCAAAAAATTTCAAACCTCTGACATTTACAAAATATGACGGCAAATCTGATCCCCATGAGCATATCATTGTTGTTAATAATATGATAGCAATAATCGGGGCTAACGATTCGCTGAAGTGCAAGCTTATGTGTGATCGGTGGAAATAGAACTGATTATTTTAAAGTTGGTTCGCGAAATGTTGCGGTAAGCAAGAGTCGCCACCGTCTTTTATGTTCTCCAACAAGGAAAGGACAAAAGCACAACAAAATTCCTTTTCGAGATGTTTCTCGGTTCGGGAGGTAGATTATAGAAAGGGAAGGTGTTAGCACCCTTTCTATCCATGGTTATCCACGGGCTCTTAGGTACTTGCTCACTATGTTTTCAAAAATTGTTTGTTTTTCAAGTGTTTGTGGGTTTTGAAAAAGTTTAGTTTGAAAAACTTCTAGGTAACTCTTGTATCAGTCCTCAAGAGTGTATGAAGTATTTGTTTGAATACTTTTTGAAAGTGTAAGTGCGAAAAGTTTGTTTTTGTTTTTGAAAGAGCAAGTACCCAGGAGAAATCTACCTACTCTAAGGAATTAAGCTGTGTAAGAGTCCTTTAGACAGTACTATCCCACTATTGAGAAGTAGGTAGCACCGTCGTTGGAGTTGTTCGGGTCAATTCGATTATAAGGACATGTGTGGTCACCAAAGCAATAGTAGGACGCCTTAGCGGTAACCCTAATGTCCTAGATCCTTTTTTATCCGAGGCAACCGTTTCGAGGCAACTGGATCTTTAGACAGGAGGGCGACCTCTAAAACACCCTATACTTGATAACCACCTCGAGGCAAACCAAGTGAGGCGTACCCTAGGAGTGGCATGTGCATGTGTGTCAGGTTTCATGTTAAATTGTCTTTGAACATGCATCATTGCGAGCTACGGGTTGGTTTTATTTTTCATACAAGTCTTGTCATGCATCATTAACAGTTAATAATTTGCAGGAAATAAATTGCGGAAAATTGAATCTACGCTATTACAAGGCGTCGGGTATTTACATCGCCAAAAACATAACCCTTTGGAAATAAATTGCGGAAAGTAAAGAAAGCGATAAAAGAGGTCCTAATTATCTATTACATTCTCGGAGCAGATACATCAATATAATCAAAATAATGAATTAAAAATAAATATGCGCGCGAAAGAATTGAACTGGGACGTCTTTAGGGTTTTGACCCTTTTTGAGAAAAGAAAGAAATTTGTCCCTTTTTTTGCATTTAATTAAAGTTAAGCCTAATAACTAATTAATCAATAATTAAAAGGAAAAAAGTATTTTTGTGTTTTTTATGTTTTAATGAAAACAAAATAAAGAAATTAAAAGTTATCAAAAGAAAAACCCTAATTCTAATTTATTTTAAGTTATTGAGAAAAAAGTCAAATTTAACCTTATTAAACTAAGTTAATTATAGAATTTATTTACAAAATAATAATTAAGGTGAAATTAATAATTAATAATAAAAAATATTTACATTTTAATGGTCTGAATTTATTATGAAAATTAATTAATTTGTGAGTTAAATAATAATGATAATAGTTAATTAATAAAAGAAATTATAAGGAAAAGAAAATAAAAAGAAGTAATAAAACCAGGGGGGTGATGGGCCCAATATGGAGGTGAGTTTAGAAATCCGAGGCCCATTAATCAGCAAGCCTGTTTGACCTTCCTAAACTTTCCAGAGCGTGGTTGACTAGGGAGCATGGTGTTCCCTCTCTCATGGCCTTTGGATTGCTTTTTAAGGACACATGGCACCTGGGATGTAGGAGTCCATGGTGGAACGCCTTTGAATATCCTGCACATGAACATGTTGGAAAAAATATTATGAGAATTTTGGGTGGACCTGGGAATCGAACCCAGGTCCCAATGATTCACAGCCACCTCACCAGCCACTACACCATCTGAGCTCATTTGTTAATATTATGATTAATGAATATAATATATAAAACATATCAATTATGCTGGAAACTATAAAAAGTGCGCCTTTTTTGAATTGGCCAACCAGGATTGAACACGTCCTTTGTCTTCTTCAATTGCCTGCATAAAAACATATCAAATAGCGGGGGTTTTTAACCCCCACAACCTGCATCAACAAAAAATAGCGAATAGGCGTGTGCTGTATATAAATTGTTCGCGAGGGTAGATTTAGGTTCATCTGGACGCAACGATCTCAACCATAGGTCCCATGAAGCCTAATTTTTCCTGGGTTGTAAAGCCCTAATTTGAAAGCTTCGAAACCCTAAATTTCATCAATGGCAATTTATGATTCTGGACACCATAATGCAATTCACCTGTACCATTAGCTTCAGAGAGGTTCTAGCAATGTAAAGCACACAAAAAATCACGTTAATGATGCATGAATAACGAGTTACAATTATAGAAAAAATCACCAAATCGTGACTCTGTTCTAGGCGATTCCTATAGCTTTAGCACGTGGTTTTGATTCCAAAAGGTTTCTGAGAGGTCCAGCAATGTGTTTGAATCCTTAAATTGCTTTGAAAGGGCCTGTGAGTGAGAAAACAGTGTTGAGTTTTCTTGATTTTTTTTCAATATGGTAATGGCCTTGTGCAGCAATTCTCACGTTCCAGGCATTAGGGTTGAGTTGTGCATATATAGTAGAATGGATTTAGGTTACAATCTTGGTCAAAGATCCATGGAATTATGGTTTCAATATTTGATTGAAAATCAAATATTTTCCAATCTTTTTGATTGACAAAACTTGCTAATTTTGGATATTTTGGTCCCCTAGATGTGCACACAAAATCTCCAGCATATGTTGACCACTTTTGCTTCACAAAAAGATTTAGAAATCATATCTTGATATATTTCTACAATTAAATGAATTAAATGAATTAATATTGATTAAAAATTCAATTAATTAATAAAAAATAAGAAAATAATTCAATTTAAGCTCAATGGGTCGTGCATAAGCCTTGGGTAAAGTTTCAAGAAGGAATTTGAGGCCCATTAGCAAAAATGATGTGTTTTGAGCAAAGTTGACTTTTGCAAATTCACAAAAATCTCCCAACTTCTCCAATGCATATCTTGCTCAATTTTGATCATATGTACATGTTCTTGGACATTTTGGAAAGGTATTGAAGTCCTCTAACCAATGCCTTTGGTCCCATGTCATTTGGATTTACCAATCTCAAGTTATGGTCTTTGACTTAAAGTGCCTTTTTGTTGACTTTTGAAATTGACCTATAATGTAGAAATTGATAACTTTTTGTGAGAGCATTTCTTGGACTTCGAATGTGAAGATGAGTTGTAGAAAATGTCATCCCCTTCAAAATGAGCATTGGATGGAATTTTTCTGATGAACCATGAAAAAGTTATTCCTTGGTCAAGATACAGTTGACTTTTCTACTATCCAAAAATAGTAACTTCTTGCATCTTGATGATTTTTGAGCCATGCTTATGGAATCATGATCAAGACTTGATCAAATGATGATTGTGAGCTCAAAATAAGATGTTGACCAAATTTTTTGACTTTTGACTGCAAAATGACCATTTTACCCCTACAGTTGATTGTGAACCAAATAGGGCTTTTGACTGTGGAACTTGACACTGTGAATCTTGAAACTTGACATGTAGATGCTTGACAATGTATATGAGCCTATGGGACTTGATTAGGCCATTGAAAACCCCAAATTCCTTGCAAGAACCAAAACCCTAATTTTGACTGGCTTAGGAGGCAGTTGGATTGTGCAACCCTTGAGTAGTCTTGAACCATTTGAAGATGATTCTTGACAAACCTTAAAGAATATGGGAGGGAAAATTTTGGGGTATAACAGTTGCCCCTGTTCAATCTTCTTAAACCTGAGGATGTAGATTGGCTTGTGTGCCTTTCGTGATCCGAAGGTGGAAGATGATTGAACACTAGAGTGCCCCAGAAATTTGCACTCGCATAGTGGAGTATCAGCAATGTGATGTCGGGAATGGGCTTATAGATGCCATTTGGAGAGATGGTGGATAGGAGGATGGGCTTATAGATGCCATCTGGAGATGTAACGGATAGTTGTGGAGATGGGCTTAAAGATGCCATCTGAAGGTGTCGATCGCGTAAGAGATTCCTTAGCGAGAACTTGCGTACCTGAGAAAGAAAGATAATTTCCTAACCTGTTACAAGTGTTGATCTTCAATCTCTTCATGCAGATATGCCCTGGCTAGATACAGGTATCGAATCTACAATCAATCGCTCACAGATATGCCCTGGCTAGATACAGGTATCGAATCTGGAATTTGTCGTTTACAGATATGCCCTGGCTAGATACAGGTATCGAATCTGGAATTTGTCGTCTACAGATATGCCCTGGCTGGATACAGGTATCGAATCTGGAATTAGTTGTCCACATATATGCCCTGGCTAGATATAGGTATCGAATCTGGAATTAGTCGTCCACAGATATGCCCTGGCTAGATACAGGTATCGAATCTGGAACCGGTCGTCTACAAATATGCCCTGGCTGGATACAGGTATCGAATCTGGAATTAGTCGTCTACAGATATGCCCTGGCTGGATACAGGTATCAAATCTCTAATTGGTCGTCCACAGATATGCCCTGGCTAGATACAGGTATCGAATCTGGAACTGGTCGTCTATAGATATGCCCTGGCTGGATACAGGTATCGAATCTGGAATTATTCGTCTACAGATATGCCCTGGCTGGATACAGGTATCGAATCTCTAATCGGTCGTCCACAGATATGCCCTGGCTAGATACAGGTATCGAATCCGGAACTGGTCGTCTACAGATATGCCCTGGCTGGATACAGGTATCGAATCTCTAAACTCTTCATGCAGATATGCCCTGGTTGGATACAGGTATCGAATCTCTAAACTCTTCATGCAGATATGCCTTGGCTGGATACAGGTATTGAATCTACAATCAATCGCTCACAGATATGCCCTGGCTAGATACAGGTATCGAATCTGGAACTTCAAACTCTTCATGCAGATATGCCCTGGCTAGATACAGGTATCTAATCCACAATCAATCGCTCACAGACATGCCCTGGCTAGATACAGGTATCGAATCTGGAACTTCAAACTCTTCATGCAGATATGCCCTGGCTAGATACAGGTGTCGAATCTACAATCAATCGCTCACAAATATGCCCTGGCTAGATACAGGTATCGAATCTGGAACTTCAAAAGGTTGTTCGAGATGAAAGATAATTTCCTGGCCTGTTACATGGGTTGATCTTCAAACTCTTCATGCAGATATGCCCTGGCTAGATACAGGTATCGAATCTACAGTCAATCGCTCACAGATATGCCCTGGCTAGATACAGGTATCGAATCTGGAATTGCGAAAGTTGATGGTAATCGTCTTTTGATTGACCTTTTTCCTGAAAAGGCAAAACATTAGTTGTATGCAATGTCATGATGTATGATGTCATGATGTTCTCAAAAATAAATGAGATCGTGTCGTATGCACTTTATCATGTATGTAAGCAGGATGTATGAAATGTGAAATGTCTATGAATGTGTTTTCGTCTGGGAAAATAAATCCTTGACGAATGCCGGGAAGTTCGTTGAATCCTGGGCTGATGCTGAAGAGTAGAGTTCTTCATTTCCGCTGGGGATGATGGTTGCAAGAATAGACCGGCAGGAGAAGATGACTCCGTTGGGGAATAAACTTGTTGGAGAGATTACTCTGTGGGGAATTACTCTGTGGGAAGAGATACTTCGCTGAGGTTTTGATGATAACTCTGCTGGGGATTCCCGTTGATAAGTTATGTTGAGGGAATTTGATGAACTCCGCTGGGGGATAGGAAGAACTTCGTCGAGGACGATCTTTCCGTTGGTAATTAGCTGAGGATAACCCAGTTAGACCCTGGTGGGGAATAACCTTTGAATATGGCTCGAGAGATGTATGTACTCTGCAGGGGACCAGCTTCCAGACCCTACTGGGGATAAGCTTCCAGAATCTACTGGGGATAAGCTTCCAGAATCTACTGGGGAGATGGTTCAACTCTCCTGGGGAAACCTTTGAACTGTACCGGGGAAGTGGCTCCACTGGGGTGTCTGGTATTCCGCCGGGGAACATTCTTATATTAAGACTGCTAGGGATGCTTGTTTATGAACATCTGTATACTCCGCTGGGGAATGTTGTGATCTTCTGGGGATACCCGACTTCCTTAAGGCTGACAGTAGACTAACTCTGCTTGGGGAGAGTGTTGCTGACTTGCTAGGGATATTGTGCCTTTTTAGGGCTGATGGGAGACCAACTCTTCTTGGGGAGAGTATTGCCGAATCTTGTCCCACTTTGCGGGGAGTGAAGGTATCTTGGTTACATTCTTCAGCCGAACTTACCTTGGTACCTTGGTGGACAGAGCAACTAGATCGCTTAGACAACTCATTATTGCCCCTGTTTCTGATGTCACCTGTAATTAGTCCTTTGTTTCGCATGCAAGTATTTATGAGTTAGCAATTAATGTCAAATTCATATATCAAAAATGAACATTGGACGTTCTTTGCAAAACAAAACAGATAAAGGAAAAAAACAATTGGTAAATTGTCTGGAAAAGTGGATTTGTATTGATTTTGAAATTTGCCTGTAAATAGGCGTTTTGTGTACAGGAGGCTGACGTCCTAGTAAGAGAACACCGCCGAACAACATAGAGTTTATATAATTCTGTGAAAAGGAAACAAAACAACTATGTGAAAAATCCCATTGGGTTCTAACTCTGCTATCGCCTTTATGTCTTCCAGCGTCTCATCACTCTGCTGCTTTAGTTGAAGATGAAGCTGACTGATCGATGCCGTCTGAACCTGATAGTTGATACCGAAGTCTGAATGCAAGGTGATCCAATGAGACATAGTATTACGCTTATCCCTAACTTTTGCCTGGACCGCCCTTTCGGGTTTTCAGTCCACCGGGATACCCATTTTTGCCCAAGCCGCCTTTTCAGGTTTTCGACTTGCCGGGTGTACAGATTTTTTCCATTTCATCCCTTATTTTTGCCCGAACCCTTTTGGTTCGCCGGGAAGCCCTTATTTTTGCTTAGGTGTGTCAACCTAGCGGGTCTTTTAATCATGCGTAGTATCTTTTTACTATGTCTGCATTGGCGGGGTGTGGAAGGTCGTCACCGTCCATGGTAGTTAGAATCATAGCTCCTCCTGAGAAGATATTCTTAACCACAAATGGCCCTTCGTACGTAGGGGTCCATTTGCCCCTGGGATCACCTTGAGGCAGGATGATGCGCTTGATTACCAGGTCCCCAACTTGATACTCTTGTCGTCCGACCTTCTTGTTAAATGCCTTGATCATCCGTTTTTGGTACGTCTGACCATGACAAATAGCAGTGAGTCTCTTTTCGTTGATTAGGTTTAATTGATCAAGCCGAGTCTGGATCCAGTCATCTTCGCTCAAACCTGCATCCTTCATTATCCGGAGAGAGGGTATCTGCACTTCAATGGGTAGGACTGCCTTCATGCCATAGACCAAGGAAAAGGGTGTTACCCATGTTGACGTCCGTGCTGAGGTACGGTACCCATGAAGAGAAAACGGTAACATTTCGTGCCAATCGTTGTAGGTCACTGTCATCTTCTGCACAATCTTCTTGATGTTCTTGTCCGCCGCTTCTACAGCCCCATTCATCTTCGGTCGGTAAGGAGAAGAGTTGTGGTGCTGTATATTGAATTGCTCGCAGAGCTCAGTGACCATCTTGTTGTTAAGATTGGTACCATTATCCGTAATGATCCTCTCAGGTACACCGTATCGACAGATCAGGTTATGCCGAATGAACCGTGCCACGACGTTCTTGGTTACCGTAGCATAGGAAGCTGCTTCAACCCACTTCGTAAAATAATCAATTGCTACCAGTATGAACCGATGCATGTTGGATGTCGTAGGTCTAATTTCGCCGATCATATCAATGCCCCACATTGCAAAAGGCCAAGGTGCTGTCAAGACGTTCAAAGGAACTGGAGGAATGTGCACCTTATCAGCATAGATCTGGCATTTGTGACACGTCCGAGAATGTTGGTAACAGTCGGCTTCCATTGTGGACCAGAAATATCCTGCCCGAAGGATTTTCTTTGCCATGGTATGCCCACTGGAATACGTTCTGAAGGTACCTTCATGCAGCTCTGCCATGATCCTTTCCGCTTCAGTCTTATCCACACAACGCAGTAAGGTTGAATCATGGTTTCGCTTGTAGATAATGCCGTTGCTGAGGAAGAACTTTGCAGCGAACCTTCTCAGAAACTTTTTGTCATTGATGGATGCACCCTCAGGGTATTCTTGAGCTTCCAAGTACCTCTTCACTTCATGATACCAAGGTTTTTCAGTTACCTCTTTGGTCTCAAGATCACAGCAATGTGCAGGTTCGTCCAGTTTCCAAATAATGATCCGGGGAGCCTCATTGTCCCATTTTACTTTGAACATAGAAGACATCGTAGCTAACGCGTCCGCCAACTGATTCTCCTCTCTTGGGAAGTGTTCAAAAGTTATCTACTTGAAATGGGGGATCAATGTCAACACATACTCTTTATAAGGAATAAGATTTGGGTGTTTCGTATCCCACTCTCCTTTGATCTGACTGATCACGAGAGCGGAATCTCCGAAGACCCTCAGAAACTTGATCCTTAAGTCAATTGCAGCTTGAAGACCCATGATGCATGCCTCATACTCCGCCATGTTGTTAGTGCAGTTGAAACATAGTCGGGCAGTGAGTGGAGTATGAGTGCCTTTAGGGGATATGATCACGGCGCCAATACCATTACCCAAAGCGTTTGAGGCTCCGTCAAAGTGCATAGACCATCGGGATCCTTCCTCAGGTCCTTCATCCAGTCCAGGTATTTCACAATCAGTCACTACCATGATATTCTCGTCTGGAAATTCAAAGTTCATAGATTGGTAGTCATCCACTGCCTGGTGTGCCAAATGGTCGGCCAATACACTCCCCTTGATTGCTTTCTGAGTCGTGTACTAGATGTCGTATTCGGTCAAGATCATTTGCCATCTTGCTATTCTTCCGGACAGGGCGGGCTTTTCGAAGATATACTTTATTGGATCCATTTTTGAAATCAATAGAGTAGTGTGAGTCAACATATATTGTCTCAGCCGGCGAGCAGTCCATACCAAAGCGCAACAAGTTTTCTCGAGCAGTGAGTATCGGGTCTCAGAATCGGTAAACTTTTTGCTAAGGTAATAAATAGCATGCTCTTTTCGGCCAGACTCGTCATGCTGCCCCAGCACACACCCCATTGAGCTGTCAAGTACTGTCAAGTATAACATTAGAGGTCTCCCTTCAACCGGCGGCGTAAGAATGGGTGGCTCTTGGAGATACTCTTTGATTCTTTCGAAAGCGGCCTAACATTCATCGTTCCAACGTACTACTTGATCTTTCTTCAGTAGCTTGAAGATTGGTTCACAGGTAGAAGTTAGATGCGAGATGAATCGGGCAATGTAATTCAGCCATCCTAGGAAGCCTCTGACTTCTTTCTCTGTCTTGGGAACTGGCATCTCTTGTATGGCTTTCACCTTGGCAGGGTCCACTTGAATACCTTTGTCTCTCACGACGAATCCTAGCAATTTTCCAGATCTCACCCCAAAGGTGCACTTGTTCGGGTTTAACCTCAGCTTGTACAACTTCAGACGGTCAAACAGTTTCTGCAGATGGTCAAGGTGTTCCTCCTCAGTTTGGGACCTTGCAATCATATCATCGACGTATACCTCAATCTCGTGATGGATCATATCATGGAACAGAGCAACCATGGCACGTTGGTAGGTTGCCCCAGCATTTTTCAACCCGAATGGCATAACCTTGTAGAAAAAGGTGCCCCAATGAGTAACAGAAGTGGTCTTCTCCATGTCTTCAGGAGCCATCTTGATTTGATTATAACCGGAGAACCCGTCCATGAAGGAGAATACCTTATACTGAGCAGTGTTGTCAACCAGAACGTCGATGTGAGGCAGAGGGAAGTCATCCTTAGGGATCGCCCTGTTCAAATCCATGTAATCAACACACATTCGGACCTTACCATCCTTCTTCGGCACTGGAACCACGTTGGCAACCCACTGAGGGTAAGAAGTCACTACTAGAAACCCGACATCAAATTGTTTCATAACCTCTACTTTGATTTTCTTGGACATCTCTGGACGCATACGGCGGACCTTCTGTTTTACTGGAGGGCATTCTTCCTTGGTAGGCAAATGATGAACCACAATGTCGGCATCCAACCCAGGCATGTCTTCGTAAGACCAGGCAAAGATTTCCACATAGTCATGCAGCATCTGGATCAACCGTTGTTTCACACTAAGCTCCAGGTTGGCACCAATCTTGACTTTCTTTCTGTCTGTCTCAGTACCCAGATTTACCGTTTCCACTGGCTCTTCATGTGGCTGAATGGCCCTCTCTTCCTGGAGTAACAGTCTTGCAAGCTCACTAGGCACCTCACAATCATCTTCACCTTCGTCTTCGGCTAAGTTGATCGGATTTTCGAAGTCATAACTGGCAGTAGTAGAGTCGTTACCAGTGAGATCCAGAGTGGATTGGAACCTGTATAGGTGAGTGTGTGTAAATATAGCTGTTTTGCAATATATAATAAAGAAAGACAAGGAGCGCAAGATTTGAAATGCAAAAAACGTCCAATGTTTTTATTCATGATATATGAAAATGACACACAAAAGCCCTCACAAATGAAGCCACGGTGCCCCGGGTAAGACACCGGGCCATAAAGTTTCAAATTATTGTTCGTTACAAATTCAAAACAAAGGAGTTCATTACTGAGTGACAAAAGTAATAGGTGTGAAGTCTTTAGCAGTCCAGTTGTTCAGTCCATCGTTGGTCGTTGGGTAGATCCAGCTGTCGAATTCAGATTCCTCCATGTCGTCATCATCCCTAATAGCATTTACTCCATGGTTGGGCATGGGAGTTGTCACCACATTAGGCCTCTCGGGTGCCTCGAACTCAACTTCTTTAGCATCAATAAGGTCTTGAACCTTATTCCTCAAAGCCCAATAATCATCCGTAGTATGCCCCGGGCTGTCAGAGTGATAAGCGCAGCGGGCGTTGGGATTGTACTTTGGAGATGTTGTGCTTACAACCTTTGGAGCTTCTTTGATAGTTACCAGATTGGTTGACAGTAGTTGCGGCAATATCTGGGACAGGGTCATATTGAGCCGAGTGTACTGCCTTTTGGGTCTCTCACCCCTTGGTTGATTGTATTGCTGAGGAGCAGCTGCAGGCTTTGAAATTACCACCGCGTTGACAGCTTGGCGGCGTTCCGGTTTATTTTGTCTCCTCAAACCATAAACAACACTGGATTCCTTCTTTAACGGTTTCTTTTCAGAGCTCGAGGAGGCACCCTTTTGTATCTTCCCAGACTTGATACCAGCTTCTATCCTCTCACCAGTCAAGATCAGATCTGTAAACCCAGCAGAAGAATTCCCAATCAGATGGTTGAAGAACGGACCAGACAGGGTCCCCAAGAACATGTCAACAAGCTCACGGTCAGTCAAAGGTGGCTGCACCCTGCCAGCCAGGTCTCTCCACTTTTGCGCATACTCCTTGAATCCTTCACCCGTTCCTAGTGACATACCCTGGAGTTGGGTACGCGTAGGAGCGAGGTCGGAATTGTACCGATACTGCTTATAAAATGCAGTAGCCAAGTCCTCCTAGTTACGAATACTGGCTCCATCTAACTGATAGAACCATTTGAGTTGAGTCCCTGAAAGACTATCCTGGAAGAAATGGATCCATAGATTCTTGTCAGCAGTATACGGTTGGATCTTCCGTACATAGGATCTGAGATGCAGCTTAGGACAGGAAGCCCCGTCGTACTTCACAAAGGCAGGTGCCTTGAACTTATGCGGGATCACCACCTCAGAAGATAGACCTAGATCCCCAAAATCCAACCCAGGCACGTGTTGAATCTCCATGGCACTTAAACGGTCCTCTAGTTGTTTGTACATGTCCTCAGCCGGAGGGTACTTCTCATCATTGTAATCTGTCTCGTTGTCGGAGACCACGGGACTAGGAATCCTTCCCCTTTGGGGACTGTCTTTCCCTACAGAGGAAGTAGCCAGATCAGCCTCATTCTGCAGTGTATTCCCATATCTGCGTCCGGTATTGAACAACACAGTCCTCTTCTTCTTCTTCTTCAAAAGCAGAGTCTTCAATTCCTGTTGACCCTGGGCTAAGCTCATGACCAGCTCTTGGAACTGGGCGTTCTGGGCCTGGAGGGCCTTGATAGCTTGTTCAGTAGTAGGCTCAGAAGACATGATGATTGCTGAAATAAACATCGAAGAAGAATAAGTGACCTGTAAAAAAGAGTACATGTTATGCACATGATGCATGATATGCTATTTATGCAATGCATTCAAGGGTTCGAAAGTTCAAATTCGTTGTAGACAAACAAGAAACACACGTTATATTAAGAAATAATTTGTTTAGTACATCAGGGCCTCATGGGCAAAACATTACAAAATACTTAATCCCAAAAGACACTGCGCATCCTCTTTGGAGCGATGTAGGTGTTGAGAGTCTTTTCCTCGTGCAGTAGGCGGGTGAGATCCAAGACCTTCTTCTCACTGGCATGTAGACTGGTTTCAAGAGAATTCTGCTCTTCCTTGAGTTGGATCCAGCTCTTTTGCATTTCTTCCCAAGATGTTGGCATGTCAGGATGTTGAATGGTGTAGGGCACCTCTCCTTCCAAAACAGGCTCTTTGATTACGGGGAGAATATGAGGATATGGCATCACAAGCTTCTGGGAGTGGGCTCGCACCCACTTGAGATAAGGCTCAAGGGGGATGGAGTTCTTGTGCCCCAGTGTCTTGCTGTCCACTTTGTTAGGCATCCTCCAAGCTCTGATAAACCTCTGGCGAAGTCCTTGCGTGTCGTTATCGAAGTCAAAAACTATGTCAGGAATCAGCATGTCATGAGGGCCATCCCTCCGGGCATATCCAAACTGTCTCAAAGCCAGACAGGGGTTGTAAGTAATGCCTCCTCTAATTCCAAGTAAAGGAACATTAGGAAATTCTCCGCAACGGTCAATGATAGTGACATCTTCTCTGGACCGAGAACACCAATGTATATCAGCATGCGTAAGAGTCATTAGCCGTTGTGACCATCTCAAACCCCGCTCGTTTTTCAAAACTGATTGCGGAAGGTGAGAAATAAACCACCTTGCCAGGAGAGGAGTGCAGCACGTGAGAACACCTCTTTTTCTCATGGTTCGAGTGTAACATGAGTGGAGGATGTCCCCAAGCAACGTAGGCATGGGATTCCTGGACATGAAAATCTTGATAGCATTGATATATATAAGCTGATCCGGATTCGGGAACAACACCAACCCATAGACAAGGAGTGCCACAACTTCTTCAAAGGCTTGTAGGTCAAGGGAATTCCAACATTCTTGTGCCTTCTCAAACAGGAATTTTTCCAAGAATCCTTTGATACCACTTCTGATTTCCCAATGCCCCTTGATGTCAGATGGTTGCAGATGTAATGCTTTAGCAACCTCTTCAAGTTTTGGTTCCTTTTCCGTACCGTTGTAGGGTAGTTGACTAAGAATAGGAACCTTATGAAGTTGAGAGAACTCTTCCAAAGTAGGCACCAATTGATAATCCCGGAAAGTAAAACAGTGGTGCAAAGGGTCAAAGACCTGGAAGAGAACTTTTATCATATCTTCTTCAATGTTGGTGTTGACCAAGCTGATGAGTCTACCATGCCTTTCACTGAAGGAAGAGTTCTCGGGAATCCTGGATGTAAGCTCCTTAAGCTGAGGAGGGATCTTTACAAGGTTGACCTGAATTGTTTTTCTACGGAGAGATTCCATGTCCTACAAAACAAGAACAAAGATGAAGATTCGAACCCCTGAAGTGGTTAGTAAATGCATATGATGCTTTATGATGTTATGATGTTATGATAAAAGCACACCACAAACATTCACAAAAGGAAAACATGATAAGGCACACAAGTCACACCAGACAGCCCTTAGAGTTTAGGCCAACATGAGGTCTAGGTACTACCCTCTTGAAGTTGGTGGGCTCAAAACTTGTCCTATCAAAAGTAACCGGGTTCTAAGGAGCTCAATATCATTGGGTTATTTTCTATGTTCATTGTTTTAATTTAGCCACTTAACTGGCGACCAAAATATTCCAAGAAAACAACCCTCAATGAGTGTAGTATCGAGTATCTACCAACTTCGGACTGCACCAAAGTCGGTCATCTCACTACCCCTAAAGAGGCCAGGATGGTCAAGTAAGGTTCCTAAGGCCAGTTGATGCTTCACGACACCACGCGGCGGCCCCGTACTCTCCTTGACTTGACTCAAGGGTTACCGGTACTCACCAAAGTGCCACATCAACGTAGCAACTACTTCAACTGTGTCGGTATACCCCGCA
Source organism: Vicia faba (assembly GCA_948472305.1). Taxonomy (NCBI): domain Eukaryota; kingdom Viridiplantae; phylum Streptophyta; class Magnoliopsida; order Fabales; family Fabaceae; genus Vicia; species Vicia faba. The sequence continues at coordinate 151,202,124 of OX451735.1, forward strand.
CATTTCCCTCACAGTTTGTTGCTACTTCTAAAAGGGTATCCCCCAGATCCGGGTTAGGATCTATAAAACCCCGATGCAAGCCCACAATATTAAAGAATTCAAGGTATATAATTGAAAACTTGGTGATCTAATCCTAAGGTACACCTCACTTATTTAGGAGTCCCCAGCAGAGTCGCCAGTTCTGTGATCGGTGGAAATAGAACTGACTGTTTTAAAGCTGGTTCGCGAAATGTCGCGGTAAGCAAGAGTCACCACCGTCTTTTATGTTCTCCAACAAGGAAGGGACAAAAGCACAGCAAAATTCCTTTTCGAGATGTTTCTCGGTTCGGGAGGTAGATTATAGAAAGGGAAGGTGTTAGCACCCTTTCTATCCGTGGTTATCCACGGGCTCTTAGGTACTTGCTCACTATGTTTTCAAAAATTGTTTGCTTTTCAAGTGTTTGTGGGTTTTGAAAAAGTTTAGTTTGAAAAACTTCTAGGTAACTCTTGTATCAGTCCTCAAGAGTGTATGAAGTATTTGTTTGAAAACTTTTTGAAAGCGTAAGTGCGAAAAGTTTGTTTTTGTTTTTGAAAGAGCAAGTACCCAGGAGAAATCTACCTACTCTAAGGAATTAAGCTGTGTAAGAGTCCTTTAGACAGTACTATCCCACTATTGAGAAGTAGGTAGCACCGTCATTGGAGTTGTTCGGGTCAATTCGATTATAAGGACATGTGTGGTCACCAAAGCAATAGTAGGACGCCTTAGCGGTAACCCTAATGTCCTAGATCCTTTTTTATCCGAGGCAACCGTTTCGAGGCAACTGGATCTTTAGACAGGAGGGCGACCTCTAAAACACCCTATACTTGATAACCACCTCGAGGCAAACCAAGTGAGGCGTACCCTAGGAGTGGCATGTGCATGTGTGTCAGGTTTCATGTTAAATTGTCTTTGAACATGCATCATTGCGAGCTACGGGTTGATTTTATTTTTCATACAAGTCTTGTCATGCATCATTAACAGTTAATAATTTGCGGGAAATAAATTGCGGAAAATTGAATCTACGCTATTACAAGGCGTCGGGTATTTACATCGCCAAAAACATAACCCTTTGGAAATAAATTGCGGAAAGTAAAGAAAGCGATAAAAGAGGTCCTAATTATCTATTACATTCTCGGAGCAGATACATCAATATAATCAAAATAATGAATTAAAAATAAATATGCGCGCGAAAGAATTGAATTGGGACGTCTTTAGGGTTTTGACCCTTTTTGAGAAAAGAAAGAAATTTGTCCCTTTTTTTGCATTTAATTAAAATTAAGCCTAATAACAAATTAATCAATAATTAAAAGGAAAAAAGTATTTTTGTGTTTTTTATGTTTTAATGAAAATAAAATAAAGAAATTAAAAGTTATCAAAAGAAAAACCCTAATTCTAATTTATTTTAAGTTATTGAGAAAAAAAGTCAAATTTAACCTAATTAAACTAAGTTAATTATAGAATTTATTTACAAAATAATAATTAAGGTGAAATTAATAATTAATAATAAAAAATATTTACATTTTAATGGTCTGAATTTATTATGAAAATTAATTAATTTGTGAGTTAAATAATAATGATAATAGTTAATTAATAAAAGAAATTATAAGGAAAAGAAAATAAAAAGAAGTAATAAAACCAGGGGGTGATGGGCCCAATATGGAGGTGAGTTTAGAAATCTGAGGCCCATTAATCAGCAAGCCTGTTTGACCTTCCTGAACTGTCCAGAGCGTGGTTGACTAGGGAGCATGGTGTTCCCTCTCTCATGGCCTTTGGATTGCTGTTTAAGGACACATGGCACCTGGGATGTAGGAGTCCATGGTGGAACGCCTTTGAATATCCTGCACATGAACATGTTGGAAAAAATATTATGAGAATTTTGGGTGGACCTGGGAATCGAACCCAGGTCCCAATGATTCACAGCCACCTCACCAGCCACTACACCATCTGAGCGCATTTGTTAATATTATGATTAATGAATATAATATATAAAACATATCAATTATGTTGGAAACTATAAAAAGCGTGCCTTTTTTGAATTGGCCAACCAGGATTGAACACGTCCTTCGTCTTCTTCAATTGCCTGCATAAAAACATATCAAATAGCGGGGGTTTTTAACCCCCACAACCTGCATCAACAAAAAATAGCGAATAGGCGTGTGCTGTATATAAATTGTTCGCGAGGGTAGATTTAGGTTCGTCTGGACGCAACGATCTCAACCATAGGTCCCATGAAGCCTAATTTTTCCTGGGCTGTAAAGCCCTAATTTGAAAGCTTCGAAACCCTAAATTTCATCAATGGCAATTTATGATTCTGGACACCATAATGCAATTCACCTGTACCATTAGCTTCAGAGAGGTTCTAGCAATGTAAAGCACACAAAAATCACGTTAATGATGCATGAATAACGAGTTACAATTATAGAAAAAATCACCAAACCGTGAGTCTGTTCTGGGCGATTCCTATAGCTTTAGCACGTGGTTTTGATTCCAAAAGGTTTCTGAGAGGTCCAGCAATGTGTTTGAATCCTTAAATTGCTTTGAAAGGGCCTTTGAGTGAGAAAACAGTTTTGAGTTTTCTTGATTTTTTTTCAATATGGTAATGGCCTTGTGCAGCAATTCTCATATTCTAGGCATTAGGGTTGAGTTGTGCATATATAGTAGAATGGATTTAGGTTACAATCTTGGTCAAAGATCCATGGAATTATGGTTTCAATATTTGATTGAAAATCAAATATTTTCCAATCTTTTTGATTGACAAAACTTGCTAATTTTGGAGATTTTGGTCCCCTTGATGTGCACATGAAATCTCCAGCATATGTTGACCACTTTTGCTTCACAAAAAGATTTAGAAATCATATCTTGATATTTTCCTACAATTAAATGAATTAAATGAATTAATATTGATTAAAAATTCAATTAATTAATAAAAATAAGAAAATAATTCAATTTAAGCTCAATGGGTTATGCATAAGCCTTGGGTAAAGTTTCTAGTAGGAATTTGAGGCCCATTAGCAAAAATGATGTGTTTTGAGCAAAGTTGACTTTTGCAAATGCACAAAAATCTCCCAACTTCTCCAATGCATATCTTGCTCAATTTTGATCATATGAACATGTTATTGGACATTTTGGAAAGGTATTGAAGTCCTATAACCAATGCCTTTGGTCCCATGTCATTTGGATTTACCAATCTCAAGTTATGGTCTTTGACTTAAAGTGCCTTTTTGTTGACTTTTGAAATTGACCTATAATGTAGAAATTGATAACTTTTTGTGAGAGAATTTCTTGGACTTGGAATGTGCAGATGAGTTGTAGAAAATGTCATCCCCTTCAAAATTAGCATTGGATGGAATTTTTCTGATGAACCATGAAACAGTTATGCCTTGGTCAAGATACATTTGACTTTTCTACTGTCCAAAAATAGTAACTTCTTGCATCTTGATGATTTTTGAGCCATGCTTGTGGAATCATGATCAAGACTTGATCAAATGATGATTGTGAGCTCAAAATAAGATGTTGACCAAATTTTTTGACTTTTGACTGCAAAATGACCATTTTACCCCTACAGTTGATTGTGAACCAAATAGGGCTTTTGACTGTGGAACTTGACACTGTGAATCTTGAAACTTGACATGTAGATGCTTGACAATGTATATGAGCCTATGGGACTTTATTGGGCCATTGAAAACCCCAAATTCCTTGCAAGAACCAAAACCCTAATTTTGACTGACTTAGGAGGCAGTTGGATTGTGCAACCCTTGAGTAGTCTTGAACCATTTGAAGATGATTCTTGACAAACCTTGAAGAATATGGGAGGGAAAATTTTGGGGTACAACATTATGGATGAAACCTTTAAGGAATCGGTCTTGAGGTGGTACATGAGCCTTCCCAAACACTCTGTTATCATCTATTAGAACTTCACCAAGAAGATGGTTCATTAGTTCTCGGCAAGCCGACATCGAAGGGTGTCGGCAACAACGATTTTTAATGTTCGCCAGCTCTAGTCAGAATCCATGAGGGATTACGTGGCTCGGTTCAACGAGGAAACCATAAAGGTCTCTCATCCTAATCGGAATATATTTATGGCAGCTTTCTGGCACGGTCTCCGGGATGGCCAATTCAATGAGTCACTGGCCCAGAAACCGGTTGCCAGCATGGATGAGATAATCACTCGGGCTGAGTGCTATGTAAAAGGAGAAGAGAGTAACATTGAAAAGAGAAATAGAGACGCTAGAAAAAAAGGAAAGGCCCGGGAAGAAGCTTTTAGGCAGAAGAAAGAACAGACCAAGTCTCGTGATCGACCACCACCTGGGGAGCAGCCTCCTCACCATCCATCCCGGTGACCTTTAGTTTCAGACGAAGACCTTACTCCTCTAAATTCCAGAAGAGATGACATCTGGAGAGATGTAAATCACCTCAACTTGCTGCCTAGACCTTGGCGTCCTCATGGAGTAAATGCAATCTTGGGGGATGACACCGAGGCTTGGTGTGTGTATCACTGGATTCAGTAACACCACACCGAGGATTGTCATCAGTTGAAAAAGGAAATTGAGAAATTGATCTAAAGGGGAAAGTTATTGTCTTATGTCAAAGGTAATGCCAAGCAGACCGGAAAATGAAGCCCTCACAGGAGGGATGATAAATAGGAATGCCCTTCCAAGAAGAAAGGAAATGCAACAAATGATGTCCGACAAGTGCGACTGACCCGACACACGGTTAATACCATCTCTGGAGGAATTGCTGGAGAAGGCTCCACCAGCTCGGCACGAAAGAGGTATGCTCAGGATGTAATTCATGTGGCTCAAGTGGAATGGACAGACAAAATCGGAGATCCCAGGACTGTCACTTTCTTCCGGGAGGACGCAGAAGGAGTGCTGCCACACAAAAACGACCCCATGGTCATTAAAGGTTAGATCAGTGGTTGGTGTGTTAAGCGGATGCTAGTCGATCATGGAAGCTCATCTGACGTGATATACTAGGAAGCCTTCAAAGGAATGGACTTTGACTCAAAAGAGTTGCTATAATTTCAATAGGAACTTAGTCAGGTTTTCTGCAGAGCAGGTGCAGGTACTCAGGCACCTTTCGGTTCTAACTGTATTCATAACGAAGGAGAACACCAAAGCAGTTAGAGTATGGTACTTGATTATCAATGCAGTGTCTCCCTTCAACATCATAATCGGGAGACCATCATTCAATGCATTGGAAGCGGTGCTGTCAACCCTGTACCTCACTATGAAGTACTCTATCGACGAGGGCCGGGTAGGAATGGTACGTGGAGACCAAGGTCTAGCACATAAATGTTTAAGGACAGTCTAAAACTGAAAAGGAATACTACAATTGTAGATGAAGTAGACAACCAAAAAGTCAATATGGTCGACATTGATTCTCAGAGAGATCCCAGAGAGGATAGCCTAGCTCCTCGAGAAGAAACTAAAGAGGTTCATATTGGTCCTAAACCCTGTGAGATTACTCAGCTAGGAACCAATCTATCACCGGAGGAAGAGGCTGAAATTGTTGATATTCTGAAGAAAAACATTGATATGTTTGCGTGGAAGCCATCTTACATGACTGGTATTGAGCCTAATGTCATGTGTCATCACTTAGCACTTGACCCAGAGGTGAAACAGGTGTCCCAACAAAAAAGAAAGGGCGGCAAGGAAAAGAGAAAGGCGATAGTTGAAGAGGTGGATAAACTGATGAAGGTCGGATTCATCGGAGAGATCAAGTATCCTACCTAGCTATCCAATGTGGTAATGGTTAAAAATAAAACCGGAAAGTGGCGAATATGTGTAGACTTCACCGACCTCAATAAGGCATGTCCAAAGGATCCTTATTCGCTACCTCTAATTTACCGACTAATCGACAGAGCTTCTGGGTTCAAGTTGTTGAGCTTAATGGATGCTTATTCTGAGTATAACCAAATTCGTATGAACCTGTTGGATTCGCCAAAGACAACATTCATAACATGTTAGAGTAACTATTACTATGAGGTTATGTTGTTCGGTCTGAAGAACGCTTGGGATACTTTCCAGAGATTAATGGACATGTTTTTCACTCCACAAATTAGACAGTGCATGGAGATATATGTTGACAACATGGTGATCAATACTGTTGAAGTACGAAGGCATGTTCAGGATCTGGAAGAGACTTTCATGGCGGTGCGAAGTTATAACATGCGCTTGAACCCAGACAAGTGTATGTTTGGAGTTCAGGCCAGGAAGTACCTAGGGTTCATGCTCACGAACCACGGAATAGAAGCCAATCCAGACGAATGTCAGTCGATCATTGACATGAGGAGCCCGACATCTATTTGTGAAGTCCAGCAACTAACCGACCATATGGCTGCCTTATCTCGTTTTCTATCATGTGCAGGTGACAAATTAATTCACTTCTTCATAATGATTAAAAAGAAGGTTGACTTTGAGTGGACCGACGACTGCAAAAGAGATTTCCAGGAAGTCAAGCAGTTCTTGTCAGCTCCCCATATACTGGTTCGACCTAAGGAAAATACACCTCTGGTTCATTATCTAGAAGTATTGGATAAAGCCATAATCTCAGTTCTGGTCCAAGACGGGGAGTCAGGTGAGAGGTCGGTTTATTTCTTCAGCAAGGTATTGTGAGGGGAAGAGCTTAGATTCTAGAAGATTGAGCGACTAGATTTGGCGTTGGTGGTAACAACAAGAAAACTGAGGTAATATTTTCAGGGTCGTCTTATCCCGGTGAAAACAAATTTCCCAATAAAGGAAACTTTGAAGAAGCTAGACCTAGCAGGACAGATGGTGGCATGGGTTGTGGAACTCTCAGAATATGACATAGAGTTCACCCACGCACTAGCATAAAGTCTCAAGTGTTAGTCGATTTTATGGTAGAACTGGGTGCTCTGATGAATAAAGAGGCATCTACAAAATAGTTTATGTCTGTAGATGGATCATCCAATCTGAGAGGCAGTGGGGATGGTATTGTTTTACAAGGACTGGATGACTTGGTCCTATAATATTCGTTGTGCTTTAATTTACAAACTAGCAACAACCATGTTGAATATGAAGCCTTTATTGTTAGAATGAAACTAGCTAAAGAGGTCGGGATTACCCACCTGCTTGTTCGGACCGATTCATAATTAGTGGTCGGGCAGGTTTGAGGAGAGTTCCAGACCAAATATCCCATTTTGCTGAAATATCTACAACAGGCTATGCAGCCTTCGAAGGAGTTTCAGATGTTTAAAATATGCCACATACCTGGAGAAGAAAATACCCAAGCCGATCTATTAGCCCAGCTGGCTAGTACAAGAGGTTCAGGTATGAACAAAACCGTGATTTAGGAGACATTAGAAGTACCAAGTATAGAGAAAAGAGAAGTACTCGTGTAGAGGAGAAGGTGGGTGGATGACCCCCACAATCATATATTTACTACAGGGGAACTGTTATTTAACAAAGAAGAGGCAAAATGTGTGAAGAAGATCTCAACAAGATATCTTATGGTGGCGGGTAAGCTATACAAAATGGGTAGACCAGAACCTATGTTGGGCTGTGTCTCAGAAGATGACATGAATTTGGTAATTAAAGAAGTGCACGAAGGCATATGTGGGAGCCACATCGGGGGTCGATCCTTGTCCAGCAAAATATTGAGGGTCGGGTACTATTGGCCGACTATGCTCAGAGATTGCATTTGGTTTGTAGGTCGGTGTGACAAATGTCAGATATACTCACCATCCATCCATACCTCAGCCGAGTTGCTCCATTTTGTAGTATCTCCATGCCCTTTTCATCAACGAGGAATGAACATACTAGGACCTTTCCCAGTGGTACCGGGACAACTCAAGTTCTTAATCATGGCAGTTGATTACTTCACCAAGTGGGTGGAGGCAGAGGCCGTAGCCCGGATCACAGCTGAAAGGGCGAGACAGTTTTACTGGAGGAACATCATTTGCAGATTTGGGTTACCCTGCATTATCGTTTCAGATAATGGAACTCAGTTTACTAGTAGATCCGTAATAGAGTTCTATAGAGAGCTCGGAATTACTAATCATTTCATTTTAGTGGAGCACCCTCAGGAAAATGGGCAGGCAGAGTCAGCTAATAAAATAATCCTAACCGTATGAAAAAGAAGTTAGATAAAGCAAAAGGATTATGGTCCAAATACCTCCATCAGATATTATGGTCTTATCACACCACTGCTCACTCCACGACCAAGGAAACACCGTTTAAAATGGTATATGGGGTTGATGCCATGATCCTGGTGGAAGTCAATACTCCGTCCTGGAGGAGAATAAGCTTTGAAGAAAATGTTAATAATGAGCATCTGGAAAGTGGTTTATTTACTTGATGAAATCAGAAACACTACACATATCTGAGAGATAGCGACCAAGCAAGGGATGGCCCGTCGATTCAATATAAAAGTGAAACAAAAGGGATTTTTCAAAGGGGATCTAGTTCTGAAGAAGGTCACGGATCCAACGAAGAAGAGGAAACTCTCACCAAACTGGGAGGGACCTTTTTCGGGTAATTGAGAAACTTAGCAATGAGGCTTATGAGCTAGAGACATTACATGACATAGAGATTCCTAGGACATGGCATGTATCTAATCTTAGGATTTATTTCATCTAAAATTATGTAAGCTCATGTAATGAATAAAATAGGTGCAATCTTTTCCATGGAAAGGGCCAGGGGTTTTAACGAGAAAACCCATAAAAAGCATCATGAAAAACAAATGAAATTGTTATCCAAGGTTCACCTTCGAAGGATTTGCACCTCGGTTCCAACTTGGGCTGCCTCAGGTGTAACCTTTCTTGGATCTACACCTAGATTCCAACTTAGGCCGCCTAGGGTGTAACCTTTCCAAGATCTACACCTCGGTTCCAACTTGGGCCGCATCAAGTGAAACCTTCTAGGAGATGCACCTTAATCGGATCCCGCCAGAGTCTTCCTGAGGGAATTCTCGAAGTCTATGCACCTCAGTTCAAGTCTTGAGCCCCCTAAGGGCAACCTTCCAAGTTTAACTCCTTGCCAAGTGGTAACTCCCATCGTGGTTACTCCCGAGCAAAAATAGAGGTTGACTCTCATCGTGGTAACTCCTTTCCAAGTTGTAACTCCTATCGTGGTCAATCCCGAGAAAAACCCGAGGATGACTCCCATCGTGGTAACTCCTTGCCAAGTGGTAACTCCTATCATGGTAACTCCTGAGCAAAAACCTTTTCAGACTCTGCACCTCAGTTTAAATTTGAGCCGCCTCAGGTGTAACCTTTATGGGCTCTGCACCTCAGTTTAAGCTAGAGTTGTCTCAGGTGTAATCTTTTCGAACTAGGCACCTCGATTAATATTCTGATCAGCCTCAGGTGTAACCTTTCAAACACTACACCTTGGTTCAAACTTGAGCCGCCTCAGGTGTAACCTTCCAGGTTGTGTACTTTAACCAGACACACTCAAAAGTTATACCCCTGAGCCGACTAGGGTCAACTTTATATCATGTGTGTTTTTTCCTAGCCAGGGACTTGGGGCTAACGCCTATGCGGCAGTATCTCTGCATGGAAAATTCGACGTCTAAAGAATTTTTCTCGGCTTCTATGAGCCTATACGGCTATTTAAATTGGAAGTTCTGGGAAATTCCTTAGAAATGAAAGCAAAACAAATTCCTAAAAGGAATTCTAATGCCTCACAATGATTAATCAAAACAGAGTTCAAAATCTTAAAAAGGGTAGAGCTGGGATGAAATTGTCTTCACAAAGCGGCGACCTATTATTAAGCAGCGCCAGAAATATCAAAGTGGATTAAGGCCTTTTTTTCAAAACTAATCATTATGGTTTTTATCAAAACCACGTGATCAGAGGGCTACCATATATCCATAATTCTCTTACATGCATATGGGTACACAAATAAAATTGGCATGAACGGAAATTGCAAAAACAAAAGCAAAAATACGATTAATGATAAGGTACGTGGGGAAATTATCTAAGCAGGAAAAATATTTAATATCATTACAGAACGCACCCACCTAAAAAGGGTGACTAACAACAAATTATTCAAAAGAAACAACAAAAAGACTAAAAATCACTTGGTCACGTCAGCCTGGGAGGCGTCATTGGTATTTGGCTCACATGTGGCCAGGGACCCATCCTCATCATCATCAGCTTCCATGTCCACCAACTTACCATCCACAATGTTCTTGAAGAAGTCCATGGAGGAGATATCCAATTCTGGATAGAGACACAACCTCTGATCCTTTTCCTGGTAGAAATCCATATCCCCATCATTAAGGACATCCATCTGAGTCTTCTCTAAAGATCGTTGCAAATAGGCACAAAACTTATGCGTAGTATTAAACGTATCGGTAAGTTTAGTGCTAGAGGTCTTAAGGTCTTCGTTTTCCTTAGTCAGGGACTTATTCTTCAAGGTTTCTTCAAGAAAAATCCTTTCCAAAGCTGAACATTTGTCAGCATAAGACTTCTCACCCTCTGTCAGTTTTTGTACATCCTTCTTAAGGTTGGCACACCTTTCCTGCAAGTCGTCCCTGGATTCAATTAGACCCTAGCCCAGAACAATGCACCGCATCATGTAAGAACTTAGGTTCTGAGTAAGCTTTTGAGGGGCAAGACTCTTTCCCCTATTGACATCTTCAGTGGCATTAAGCTGGTCATAGAGGAACTTCATCCCATCAAAGTTGTTGGACCAAAACTTGTTCTCGCTAGAAGCAGGAACATAGTTGTCACCAGTCTCCTGCATTAACGCCGAGACCTCCTAATAAGCCCGACAAACCTCATCCTTCATCACAGTCTTCAGCCTATTCGGAGATCTTTGAGAAGGTTCTTCAATAGCCAAGACATTCTTGGCCGGTGACTGGGGCACGTCGGCGATGACTGTAACACCCCAATTCTACCCGACAATTAATATAAAGATCAGAGTTACAAAATTTTCGACAACCGAATCAGGATGCTACAATTTCAACTTAAAACAACAACATTCATTACAGATCCATAACACATTAAACTTGGATGAACCAACGACAACATAAATTAATCCTTTAAAACCAATAACTTCCATAACTACGTTGCAAAATCAAATATTCAACTTAAAAGAGTATATCATATTTTTCCAACTAAACAACTTCAAATAATAAGTATTTAACGAACAACAACTTAAGGTTCAATCAACTGAAATAATAACAACAATAAAACAGCAAGTGTTCATCCTCCCGAGTGTTACGTATCAGAGCAATGACAACGACTCGAACTATTGAAGGTAAACAACCTTCACTCTGGATTACCTGCACGTTACCAACATCGGAGTAACATTCAAATAGAAGAAGTGAGTTATTGAAAAATATAATCATATGTATGATGATATTAAATTAGAATTAGTCTATGCCAAATCACCACTTCACAACTTTAAACAACGTCAATCACAACAAAAACATCAACGAAACATAATAAATAATTTACCAACACAATAACTCAATATGCAACTTGTTACTATGAACATGCATGTGGCACCAGCGGAGCAGAACTCCCAACTTAAAAACGGAGCATAACTCCCAACTTAGAAATTTCCATTTAATAGAGGCATCAACAAGGCATAAGCCTTCAACTTTAAATTTTTGCCAATCCATGCCAACTTGTTATGCTATGCATGCGACAACAACAACTACAACATCAACCATTCAACAAAAACACAACAACAACAATTCAACTACAACTTAACAACAATTCAACAACAACACAACAACAATAATTCAACTACAACTTAACAACAATTCAACAACAACTTAATAATAATTCAACACTGGCCATAGCCCTACAACTTAATAATTCAACTTAATTCAACGTTTGCCATAAGCCTACAACTTAATAATTCAACTTAATTCAATATTGGCCATAAGCCTACAATTTAATAATTTCCAATTATAGATGCAATACAACATAACTCATCACCTACCACTTCAATAGTTAGTAACAACAACACAACAACTTACATGTGCCAATAATTTTATTAACACGTTCCTACTAAAGTACTTCCACTAAATTATTCTGCTGCTAAGGCTCATTACTAGTTTTCGGCTAAATCAGTGAAACTATTATTTACCTGCTACTTAAATTATCTTTACTGCTACTATATTTTAATTAATAATGATTCTGTTATATACTACAAGCCCTGCAACTAAAACTATACCAGGTATTAATTCTGCAAATTTAATAATTTTCCTTGCTAAATATCTACTGCTATTACTTTTATAATTCACTGCTACCATCAATTTTCATTACATTGTCTACTAATTACTAATTTTCTGCTAACATTTACTAACTCAGCTACTCATTAATATTACCTGCTATACTTATTGAAGAATGGAAAAACACAAGAAGAGGGGGTTTGAATTGGGGTGTTTAAAACTTAAACAAAAAAACACGTTGGTTAGTATGCTTGGTTTGAACTCAAACTACTCCAGTCCACCCGCTAAGGTGATTTCGCCTCTCTCAACGAGATCTTAATCCACTAATCAAACTTGATTACACAGCTACTATGACAATCGTCAAAGTCTTCTTGAGTTTAAACCATAATCCAATTTTCTCAAGGAAATACACTAAACAATATTTAAGACAGTGTACAAAAAGTGTTTTCTAATAAAACAGTATCACACAAGTGATGTTTTACACAATTGAGATTTAGTATGTTTGAAGGTGATGAATATGACTTGTTTGTTGTGTGTAAAAATCGTAAATGATTTCTCCTTCAAGGTTTGTTTAAATAGGAAATGCATGGGAAAGCTTTTGGAATGCCGATAAATTATAATTAAAGAGCTTTCCAAAAATAGAGATCCTTGTCCCCTTTTAGTCGTTACTTTTGAATAGCATTAAGTGAATTGTAACGCTTCAGAACATGCTTGATTCAGAAGACGGAGGTTACCGTTGCTTCTTTCCATAACATTATGGATCAGAAACACGGAGTTACTGTTTGCAGTATTAGAACTTCTTTAAGAGATGTATAGAATCAGAGTTGAAACAACTATCTAACTCATCTTCTGTGCTTCTTCCATCAGAACTTCTCTACAAAATAGAATACTTCTTTAGGGAGCATAACTATTCTTTTAGTGTTTGTTATCATCAAAACTCTTACAAGGGTTGTAGAATCAAACCATGTTCTAATAATCTCCCCCTTTTTGATGATGACAAAAACTTGGATATTTCAATAGAACCATAAAGAACATAAAGCATTTAAGGTCTCCCCCTAAGTTGAATACTCATATAGAGAAGAAATACTTCCCGGAAGATTATTCTGATCAGAGTTTTTGATGCGTCCACTTCTGTCCTCAACAGAGTTTGTTCCTGTTTTTCTTTCAGAAAAAAATTATAGAAGTTATGATATTCAAAATGTTTGAGACTGCCTCTCAATACTGTTATATTAGAAATATCTTACGTTCTCCCTCTTTTTTGTCAAGAATCAAAAAGCAATAAAAACACTTTAAGTAATAAAAGATGATTTGTATTCAAAAAGATTGCAACGAACACATTCAGAAGGAAACAAATAAAATGAACACTATGAAGAAAACAAATTTAAAAACTAATATTGATGTGGAGGATGTCTTGTGAACACGGCTTCCAACAAATTCTTAATCTGATTGTTTGTCTCTTCTTGTTTTCCAAGCATCCCTTTGATTTCCTTACATGTATCATCCTGCTTGTCAAGTCTTTCCTTAAACACTGCATTCTCTTTCTTTAACTCCTCCAGAGTTTGCAACACAAGAGATGAAGAGGGTATGTCAATAGAAGGTTCCACCTTTTCAGAGCAAGTTGTAGCTGATTCTAACTCAGGAGCTTCTTCAACTTCCTTGCCTTTGTCTAGAACCCTAACCAGAGGCAGAGGACCATAGGATGGTTCATCATATTCTGAAGGCTGGTGATCTTCCCAAGGAGCATTGTCCAGCAGAAGAAGTGGTTTCTTTTCCTAGTGATGCAGAACTTAATCCTTAAAGACATCCAGATGATCACAGAAGTTATGTTAAGCAATTATATAACTTAACTCGTTATGTTTCTAGGATTCAGAATTAAACCATTTTCTGAACTGGTTCCAATGTGAATCAGAAGCAGCAGGATTAAGATTCTCTAAGCAAGCTAGCTTCAGGGATTTAACCCATTTCTGTATTTCTATTTCAAAAATCAACAAAATTTTACCAACATCTGCTTTGGAGATTTTTGGTTTAGGTTTTGGAATGGCAATTTTTTGAGAGCATGAGACAAGATTGTCCAAAGCTTCTAAGTTTATAATTGTGCGAAGGGGATCTTCTGGATGGTTATTTGGAGAGGGAGAACCAGAGATAATAATGGGTGAATATGGTGAGTTTGGTGGAGTGGAATGATAGGGAGATGGAATATCTGGGATGGAGTGGATTGTGAGTGGTTGAGAGACCATGAGAGGGAAGGTGATTCTAGGAATGGATGTTGTGGTATTAGAGTCAAAGTTTGGATTTTCTGAGCGGGGAGCTTGAAACAGCGGATCAAATTGATCAATATCATAAAGAACTTGAGCAAGTTCAGGCTGATTTTGGTCAAGATGGGTAGTAGGTGGATTGTCCAGAAGGTTATCTAGGAATAATGAAGGGTCAAATTCAATGTCAAAGTCATAAAAGGTTTGTGGTGATGGATCTTCTGTGGGTTTTGGAGAGGAATGGTTTTCAGATGTTGATAACATAACTGATTCAATAACAAAAATAAAAGATGGATTACCTTTATTTTTAACAGACTTGGGAATCTTCTGAGAAGATCCTTCTCCAACAGCTTTCCTTTTCCTTGATTTTCTTGGAGAAACTTCCAGAGGTTGTTGTCTCAAATCACAGATGTTCACTTCTGGATCTGTCCCGTCCCTTTTACAAGCATCCAGATACCTGATAGTTGTAATGACTTCCTTAGTTGTTATTGTTGGATCCTTCTTGATGGTTTCAATGATCTTCATCTTCTTCAGATTCTTAGCATTCAGAGGTTTACCAGCATAAGCTTCCAGAGTGTTGACTTTTTGTGCCTCAGTCAGATGTTCTACCAGTTTGTTTTCTGTCAGAATATCTAAGATGAGCATGCACAGAGGTATCCAGTCTCTATTGGTTATTTCTTCTTCTCTTGTCTCTTTGACGCTGATCTTCAGATGATTAAATAGAATATGAGGAAGATTGACCTTTGCCTTGGTTTCTATAAAGTACATAAGATACTGCTGACCAATATTGATATAGTCTGGAGAACTTGTGGGTTTTTTGTAGGTGATGCAACCCAAAATGATTTTTGACCAAATTTTGAGGTAGTCTTTCAGATCTTTGATTTTGTTTGAAGGTTGGCCAGAAGTAAAAATCTCTTTTGAAATCTTTGTTAGGTCAGAGCTTTTGTTTTCCATATTGCTGCAATGAATACCTCCGCCTTCATGACCAATCAATTGCCCAATGAGATCTTCAGAGATTACTAATTTATTTCCCATCACAAAAGAAATGACCTAATGATTTGAAGCAGTGGCATGAATCCAGAATTCTTTAACCAATCTTGGAAAAAACTGGACCCAGTAGATGATCAAAATACTTTGTTCATCCTTGAAATTCAACGCCAGGTGTTAAATTGAAGTCGTTTTCCTTCATATTGATGAAGTCCACAATGAGTTCACACAAAACTTCTAGCGAATCAATGGGAGTTAGGAGTGTTCTTGAGGGTTCTTCATACTTGTCTGCTATTGAAGAAGAGGAGCCAGGAACACTTTGAGAGCATTGAGCATTTTGGGAAGAAGCCATTGTTCACACAGACTTTTGAGAGTTTTTGACAAAAAAATAGAACACAAGTAATAAAGAAAAGAATTGAGAGTAAAAAAGTGAAAGTGAAAGTGAGAAACATATTTATAGAAAAATGGGAAACTTAATTAACAAGAAAAGGGTTAAAAGAAATGATTATTAAGCATTAACCATTCCTTAAAAGAGGGGGATGTCGTAGAGATATGAAACAGTTACCGATACAACATGAGTCTCAATGCATCCAATCAACGCTTTAGTCTCTTCAGAGTTTGAACACGTGTTCAACCTTAGAAGAAACCCTTGTGAAGAGATGACACATGTTGATATTGTGAACTTGCACGCTTCTATCTTTGAAATGAACCATTTGAAAACTGTTCAGATCTACTTAGATAGATCCTGATACACTTTCCTTCTAACTTCTGAAGAATTATTAATCAAATGTTCACAAAAAAAAACAACATTCTGAGGGTTAACATACGTAAATAAAAGTATCATTTTGGACATAATTTCATGCTGAGATGTTTCAGAATGAAGTTAAACCTATCTTCAGAAAGGGGTTTAGTGAAAACATCAGCCCATTGATGGTCTGTGTCAATAAATTTTAATGAAAGAATTCCTTTATGAATATAGTCCCTAATGAAATGATGTTTAATTTCTATATGCTTAGCCATAAAATGTAAAATGGAATTTTTTGATGAACAAATAGAAGAAGTGTTGTCACAAAGTATAGGAATGTTAATCTCAAATATGTTGAAGTATTCAAGTTGACTTTTCATCTGGAGCATCTGTGTGCTGCGTCCAGCTGCTGCTATATATTCATCTTCAGTAGTTGACAATGCAATGGTGGATTTCCTCTTGCTGGACCACGAGATAAGATTTTCTCCCAGAAATTGGCAGCTTCCAGAAGTACTTTTTCTTTCTGTTCTATCTCCAGCGAAGTCAGCATCACAGTACCCTAATAATTTGTATTATTTGGTTTTTCTATAACAAACACCAAGATTATTAGTACCTTTCAGATACTTGAAAATTTGCTTAACAGTTGTTAAGTGAGATTCTCTAGGATCTGATTGGAATCTAGCACACAGGTATACATTATACAGAATATCAGGTTTTAAAGTTGTTAGATATAAGAGAGATCCAATCATATCTCTGTAGATCTTCTGTTCTACCTTCTTACTTACCTCTTCCTTTTCTAGAATACATGTGGGATGCATGGAAGTTTTGGCTGGCTTACATTCTGATAGGTCAAATTTCTTCAGAAGTTCTTTAACATACTTGCATTGATGTATGTATGTTCCTTCTAGATTTTGATTGATCAGGATGCCCAGAAAGAACTTGACTTCTCCCATCAAGCTCATTTCAAACTCTACCTGCATAGACTTAGAAAATTCTCTTCCCAAAGAGGCTTTAGTAGATCCAAAAATAATATCATCTACGTAAATCTGACAAACTAGAATGCCATTTTTAAATAGCTTACAGAATAAGGTTGTGTCTACCTTCCCTCTGGTAAAATCATTTTCTAACAGAAAACTACTTAGTCTGTCATACCAAGATCTAGGAGCTTGTTTCAGACCATATAGTGATTTCTTTAGTTTATAGACATATTCTGGATGTTTTGAATTTTCAAAACTACGGGTTTGGTGCACATAAACTTCTTCATCAATGTAACCATTTAAGAATGCACTTTTAACATCCATATGATAAAGAGTGATGCCATTATTTACAACAAAAGAAATTAGAAGTCTGATAGATTCTAACCTGGAGACTGGAGCAAAGGTTTATGTATAGTCTATCCCCTTTTGCTGACTATAACCTTGTACCACCAGTTGTGCTTTGTGTGATCGGTGGATCTGGAACTGACTGTTTAACGCTGGTTCGCGAAATGTCGCGGTAAGCAAGAGTCGCCACCGTCTTTTATTTTCTCCAAATGGAAAGGACAAAAGCACAGAAAAATTCCTTATAGAGATTGCTCTCGGTTCGGGAGGTAGATTATAGAAAGGGAAGGTGTTAGCACCCTTTCTATCCATGGTTATCCATGGGCTCTTAGATACTTGCTCATTGTGTTTTCAAAATGGTTTGTTTGCTTTTCAATTGTGGGTTTTAAAAAAGATTTCTTTGAAAATTCCAGTTCGACTCTTGTATCGGTCCTCAAGAGTGTTTAAAAATTTGCTTTCGAAAGCTTTTGAAAATGTGTTGGTGTGAAAAGTATTTTTTTGATTTGTTTGAATTTAGAGAAAGTATCCACGAGAACCTACCTACCCTAAGGAATTCGTCTGTGTAAATGTCCTTTAAAGTAGTGCCATCCCACCATTGAGAGGTAGGTAGCACCACCGTTGGAGGTGTTCGGGTCAATTCGAGGGTTCGGGACATGGTGATCACCAGAGCAATGGGAAGACACCTTAGAAGCTACCCTCATGCCAGGTTCCCGGATCATGAGGACTTACTAAGACATCCTCTACTTGACGATCACCTTTTGAGGCAAGGCAACAGTGAGGCGTACCCTAGGGGTGGTGTGTGATTTGTGTGTCAGATTCATTTATTTTTGTCTTGTCATGTCATTGGTGATCTAGCGTTTGTTTTTATTTTTATCCATTCATTCTTTCATGCCTTGATTAACAATTAAAAATGCGAGAAAAGTAAAAGTCTAAAGCTATTACAAAAGGCGCGGGTCCACATCGCCAAAATTTCTTGAACCCGATTTGACAGAAAAATAAAGAATTAAAAGAAAAGTAAAGTGCAAGAGAATTAAAATGTTACATGGCCTTGGGAGAGATACATAAATATTAAACGAAAAAAGAAATAGATATGCGAATTAAATAAGAATTAAAACGAGGGCGTTGGACCCTTTTCGCAAAATTAAATTAAATGATGGAATTAATTAATTAAAAAAAGAAAGGAAATTGTTTTTGGTATTTTTTGGTATTTTATGATTTTAATGAAAAAGAATTAATTAAAATAACATGCTAACCCTAATTCTACAATTTTTATTTTATTATGAAAACATGTTAAAGTTTTAACCTAAAATCAACCCTAATTAATTTACATGCAATTTAATTATAAAAATAAGTATTTAATATTTAATTATTATGAAGGAAAATAAAAAGGGATAAAAAATTAATTAAACCCTAATTCTATATTTTTTTAGATTTTTATTAAAAAAAAAGTCAAGATTAAAACCTAATTTAAAACTAAGTGACTTAATGAATTTATTTACAAAAATACTAAAATAAAAATACTTATTATTTTTTAGCTTTTCTGATTTTTTATTGTTTTGGTGTTTTTATGAAAAATAATTAAATTAATTACACAAAACAATAATTAAAAGAAAATAGAAATAATAAAAAAGAAAGAATGTAAAAAGATGGCAAAACCTAGGGGGTCTGCCCCAAATTGTGAGGTTTCCTTTTAGCAATCTGGGCCCAATGACCTTCAGGCCTGGTTGACTTTTGCGCCAGCGTGGATCTCCATTGACCGACGTACACGGTATTCCCCCCAATCTGGACCTTCTGATCCATCTCAGTGGGCACGTGGTGACTTGATGTGGTGGATGTATGGTACGTTTTAATATTGACGCTGCATAGGAATATTAGATGAAAAACAATATGGAAAGAGTGAAGACCTGGGGCTCGAACCCAGGTCATGAACGTTACCAGCGATGCACTCTACCAACTGCTCCACTCAACGCGTTTGTATATTTGATATCAAACAATCAATATAAAATAAAGCCAAACATTAATGATGTTTTAGCGCGAAATTTTGAACTAGCCAATTACTGATGGCCACGCATCCTTCTTCTTCCTTGGTTTATTTTTCCTGAAAATATAACAAACATAGGCAACGGTTTTTTACACCGTTCTAAAAGGCATCATTAGAGAAAATAGCGAATAGCCCCTGGGGCTCCATAAATTGAGCGCGATGGCCTCATTCTCTCCGTCCAAGCGAACTGAATTGAATGGCCTAGGTTTCAAGCTCCAATTTTTCCTTAAACGAAAACCCCCAATTCACAATTCTGCAAACCCTAAGATACGACCGTGGTGGATTCTTCGTTTTGGCATGAAACTCAAATCAAACTATGCAGTTAGCTTGCAAACATCATTCTAAACACAAAAACAACAATGAAACATGTTAATAATGCATGAATGATTGAAAACGATTCTGAAATTTTCCTTACCAACTTCAATGGTGATTTCGCGTTTTCTTGAGTATGGGGCTTAGGGAATGATTGGAACACGTTCTAGGATCCTTAAGGAAGCTAATGGAATAGCTCTTTGGCCTTGAATCGTCCTAGAACTAGGTTTTCATAATTGGTTTTTTTTGATAAATTTCAAGTGTTCAAATGGTGTTTTCTGCGCAGCTTTGTGGTTAGCAAGCATTAGGTCTTGGTCAGGCTTATGTATGGAGTGAATTAGGGTTAAAAAACTTGATCAAAATCCATGAATTAATGAATATGATATTTGATTTTTAAACCATGATTTTCAAATCTTTTTCACATGCTTTTTGATACAAATCACATCCAATTCCATTGGTTCTTTCCATATTTGGCTAGGCACGAAATCTTGAGGATATAATATGCACAAAAAGATTGAAAAACTTAGGTTAAGTATTTTTCATGTATTTAATTGATTTAAATGAATTATTACTAATAAAAATTCAAATAAATAAATAAAAATGAAGAAAAACTTCCCTTTGGGCCAAGTGGTCGTGCACGTGCCTTGGATAATGAATTGTGGAAGAAAAAGAGGCCCATTAGCAACTTTAGGTCATTTGAATCAATGTTGACTTTTCAAAATATCCAAAAATTTCCCAACTTCTACAAGGCATAACTTGCTCAACTTTTAAGCTTTGCTCATGTTCTTGGACATTTTGGAAAGGTCTTTGAGTCCTCTAACCAATGTCTTTGGTCCCATGTCATTTTGATTTACCAATCTCAAGTTATGGCCTTTGACTTAAAGTCCTTTTTTGTTGACTTTTGAAAATGACCTATAATGTTGAAATTGATAACTTTTTGTGAGAGCATTTCTTGGACTTGAAGTGTGAAGAGGAGTTGTAAGAAATGTCTTTCTCTTCAAAATGAGCTTTGGATGGAATTTTTCTGATAATCCATGTGAAAGTTATGCCCTGGTCAATTTACAGTTGACTTTTTCAACTGTCCAAATAAGGAAACTTTTGCATCTTGATGATTTTTGAGCCAAGCTTTGAGAATCATGATCAAGCATTGATAAAATGATGTTTGTGGCTTCAAAATGAGATATTGACCAAAATTTTGGACTTTTGACTGTCAAATGACCATTTTGCCCCTACAGTCGCCTGTAGTGCAATTAGGGTTTTGACTGTGCAATTTTGTGCTGAAAGTCTTGAAACTTTGTATGAGGATGCTTGACCATGTTTATAGGCATGTGAGACTTTATTGGACCCTTGGAAACTTCATTTTCTTGATCAGAACCAAAACCCTAATTTTGACTGTTCAGGAGGCTCTTACATTGTGCAACCCTTGGAGAATTTTGCAGCTTTGACTTTGCAATTCTTGAAGAATATGGGAGGGAAAATTTTGGGGTACAACACTTTGTTTCTGAAGACTTCTCCTTGTTCATTCAGTTTGTTTCTGAATACCCATTTTGTTCCAATGATTTTGAACCTTTGTGGTTTAGGAACCAGAACCCACATATCATTTCTGGTGAATTGGTTTAATTCTTCCTGCATAGCAAGTATCCAATCATTGTCCAGAAGGGCTTCGTCAATGGAAGTTATCTCAACTATAGAAACTAATCCCATGAGATATTCTTCAGAGTTCCTGAATGTAGATCTTTCTCTGATTGGATCTTCTTTCTTTCCCAGAATTTTGTTTTTCGGATGAGCTAAGCTGCTTCTGGATTGTCTTTTCTGGAAAGGCTCTTCATATGTTATTGTAATGTTTGTGACATCTTCTTCTGGAGTTGATTGTGATTATTTTTGAGAAACTTCTGATGTAATGTCTTCAGTACCTGTAAATTAGAATTCTATATCTGCAAAAGATTTATCTTGCTTTGACTTTTGAGAACCAAGCTTATCATCAAATCTGACACCGATGGACTCTTCTACAATCCGTGTTTCTGTGTTATATACTATATATCCTCTTGAGAATTTAGAGTATCCTAACATGAGACACTTTTGTACTTTAGAGTCAAATTTGTTCAGATGTTGTTTAGTGTTAAAAAAACAAGTACATCCAAATGGATGAAAATAAGAAATGTTGGGCTTTCTGTTCTTCCACAGTTCATATGGAGTCTTATCTAGAATAGGTCTTATGAAGATTCTATTCTGAATGTGACATGCTGTGTTAATTGCTTCTGCCCAGAAGTTCTTAGCAATATTAGTCTCGTTGATCATGGTTCTGACTATTTCTTGTAAAGTTTTGTTCTTTCGTTCTACAACTCTGTTTTGTTAAGGAGTTCTAGGATAAGAGAAACCATGAGAGATGCCATTCTCATTAAAAAATATTTCAATTTTTTTCTTCAAATTCTCCACCATAATCACTTCTGACTTTAACAATTCTAAGATCTTTTTCGTTTTGGACTTGGTTACAGAATGCAAAGAACATCGAATGTTACTCATCCTTATTTCTTAAGAACTTTACCCATGTCAATCTTCTATAGTCATCTACGATCACTAATCCATACTTCTTGCCACTAATGGATGGAGTTTTCACTGCTCCAAATAGATCTATATGCAAAAGTTCTAATGGTCTAGAGGTAGAAACAATATTTTTTGTTTTGAAAGATTTTGCAAACTTGCCTTTTTGACATGCTTCACACAGAGCATCTGAGCTGAAATTCAGGTTAGGAAGTCCTCTGACCAGATTGAGTTTATTAATCTGAGATATTATACTCATACTAACATGCCCCAATATTTTGTGCCAGGCCCATTGCTCATCGTTAATAGATAATAGGCATTTCACATTTTGACTTTTTAGTTCAAAAAGTTTTATTTTGTAAATGTTGTTCTTTCTCTTTCCATTAAAGAGGACAGATCCATCTATCTGACTAACTGCTTTACATGAATTTTGATTGAAGATTATGTCATAACCGTTATCACTTAATTGACTTATGGATAACAAGTTATGCATTAATCCATCTACTAATAGAACATTAGTTATACAGGGAAGTGTATTGTTACCAATAGTTCCAGAGCCTATAATCTTCCCTTTCTGATTGCCTCCGAAATCTACATAGCCTCCAGATTTAAGCTCCAGGCTTTGGAACATATGCTTTCTTCCTGTCATGTGTTGAGAGAATCCAGAGTCCAGATACCAAGATTGGTGTTTCAGTCTTGCTGTTAAAGATATATGCAACATAGACAATTTTATCCTTAGGTACCCATATCTTTTTGGGTCCTTGTTTGTTAGAGTTACCAAAATTCTGTTTGAATTTTGGTTTAGAAGAAAAAGCATTACTAGTATACTTTATGTCATGTGTGTGCCCATAGGTGAACTAAGAATACAGAGGTGTGCGTTTAATGACCATGTCCTTAACTTTCTTAGGTTGAGATACTTTTCCCTTGTATCCTATTCCTTTTCTACCATTTCTGCTAACTCCATAGATCATTGGAGCAATCTTGCTTCTATCTATGTTTTTAGAAAGAAATTTTTGAAAGCTATGATCATATTCCTTTATGATCTTATCAGAGTTACTAGGAACTTCTGAGACAGTTTCTTTCTGAGCATTTTGTAAATTATTTTTTAGTTTAGAAATTGTTTCTTTCAGCTCAGATTTTTCTGATCTCAGTTTCTTAGTTTCTTCAGAGTCAGAAACTAGATCCTTTTTTAGGTTCTTGTTTATGACCCTAAGTTTCTGATATCTTTCAAGAATTTCTGACAGAATCTCTTCTAATTGAGATCTAGAGAAGTTAGAGCATACCTCTTATGCTTCTGATTCTGATTCTGATCCAGATGATCTAGTGTCTTCTGATATGTTGACCATTAAGGCTATGTTGGCTCTTTCATCTTCTGATTCTGTTTCAGCTTCAAAAGAGTCTGAGTCGTCTCATGTTGCCATGAGGCTTTTCTTATTTTCCTTAAAGAGCTTATTTTTAGGTTTCTCTTTTTGAAGATTTGGACAGTCGCTTTTGTAATGCCCTTTGTTGTACCCCAAAATTTTCCCTCTTTTCATACACGCATATTATTGGTTTTATGGTTATGGAATAAAGGTATATTTATCAAGCTTCGTCAGGTTACAAGTAACGTTTATTTCGCCAACAGATGTTCTCAGAGTATTTTCCGTGTTGAAGATTGGTTCATCGTTTCGCAATGATTCGGGGTTCAAAGATTCACAAGTCTAACCCGGCGCGTCATATTCAGGTGCTCTTTCGCCAAGATATCTCTGATAATGTATTATCAAATTCAGGTCCGAATCAAGAATCAATTCTTTAAAGAAGGTCTCTGAATGTGTGAGTTTTCTCGAAGAAATGTGGTGAAAACGTGTGTTGAAAGTACAGTTTTTACGCACTAAAAAATTCATAACTTGAAGATCGTGGCTCGTTTTGAACCCGTTCCGGTGGCCAAAATTCCATATTGACGTCATCTACGTTTTCACCTCTCACGGCTGGAAGCCAATTTCGATCAGAAGGTCTTCAAAAATACGTATTTATCAAGTATTTTCATACAGAAAATTTGTGACAGAAGTTTATTTGTGTCATGTTCAGAAATTTGTGACAGAAGTTTATTTGCGTCATGTTCAGAGTGCGTGTGACGTGCCGAAAATCCTGAATACTGAATAATATTTCATCTGGGTCGAAACTTTGAAAATTCATAACTCGGTTAATTTTTATTAGATCGGGCCCATCTTTTTACATAAGGTCACTGACTCATAGATCTACAACTTTTCTTCCAAAGTCGTGACCGGTTTATGCTCCGATCAATACCAGTTTTTTTATTGAAGAACGTGTCAGAGTTGACACTGGAGCCCAAAATAAGTTTGTCTGAGCCAAAACTTCAAAAATTCATAACTAATTCACCGTTTATCCGATTGAGCCCATTTTTGGACAGGAGTTAGTTCTCGATGTCGGCTACATTTTGTTTTCACATTTCAACTTCAAAAATTGCACTTAAGCCCCTGCGATTTAGCCTAGAACGTGATGGACTCAAGTGAACATTGGAGGCCCAATTGCACATTCAAAGCCCGTATCTTTGCTCTAATTTCTATTATATAATCTCATTCTTTTCACACAAACACGAGGGAGAGAAAAAAAACGTTTGCCACAATCCTGTCAAAATATCAAATTTTTTCAAGAATCCTAAAACCTTGAAATCCTTATTAGAAACCCCCATCTCACTACAAACAAGTCATCCTTGTTACAAATCCACATCTCACTACTTCTCCAGTAAGGGTAAGGCTGGTTTGATCTCCATGATCAAAAGGGTATAATCATTCATACATGCCATATCGGTTTTAATATTACAAAATTTCATATATTTGCTTTATTTGTATTTCATGATATAGTAATTTATTTAATGTGTTCATGAGATTCAACACTGCATATTTAGACAAGATCTCATGCAGGGTTATTACAAAATAATGAGGCCAAAATAGAACAACCACCAATGCATGACTCATGGCGAGGCAGGCATCCTGAGGAGGCTAAGGGCGTGGGTTCAACAACCTCCCCTATTGGTTTTGGTTTTCTTCCTTTCTATTTACCCTTTTACTTATTTTCATTCTTTCTGTTTAAAACTTTGTTTTCATAAAACTTAACATTTTTCGCAAACCTTTGATTTTTCCTCCTAAACTCGAATAATTAATTTTAGGTCTTTTTTAAATTTAATTTTAGGTTTTAAATTAATTTTTGGTTCAACAACCACCCATGACATTTGCATTATCTTAATTTTCTAACCCTATTTTTCATTGATGTTTCTTCCCCTATCTATTTTTTGGCAAACTTAATTCTTTCTTATTAATCATTACACATAAATGTTTTTTTTTCAAAACTAACTTTTTTTTATTAAAATTAGTTAGGTTTTAGGTTTTTTTTCTTATTAACCATTTTTTTTCTTCAAAATTAACCTTTTTTTAATTAAAACCAATTAGGATTTAGATATTTTAATTAACTTTTTTTCAAAATTAGCATTTTTTTTATTAAACAATTAGGTTTTAGGTTTTCTTTGTAATTAACCCTTTAATTAACCTTTTTTTAATAAATTAAGATTAGGTTTTTGTTTTAGTTAGTAACTGAATTTTTTACTTTTTTTCATTTATTAATAAATTAAGTTAATTAACTTTTTTTTATTAAAACTAGTTAGAATTAGGTTTTTTAATTAACTTAAAATTATTTTTTACAAAAAACACCAAAAACATTAACTTACAATTTTAGGTTTTAATTTTTCCTTAATTTCTTTTTATTTATTTTTTTACATTTTAATTTCTAGAAAAATTGTATAGGTCGCATTATCAATATAATAGCGTAGATTTATCTTTTCTCGCATTTTTTTTCTAATTATGTAATTGCTTTCGGGATGTAATAGTATTAGGATTTCTTTTCCGCATTCTTCACTATTATGTATCTGCAAAAACCTTGTAATAGCTAGGACTTTAAGCTTTCTTGCTTTTAATTCCCAAACTATAAACTGCTTAGATGTATGTTAATAGGATTGTATGAAAAGAAAAATTGAAAATTAAAACAGCAGATCACCTTAATTGTGCAAAGATTAAATAACTGAAATCAAACACATGCACACGCTCACTCCTAGGGTATGCCTCACTTGGTTGCCTTGGAAAACAATGGTCATGTCCCTCGAACGTAGGGATACCCTTAGCAAAAGAACCTCAATCTAAAAGTCATCATAAAGATCATGGTCCCTCGATGTCTCTCGAAGTTACCTACGAGAAATGATCTTGTCCCTCGATGTTGCCTACGAATATATGATGACAGTCCCTTCGAAATGTTAAGGTATCCTTACATGTTACCTTCAATGACCATTACCTTCCCTTTTTATAATCTACCCCCCGTACTCAAAATCTCGAAAAAGGATTTTTTCTGTGCTTTTTTCCTTTCCGGTTGGATAAAATAAAAGTCGGTGGCGACTCTTGCTTACCGCGACATTTTACGAATAAAAAATGAAAAATGCAAACCAGTATTAAACAGTCGGTTCTGCCACTATATCACAGAACTGGCGACTCTACTGGGGATTCATAAGTGGGGTATACCTTAGGATCTAGTTCATAATATTTGCTTCTCTTCATTGCTTTGTTTGCTTTACTTTTAAGGGTTTTGTTTGGGGTTACTATAGATCCTAACCCGGATCTGGGGTTAACTTTTAGGTAAGTAGCAATAGACTGTGAGGGAACTGTACAGCGTAGACCGATACGGTTGAAGCGGTAGCTACGTTGATGTGGCACATTGGTTGGTACCGGTATCCCTTGTGGAGAAACGAGGAGAATACAGGGCCGCTGCGTGGTGTCGTTAAGCATCAACTGACCTTAGAACCTTTAATCGCCCAACTTGGCCATTAGAAATTAGTGAGATAGCCAGCCTTGGTGTAAAGCTGAGAACTGGTTGATACTCGATGCTACACTCATTGAGACCATACTCTCGAGATAGTTCCGGCTGCAAGAAAAGATTGTGTGAGCTGAAACCATGACCGATGGAGGATGGTCAGTGATATTGAGATCATCTAGAACCCGGTTACTTTTCTAGGACAAGTTTGAACCAACTAAACTTCAAGAGGGTACTACCTTAAAACCCATGCAAGCCTAAACCTAAGGCTGTTTGTGTGACTTGTGTGCTTTCAACTTGAACTACTTGCATAATTTTATTATCTGACAACATGAGTTCCTTGCAGGTTTTATTTACAGTCCTTATCCAATAACTTGGATTTCTTTCCGGGTTTTCTTGCTTACATCACCTCGCACTTTTGCTTAAACGCATAACATACACATCATAACATCATGGCTTAACATTTCCTTAACCATTTCAAGGATCTCAAGGGTTTGTGATGCAGGTTATGGTAAATCAGACGTCTAGCAAGGGGCAAAGGGATTTATTTTCCCCTAGCCAATGCCGTCTAGAGATCAAAACATGATAACTTAATTCAGTGGCTATGACCCACTCGATATGGTAAACTTGACTCTTGAATAAGGACTCTCAATGACACGAAGTTTCTTCAATCAAACTGCAATCAAATTCTAACAGTTTCTTATTTACCCCGCGAGATCCTTGAAAACATTGCATACATATATCATACATATCATTACATAACAGGTCTTCCAGTACAGGTCTCTCATGTTCTCGCTGTTTATTTCAGCAATGGCTCTCAAACAAAACAACAAAGATCTTCAAACTCAAGAAGCTCAGTTCAGGGAAATATTCCTAAACCTATCCAAGGGGCGGGAAGAGTTGAAAACATTCCTCATTGGGAACTTGGTCAAGAAAAGTCCTGAACACAAAAAGGACGAATGGCTGGAACAACTGCAAGCTGAGGTAGGTTCAATGAGAACCCAGATGTTGGGGCAGATGGCTTTTATCCAAGGCCTAGCCCGAAGATAAGAAGAGCTGAAAGCCATCATCAACCAACTTCATCAAGAAGGATACAATAGTATGAAGCAAACATTCGAGGCCGGGGACCAAGTCATTGATCAACCTCCAAGAAGACAAAAGGTTGGTTTGGTGAAGAGTGGACATTTCCAAGTTGCTACTACATCACGGGTCCAACAACAACCTCGCCAAAAACAACGGGTTAATCAGAGTAAGTCGGATATGCCTAAAAGGCAGTTTACCAAACTCAACATGCCGTTGTCTCAAGCTTTACAACATATGTTTAGGATGAATCTGGTTACGTTGATAGGGCCTCATCCGAATCCCAAGACTTCTTTGCCTAACTACAATCCTGATGCAATATGTGCATATCACTCCAATAGTCTAGGGCATTACACCAACAGCTGTTGGACATTGAGAAATAAAATTCAAGACCTGATTGATGAAAGAGCGCTAGAATTCGCACAAGACGGTCAGGTTGAGTTCTTCTACCATCCCTCCAAGGCATACCATCTGAAGTGACAAGTTCTCATAAGAAGACTTTTTGTTCCTTATAATTTTCAATGTGTAATTTTCTTTTGATTTGTTTGAACATTTATTCATATCAAACCTCATTATTTCATCAATGCATTGCACATGTTTGTCTTGAATCAATTCATTCGTATTCACTATTTCAAAAATGAGTTCTTGTTTCCTTTTGTGATATTCAACTCTCGATTAAAAACTCTAAGCCTTAGAGGGAGGATGACGAAAATGATACCACAATCTCTACAATATGCTTTTGAACAGACCCCGCTGACGATGTACATGCGTTGTTTCAAATCCTAAACAGTGGAGTTATAAGGAAGATAATCCCTAGTCAACCCCTTTGAGCCAAAGAAGTAGGAGTTTTTCTTTTCACACATATTAAAACCCTTAATCACAACCTGGGGCAGGGTAGTTTTCTCAGTTAATCCAGGTGCACAATGAATGGCATCGAAGACGTCCTTCTGAATCAGAAGACGACGATGGTTCCCTATAATCGTCAAGACAGGCAGTCATTATCTCTCGAAATAAAAGCCCATTAAGTTAAAACCTATGAAGGATACTTAAGGAAAACAACTGGGGCATCCCGCTGACTGTAATCACAAAATAAAACAGTTCAGGCAAAAGATAGGGATGATAAAATAAAAAAAGAAAGAGGTCCTACAAACCCTCAACAAAAAAGAAATGATTGCCTATTCAAAATAAACTGTCAGTATCTGAACCATCATTGGAATATCAGAGCAAAGACTCAAACGGGATCTAAATGCACAATTAGCTGAGTTTATGATCGAAGAACATCACGAAGAACGGGTGGGTACAAATAAAATTTGAGCCTTTATCCTTTATTTCTTAAACCATGAACCAGGCCACGTTATTACCCTTAAAATTCCTAGCTGAAGCATGGGTTAGTTCGAAAGCATACTGTTACAAAAGGTATCCTGACTCCTGAAGTTCTGTTACAAATCTTGAGTTGATATCATATCTTTGCAAAATTCTATTTTACTAAAAAGAAACTGCATTTTCAAAACCTTAAGACAGACATAAGCTTTGCATATTTAAAATAACATTATTTGCATATGACTATTTGTTCAACAACAGAGAAATTCGCATGACGAATATCTAGTGGACAAAAACCTTTTAAATAAAAAGGATCACCTAAAGTGCAAAAACACTTACAACCAAGGGGGCACGGCATGATCATTGTCCATCATCTGGGGCAGTCAAGTCAAGATTCAAGGAATCTCTCAAAGATACCAAATAGCCAGGGGCAGATCTCCATATGAATCACTTGGGGGGATTGGGCATGAATTCCAGCAACGATCCTGTACGATCAAACAAACATCTTCTGGTAGTGTGGAAACACAACACTACCGACAGTGACAACTCCCTACACCCTGAGAGCGTGGACATAGTCAGAAAATACTGCGCATGAACAAAGACCCGCTAGGTTGACTAGCCTAGGCAAAAATAAGGGCATCCCGGCGAACCAAAAGGGTTCAGGAAAAAAATAGGGATAAAAACAAAAAAGATTTGTACACCCGGCAAGTTGAAAACCTGAAAAGGCGGCTTGGGCAAAAAAGGGTATCCCGGTGGACTGAAAATCTGAAAAGACAGTCCAGGCAAAAGTTAGGGATTAAAACGTACGACTATGTCTCGTTATCTTGTCACTTTCCTATCAGTAGAAGACTTATCATTCTGATCGGTAGTTACCAAGCACCTCATAAGTTGGGATGACACTTAATCCACAAGGCCTCTGCAGGCACTTTCTCCAGCAGGTACGGGGGCAAAAAAGTCTTGATGCAAAGTCATTGTCATATCCTCAGCATGCGTCCCAGTAACATCTACACTCCCCACATAGTAGAGGCAACCAAAGTTTTAATCTCTCCTTCCCCAAACAGGAGTTACTTTCCCCAGCCAAGCTCTTTCGGAGAGTCGACGTCTATATTCCCAAGCCCAATTTTGTAATCACAAGCGGTTCGTAAAGTTGTCTCCCAAGCAGAGTTTATTTCTCTGAGTACAGAAGCTCAATCCCTAACAGATTTTATTCCTCCGGCTATAGAAGTTCACCACCAGCTGAGTTTATTTCTCCAAATCAGCAGATCGTCCAACAAAGTATCTCTCTCCCCTATAGAGTCATTCTCCCACAAGATTATTCTCAAACAGAGTCTCTCCCGGCAGAATATTCTCGAGCAAAACAGACGCAAGTCTCCAGCTAATCAGCTTCGGTCACTATCCCCAGCGAGAACGGGGAACTCAACTCCTTATATTCTCCAACAGCAGTCCAGGATTTATTCTCCCCAGCCGGAGAATATCACAAGAACATTGCATATCCATACATCGTGGCATATGCATATGCATCATACAACACAATATCATTTATTTTGAGAACATCATTACTCAATACATTTCATACATCATGACATTACATACGACTAACTCTTTACCTTTCAGGAAAAGATGCAATCAAGTTCTCGCAAGTTTTCTCTGGTTCAGTCAAATCGATACTAAGATTTCTATTCCAGTTCAAGCTATGAAGCCCGGAAATCGACCGAATAATATCTTGATTTCTCCAAAATACTACGAAGCCTGGAATCGACTAGATAGTGGTATATCTTAAATTCAAGCTTTGAAGCCCGGAAATCGACCGAAAAATAGCTTAACCCTCAACAAGTTATTGTGAAGCCTGGAAATCGACCAGATAGCAGTACAAGATACCATAAAGCCTGGAATCGACCAGACAACGGTATAAGACACCGTGAAGCCTGGCACACGACCAGATAATGGTATAAGACGCTGTGAAGACTGGAGCACGACCAGATAGCAGTAAAGGACACTGAAGCCTGGGACACGACCAGATAACAGTATAAGGTACTACGAAGCTTGGAATTCGACCAAATAGCAGTTTACTCGACTAGTTACTATGAAGCCTGGAAATTGACCGGATGTTAGTATACCTTAAATTCAAGTTGAAACCCGGATGCGACCGGATAACCACTTAATTCCTTCTGAAGCCTAGAGCACGACCATATAAGAATTGAGAAATTGCAAAGCCTGGAGCACGACCAGATAATAGTTCATTTTCACCTCCTCAACTAAGAGATGATTCCCCAGTAGAGTAACGGACAACTGAAGCTCCTAAAATTCTATTTCTCCCAAGACAAAGACCAGCATATCCCAGCAAAATCCCCCTCAACAACAGGTATACGGGTTCTCGCAAAGGAATCTCTTATGCAATCAACATTTCTTCGGATGGCATCTTTAAGCCCATCTTCCGTCATTGACTTCCAAATGGCATCTATAAGCCCATTCCCGATATCACAAATCAAGTATCACTTTATGTGAGTGCAAATTTCTGGGCACTCTAGTGTTCAATCATCTTCCACCTTCAAATCACGAAAGACAGACGAGCCAATCTAAATCTTCAAGTTTAAGAAGATTGAACAGGGGAAGCTGTTGTACCCCAAAATTTGCCCTCTTTTCATACACGCATATTATTGGTTTTATGGTTATGGAATAAAGGTATATTTATCAAGCTTATTCGGGTTATAAGTGACGTTTATTTCTCCAACGGATGTTCTCAGAGTATTTTCCGTGCTGAAGATCGGTTTGTCGTTTCCCAATGATTCGGGATTCAAAGATTCACAAGTCCAACCCGGCACGTCATATTCAGGTGCTCTTTTGCCAAGATATCTCTGATAACATATTATCAAATTCAGGTTCGGATCAAGAGTTAATTCTTTAAAGAAGGTCTCTGAATGTGTGAGTTTTCTCGAAGAAATATGGTGAAAAAGTGTGTTGAAAGTGCAGTTTTTATGCACTAAAAAATTCATAACTTGAAGATCGTGACTCGTTTTGAACCCGTTCCGGTGGCCAAAATTCCATATTGACGTCATCTACATTTTCACCTCTCACGGATGGAAGCCAATTTTGATCATAAGGTCTTCAAAAATACGGATTTATCAAGTATTTTCGTACAGAAAATTTGTGACAAGTTTATTTGCGTCATGTTCAGAAAATCATAACTTGGTCGATTTTCTTCATATCGAGCTGGTTCGGGCGCCAAAATTTCACAAATTGAGTTGGCTAAGTTTTCACAGGAGGTATTGAGTTCAACGGTATCCAAAAGGCCTTCTTTTTTTGCTCAGAGTGCGTGTGACACGCCGAAAATCCTGAATGCTGAATATTATTTCATCTGGGTCGAAACTTCAAAAATTCATAACTCGGTAAATTTTTATCAGATCGGGCCCATCTTTTTACACAAGGTCACTGACTCAAAGATCTATAATTTCTCTTCCAAAGTCGTGACCGGGTTATGCTCCGATCAATACCAGTTTTTTTATTGAAGAATGTGTCAGAGTTGACACTGGAGCCCAAAATAAGTTTGTCTGAGCCAAAACTTCAAAAATTCATAACTAATTCACCATTTATCCAATTGAGCCCATTTTTGGACAGGAGTTAGTTCTCGATGTCGGCTACATTTTGTTTTCAAAAATTACACTTAAGCCCTTGCGATTTAGCCTAGAACGTGGCGGACTCAAGTGAACATTGGAGGCCCAATTGCACATTCAAAGCCCGTATCTTTGCTATAATTTCTATTATATAATCTCATTCTTTTCACACAAACACGGGGGAGAGAAAAAAAACCTTTGCCACAATCCTGTCAAAATATCAAAATTTTCCAACAACTCTAAAACCTTGAAATCCTTATTACAAACCCCCATCTCACTACAAACAAGTCATCCTTGTTACAAATCCACATCTCACTACTTCTCCAGTAAGGGTAAGGCTGGTTTGATCTCCATGATCAAAAGGGTATAATCATTCATACATGCCATATCGATTTTAATATTACAAAATTTCATATATTTGCTTTATTTGTATTTCATGATATATTAATTTACTTAATGTGTTCATGAGATTCAACACTGCAGATTTAGACAAGATCTCATGCAGGGTTATTACAAAACACTAAGGCCAAAATAGAACAACCATCAATCCATGACTCATGGAGAGGCAGGTATCCTGAGGAGGCTAAGGGCGTGGGTTCAACAACCACCCCTATTGGTTTTGGTTTTCTTCCTTTCTATTTACCCTTTTACTTATTTTCATTCTTTTTGTTTAAATTTTTTTTTTCATAAAACTTAACATTTTTCACAAACCTTTGATTTTTCCTCCTAAACTCGAATAATTAATTTTAGGTCTTTTTTTAATTTAATTTTAGGTTTTAAATTAATTTTTGGTTCAACAACCACCCATGACATTTGCATTATCTTTATTTTCTAACCCTATTTTTCATTGATGTTTCTTCCCCTATCTATTTTTTTGGCAAACTTAATTCTTTCTTATTAATCATTACACATAAATATTTTTTTCAAAATTAACTTTTTTTTATTAAAATTAGTTAGGTTTTAGGTTTTAGGTTTTTTTTTCTTATTAACCTTTTTTTTCTCAAAATTAACCTTTTTTTAATTAAAACTAATTAGGATTTAGATATTTTAATTAACTTTTTTTCAAAATTAACATTTTTTATTAAACAATTAGGTTTTAGGTTTTCTTTGTAATTAACCATTTAATTAACCTTTTTTTAACAAATTATGATTAGGTTTTTGTTTTAGTTAGTAACTGAATTTTTGGCCTTTTTTTCATTTATTAATAAATTAAGTTAATTAACTTTTTTTAATTAAAATTAGTTAGAATTAGGTTTTTTAATTAACTTAAAATTATTTTCTACAAAAAACACCAAAAACATTAACTTAGAATTTTAGGTTTTAACTTTTCCTTAATTTCTTTTTATTTATTCTTTTACATTTTAATTTCTAGAAAAATTATATAGGTCGCATTATCAATGTAATAGCGTAGATTTATCTTTTCTCGCATTTTTTTTTTCTAATTATGTAATTGCTTCCGGGATATAATAGTATTAGGATTTTTTTTCCACATTCTTCACTATTATGTATCTGGAAAAGCCTTGTAATAGCTAGGACTTTAAACTTTCTTGCTTTTAATTTCGCAAACTATAAACTGCTTAGATGTATGTTAATAGGATTGTATGGAAAGACAAATTGAAAATGAAAACAGTAATTCACCTTAACTGTGCAAAGATTAAATAACTGAAATCAAACACATGCACATGCTCACTTCTAGGGTATGCCT
The DNA here is from genome assembly GCA_948472305.1 of Vicia faba. Taxonomy (NCBI): domain Eukaryota; kingdom Viridiplantae; phylum Streptophyta; class Magnoliopsida; order Fabales; family Fabaceae; genus Vicia; species Vicia faba. The sequence goes on from OX451735.1 coordinate 151,237,063, forward strand.
CACTTGGTTGCCTCGGAAAACAATGGTCATGTCCCTCGAACGTAGGGATACCCTTAGCAAAAGACCCTCAATCTAAAAGTCATCATAAAGATCATGGTCCTTCGATGTCCCTCAAAGTTGCCTACGAGAAATAATCTTGTCCCTCGATGTTGTCTATAAATATATGATGACAGTCCCTTCGAAATGCTAAGGTATCCTTACATGTTACCTTCAATGACCATTGCCTTCCCTTTCTATAATCTACCCCCATACTCAAAATCTCGAAAAAGGATTTTTTTCTGTGCTTTTTTCCTTTCCGGTTGGATAAAATAAAAGTCGGTGGGGACTCTTGCTTACCGCGACATTTTGCAAATAAAAAACGCAAAATGCAAACCAGTATTAAACAGTCGGTTCTGCCACCGTATCACACCCTTCTTTATTGCATTGGTAGCAGATAATGTCTTTGTTACTTAACTTTCTGTATCCAGAAGATGGTTCAGAATGATTTCCTGTTCTTCTAGAATTTCTGAACTTCCTTTTCCTGTGCTTCCGCAGCTGATCGACTCTTCTAGAGAGAAGAGACATTTCATCTTCTTCTGATGAGGATCCACCAGTGTTTTCTTCTTTTGCCTGCAAAACTTTTGATTCATATTTTTTTGTTAGATTTAAGAGCTAAAGACTTACCTTGCTTCTGGGGCTCATCTTCTTCTAACTCTATCTCATGACTTCTCAGAGAGCTGACAAGTTCCTCGAGAGAGATTTTGTTCAGATCTTTGTCCAGTTTAAGAGATGTGACCACGCGTCTCCATTTCTTGGGTAAACTTCTGATGATCTTATTTACATGGTCAGCAGTTGAGTACCCTTTATACAAAACTTTTAACCCAACCACCAGAATTTGAAACCTTGAGAACATTGTTTCAATGGTTTCATCTTCTTCCATTTTAAAGGCTTCATACTTCTGAATGAGCGCAAGAGCTTTGGTTTCTTTGACTTGCGTGTTGCCTTCGTGCATCATTCTTAAGGAGTCAAACATGTGTTTTGCTGATTCTCTGTTTGTGATCTTCTCATACTCTGTATGAGATAGCACTCAAGAGAATAGTTCTAGGCTTGTGATGATTTCTAAAATCTCTCTTTTGATGATCTGTCATTCTTTTTCTGTCAATCTTCTGAATGCTTTCATCAACACGATGTATGTACCCATCAGTCACCATATCCCAGAGATCAGCGTCATGAGCTAGAAAGAAACTTCTGATTCTGTATTTTCAGTAATCGAAGTTCTCACCATCAAAAAGTGGAGGTTTACCGCTGATTCTGTCTTTCTCATCATGGTAGTCATTGCTGATGTTCTGACTTGGTCCCACCATAGTTTTTTTCTTGCTTGGATCTTTTTCTGACATGGTTAAGTGCTTGTACTCAAAACCAGACGCTCTGATGCCAATTGAAGAATGGAAAAACATAAGAAGAGGGTTTGAATTTGGGTTTTTAAAACTTAAAGAAAATAACACGTTGGTTATCCTGGTTCGTTTGAACTCAAACTACTCCAGTCCACCCGCCAAGGTGATTTCGCCTCTCTCAACGAGGTCTTAATCCACTAATCAAACTTGATTACACATCTATTATGACAACTGTCAAAGTCTTATTGAGTTTAAACCACAATCCGGTTTTCTCAAGGAAATACACTAAACAATATTTAAGAGAGTGTACAAAAAGTGTTTTCTAATAAAACAGTATCACACAAGTGATGTTTTACACAATTGAGATTTAGCACGTTTGAAGGTGATGAAGATGACTTGTTTGTTGTGTGTAAAAATCGTAAACAATTTCTCCTTCAAGCTTTGTTTAAATAGGAAATGCATGGGAAAGATTTTGGAATGTTGATAAATGATAATTGATGAGCTTTCCAAAAATAGAGATCCTAGTCCCCTTTCAGCCTTTACTTTTGAATAGCATTAAGTGAATTGTAACACTTCAGAACATGCTTGCTTCAGAAGATTAAGGTTACCGTTGCTTCTTTCCAAAACATTATGGATCAAAAACACGGAGTTCCTGCTTGTAGCATTAGAAATTCTTTAAGAGATGTATACAATCAGAGTTGAAACAGATATCTAACCCATCTTTTGTGCTTCTTCCATCAGAACTTCTCTGCAAAACAAAATACTTATTTAGGGAGCATAATTGTTTTTTGAGTGTTTTTTATCATCAAAACTCTTACAAGGGTTGTAGAATCAAACTATGTTCTAACACTTATGTTAATTCATCAATTTATCACTTCTGTTGTTAATAAATAACCTCTAATGTTATTCATCTTTTTTCTAAGCCTGCTACATACATTCCTGCAATAACATGCTAAGGTAACAGACACCCAGAATAAACACCGCAAAACACCTAAAAGAGATACTGTAATTAGGATCCATGCCCCTCGGCACAAAATCATGGTGCCGGTCGGCACCCTTTATCAACACATGTGTAGCTCGGCACATGTCCATAATTCCAATTGCAATTCTGCAACTTCGTTCCAAATTTCTTGCGATCAATAATTCTTTCCATTCTCACGATCTCAGACCAACGCAACAAATATTCACAGCAATATAATAATTGTATCCACATCAATACCCAATAAATTCCAACACTCAATTCATTGATCAAATTGTTGAAATGTTAGCATAATTATCACAGATGCCAAACAACAATTTATTCATACGACCATCACATATAGTAACAATTTCACGCAACCCAACTCCCATTTAACATGCATTATATACCCAATTGTAGAGTCATAACCCCACCCTTACCTTGGATTGAAGGTTGCTCTACAATTTTCCGATGGAATCCCGCTTTGCCTCTTTTCTTCTTTGCTCTGCAACTTCTACGTTTTCTTTCTCTCTTCCAACCCTTATTCCTCTTCTTCTTCTTCTTCTTCTTCTTGACAAAAACCTATTTTTCTATTTTATAAATAAACTCGATAATAATATAATTATGTCTATTGGGCCTAATTTCCACACCCCCCATAATACTACATCTATTAGCAAAATAAGCCCAACGACTAATACAGTTAGTTCCAACATTATTATTATTATTATTATTATTATTATTATTATTATTATTATTAATCAACTAATTAATTAATTAATAATAATTTATCAACTTATACCAACAATTCTCAGCATCTCACAACTTCAACAAATAATCCAAAAATAATTTAATTAAATAATTAATTAAATAAATGGGCGTTACAACTCTCCTCCACTTAGAATATTTTCGTCCTCTAAAATCTACTCGATACTACCACTCTTAATGTGAACTTCGCATCTAACTCTCTGATCCCCAAGTCGCGTCTGGAAACACTTCGACCACTACTTTCTCGACATAAAAATAACTCAACATGATTTAAATCAAATAAACACATGTTAATCATTCAACACCTTCGCGACATAATCGTTAACAACTTATCAACCACTTTAACAATATATCGACATATCAACATTTTAAAGTAGTGACACACTTATACTTGGATATACAACATCACATTATCATCTTAACAACATCTTCAACACCAAAACACATACACAATTTCATTCCCATATGTATATGTATGTCAATTATCAATAACTCTATGCATATCATTGTATCACCCTTATAGTGACATCAACATAGCCAACATAATCAACTTCGTCATATTATGGAGTATTATTCATCCTTTACGGTAACCAACAACAACATCACGACAATGGAAACAAAATCATTATAACATCAACTTAATAGTATAACTCAACAATTATACACACAACTCACCACCAACCAACAACCATATTAATATCCTTATAAAATCAGCAAATGTTTACGAGAAACACAGTACCCTGGCACATCATCCCTATATCAATAGTCCACCAAATCAAACATGTAGATCAAGACATATCATTCCCATAGGCTTTTGACATTTAGTCCTTCACTTCTAACGAGTCGTACACGCATAGCAACTGCGCCACATCACGCTTCAGCTGCGTAACTCTGATCATCCATCCAACATCACCGTCCTTATTAAAATTTCCGTCAAATATATGGTTTACAAGTTTCAACCTAGTTTCAGACTTCCTTTAACACCTACCATAAAATCGTTGTTCACTTGATATTCTCAATCCTTAACTTTGCGATGTTAGTTCGCATATAAATTGCTACTCCAACTTGTTCAATACATCTCAATTCTTTCCTAGTCACTCCTTTATTAATTCACACAAACTGGTGAGCGACTATTCTCACGATATAACATCAATCACTTTACACATCATTAAGATAGCAAGATAAGTCTATACCATCCAACATGATCTCGTCTACTATCAACAAGAGATTAAGGGTGATCAGCTCCTCAATTTGTCAATAGACAGCCGACAATCATAATGGAGTATAAACCATCGTTACCAAACTATAATAGTGTTCCTTTAGAACTTGTACTCAAGTCACCTAAAGCACCATAATCCAATAATTTCCAATGAGGTTTACAAATACTTCCACAATTTCTCTCTCATTCGATTTTGTCATGAGACACCAATGCTAAACATATTACACGGTCCACATTACACACACTTAGCCTCACATGAAGGTTAAGTATCCTCCAACTCAAGAATTACTTTCTTCATCTCCGCATCATCAGGAATATAAATTCGATTACTGAATCTCAACATACCATGCATATCTAACTTGAAATTATCATTCTCAGACTGATCGAGTCCAACCACCGAATCTACCAATTCCACATCTAACTTCTAAGCTTCTTTGATATTATCCAGAAAATCATTGTTAATCTTCAACATCCCTAACATAACACTCTTCGATGTCACTTCCCAAACTAAGCTCATATCACTGAAATGTTCAATTAACTCCAATTCTTTAACCATCATTACCGACATATGTAAAGCATCAGCCACGACATTAGCTTTACTTGGATGATAATTCAAACCGAAATCATAATCTTTCAACAACTCCAACCATCTTCGTTGTCTCATATTCAATTTCTTCTGATCAAATAAATACTTTAAACTCTTATGATCATTAAATACTTCAAATCTAGAACCAAAAAGATAATGTCTCCAAATCGTCAACATAAACACCACCGCTGCTAACTCTAAGTCACACGTAGGATAATTCCTCTCATGAAATATGATTTTTCTAGAAGCACAAGAAACAACTTGTCCATTCATCACTAGCACACCACTAAGTCCCATTAGACGCATTCATTATACACTACAAATGACTCACTCAGATTAGGTAAAACCAATACCAGAGTAATCGTCAATCTTTTCTTTAGTTCTATAAAAATTTCTTCACATGCAACATCACATACTTGAAATGATGAAAGATTATCCTTTTTAATGTTGAACATCTCATTTCTCAACTTTATCGTCAATAACATATTATGCTTGACCTCGTCTCGAACAACTATGATAATAACCATTTATGCCCAAAAAGCCTCTAGTTCCGTACCCGACTTCTGAGTCCCTCCACATAGGAATGCATCTATCGTATTTGAAAACATTTTCATAGGATATAATATATTTCTATCTCCTCAAAGGTTCAAACGGAACGCCAATCTGATACTCAGAACATAATATATGAATTTCCAAAATTATCCGAAAATGCAAACACCGATGTCATGCAGCGACATACAATTACATACCATACGATAACATCAGAAAATTTCTTTGTACCAGTACCAACACTTACCATTCTTGAAATCGTAATTATCTCCTCGCATTTCCGAATCTGACTCGCGATTCAAAACATTCCAATAACTTCAAAAACTTTTACAATCACTCACAAGGATCCCACGATAAGGTCTACAGCAATCTGTCACTCTATCACCATTCAAACATCGACATCTTACGCGAGGGCTACTCAAACCGACAACTTCACAATCCACCAGCAGCGCTGAAACATCGCAACTTTCTAAACTCCATCTTCTAAAAATGATCCTTGTTACTTAACAATCACCTTCAGAAACATCAGGGATTTACACTCTGCTCGTATATCAACAACCGTTACATTGCTCCTCATCCTTCGAGAAGTAAACATCAACAATGTCTGATCATCCTCCCTCAAGACGTCTCAACTTGATTAACAACCAAAATCTTTAATCCATGTCACCTTCGGATTCGAGAAATAACAAAACTTCAACAATACTCGCATTGTCGCCATCAACAACATACATAACTAACATCTTACAACCGAAACATATCCGAGAAGCAAATCTTCTCCCCCACTTATCTTCAAACCAACTCCTACATACAAGCGATTAGAAAAACAATCAAGCACCGACAATGCTTCATAGACTTGTCGCGTACTTAGGAACAAACAACATTAGACAATTTGGCCTGACGGACCGACTTGCTCTAATACCAACTTTGTAACACCCCAATTCTACCCGAAAATTAATATAAAGATCAGAGTTACAAAAATTCGACAACCGAATCAAGATGCTACAATTTCAACTTAAAACAACGACATTCATTACAGATACATAGCATATTAAACTCGGATGAACCAACGACAACATAAATTAATCTTTTAAAACCAATAACTTCCATAACTACGTTGCGGAATCAAATATTCAACTTAAAAGAGTATATCATCTTTGTGCAACTAAACAACTCCAAATAATAAGTATTTATCGAACAACAACTTAAGGTTCAATCAACTGAAATAATAACAACAATAAAACAACAAGCGTTCATCCCCCGAGTGTTACATATCAGAGCAATGACACTGACTCAAATTACTGAAGGTGCAGCCTTCACTCTGGATTACCTGCAGGTTACCAACATCGGGGTAACATTCAAACAGAAGGGGTGAGATATCAAACAATATAATCAGATGTATGATAATATTACATTAGAATTAGTCATTGCCAAATCACGACTTCACAACTTTAAACAACGTCAATCACAACAAAAACATCAACGAAACATAATAAATAATTTACCAACACAACAATTCAATATGCAACGTGAAATGCAACTTGTTACTATGCACATGCATATGGTACCAATAGAGCAGAACTTCCAACTTAAAAACGGAGCAGAACTCCCTACTTAGAAAGTGCCAATTAATAGAGGCATCAACAAGGAATAAGCCTTCAACTTCAACTTTTTACCAATTCAGGATAATTTGTTATGCTGTGCATACGACAACAACAACTACAACATCAACCATTCAACAACAACACAACAACAACAATTCAACTACAATTTAACAACAACACAACAACAACAATTCAACTACAACTTAACAAAAATTCAACAATAACTTAATAATAATTCAACACTGGCCATAGGCCTACAACTTAATAATTCAACTTAATTTAACATTGGTCATAAGCCTACAACTTAATAATTCAACTTAATTCAACATTGACCATAAACCTACAACTTAATAATTGCCAATTATAGATGCAATACAACATAACTCATCACCTGCAACTTCAATAATTAGTAACAACAACACAATAACTTACACATGCCAATAATGTTATTAACACGTTCCTACTAAAGTACTTCCACTAAATTATTCTACTGCTAAGCCTCATTACTAGTTTTCGGCTAAATTAATAAAACTATTATTTACATGCACCTTAAATTATCTCTACTGCTACTATATTTTAGTTACTAATGTTTTTGTTATTTACTATAAACTCTGCAACTAAAACTATACCAATTATTAATTCTACAAATTTAATAATTATTCTTACTAAATATCTACTACTATTACTTTCATAATTCACTGCTACCAACAATTTTCATTACACTGTCTACTAATTACTAATTCTCTGCTAACATTTACTAACTCTTCTACTCATTAATATTACTTGTTATACTTATGTTAATTCATCAATTTATCACTTCTGTTGTTAATAAATAACCTTTAATGTTATTCATCCTTTTTCTAAGTCTGCTACATACATTCTTGTAATAACATGCTAAGGTAACAGACACCAATAAACACCACAAAACACCTAAAGGAGATACTTTAATTGGGATCCATGCCCCTCGACACAAAAGCATGGTGCCGGTCGGCACCCTTTATCAACACATGTGTCGCTCGGCACATGTCCATAATTCCAATTGCAATTCTGCAACTTCTTTCCAAATTTCTTACGATCAGTGATTCTTTCCATTCTCACGATCTCAGACCAACACAACAAATATTCACAACAATATAATAATTGTACCCACATCAATACATAACAAATTCCAACACTCAATTCATTGATCGAATCACTGAAATGTTAACACAATTATCACAGATGCCAAACAACAATTTATTCATACCACCATCACATGCATTAACAATTTCACACAACCTAATTCCCACGTAACATGCATCATATACCCAATTATAGAGTCAGAACCCCACCCTTACCTTGGATTAAAGGTTGCTCTACAATTTTCCGATGGAATCCCGCTTTGCCTCTTTTCTTCTTTGCTCTGCAACTTCTACGTTCTCTTTCTCTCTCCAACCCTTACTCTTCTTCTTCTTCTTCTTGACAAAAACCTATTTTTCTATTATTATAACTAAACTCAATAATAATATAATTATGTGTATTGGGCCTAATTTCCACACCCACCTAATACTACATCTATCACCAAAACAAGCCCAACAACTAATATAATTAATTCCAACATTATTATTATTAATCAACTAATTAATTAATTAATAACAATCTAGCAACTTATACCAACAATTCTCAACGTCTCACAACTTCAACAAATAATCCAAAAATAATTTAATTAAACAATTAATTAAATAAACAAACGTTATAATGACGCCCGCCTTCGGGCCAGTTCCCTTCTTCTTCTTCACCACTCTATGTTGCAAGTCAGTCAAGTCAGATTTGGACTCGGAAGGCCCTCCAGCTCCTTTCCGGGCAGCTCGGGCAGCAGCCATCAACTTCTTTTGTTCTTTGACAGAAAGGTCAGTCATTTTATCTACAAAAACATCAAAAGGGAACATGCGAGGAAGGAATAAAAGATACATAGGCGGCGACGAAATAAAAGGAGCCTTACCCAGAAAGGCTGAAACCTCCTTGTCAAGCAAAGGTAACAAGTCATTGACCTTAAATAAACGAAAAGAGTTTATCACTTGCAGAGATTGGGTCTCGATGTCACTCAATGTATCATAATTAAATCCATATATGGGTAAGGGGTTTCCAATCCAGTATAAAGGAAACTTAGGATGATTATCAGTGACATAGATGACTTGAGGGCACCTTGGTCCACACTTAAATCGAAGGAACCAGTCTTTGAAGACCTTGTAATTAGTGATATAAGTTTGAAGGAAGCTTTTACGAGGTACACCACTAATGGAAACCCAGCTTCCAGACTCTACATTTTTAACTTCAAAGTAAGAGAAAAACAAACCAATGGTTGAAGTCATATCCAACGTTGTACATACCATCTCGAAGGCTTTGATAAAGCTCCAGCAGTTAGGGCGAAGTTGAGAGGGGTCCGCATTCACTGTCTTCAACACGTCTACCTCAAAGTCAGTAAAGGGGGTGCGGATAAGCATATCCTTTAACACCCTGACATAAAAGTAGAACCATTCGTCTTGTACTCCCTTTGGTCGGGACATACAAACCCGTTCACCGGCAATGCAAGCCTCCAGAACAACATCATCCTCGTTTTCGATCGAGGACACCTTTTGCAAAGAGCAAAGCTTTGCTATCTCCACCTTATCCATGGAGCTTTGGTCTTAACCCATCACCTCCTCACTAAAAGAGCCAGAAGTTTCCATCAGGATTTCCATGGAACTTCCTGAGGAAAATTCAGAGTTATAATCGCTAAAAGAAGCATATGTATCCCCATAAACTTCAAGCATAATACGATCAAACTCCTCTCTACCTAAGCCTTTTTTCACAATCCCTCATGCATGCACGCCACATTGCTTATCTCTCTTCAGCATTTTGGGGTTTTAGAACGACACCCTCTTCATCACACTCGCGTAAAACTACCATCTTTTAAAAAAAAGGAAATGTGCAGGTAAAATAAGGTAAAGGGAAGAGATAGATACCTGGAAGTGGTTGTCATTTGAAGAAATTGAAGAGATGAATTGAGGGCACTTGCAAAGGAAAGTAGGAAAGTCTTTAAGAACATAAGAGGAAAGTTTTTTTTATAAAAGGAGAAGTTATGAGAAGTAAAGATTAAAGAAGAGGAAACGTGTGTAGGTTTCAAAAAATCGCCTTAGTAATGATTATACCTAAGAAAACTAGGTGACTGTTGGAAAACTAGGGCGCGAACGACACGTACACCGAGGTATGAGATCGACCATCACCCGGTCATAGAAGCCCGACCCGAAGCAAAAGACCAATATTTATGTTGACTGAACATAAAGCTTCAAATAAAAGTCATGTGATTGTGGGGCTTATGTTCATACATACATAGATCCATTGTCCGGGCTAGGAGAGATAAAAAGGCAAGACATAAATAGAAGGCCAAGGAGGACAAATAAATACTTAGTCGGGTAATACTTCAGTTTAAGATCATCATGTCTGAGTCGGGTTGTATAGCCGGAGGCATATGTGGTCGGCCATCGAGAAAGATGAAGAGGCGTCAACCGGGCTTATCTCCGGATCCTGAGGCTACATATAGTCCGGCCTTGATGAGACCGTTATAGAGTGATCGATCCATTAAGGGTGTAACCGCTCATCAATACATGGCGGCGCGCGTTATGATAACAACCATCATTGGCAACGACGCACGTTTCTTACCTTAATGATAACTCAATTACATATGATGAAGAGTCACATCAGTTTCATGCCGTGATCAATGAGGTCCAGATACCTTTATATATAGGGCTCCCGACTAAAGGGTAAGAAAGACACATTGTTTGGAGTTCACGCATATTTGTGTGACCCTTCGAATCCTTTGATATCATAAATAATTTACTCCCATTTATTTGAGACTCACTCCAATATTCTTTAACTAATGGGAAAACCATTCATTTAGTGTTTAACAAAAACAAAAATCAATTTTAACTATTCTAAAATTACAATTAAAGATATCATTTTAAACCATTCAGCAAATTAAGTTTTTCGAATCAAACGAGTCAAACTAATTTAAACCAAACCAAACTAATTTAAACTATTTAGCAAACACACATTTTATAACATTTTCAGTATTAAAACTGGAAATATATTTTTCTGAATACATATAGGATAAGTTTGATTTATAAACTTTCTGGGTAATGAGTATATGGATGGACGCGCATGAAGAGCTGTGGGACATGACGACAACGCTAGGTTAATATGGGTAGCCAAATCGAATATTGCTACTACTTTGCTTTGTTTTAAGCAAGTCAAAAAGTACGGTACTTTCATGAATACAACCGACAAATATCTTGAACTCGCCACTTTACTCAAAAAAAAAAAAATTTTAATAAAGCTACAAACACACTCACAAACGCCAAAATAAGGTGAAGTGGATGCATATGGAAAGTAGATTAATTAAATGTATGATATTAAAAAGCCTTATGTTCATAGAGTGATAAAATTCACGACCTTAGGATAGAAATCCATTAAAATCTATCGAGAAATTTTATCATTTTTTATCGATTTTAATTATCAAAATTATTATCGATACATAATAATAATAATAATAATAATAATAATAATAATAATAATAATAATAATAATAATAATAATAATAATAATAATAATAAAAGAATAAATTAGGATTTAAGTAAAATAAAGAGAAAATGATTATTTTCTGTAGAGTTTTTCTCTTCCTATAAACTGTAGAAAAATCTTATTCTCTAACAACTACAAATTATGTGAATATTCTATTTGAGTTGTTATAAAAATAGGAGTTATTCTCTTTATTTATAATTGAGCTAGTTTGTTTTTTAAACTAAAGTCCAAAACTATAAAAGCAAAAAAAAATCAATTTAGGTCTAAGTCGAAATCATGTGGGAAGCAACATGCTTCGATACTTCGACATCTAATACAGTTCGATACACATATTAGACTATTTCGACACACTCTTGTTTTTATTGAGCAACATATTGCTTCGATGCAAAGAATTACAACTCAACATACCACCTAATTCATTGTGTGTAAGATATTTACATTCATCATAACTCTTAGTCTTCTGAACACTTCGACCTGCACTTCATTCGTCATGATGTCTACAATCTAATTCTCAGTTCTGCAGTATTTCAAGTTCATCTTCTCTTCTGCTACCTGCTCATGAAGATAATGGAACCTCATTTTGATGTGCTTGCTTCAAACCATGTGCTATCAGATTCTTTACCAGATTGATAGCTGACATTTTGTTGATCTTCATGGTAATTACTCTATGATTCTTCCCTGTTATATCTTCAACCAAGTTCGTAATTCATGTTGCTTGATATGCACGAAGAGAGACAACTATGTACTCTACTGCACACGAAGATAATGCAATTACTGGTTCTTTTCTCGAACTCCAAGCAATATGTGCACCACCTAGCATAAACACATAACCAGCTGTGGATTTTTGATTCTCAGCATCACTACACCAACTTGAGTCGGTGTATTCCACTAACTTGCATTATTTTTCTTTAGCGATGGTAGTAAATAAAATGCCATAGTCAAGAGTTCCTTTGAGATACCTTAGTATCCTCTTTGTCGCTGCTAGATGTGATACCTTTGCCTTCTGCATGAATCTACTCACCATACCCACATTGTATGCTAGATCAGGCCTTGTGTGACAAAGGTACCTTAATGACCCAATAAGTCTTCTGTACTGGGTTGAGTCGACATCATCTTCATCTAAATCTTTCGAAAGTTGCAATCTTGGTTCAGCATATGTCGAAGTTGAGTTGCATTCTTCCATCTCAAATCTCTTAAAAATTTCACTTGCATATCTTCTTTGATGCATCATCAATCCTCTACTGCTCTTGTAGAATTCGATGCCAAGGAAATGTGAAATATTACCCATATCAGACATTTTAAATTCCTTGCTCAGATCACCTTTAAAGTCTTCGATCTCCTTCTTGCAGCTACCTATTATTAACAAGTCATCGACATAGAGACATAGTATAAGCAATTCACTCTTGCTTCTTCTTACATATACTTCACGCTCAATTGTGCACTTCACAAATTTCTTTTCCCTTAGAAAACTATTTATCTTCTTATTCCAAGCTCTTGGAGCTTGTTTAAGTCTATATAGGGTTTTATGCAGCCTCTACACCTTTCTTTCTTTTCCATGCTTCACAAACCCAACTAGTTGTGCAATATAAACTTCTTCATCTAAAGGTTCATTTAGAAATTCACATTTCACGTTCATCTAACATATGTGTCAACTGTTTATTTCTGCTAGACCCACAACCAACTTGGTTATTTCAATTCTAGCAACAGGTGCAAAAACTTCTTCTAAGTCTTGCCTTGTGTCGAGTTACTTCACCTTTGGGATTCAAATTCACGTTTTTTACCCACTTGATATCAACAGTCTTCTTTCATTGAGGCAATTTGACAAGTGACCAAGTTTTGTTGACTTAGATAGACTTCAATTCCTCATTCATAACTTTCACCCACTTCGAATCCTTCAATGCCTAAGTTGCATTGATTGGTTCGACATCTGCATAGAAAACATAATGTACCAGCTCACCTTCATTATCGACCACATTATCTAATGTAATTACACAATCTTGCAACATTGCAGGCATGTGTCTTGTTCTATGAGGTCTGTTTGGGCCTGCGTCACTTTTCACTTCTTCCTGTCAAACTTCTTCTCTTTCGACTTCAGTGGCTGGTTCTTCACAAATAATTTTCACTGAATCTTTGTTTACATTTCCAGTCCAATCTCATTCCTTAAGCTCATCTATGATCACGTCCCTGCTCATCACTACTTGTTTGTTTACTGGATCGAACAACTTGTAACCTCTAGTCGTATGATATCCTATTAGGATCATTTGACTTGACTTGTCATCAAGTTTTCTTCTCAATTGATCTAGCACATGTCTATGTGTTTTAGATCCAAATACTTTCATATGACTCAAGTTAGGCTTTACACCAGACCAACATTCTTCTAGCATAATTCCTTCTAGCTTCTTCGTTGGACATCTATTCAAAATGTATATAGCAGTCGACACAATTTTACCCCAAAACTCCTTAGGTAAATGCTTTCCTTTCAACATACTTTTCACCATATTCATGATGGTTTTATTCTTCCTTTCTACCATTCCATTTTGTTGTGGAGTGTAGGGTGGAACCACCTCATGCACAATCTCTTCTTTCTCACATAACATGTCAAAGTCTTTCGACACATATTCTCCACCACCACCAGTCCTCAAAATCTTGAGCTTTCAGCCACTTTGTCTTTGACCATATATTTAAACTTGGCAAATACCTTAATCACTTCACTTTTCTTCTTGATCAGGTAAGTCCACAGTTTTCGACTAAAATCATCTATGAATGTAACAAAGTATTTGTTACCTCCAGTAGAATTCACCTGGATAGGACCACATATATCATAATATATGATTTCAAGAATAGACTTCAACTTTCTTCATGCATCCTTGCTGAAGTTATTCTTGTGTTGCTTCACCTGCATACATTCCTCACACACTTCGTTTGGAATATCTATATCTGGAAACCATGAAACTATATTTATTCTCTTCAAATCTCTAATGTCTTTGAAGTTGAGATGACAAAGTCGATAGTGCCATATTTGTTCATCCCTACTAGCTGCAGTCACAAGGCACTTATACTTTATCACATTTAGTTCAATCTTGAAGGTTTTATTCTAAGACATACGAGTCTTTAAGATTAACCTTCCTCTTACATCAATAAATCTCACCATCTTGTCTTTGATCGATACCTTGTAGTTCTTTTCGACCATCTGCCTTATACTGAGAAAATTGCTCTTCATTCCTGGTATGTACAACACATTGAAAATTAATGACCTCTTGTCGTCTTTCCTCATAATCAGAACGTCTCCAATACCTTCAACTGCTAGAGTATTGTCATTTTTGAATTTCACCATGTTCTTCATTGAGAGTTTTATGTTGACAAACCAATCTTTCCTTCCAAACATGTGTGATGAGAATCCTGAGTCCAAATACCATTGGTCCTTAAATATCTCTTCATCTCTTGTTGTGACCATCAACACCATCTCTTCTTCTTCATGATTTGCAAACTTTGCATCACTTTCTTAATTCTTTTGTTTTTCTGGATAATCACTGGAATAATTACCATACTTCTGACAATTAAAACACTAAATGTGACTCCTCTCAAGTTTTCTACCACCACCACTTCATCTACATGCAGGCTACAACACTACCTCTTTGGTTGCCTTAGTATTGGAGGTCTTCTCTAATTCGACACAATTCCTTCCTACTGGTTTCCTCAACCATTCAAATTGTTGTAGCCTCATCTACCTTTAATGTCGAACCACTTTCGTTTGCCTTTATTTTCTCTTGTTGACTGCACCTACAAAGCCACATCAGCCTTCGACTTTCCTGCAACTCTTTTAGCCTTCTTGGTTCATGAGATTCGAGCGTCCCTTGAAGCTCTTTCTTTATCAATTTTGAAAAATATTTTGACTCTTCTATGGCTACCACCATGTGGTCGAACTTAGGAGTTAAAGACGTCAATATCTTTGCGACAACTGATCTTGAAGTTAGCGCTTATCCATATACTTTGATTTGATTCACCAGTTTTGTAACCCTAGTTAAGAAATTAGTTATTCTTTCACTTTCTTCCATTTTAAGAAACTCATACGTTCTTTTGTGAGTTTGTAACCTCACCTCTTTCACCTTTTCTGCACCTCCGAAAGACTTTTCCAGAATTTCACAAGCTTCTTTCATAGATTCTACATCACTCATCTTTTAAAAATTGTCTGGACTCAGACATTGATGAATAATAAAGAGAGCTTTATAATTCTTCTTCTACAATGTGCAGCCTCTTCTTCTCCTGTTGTATTTTCTTTAAGTTGTTCTAACCCTTCTTTCACAAGATCCCAAAGATCTTGACAACTAAACACAACCTTCATCTGCTTGCACCAATTCTCATGGTTATTAACTTTTAGAATTGGAAGAATTTCTAGAAAATGTCCATTCGGATGATTCATTACCATTGTTATTTTCTTGCCTTTAATCGCTCAACCGGAACTTTAGATATCAGATGTTAGAAATCCACCAAAGCCTATGGAGAATTTCTATCAATCTTAATAAACAATATTATTATTAATACACAATAAAAATGAAAGAACAAATTAGATTTTTAACAAAATAAGGAGAAGATGGTGATTTTCTGCAGAGTTTCTCTCTACCCACAAACTGTAGAAAAATCGTATTCACTTGCAACCGCAAATTCTGTGAATACTCTATCTGAGGTGTTACAAAAATATGAGTTACTCCCACTGTTTATAATTGAGCTAGCTTACTACCTAAGCTAAAGTCCAAAAGTATAAAAGCCCAAAATTCAATTTAGGTCTAAGTCAAAATTATGTGGAAAGCAACTTGTTTCGACACTTCGATATCTAATACAACTCGACACACACATTAGACTATTTCAACACACCCTTGTTTTTGTCGAACAATATGTTTCTTTGATACAAGGAATTACAATACAACATTTCATTCAATTCTTATTTTTTAAAGTGATTTTTGAAGTCATTAATGGATGTCTTATTATTGTAACTTATTATAAGATGGATTGCAACATCTATCTGATTTAGATTTCAATGTATTACATATAACTCATAAAAGGTGAGAATATTTTGGTATTTATGTCTATTAATTTTAAGGGTGACCTCAAAGATTGATTATTGTGTTATGTCATCATGTTACACAAAGGTGATCACCCTGGTTCATATGGCTCTTATCCTCCTTATTGGATATTTTTTATTCTTAGCATGTGTTTGAATTGGTGTCGTATAAAATTGATTTTGATAAATTTGAGTGTATGTTTGATTTGACTTTTGGAAGGGTCAAATCAATTTTTGAGGTGTAGAATTAATTATGAGTGATTTTGAGATGTTTGGTTAGATAGAAGTAGAATTGATTCTGTCTCCAAAATTGATTCAACTTAAAGCTAAAATTTATAGCTTCTGCCTCCAAAATTTATTATGGATAATTTTTACATTGAAATTTGTTGTTCAACTCACTTTTATATAAATGTATCCAAATATAAATCAATTCTGTTAAAATCAATTATGATAAAATCAATTCTACCAAACTCAAATCTATTAGAATAAATTATATCCGCTGTCAATTGAAACGCGCCCTGAGTCTGGGAGGATTGATTTGAATAGAACTGAATTTAGTATAATTGATTTATGTTTGGATATATTTATGTAAAATTGAGTTGAACAATTAATTTCAGTGTAAAAATCAAGTTTAAACTCAAATGCTATAAACCTTAGCCTCTAATATAATCAATTATGCTTTAGATGAACCAAACATTTCAATAACACTCAAGAGTCAATTCCACATGATTGCTTTTGACCTTTCTAAAAGTCAAACCAACCATATTCTTAGTTTATTGGATTTGTTCTATTCTTAATTAAAGACATATAAATAGCATTTATATATTATTATCATCATCATTGTTGTTATTAGAACTTAACAATTATATATAGGGTTAAATATGGTTTTGATCCCTACAAAATTATCAAATTTGACTTTTGGTCCCTATAATAAATATCACGTTTTAGTCCTATAAAATTATTTATACACGTAATTTTAGTCTTTGTAGAAGGAATAAAACGTCATATGCATACAAAATTTTATAGGGACTAAAACGTGGCAATTTTTTATAGAGACTAAAAGTCAAATTTGAGATATTTATAGAGACTAAAAATATATTTAACCCTTATATATATATATATATATATATATATATATATATATATATATATATATATATATATATATATATATATATATATATATATATATATATATATATATATATATATATATATATATATATATATATATATATATATATATATATATATATATATATGTGTGTGTGTGTGTGTGTGTGTGTGTGTGTGTGTGTGTGTGTGTGTGTGTGTGGGGTGGGGGGGGGGGGGGGGGGGGGGGGGGTGGGGGTGGGGGGGTGGGTGGAGGGGGAGGGGGTGTATGTATGTTTATGTATATGACCTTACCGGGATCATAAAAGAGATGCATGGCCGGTCCAATTATACGTTGGTCCAAATGCTCCTCGGAGGGGGAGGGGGTTACCTGCAATGCACTCTGATGCTAAAGTAAAAAAGAGTGTGAGGTAAATGAATAAGATATCTAGTTCTCCTGTCTAGTGGGCCAGGCACGAGCCCAGTCTAGAATAGGATCCCCCAAGTTGTTGCTCATAGGCGAATGAGTAATGACTTAGAGTTGCCCCGTGTATTAAGAAAGATCAAAGGACTTCCGCAAGGTGGACCTTCGTTTGTTCTCATGCCCATATGCCCGTGATAGTGGTATTAGCCTTGGATGATTTTCATTTATGGGCTAGCGCGCATGAGGATGGCATTCTGCTCGCAGCAAATACTGTTTCGTCTGCATGGACAAAATAATATGTAGGGGGTCGTACATGTATTGTAAACTCGGATCTACTCATGAGTCGTCATGATGCCCATAATTTCTCTTTGTTATTTTCCCTGGGAATGTGCCCGTTGATGGAATGTGAGGGTTTTTTAATTTGAGTTTGACATCCCTGGAGTCAAAAAGTCTGCGAATCTTAGAAAGGCAAAAGGATTCTCTTTTCGAGCCACATGTTATAGCATTTAATGCATAATGATGGCTTAGGTGTAGAGTTATGACGACCTAGAAGTATGGTAATGATGCATCGTTTCAACGACACGCCTTCTCATATGTTGTCATGTTTCTCACGCAATGGGATTTGATTATAAATATATGCAAACAGGTGACATTTGCAACTTTGTTCCTTTTCCTAAATTTATCTGCTCTCTCTTAATCCTCTCTGGTCCTATGATACTCAGAGTGTTCTTCTGCCGTTACCACCGTCAAAACTTCACCTGTCTCTATTTTCTTCTTATCCCAATAAGTTTCCTCTCCTATTGGTTTCCTTTGTACATCGTTTTTATAATTTGGTTAGATTTCACCGTGTATCGGTGTTTGGCGGTGGTTCAACCATGCTAAAACGCTAGCGTCGGTGAAGTTCATATGTCGAGGAGGCTTTTCCCTGTGAAACTCATGAATTCATGATGAAGTTCATGTGACGGGAGACTTTTCCCCGTGAAACTCATGAATTCATGATGAATTCATGCGTCGGGGAGGAGTTTTCCCCGTGATGTTCATACGTCTTCATGAGATTCAAAGGTCTCCGTCAAAACATATAAGCTTGTGAGCGTCGAGGAGAAGACCCCAACACAGTTTTGTTGGCGGGCCCATCGAGCCCTGTGCTGGGAAAGGTTCGTCATGACTTCATTTTTTACCGTTGAGTAAGGTATTTTGTCAGGGTTTGTCCCCGTGTCTTCCTATGCCATTTCACTTGATTTATGGTGGAATGGTGGATTTGATTTGATTGTTGAATTCATTGTTTTCCTCTACTTTTTAGGTTTCATGGCTCGTAGCGTCAAGGATATCCAGCTGGTCGACACAATCATGGATCCCGACTTGGTTTGGGTCGGGATAGAACCTCAGGGTATAGCCTCACGCTTTGTTGCCTCCCCGGATGATGTGTTCTCGATCATCGAGTAAGGTGCGGGCGAGCTAGGATTCGAGGAGAGTTGGGGGGTTTGCAGAACTACCCGGAATAGAAGGATCTGCTCGTATTACTCGGGGAACTATTTCCCAATGTACGATTTCATCTTCAAGGAGCTATGACTTCGACTGTCCTTCAACGATTTTCAGATTCGGATTTTTGCTCATATGGAGTTAGCGCCCATACTTCTGCACCCAAATACGATTGCCTTTATTCAGGCATTTGAGATTGTGTGTCGATATATCGAGCTCATCGCCATAATACCCATATTCTTCGACTGCTTCCATCTCCAATGACAGAGTTTGAACAGAAAACATAGTTGGGTTTCCTTGAAGTAGTTGAAGAGGATGTTTAAAGCGTTTATGGACTTTGTCCGTGATTTAAAGGATATGTACTACCTTATTAAACCTGTGTCACGGGGGGCCTTTGATTTAGTGTTCGAGAGAGTGATTGTAGTTGACAGGGACGGGAATACGTGTTACGATGATGACGAGAACGAGGAGTTGGAATTGGTCTCTAAGATTCCTCTCCATTGGTCTGAGAGTCATTTCCCAAAGGGGACGGATTATTACCTCACCAAGCCTGGTGATTTAGACTCCAAGGACGAAGAGTTCTATGATAAACTTGCGAAGTTTGTTGACTGTTTCTCTCCTACCAAGTGGGAAATGGGAAATGGGGATGAGTTCCCTGACGATTAGGGATAGCCCGTATATGAAGCTCGAAACATCAATACTAAGGAGCTTCTCGAGTGTAAAAGTTTCGAGGAAGTCGTAGTTCTTTTAGGTAGCCATGCTTTATTTTCTTTTAGCATGCTTGTATGCTTTTCTCCTTGGCGTACTAACTTGTGTTTCTTATTTGTTGTAGATAATATGTCAAGTCTCTAGGAGCGCATGCTCAAGATGGCGTAGAGCAGAGGGAAGACCCCAAAGGTTTCAAAATAAAACACCCAAGAGTCGCTTTGTCTCAACCCCGAGCCATCCCAAGGATGGCTTCAATAATTCTTCTTCATCTCCGGTCGTTGATCAACCTCCTTCCATGTAGGAAAACTTGGGTAGAAATAGGGGTCACGTGTAGGAGGGTGACGTTCTAGATCTTATGGGGAATGCTCCTGAAGCCAAAATTACGCTGCCTCCTTTCTTCCTTGAGAAGGGAATTCTTTGAAGGGTTTCCTCTAGGCATTCCTTGGGCAGAGTCTTTGGTCATCCAGGGTCTCGATTTGGAGGGTAAGAGAGGAAAACTAGCAGAAGATGTTGTTGCCACGATGAGGGTTTTGGATATGGTTGTGGTCCTCACTGGTGAGGATAATTTCTTTGCTACAACGCTGGAGAAATTGTAGATGGAGGAATTGTCCCTCGAGGTGAAGGCGGACAAACTAGAAGCTGACTTTGGTAGCTATGAAGAGAAGTATCGGCTCCAGGCCGAGCTTATTACCAATGTGAAGAAGAAGAAGGATAAGGTAAACAATTTTTTTACAAAGAAGGGTGCCTTGCTGCTCGAGAAGAAAAGTCTTGATGATGAAGTTACTAATTTGAATGTCGTTGCAACGCTTATTGAGGATGAGGCTGACAAGATGAAAGCCTTGAAAACCCGAGCCAAACTGGTTTCTTAGATTTAAGAACATAAGCGGGACTGCCTGGGGGTTGTCGATATGAGTTTTAATAGCAAAGTAGCTCAGCTTAATATCGTGAATCCAAGGGTTGAGCTTGTCACCGAAGGGACTGGTTGCTTTCACCGGGTGGTTGACGGACAAATAATACCTCCTCCTAGCTCCCGTTCCGTTGTAGAGGAAGACAGAGAGCCCCATGTCAAGGAGAATTTAGATGATGGGGAACCCATGCATGAGGAGTAGTTTATTTTAAGTTTGTTGTTTTATTGTTTTTGTTTGGTCATACGTGCCTGTAACTTTTGTAATATTTGGATAATGGGTTGCTCGACTTTTGTTGTAATATTCTGACATCTCCGCCCGTTATGGGCATTTATCTTTATTTCCCTTTTATTTTTTCAGCTTGTTTGTCTCTATTTTGTTTATTTGAATATATGATTCTGCCAAGTATTTTATTTTCCTCGGATATGGGTTCGGGGTGCTCGTCGTTAGAGCGTCTCGTGAAACTAAACTGTTATTGAATTTGCTAAGTGATTTGTGGTGAAGTCTTATGTCGACGACGTGTTTAATCGACAGTATGTGGAACTCATCGAGTGTCCGGAGTTGTATTCCAGATGGATATCGGTAGAAAAAGATCTCGATCGAGGTCTTTAACTGCTCGGTTGAGGTTTCCCCGTCGAGCTAAGAGTCTGCTCGCCAAAAAGAGTGGAAATTTACCTTTTTTGTTTAAATTTGGGATGTTTTACTTGTACCTAAGTATACACCTATGGTCTTGAGGTACCTTGTCAACATGGCAGTGTTACCCCGACTGTTAGGCCCAATTGTAATATTGTTTAAGCTTTTTGGTGTTCTATGGTCAAGCAATTTCTTCTCCATGCAAGTTTTCGAGGTAGTAGACCCATTTTCTGTTTTGCTCAGACGCGATAGAGGCCTTCCCAATTCGTGGCGAGTTTTCCCTCCTGATAATTTTATGATTTTTCCTCAGGACCAGGCTGCCAATTTCTAATTCTCTTCTTATGACTTTGGCATCGTGTTGCATGGATATTTTTTGTTTTAGGGCTACTTTGCTGAGGGTTGCTCCTGATCGAATTTCTTCGACCAGGTCGAGCTCTTCCATTAGTGCCTCGTCGTTCATCTCCTCGTCGAGCGGAAATTTAGTTCGTCTAGAGGGCTCTCTAATTTTCACCAGGATTATTGCTTCGGTTTCGTAAGTTAGTCGGAATGGAGTTTCCCTGGTGGTCGAGTGTTGAGTCGTTCGGTAGGCCCAGAGCATGCTATGTAGCTCCTCAACCCATCTTTCTTTGGCCTCGCCAAGTCCATGCTTTAGGCTACAAAGGATTACTCTGTTTGCAACTTTAGCCTGTCCATTTGTTTATGGGTGCTCGACCGATATGAAATGTTTTTTGGTGCTCAATCGGGCGACGAACTATTTGAAGGTTTTGCTGGTGAACTGTGTTTCGTTGTCCGTGAAGAGTGCTTCAGGTATGCCGAATCAGACGAGTATGCTTATTTTGTAGAAACAGAGTACATTGTGCACCGTAATTATATCAGGGCTTCTGCCTCTATCCATTTTGTGAAGTACTCGACACCGACAATCAAATACTTGTTCTGATTTATTACTGTGGTAAATGGCCCTAGGATGTCCATTCTCCACTAGGAGAATGGCTATGAGGAGGAAAGAGTTTTAAGCTTGTTGGGAGGCACCAAATGCATGTCTTTGTGGCATTTGCACTTATCGCATTTTTTGACGTGTTCCTTCGCATCGTGTTGCATGGTGGGCCAGTAGTATCCTATTCGTAGGGATTTTTATGCAAGGGATCTTCCCCCTAATTGTTGGGCGTTCATTCCTTCATGGATTTTGCGCAGTACATGAGGGACCTTAGATTCCTCGATGAACTTGAGGAGTGGGATGGAGAATCCTCGTCCATAAAACTTATCCTCGACCAAGACGTAGGTGCATACCCGACGTCTGATTATGTTATCTTCTCTCTGGTCAGAGGGAAATTCCCTTGTCGCGAGGTAGTTGAAAATTGGGGTTATCCAATAGTCATTGTCGCTGATGGCATTTACATCGAGGGTGTTATACTCCAATTTTTGCCCCTAAGATTTCTCATCATCTCACTTTTATCAATATATTAAGATCACACATTAGGGTTTGTTCTCTCTTTCTACTTTATCCCATCATTAAGGTTGCTCTTGAGGGATCACCAAGCACCTTGAATTGTGTATCTTGTACATGCGATCTTCTAAATAACATCAAAATAGGTATATATGTCTCTTTGAATATTCATATTATAGGTGATCACTATTGCATTCATCTCACCATATAATTTAGGGTTTGAGGGGTGATTCTTAATCAAATGGTTTTCTAATGGATTGCAAGAGCTCAATCTTCAAGGTCATGTCTATGGCATCAAATATTTATGGTTCAAGGAGCTCTCTCACTTTATTTAGGTCAAATGTTCCTCAAAGTTGGTGGTGACATTCATCCAGAAGATTCATAGGTTCATGTGTTTATTTCCATGCCTTCTTCAACAAGCTTCATTGAGACTTAAGCTCCATCTTTGAGTGTGCTTCAAGACAACATCATTTCAAGGCCTCTTATGATTCATCATGCTTATTTTTCCAAAATAATATCAAAGAGATTCAAGGTTGACTCAACAAGTTTGACCTAATTGAGAAAATAATAGATTCAGTGATCACAAGTGCATAACTCTCTCAATTTTAAACATTTTGAGTTGGTTCTTTTTACTATAGATTCTTATCATCATCTACAACAAGCTCTCTTCACATGACAAGATCCAATTGTGCAAGAAAAATCATCAAAGTTGAAAGGGGTTTCAAGTCATTTTGACATTCTCTGAGGTAGGGTATGTTGACTTCTAAGGACCATATCTTGCTCATTGTTTGAGATTTTTGATTGGTTCCAAAGCCATGATTCTCTTCAAGGGGTATTTAACAAGCTTTCTTCAGATATCTAAGGCTAATTTTGAATGGAAAATCACTAATTACTGAGAAATATTACAAATCTCCTTGGAAGGTCTTTAAATTTTAGTGTTTAACTTCAAATGATCATAACTTGGTCAATTCTAATCTCCTTGAGCCCATTATTTGTTCATCATCTTCCAAATACCATAACTCTTTCAATTTTTATTATTTTTGAGTGATCTCAATTCCACACTTCAATTCAAGAGGTCTACTTCATGTCATCTTCAGATATCAAGACCAAATTTTGAGTGGAAAGTCATTTAATTTTGAAGAACATTTTAGGTTGCTTTGAAGTTCAACACTTAGAATTTTTCTAAGTACAAAACATCCGTGTGTTTTTCACAAATTCAATTGAACATAAATTTTTGCTCAAGTATCCAAATGGTGTGTTTCTTGGCATATTGTGAAGTTTGTTACCATGTATTCAAATGCTCTAAGAGTCATGTCATAAAGCCCCTTGAGTTGTTTGTACCATGGATTCAAAGTTGGCACCATGAAACTGATTTTGTCAAAACAATCAGATTGCAAATTAATTAATGTGGCATCTAATCACAAAATTGTTGCGCGTTTTTACTTCTAATCATGCTTAACAATCTTCCATAAGTGATTAGCACCTTGAAACGCAAATTTTGGCCGAGTTTTAAGCAAATATGAGTCACACTTTTCATGCTTACAACTTCACACGAATTCTCTCAAAATATCATCATTTCACACGCTTAAGCATCCCATTTGCTTCCCTATAAATAGAGGGTGATATCCCACTCATTTGGACAAGCTTTAGAGAGCCAAAGAACCTATGTTGAACTTCCTCTATAACCCATAATTCTGCAACTTTGAATTTGGTTCTAAAGCATCTTTCAATCCAATTTCTTTGCTGATTCGTCATCCTTGAACTTCCCTGAAGATAACAGAAGAAGAACCAAGTCAAGTTTCAGAGCTCTGAATTTGAACTTCAACAGGTAGATTTCTCTATCAATTCTCTCCAAATTGTTTCTACAATGTAGCTCTCATCACTCTGATATTGGTCACATCATTAGTTTTTAACTGGAATTGAGTTTTGCTCATGAATTTTCAAATCCATTTCTGTTGCACCCCAAAATTTTCCCTCCTTATTTCTTTTATTTGGCTTAGGCTTAGCTTCGCATTCGCATCTGTTCATTAGGTTACTAACATGGCATACATTTGGTTCAATAAAGTATCATGGGTTCAAAGTACTAGTGAAGTAGCAATATCAGGGCATTACAGTGATTAGTCATGCATATCAGATAAAGGTTGGTTTCTTCTGAATCTCCCAGCTAGTCCTCTATAAGCGGAAAAGTGTGGAGTTAGGGTTTGGTTATTGATTGGTTTCATATTCACCATGTAAAATTATCTCATCAATTAAGACTCAGTGGATTATATTTGCATATCATGGGCTATCTCGAGCATCCTTCGAGTCTTATTCCCTCAACATCTCAAATGCGTCTCAAGTGGATTAGGGTTAATATCTGTAGTGTGGGAACTAGTTAATTCAATTAAAGATTCATTATACTCCAGGCATCGTTCTTTTAATACTTATCTCTTGAGGTTGAATTGATTTTAAAGTCAGGGATTTTGGCAAGAAGGCAGGTTGATTTGGTGTTTTGCTCATTAAAAATTGAAGTCGTTTTGAATCCATTATAAGGAGATGTTCATTCATGTGGGCTATGAATTCAATGTTACCAAGCGATCAATTGGTATGATCTAATATTTTGGTTTATGGATTCTCTATGGCATCAATATTGATTTGTCAAGAGTCAATACAAGAGGTGCATTGATATTTTTCTCGTGGATCCATATTTCTTCAATTCAAGGTGCATTTGGGGCTTGGACTATAAAGTGTAGACCGTGCTTTTGGAACAAGGAAAATATAGTTTATCTTCATCTATCCACAACACAATCAATTAAGGTTTTGAGTTTTTTTATTGAAAGAGGTGTCTTTGGCTTGGAGTGCAAGGTGTGGACAAGGTACACCTCACTTTAAAAGTGTCCCCAACAGAGTCGCCAGTTCTGTGATCGGTGGATCTGGAACTGACTGTTTAACGCTGGATCGCGAAATGTCGCGAAAGCAAGAGTCGCCACCGTCTTTTATTTTCTCCAACAAGGAAAGGACAAAAGCACAGCAAAATTCCTTATGAGATTAGCTCTCGGTTCGGGAGGTAGATTTATAGAAAGGGAAGGTGTTAGCACCCTTTCTATCCATGGTTATCCATGGGCTCTTAGATACTTGCTCATTTGTGTTTTCAAAATGTTTGTTTGCTTTTCAAAGTGTGAGTGAGTTTGAAAAAGTTTCGTTTAAAATTTCAGTTCGACTCTTGTATCAATCCTCAAGAATGTTTGAAAAGTTGTTTTGAAAGCTTTTTGCAAAGTGTCGGTGTGAAAAGAAGTTTTTGATTCGTTTTGAATTAGAGCAAGTATCTACGAGTCATCTACCTGCCCTAAGGAATTAGTCTGTGTTAATGTCCTTAAGGTAGTGCCATCCCACCATTGAGAGGTAGGTAGCACCACCGTTGGAGGTGTTCGGGTCAATTCGAGGGTTAGGGACGGTGTGGTCACCGAGCAATAGTAAGATACCTTAGAAGCTACCCTTATGCCGTTGATATTTTTATTCCGAGGCAACCGTTTCGAGGCAACCGTTCTGAGGCAACTTGTTTCGAGGCAACTGTTTCGAGGAAACTAGATCAATGGAACATAAGGACTCACTAAGACGTCCTATACTCGACGACCACGTTTCGAGGGGCAAGGCAACAGTGTGATCACCAGAGTGACAGTAGGACACCTTAGAAGCTACCCTTATGCCATGTTCACGGACATAAGGACTTACTAAAACGTCCTATACTCGACGACCACGTTTCGAGGGGCAAGGCAACAGTGAGGCGTACCCTAAGAGTGGTGTGTGAATTGTGTGTCATTTTCAGTTATTATTTGTCTTGTCATGCATTTGGTGATCTACGCTTTGATTTTATTTGAGCATACATTCTTTCATGTGATTAACAGTTTAAAGGGTGCGGAAATTAAAATGCGGAAAAATAAAGGTCCTACGCTATTACAAGGCGCGGGTCTACATCGCCAAATTAACAAAGACCCGATTTTGAAATAAAAGTGCGGAAAGTAAATGTCCTAATTACTATTACAAAGCTTTGGGGCAATTACATAAATTTAAAATGAAAAAAATAGAAGCAAACGTGCGAAAAGAAATTATAATCGAAGGTGCGAGGGCGTTGGACCCTTTAAAGAAATTAAATATGAAATTACAAATTAATTAAAGAAAAGAACTTATTTTTTGATGTTTTTGTATTTAAGGGAAATAAAGAAAATTAATTGAAATTATAAATTAAATAAAAACCTAGTTCTAAATTGTTTTTAATTATTAAAGAAAATATTTAAGTTTGAACCTAATTTACTAATTGTTTAATTACAAGAAAATATTTTTTGACCTGTTTTATGTTTTTATGAAATAAAATAAAAAAAAGAATTAAAAATGTCAAAAGAAAAAGCCTAAGTCTAAATTTGTTTTTATTTATTGTGAAAAAAGGTTAAAATTAACTAATTAAACTAATTAATTTGTTAGTATTTTATTTACAAAAATAATTACTAAAGTGAAATTAATAATAATAATAATAATTACATTTTTTGTTTTTTTTCTGAATTTATGAAAATAATTATTTGTGAACTAACTAAATAATAATAATAATTAATAAAAGGAAAGAAAATAAGAAAAGAAATGCTAAACCAAGGAGGTGAAGTCCGGATTTTGGAGGTTTTACTCAAAATCATCCTTAGGTATCAAAAATTCCATCTAAGCCCATGGTTGTGATCGTCCATGTCTCCTGATCACGTCTATGCTTATGGTTTGTCCCAATTTCACCTGTAGACAAAATACCTAAAAACAAAACCAACGAACCCTAGGCACGGGTATTGTTATACGAAGCGTAAAAATGAAATTGAATATAGCAGTTACATTGGAAATTAGGCATGGAGTATGAATATGCTATTATTTTCCAGAAAAAGTGCAAGAATGGAGAAACATGATTTCGTGTACAGGGGTGAGTTTGAGACAACTTACAGCGCTTGGTAGTGGACCTTAGGACGCGTTTGTGGTTGCTTTGGCTTCAGGGAGTGGCAAGGAAGAAAGCCATGTGCTTGCTTGGATCTGAAAATGTTTGCAACACCGCTTTAGATCTCTCACTTTTTTGGACAAATTTTGAACTTTTCCTCTGGCCGTTTGTGCACACTCTCCTTTTTTTCTAGGTCCTGAATGAGGCTTGCAAGGCTTGTATATATAGGCTTGGATGAGAATCAGTCACATTAAGGAGCTTTTAAGCCTTGCAATGAAGTTTTGATTTTCTCCATAATCACCATTGAAATAACTTGCCATATTTGCTCCAAATTTGAATTTTTTTGCTTGAAATAGGTCTTGAACGAATTTGGTATATGTTTTATGGTGTATCAAAGCTATTCAAACCACAAAATATCCTCCCATTAATTTTCTTGATTTTTATTTGAATTTTAAAGATTTAAAATGAATTAAATCAAATAAAATTAAACAAAAATAGAAAAATTAATTTTTATTCTTGAAATAAAACATGGGACACGTGGGAAGCATGGCCAAGCTGATTCAAGTGGAAAAAGTGGGCCCCTTTTGTCAAAAAATGAAATTTCAAGGATAAATGATTTTGGCCATTTCACAAAAATTTCCCAACTTCTCCAATGCATATCTTGCTCAATTTTTAAGCTTTGATCATGTTCTTGGACATTTTAGAAAGCACTTGAAGTCCTCTAACCAATGTCTTTGGTCCCATGTCATTTTGATTTACCAATCTCAAGTTATGGTCTTTGACTTAAAGTCCCTTTTTGTTGACTTTTGAAAATGACCTATAATGTTGAAATTAATAACTTTTTGTGAGAGCATTTCTTGGACTTGGAATGTGAGGATGAGTTGTAGGAAATGTCCTCCCCTTCAAGATGAGCATTGGATGGAATTTTTCTGATGAACCATGAAAAAGTTATGCCTTGGTCAAGTTACAGTTGACTTTTCAACTGTCCAAAAATAGAAACTTTTGCATCTTGAGACTTTTTGAGCCATACTTTGAGAATCATGATCAAGCATTGATCAAATGATGTTTGTGGATTCAAAATAAGATGTTGACCAAAATTTTTGACTTTTGACTGCCAAATGACCATTTTGCCCCTACAGCTGACTGTGGAGCAATTAGGGTTTTTGGCTGTGCAACTTGACCTTGTGAGCCTTGAAACTTGACATGTAGGTGCTTGACAATGTGTATGAGAATATGGGACTTGATTGAGCCCTTGAAAACTTCAACTTCTTTTCCAGAACCAAAACCCTAATTTTTGACTGTTAGGAGGCAATTGGACTGTGCAACCTTTGAGAGATTTTACAGCATGCTCTTAGCAAATCTTGAAGAATATGGGAGGGCAAATTTTGGGGTACAACAGTCATGGTTAGTGCAAGTATTGGATTCATTTACCTTTTGATAACATAAAGCCAAGATTTTGATTGACAATATTACTTCAGGCATGTAATTGGAGTTCAATTATGGTGGAACTATGAAAGGTACATAACTTGATTCAAACATCATGGAATTCACCATTCAAGTATTTATTCGAGTCCCATTCAATTAATCAAACACCATTTAAGGTTCTAAATAAGGTTTATCAATTTCCATTCAAAAGACATATGAATCCATTCAAGCGCATTTCATTCACTTGAGTTCAAATACAAGTTCAAGGTATCATGTAGCTTATTACAAAGTCATGCTTAAACCTACTTATTATCATTCAAGATTTGAAATAGTTTAAAGATTGGAAAAGAAAAGAAGCTCAGATTAGAAAGTCAAGATGGAACAAGTTTGCTTACAAGACAATACAAGGTTTATCCTATTACAAGTACATGGTGTAGCGGTAGAAATGTTCAAGACTAAGCCATTGGATTGACAAGACTTATACAAATCAAAATAAGAATCGGAACCACGCTTTATTGTTTCCAAAGGAATGGGAAAAGAGCGAATAACCCAAAAAGAGGGGGAAGGATTCAAGGTAAGGGGGTTGGTTATGCAAAGGGAAGGTATTAGCACCCTAAACATCTACGGTACTCCGCATGAACCTCTTTGAAAAATCTGTATATTTTGGCTATGAAATGTTGTATGTAAAATAGATGGTGGAGGTGAGAAAAAGAAATATATTTTTTATGATTTTTGCACCCGCCGCGGTTGTGAACCTTTAGTGCCTATGTACCACCTTTTTGTGAAATAGGGGATCAGGGTACACATAGTTCCTCTTTTAAAAAATTTAAAACATAAGTGTGTTGGTTAATTTTATGAGATAAGACATCATTGTCATTGTCTGTGTGGAAAACATACTTACTACCCACAATCATGAGAAAGGAGAATTTGCATCATCTCAAAGAGGAGGATATGGCTTGGATTTTAAAATCAACAATGCCTCACTCTACACCCAAGTGAAAAATATCTCTCTTTACTACATATTGTAGAAGTATAGTTGTTTGCATCACTACAAGGATTGACAAAAGTTCAATCTTTTGAGAAAAGTTTAAAGATAAAAGCCAAAGTGGAAAAATGGTTTGAAATGAGATTGGTTGACTTTTAGTCTTCTCACAAAAAATGTCAAGGTATTATTAAATTAATTGAAGTTTATTTATGAAAATGTTTGAAAATGCATGGACCTAATTCCAAGTTTATTATAAAAGTAATTCAAGTTTAAAACAAGAAAAATTTTCAAAAGGAGGAAGAAGATTTTTGAAATTAAATAAGATAGGAGGAGATGAAAAGGCTATCCTAAAGCATATGGTAAAAGCTATGGATAAGAACCATCTAACCAACAAGAGGCCAATACTTGACATTATGAGCCAAAATAGAATTCCCATTTTTTGCAATGAAACCAAACAAGCAAACATACTAGACCTCTTGAGAGAACCAAACTTCAAGTGTATTAAGTCTTCACAAAAATTGGACAGAGTAACGGCTGTATACGGGTGAATTCCAGATTACAAACAAAGGGTGTAATCACAAAAACCTGCACACAAAACAAACAAACAACCCAATGTCTTGAGGTAAACCTCAAGAGCTCCAGACAAAATAATCAGATAAGATCACAAGGTCTCCAATCATAGGCCAAGGCTTCTAATCCTAAATCCAAAAAGTCCAATGCTCCATAATGCCAAGGGTAGTAACCAAATAGTCCAAGTATCATTAAAGATTTTTAGGGTTTATGTTGATTATTACGTGTCTTTAAAAGAAAAGAAAAGCTCAAGTGAGAAAAATAAAAAAATGACAAGAATATAAAGGGGCTCAAGTGAGCAAAGATGAAAAATAGCATGAAATGTAAATGCTAAAAGTAAATAGTGCATAAAGTAAAGAACATAAAATAAAAACACAAAATAAAGTCAATTATTAGTGATTAGTGGTTAGTTGCATGATCATCTTGAAACTTGCATTTGGAACTCATTATACGATTGGTAGAACCAAAGCCTCCACACAACAAGTTGTATTTGCTTTTTGTCAAGTATACCATCCATTTGGAATCCTTATGAGTATCATTTAATGATCAACGATGTTTAAATGATCCATGTTGACCAAAGGTATTGTAGATCCATTAGAGGATTGGTAGAACCAAAGCCTCCACACAATGAATCTCAAGGTTATTGGATCAAAGAGATCAAATTAACATATTTGGGCTTGCAAACATAAGTTTGGGCCACGAATGATCATTTATTCGAATCGGGACAAAATTTAGCGCTATGTTAAGAAATTGCAAGTGGACTTATATAGAAGTCGCACCTATTTTGAGGCCGGTCAATAGCGTTTTATGCACCATTTATTTTGAGACATGATATAGAGATCATGCTCCAACAACATTTAGTACAATAAGAAGGGGATGAGATGAAGAGGGATGGGAGAGAATATATAAACCACTTTTATATTAAATTTAATCAAACTATTATTAAAATCATTCATCCATTTTTGTGGAGTTAGACTCAACACCATGGATCCAATGATGTTAATAAAGTTCATGATCAAAAATTTAATCCAAGATCAGCCAGAAAATAATCACAAAATAATATTACATTTTAATATATACAAAAAGATTTAAAAATAATGTTTAAAAATAGAAATAAAAGAGAAAAATATCAACTATGTTCGAATTAATCAAGAAATAAAAAGTAAGACCATAGAAAAATCAGTAATGAACTAAAATAATTTTATAATTTTTTTGGGAATTTTTTAAAGTCAGAAACTATTTTTAAAATTAAAATAAAGGGGTAAAATAAACCAAAAATGATAAAAAATAGCAAAGTCAGAAGAAAAAAAAATAAGGTCACCAATATTTGTCACAATATCATTGGATCATTCCATAATTTTTTAGAATTCAAAAATGCCTCAAAGTATTTTTAAACATTTAAAACAATTCCAATAAGGTGTAAATTTATAAAAAATACTAAAACACAAATATTTAAATGTGAAAAATAAAAAATCAGAAAGAGAATAATCAAAAATATTTTTCATAATTTTTTCATATTTTTTGGACTAAAAATGAATTTTCTATGATTTTTTGAAGTTTAAAACAATTAAATATAAAAAATCAGAAAAGAAAATAAAAGTAAAAAATATGTGGACCATTGGATGAGAGTCAAAACGCGTTAGTAATCAAATCCAAGGGATCTGACGTGCTGTGCATATCATGTTTATTAGTGAATTAAGCACTGAATCAATTATTAAATCAGAATTCAAAAATAACAAGTGGCGTGCCATCAATTGTTGGAAGATGACACGTCGGTCATCTTCAACCTCCAACCAACGTGAATTGCAGGTTTCTCAAACTGTAAAATCATAAGCTCATACCTATGTCATTCGCTTTGTCTCTTCAAGACAAAGAAAACCACACCCTCGCGCCAAATTTATATAAACTGTAGCTCAAGCAATTTGGAAAGAAAGTTTTGAAAAGGGATTTAAAATTTCATGGTCAAAACGTGTTTCCAGAAAGAAGTAAGTGTTGCAACTAGAACCAGGGCAATGAGAGCATCACAATGATATCAAAGTTTTGAAGAATTGATGAAGGAACCTACTTATTGAAGTTGAGTTGTAGAGCTCTGAAACTGGACTTCTATGTAGCAGTATAGGGCATGATTCTTGAATGTAATTATTTGGTTAGCTTCAGGGAAGATCAAGGAAGGTGAATTGATGAAAATATTGGATTGAAAAGGGCTTGAGAATGGATTTCGAAGTTGCTGAATTCTGAGTTAGGGAACAAGTTTGGCAGGGTGATTCTGGCTATCTAAGCTTGAGGAAATGAATGGGGGATGACCCTCTATTTATAGGGAATCAAATGGAATGTCCAAGCGTGTGAAATGATGAAGTTTGGAGGGAAATCGTGTGAAGTTGCAAACAAGAAAAGTGTGACTTCCAATTTGATCAAAACTCATCCAAAACTCACGTTTTGTTGTGCTAATCAATTCTAGAACTTCATTAAACATGTTTAGCGGCATAAACGCGTGGAAAACTTGTGATTAAAAGCCAAAAATAAGACTTCAAATTCTGACTTATGGGAAAACTTCAGTTCTAAGTTACCAAGTTCAATCCAATGGCATTCTCAGCTCAAGGGGTCTTAAGGCATGATTCTTGATGCTTTAGAAAGATGATATTACAAGCTTTGCAATGGAAAAAGAATGGAATCAAATGGATTCTTGAGCTGAAAGTTGTGTTGAGTCAAAGTTGGAGAAAAATGGTTGACTTTCCATACTTAGAAATATTTCAAATTCTTCTTCAAAAGTGACCTATAATGTCTTGCATCCAAACATAGCCTTCTACTTGGAATTTTCTCTTGACCAAAAAAGATGGCATGAAGTAGATCTCTTGAATGAAATTTTGGAAGTTGAACCATTCAAAATCTCCAAAAATTGAGAGAGTTATGAATTGTTCAAGTGGGCGAAAAATCATGAAATGACTTATAATCTTTTGTATCCTTAAGGCTATTTCAATCCACTTTCTCACTTTGCACATAAAAGAAGGCATAAAGTTCACATATTCAAGATCATTATGGAAAAATAATTGGCTCATGGTGATAAAAATTAACCAAGTTATGATCATTTGAAGTCACACATGGAAAATTGGGGATTCATCTGGAGGGCTTGTAATCTTTCTTCTTCATCAAGTTTCTTCCACATGAAAAATCCTTGGAAATTTTGAATTAATTTGTTGATAACCATTTTAAGAGAAGGATGCCTTTGGAATCACTCAAAAATACCAAAAGATGAGAAAGATATGCTTCTTTGAAGTTCAAAACCCTAACTCCTAGATCAAGAAAATGCTTTGAGGAACTTTGATAATTTTGAACAAACTTCTTGTACCAAAATAAATGCTTTGTAAATATAAGTTGTTGAGGATGATAATAAGAACTAATAGCAACCATGAACACTTCCATATCTTGATAATAGAGAGAAATATGCACTTGTGACCAATGGGAACAAGACCTTGTCCAACCATGACTATTTTTCAATCAACCCCTTGTACTTTTTGGATCAAATCTTGATAACTTGGAAATGTAGTGAACCAAAATAACCTTGCCATGCCATCCCTTCCAAAACAACTTCAATGGTGAGGTTTGAACTTCTCAAGCTTCATTGACTAGGTCATGGAAATAAACTCATGAACCCATGGATCAACTTGCTAAGCCCCATTGCCTTTACCTGCATTGTTGACAAGTAAGACAACCCAACATTGCATTTTATTAATTAAAAGGAAAGTCAAAACAAAAACATGAATGATTACACAAGAAAAACAAGTCAAGGTTCTTGGTTATTCCTCAAAGAGAAAAGCTAAAGATAGGAAGGAGAACCAAAAGCCCTAATGTGATCTTGTTGTGATTGAATCAATATGGTATGGTGAAGGGATCTTAGGGGCAAAAATTGGGGAACAACAGCTGCCCTTATTTAAGTTTCTTCTATCTGGAGATACGAAGGTTAAAAATCTTCGTGTCGACGCGATCGAAGATACTTAAATATAAAACAAACCCTATTTTTGGCCCTAAGATGCCATGCAATGCTTATGAATATGAGTGCACATGGACAAATCCAAAGGGACGCAAAACACCACTAGGGATGTAACAATAATAAAGAGACAAGGGAGCAACCCAACCAGGAAAATAAATCACTGGTGGATCAAAAGACCTGAGCCAGAGAGGATGGTAAAATGGTCAAAGGATACACCAAATCCTACTTGAGGTAAAGCTACCAACGTTCACTGAAGGTAGAAGGAAAAGAAATATCAACACCGACG
Source organism: Vicia faba (assembly GCA_948472305.1). Taxonomy (NCBI): domain Eukaryota; kingdom Viridiplantae; phylum Streptophyta; class Magnoliopsida; order Fabales; family Fabaceae; genus Vicia; species Vicia faba. The sequence continues at coordinate 151,272,656 of OX451735.1, forward strand.
TTCACTAACGGTGAGCAAAAAGATAACAATCATCGACATTCACTTCCAATGACCTACCAACTTTCACTGAAGGTAGAAAGAGAATATATCATAAAACCACCGTTCATTGTCGATGATCTACCAAATTTCACTAAAGGTAGAAGGAAAATAACTATCATAGTATCGCCGTTCACTGATGATGAACTACCAACATTCACTGAAGGTAGCAAAAAGATAACAAACACCAACTTTCACTGATGGTGATCTACCAACTTTCACTGGAGGTAGAGAGAAAATATATCATAGCAACGCCGTTCATTGACGATGAACTACCAACATTCACTGAGGGTAGCAAAAAGATAACAATCATCTACGTTCACTGCCAATGACCTACCAACTTTCACTGAAGGTAGAAAGAGAATATATCATAACACCTCCGTTCACTGACGATGAACTACCAACGTTCACCGAGGCTAGAAAAAAGATAACAAACACAAACTTTCACTGATGGTGACCTACCAACTTTCACTGGAGGTAGAGAGAAAATATATCATAGCATCGTCATTCACTGACGATGAACTACCAACGTTCACAGAGGGTAGCAAAAAGATAACAATCATCGACGTTCACTGCCAATGACCTACCAACTTTCACTGAAGGTAGAAAGAGAATATATCATAGCATCACCGTTCACTAACGATGAACTACCAACATTCACTGAGGGTAGCAAAAAGATAACAAACACCAACTTTCACTGATGGTGATCTACCAACTTTCACTGGAGGTAGAGAGAAAATATATCATAGCACCGCCTGTTGCACCCCAAAATTTACCCTCTTGATTTAGGCTTATGTTTCATCATAAATATCATATTGCATTGTATTCATGCATTGTGATGGGATTAAAGTACTTTGGTTATCAAATTTTCCTCAAGCTTTGAAGGTTGATTGCACTGACAAGTTGCTTAAGTAGAACCTTATCATCTAAACCTCTAGATCTTTCAAGCTCAAATTATTGCATATCTTAAGATATTTTATCCATCTCTTTGGATCATCAGAGGATTAAAGTTTGTGTTTGATTATAAGAGGAATCTCTCTTTTGATTCACTAGTCAAAATTAGGGTTTTGCTTGATCAAGGCTATTGATCAATGTACAAGTATTGATTTGGAAGCTACAACATCTCATTGGTATTTTAAAAGTATTTGTACAAGGAATTGGTCAAGATGCCTATAGGGTTTGAAGTTTTGAAGATGATTCATCAGTCTCCTAAGGTATTGACCAAAACTAGGGTTTGGGATTTCAACAAGATTTCTTGAGAATTTTAAAGTGAAACTTTGTACATGGCCTCTATATGTTTGGAAGATCATATGTTTGAAGTTTTGATCATCAAGTTTGAAGGGAAGTGGATCAATTAATTCAGAGGGGCAAAATGGTCATTTTGGTTAGAATCAGTCAAAGTCAAGGTTGACCAAGTGAACTTTTGGTCAACCATCAATTCAAGGGTGTACTTTTCATATTTCAAGTCCATTTTGATCATTGGATCAAAGAGATTGAGGTTTGGGTTGAAACTTGTTCATGAAGAAACCCTAAAGGTTTCTAATTTTGGAAAATAAGGACTTAATTTCAAAAATTCATATTTTATTCACCTTTGATAAAAAAAATGAAAATGAAACATGCTTCGAAAGGTAAGAGGATGATCTTTCATCTCCTTTTGATCTCATGTCCAAATTGGCAAGGAATCAAGAATTATGGTCTTTGGAAGTCACAAAATTATAGGTCATTTTCCAAAATTAGTGAATTTCAAGCTCAATTTTGGGAAACTTAGTGGACTCAATTGCAAAAACTCAACTAAGGGATTGTAGATATTTTCAATACCTTTCCAAATTGTACTCATTTGTGTCCAAATCAAAAAGTTGAGCAAGTTATGGACTTTGGAATTTTGAGGCATTTTATTGAATTTTG